>OU452242.1:55001733-55625607 GCA_911728495.1 Furcula furcula
AATGACTTTTTAATGCAGCCCTACTCAGTTTTTTCTCCTCTATCGATCTGTATATTTAAAATCTTCTAATTCGCCAAAAAATGGTGTTTACGACCCCATTTTTTGATGAAAATAAAACAGATATTTTTAGTTTTTGTGTCGTAACAGCAACCACTGTTAATTATCATAAACGTGATGGTAGTAAACGCCACCGTAGATTATACAAACGCTTTTACGCCTAACAATTTTCAACGATATATTTTTAGTTTTGGGTCATAAACGACATACCTAGTAACATTATGGTGCTTACGCCCGAACATATCATATTTTAAAGAATCAACTTGCCCGATACGCCCTTAATAATTTCTGTTGGTCTAAAATAAAAGGACACATACACCCCAAAAATCAATGGATCTGTGATGAATGATGGTTGTAACCGTCATCTTGCCTACTAATTCAATCAGTTTGTAGACAGTTACTTTGTTTTCTTCAGTTGATTAAATATCAATAACAATTTTATATTATGAACTTTATTGACTTGGCATACTCAACTCAGATAACAAATTATACAAATAATTATTGATGTTACCTATACCTAATTACCTGTCTTACCCAAAAACTATTCAATAACACATTTTATTTATAAGTAGGTACTAATATAATAAAGCTGGATGGAACAGCTAGTTATTTATTTATTTATCCTATATTGTCCCACTGCTGGGCAAAGGTCTCCCCCATGACCATCCACATATCCCTGTCCTGAGCCATCTCAGACCAGTCCTTCCTAAATGCGTCTAAGTCGTCACGCCAACGCTTTTTAGGCCTTCCACGACGACGACGTCCATCCTTCGGCACCCATTGTGTGACAACCTTGGCCCATCTGTCTGCCTTCATGCGTCAAATATGTCCCGCCCAATCCCACTTCAGCCTGGCAGCTATTTTCCCTACATCGGCAATTCCTGTTTGGGAACGTATAACTGTATTTCGAACGTGATCGGTCAACTTATTGCTCAGCACGCTACGTTCCATCGCCCTTTGGCAGACCCTGAGTTTGGACTTTTAAGCTTCAGTAAGTGACCACGTTTGAGCACCGTAAGTTAGAATGGGCAGTATACACATGTCGATGAAGTCTAGTTCATTATAAAAGGAAAATGATAAATAAAGATCACTATACATAATAAAAATATTGTTTATCAAACAATCTAGGTATCGCCACAAAATTTAACACTATTAACTAACCATCTTAAAAAAAACAAGTATCTCTTGAGATCAATTATTGTAATTTTTAAGTCTTTTGGTGACCTGTTAATAGGTGGGTACTTTAAATCTACATAGACCTATGAATACCTATGTAGTTATCTACCTAATAACCAGCCACCAAAAGAATAAAAAAGGTTAATTTTATGATCTCAAGATTGGTTTATTTATTTGTATTCATACTTGATGTACACATTGCAAACACAGTTTTAAAATACAAAAAACACACAATATTATGTACAATGGTGTACTTAACCTAATATGAGCTCTCTCCCAGAAGGCTCCTATAAGGAAAGAAGAAACAATGAAAAGGTAGGAGCAAGTATACAATTAATAAAAATGAAATATAATAATAACACATACATATTATTATATTTATAATAAAATAAATATACTAATACTATAAAAACGATATATATAATATATTAAATGAGATCTATCTGGATGGTTAGGTTGTTCGTGCTAAATTTGAAGATACCTAGATTATTTAATAAATTACCTACATAATGTGATTTTTATTTATCATTTTACTTTTAAAATGAAAACTAGCTGTTCCATGTCATCTTCATCCACGAGAAACGTTTTTGCTTCACCCCCGAAGGTCGTAACGTGATGTTAAATACCTTCCTCAAGAATTGAACTATCAAATTCAAAAAGATTTTTTCAAATCCGACTGTTAGTTTCAGAGATTAGCGCGTTCAAACAAACTCTTCAGCTTTATTATATTAATTTGAATAGTTTTAGGTAAGACATGCAACTAACTACTGGACTAGGTAATATCAATAATTATTTGTATGATTCCTTAATAAATAGCAGTGGCGTGCATACATTTTTATGCCAGGGTAAGCAAAAAAGAAAATTTCTTGGAATACAGTAGAGCCTTGATAATCCGAACTAGCAAAAACTAACCCCTGTTCGGACTCACGAAGCGTTCGGATTATAGTATGTAAGGAGAAAAAAAAACATTTTTTTTCTTAAAATAGTGTTTAATTATATACATAGTTTAAGAGGTACAGTAAGCAACGAGCTGGGCTTTACATATTGACCTTGGGAACGCTCTTATTACAAGCAGCGTAAGGACTACAGTCGTAATGCAAATAAAAAGCCCGGCTCGTTGCTTACCGTACATTTACATAATAATTAGGTACCATAAAATACGTAAGGTGTAAATTGTCTATTTAGTCATAAACTGATCTATTTTAGTTTGGCGAGTCCTGTTGATGGACCAGAAAAAAGCTTTGTCCCTCAAGTTACGTAGCATCATCTTTTCCGATAAGGACAGGTCATTTTCTTCAGCCCACTCCAAGCAAGTGTTCAAAGATGATATGGCTTGTGAATGAGTAATTTTCTTGACATTTGAAGCAAAATAATCTTCAGCTAAAGACTCGTCATTCTCTTGCGTTATTTGGGTTATGATCTCATCATCAGTTATAGGATCTGTGCAATTCTCCTCTTCACTCATGGACAAGAAAGTGGAAATGGTTTCTTCTGTATAACCACGATTACGTAAAAGACTGAGCGGGAGATCGTCTTCTACGTCGAAGTCATCATTTTCTTCTGATCTATCTTCTGTTGAATTTATTTTTTCAGGCCAAAGAGGCTTCCAAGATTTTTCGATAAGAGACGATGATACATGATCCCAACATTGCGCTAGCGAAAAAATGGCGTCTTTAATTGTGACGCTTTTTATAACATCATGCAAGGTTATAGCCTCATCGGCTTCTTGCTGCACGAACATTTGAATCAGGAGTTTCTTTTTGTAATTTATCTTGACATTTTGGATTACGTTTTGATCCATAGGTTGGATCAAAGGCGTACAATTTGGAGGCATGTACAGTACAGAGAAGTTGCCGTCTTCTGTTGTCAAATCTTCAGCATTTGGATGTCCAGGGGCATTGTCTAAGAGTAGCAATGCTTTTTGTGGCAGTCCCATTTTTTTTAAATGGCGTTTGACTTCAGGAACAAAATGGCCTCTAAACCACTCGAGAAAAATATCTCTGGTTACCCAAGCACGCCTCTGCCCTTCATAATGCACTGGTAATTTTACAGATCCAAAAGATCTTGGCTTTTTTGCCTTCCCCACAACTAGCAATGGTAATTTGTGATTCCCTGTAGAGTTTGCGCAAGGCATAAAAGTTATTCGCTCTTTAGACACTTTCAACCCAGGAGCGCTAGTTTCAGCAGAAGAGGCTAAAGTTTTGTCCGGCAGAACCTTCCAAAACAATCCTGATTCGTCGGCATTGTAAATTTGTTCAGGGCAAAGGTTCTTTTCTTTTATCTCGTTTAGGAATTTTTCTTGGAATGGTTGAACAGCTTCCGTATTGCTAGAGACTTTCTCACCTGACACTTTCAGCTGACGTATGCCATGACGTTTTTTAAAATTATCAAGCCATCCTCTACTTGCAGAAAAATCCGAACCTGTTAGTTTTTTATGGAAGAATGTCGCTTTTTCCATTACGACCTCACCAGACAATGGAATGTGGCGTCGTCTTTGTTCTAAAAACCATGTGAACAGTGCTTCTTCTAGCACTGGATTCTCTGGTAATTTTAGAGTTTTTCTGAACCCTGGTCCTTTCTCAGTTTTAGCTATAAAAGATCTCAATTTTTGCTCATTTTTCTTGAGGTCTGTAATTGTTGATTTTCCAACGCCATACTTACAAGCAAGAGAAGTTGCCGACACTCCGTCCTTTAAACTGTCTAGTATGGTGCACTTTTCGGCTATAGTCAAAGTTTTATGTTTGCGTTTTGGTGTTGGAACCATCTTTATAACCTCAAAAAACACGCCGCGCACGAGTACAGAGCAGAAAAACGTGGAATGGACGCGCAACGTGGCAGTCGTAACTGCAGACTAATTAATAAACAACATAGCAGCGAGGCGAAGGCGAGGAAGTGGGGTGGGGTATGCAGTTCGGATTATAGCGACGTTCGGATTAGCCTGAGTACGGATTATCGAGGCTCTACTGTAGTTATTAAATAATAGTCATTAAGAAGAGGGTAGGCACAGTCTTTTTGCTTGAATGGAGTGCACGCCACTGATTAATAGGTATGCTACGTTGATAAAGTCCATATAAAATTGCAATTTATATTTAATCAACTGTAGAAATCAAAGTAACTGTCTACAAACTGATAGAATTAGTAGGCAAATTGGCGGTTACAACCATAACTCATCACACATTCATTGATTTTTGGGGTGTAACCGCCCCAAACATGCAATTTTTCGGGGCGTATAGGAAAGCTAATTTTGTTTTTTTTAAATTTATTCCAAATATAATATTACTGTGTTCTGCATCAGAAAAAAATAAGACTTTTGGTGTTTAAATGGCTTATTTAGGTCAAAAACCAAAAAAGTTATGTCAAAAATAAAAAATACTTTTTTGTTTTTTGGCTCTCCTGAAAAGTCGAGTTTTGGTGCTTACGCCCTTTGAGCCCCGAGGTATCGATATTTTATAACAGTTTTGAAAACTTAACAATACATACATACGTACTCTACGATGGACATACTCCTTTTATAAAGTAGCTTAAAAATCACAGTAATTTATGTATTTCTTCTTTTCAGAAGTACCTGTTCCAAATCAACCTGAGCTAGAATCACAAATTAGATCTCAAGAAAGCGTTTCGAATAAAAGTAATAAAATCCTCGATAAAATATGCAATAACCGTTTAACCAATGCCGAGAAACCTATCAATTACAAGGTTTGTAATAAAGATTTCAACAGTAGTCGAAATTTAGCATATCACACCCGGATTCATACTGACAACAAACGGTTCATTTGCAATGAGTGTAATAAAAGTTGTCGTAGTAAAGAAAATTTAGTGGGTCACATGTGGATTCATACTGGCGATAAAACATTCACTTGCAATGTGTGCAATAAAAGTTTTACTAATAAACATGTTTTAGCGCGCCACATACAGATTCATACTGCCGTTAAAAATTTCTTCTGCAATTATTGTACTAAGAGTTTTACTACTAAAAATAATTTAGCAACTCACACCACCCGGATTCATACTGGTGGCAAACGGTTCGTTTGTAATGACTGTAATAGAAGATTTGCTAATAAAATGAGTTTAGTGGGTCACATCCGTAATCATACTGACTACAAACCATTCACTTGCAATGTGTGCAATAAAATATTTACTATTAAACGAAGTTTCGTGCGCCACACACTGATTCATACCGGCGATAAAAGGTTCTTGTGTAATTATTGTAATAAAAGTTTTACGACTAAATGTAATTTAACATTTCACATTCGGATTCATACTGGCGAAAAACCTTTCACTTGCACAGTATGTAACAGAAGTTTCACTACTAAACAAAGTTTAACATTTCACATACGGATTCATACTGGCGAAAAACCTTTCACTTGCACAGTATGTAATAGAAGTTTCACTACTAAACAAAGTTTAACAAGTCACATACGGTGTCATACTGGCGGTTCATTTGCAAATAAAGGTTTTATCGAGAATTAAGACGTCATATCCAACGTCATACTGGTGAGACAAGTGTCACTTGCAATGTTGTCACATCTGGATTCATACTGGGGAAAAACCTTTCGATTGCAATGTGTGTAATAAAAGTTTTAAATGTAAACAAAGTTTAGTAAACCACACCAGGATTCATACTAACGACAAAACAATCACGTGCAACGTGTGTAATAAAAGTTTTACAAGTAAACAATGTTTAGAAGTTCATGTTCTGATACATACATTAACTTGCGATGTGTGTGATAAACTATTTCGCAATATATATAAGAAGACAACATGGTTCCTATTGGCGACAAACCTTTTACTTGCAATGTTTGCTTTCAAAGTTTCACCATAAAAAAACTATTTAGTAGCTCACACGCGGACTCATACGGGCGAGAAACCTTTCACTTGCAATGTCTTGTCCGGTGAAGCTGTAATGGCCATCTGTGGCCAACAGCGTCTATGAGTCCCAAAAAAAAACACTTGCAATGTGTGTAATAAAAGTTTTGCTTTTATCTAATTTAGTAAGTCACACCCGGTTTTAATACTAACTGACCAGCGCAGCTCTGCCCTCGCCTCGCTTTTATTACATTTTGCTCCCCCTTTCTCCGTCCTCCCTTGATTTATTTCTTTCTCCATCTTATGCTATCTCCTCTCAATTTACCCCTCCCGCTTCGGTACTAGTCACACTCCCCCTCTTCCTCTCCTTCCCTTGTCACTGAACACCCCTCTACCTCTCTTTCTCTCGTCCCTCCCACCTTGCTCACTCCATCACCCCCGCTCTGGAATTATCCCTCCCTCGCTCTCCTCTCTTGCACCCTCATCTCGTTATCTATATAACTCTCCTCTCCTCCCCCTCACCGTTCTCTTTCTCCCTCTCTCTATCTCTCACCTCCCTCGTCCCCTCACTAACCACCGTCTTCCCACTCCCCCTCTCATCCATCCCACCTTGTTCTCCTACCCCTCACCCCGTCACTCCCCACTCTCTCGTAACCCACCGATCTGAAGTGATAGAAAATGGTAAAATAACTTTAGTAGAAGGCCAATGAAGGTTTGGACACCTTCGTGCACGAGTCCAACTCGCACCCGACTGGTTTCGGTAGTGGTCAACTCCGTGCCTGAGTTTTTCATGCTGCCCTTAGGTCTAAATCTGATTGGCTAGACCGAGTTTTCACGTGTTTTTTTGAAGCACGGAGATGCTCTGTTCAAATAACACTAATAGAATAACCGCCGTGCTCGATGGAAGTCTAGGGCCCCCACTCCAAACGTCCAGCAACTCTGAAGACCTATGGACTGACCAGGGCCATCCATGTACCATCATCTCTAATAGCAATATTATTTTCATCTTACCTTCTCGATAGTATGTGACAGAGCTATAAACTACGTATATTGACGTCTCTACCTCATATTAAATAAGATGATAATAATACTGCTAATAGAGGTGGTGGTACGCCCCCTGGACGGTTGTCACATAGCCTTATTTTTCGTTCCGAACAGTGATTACAACTCCTGCTATGAGGTTCTCCTTATTTTAAGGGTATTTGCAGTAAATTTCAAGTAAACTGGCCCGTAAAATACAAATTGAGTAAAATTTAAAAAAACCCTATACCCCCTTTGGAATTCAATGTCCACAACCGGGACCGTTTTTCACTTGCCCTTGGAAACACAGAGATTATCAGTTTAAATGTCCCTTAACGATTTCTCATATATTTGTTGACCTCACCTCACGTTGCTTAACCTGTACGTTTTCCGAACAGTGATTACAGCCTGTCTATGAAGGTTTCTTTCTTTCAAGTATTTCCAGTAAATTTAAATTGTTGACATATCCTATGTTCAGCCCATGTTCTAAACATACACGAATGATATCGTTTTACTGTGAACCGCACACGTCCGTATAACTTAAAACGTTCCGTGACGCTAAAACGCTTTGGTGCACAATTCCGATTTTAGTGGCAACATTTATGATCAGTAAGTATGTCCTTAAATAGTAAGTCAATGAACTATACTCAATTATAATCTTATTTTTAGGGTTCCATACCTAAAAGGTAAGAAAGGAACCCTTATGGTCTGACTTCGTCTGTCTGTCACACCTATATATTTCAGGAACCACTGATCTGACCGCTATCGATTTGAAACATGAAATAGTTTTAGATCTTACTTACCCAACCTCATCGCAAATAAAATAAGTTTTTTTTTTTCTTTTACTTTTTTTAAATGGAGGTCAAAATAGGTCATCAAAATTTTAAAGTGAGACTACTATATCGAGTGGGGTATCATATGAAAGGGCTTCATTTGCACATCTCAAAACAGATTTTTATTTTGGCTTATGTGACGTAGTTTTTGGCTGATAACCAAAAATGTCAAAAAAAATACCGTTCCGCCCCCCTTATCTCCGAAGTTTGTGGAGGGAAAAATCTGAAATAATTGTGGATAATGCATGTCTATCTATATTTTACAGGAAAAATAAAACGATCTATCTAAGTAGTACAGTATTTTTTAGTAATCCTAAAAAAACCTCGTCAAACAAACTTAGTTTTGCGGTTTGTTTTTTTTTGCTATCTGAGGTGTTACATGAATAGTAAAATTACTTTGATACGTCCAAAGATGGTATGGAACCCTCGGTGCGCGAGTCCGACTCGCACTTGACCGGTATTTATTTTTTTAATAATAAGGTAATACACATTCATAAAATTGTATTTTAAAATAGGTTGTTTGTCAAATGTATGTAGACGAACAAAAAAATTAAAGCCATTGAATGATTGACTAGGGTTTCGGAAATACCTACGGTAAATCTTATTAGATATGTTTATATGCTTTTTAACGTACTATGATTTGTAGCCAAACTATTAGAAAATATATTTTTCGCAATATCTAAATATTGTTCTAGTAGCAGTAGTCAGGTTTTGATAAGTACCTACCTATCTATTTTTTTTATTCTAATACATAAGTATGTATATACTTACCAATCAAGTTGTCAGTTTTAGTATTATGTCTTCGATCATTCTATAGTCTTAAGTATTAAGTTATGAAATTTTAATAAAACATGAAATGACATTTATGATTGCCTTTTATTTACTATCCTCAACGTGTTGCTTTTTTTTGGACTGTTCCCACCACCGACTCAGTCAGCCAGGATCTACAGTGGTCACCAGTGAAGACACAGAGGTTTGACCCTCAGCGAGTCCCAGGGAAACGCTAAATGGTCTTTGAACCCGGAAGAAATTTAATTAGAAAGGTTGGTAGGTAAATAAGGAGGAGTTAGAAAAATATAAATTCCACTTCCCTCCTTTGCAAAGCGGGAGAGAAGTAAAAATCACACAGGTCGACGTATAACCTCAGAACGAAAGATTATTACAGGTGCACTAGCTAGGCGTAAGGCACCACGGAAGTTACTAGATTTGAAGGCTTGTATGTGAGGTTTGAGTGAGCACCCTCTCTGAAAACCACCGCCCCGATGTCTTAGACATGGCCCTCCTGAAGGGTGTGACCCTTCGGTTGCGCTCTTTAGAGGTTCTCCATGAGCACTCTGACCACCGGACGGTCCTAATGGAACTACGACCCCGCCCACTTCTCAGCCGGTCACTAGGACCGTTTTGGACTGGCATCAGCTAAACACCTGTTTAGCCGATACCGACGCTCCGAATCTTGTCCGCTTCCCGGCACAAATCTCGTCCCCGGGTTTCTCGAAAACTCGCGGTCACACCAGGCTTACTGGCGGCTCGCGAGATCCCTCAAATCCAACACGGTAGTGACCATGCCCCCCTACAGGCGACCAACTCGCATTCGAGGACGACGAGAAGGCTGTGGTTCTCGCTGACTCGCTAGAGTCGGTGCACCCCCCAGCTCCGCACCCGTCGATCCAACCCACCTCGACTTAATGGATAGGGAAGTAGAGCGCAGGTTCTCACTCCCGCCCACCGAATCCCTCTCCCCGGTCACGCAGACCGAAGTGGAAGACCTAATCAAAGGCCTTAAGCCGAAGAAAGCACCGGACTCGACGGCATCGCCAACCGCGTCCTCAAGGTTCTCCCCGTCCACCTGATATGTCTTTTAGTGACTATCTTCAACGCAGCCATGTTCCATGCGTCTTTCCTCCGAGTGGAAAGATACCGATATGATGTATCCCTAAGCCGGGTAAGCCTCTTAGCAGCCCTACGAGCTACCGGCCTATCAGTCTTCTCAAATCTCTCGGCAAACTCTACGAGCGCTTGCTGCTGTCGAGGCTCAGAGGGTTTGTCACTTCTAATAATATCCTCATCGACGAGCAGTTTGGCTTTCGAGCCAGACACTCTTGCGTCCACCAGGTGCACCGCCTCACGGAGCACATCCTGACCGGACTCAACCAGCCCAAGCCCACACTACTACACAGGCGCCCTGTTTTTCGATGATGCCAAGGTCTGGCACAACGGCTTGGTAGGTATACAAGATCTTCCAGCTAGGAGTGCCCGATAGGCTCGTACTCATCATAGAGACTTCCTCTCGAATCGTACCTTTCGATACCGGGTCGAAGGTACGTATTCTTCTCCCCATCCTGTACAGGCCAGCTCTGTGCTCTATCCTCTTCTGTTCAGCCTGTTCACGAACGACATTCCTCGTTCGAACAGAGTCCAGTTCGCCCTTTACGCGGATTACACCGCTCTCTATTATTCCCATAGTAGGAACATGTCCTATTTGACGCGTGCTCTTCAAGCCGCAGTCGACGCCCTGGGCGCATGGTTTCGTGCGTGGCGCATAGAAGTGAACCCAGAGAAGAGTGCCGCGGTGGTCTTCTCCCGGGGACCCGCTAATATGTTCTCCACCAGAAGCCTTCAGACCAGGAGACGACTGGTTCCAATATCCCTGTTCAATCGCCCTATCCCTTGTACTAGGTACCTTAGAGTCACCATGGACTCCGCCATGACTTTCGGCCCGCACATTCGGGCCGTCCGCAAAGAAATAAGTTGACATTTAACACACTGTATTCTGTCTTTTTGTTGTTCTTTCAGTTTATTTGAATGTGCGATCTCTCTACAATAGAATTTTTTAAAGGTCTTAAAAGACTTCCAGTTACCTCTTGAAAGTATATCATCCACGGGAGCATTTTCAATCCAACTTTTAGAGGCGACTGCTGCTCTAAAACTACCGGCTGATGCCTGTACACCAGCATATATTAATAATTTTTTGACCCATCCAGCAATCACACATCTAGATGCGGGTTTAGGCTGACCGCAAGTAGTAAGAAAAAGGTTTTTACAGCTGGCAGATTCTCTCCTACTCTTACTTAAATCAATCAATCGATTTATCCAATAGACAGGATCTAAATTCTTATTATTAGGGTTTGAGTTAAGCCGCCAACCAGACTGGCGATAATGAACCGAATCGGTTTTTGACCCAAAAACTGGCCAGAAAATGATATGATCATTGTGGACAATACAGTTCTCGGAGTTTACCCGAAGAAGAGTCAAATCGTGCACTCTTCTGCCAGAGTAAAGAAGTAATACTTGGTAAAAATTACTGGTTTTGGGATCAATCCGGGACATAAATTCAACGACGACGTCAACGTCCCATACAGGAGGTTTATTCGGCGTTGGGTTTGCTAAAGCTATAGATTTTAATATTCGTTTTACAAAGGGATGTGCGCTAAGACGTTCAGTCCCATCTGTTTCACAAAGTGTAGATACCACGGATTTATGTACCAAAATAGTATTATATGATAATTTCTCGTGATGAAATAAATCTGCTAAAAACCTCGCTAGGTCTGACCCCGTAGGCTTGCAACTGGAAATATCATTTTGCTCAGTCCATTTAAGCCACCTGGTCCATGCCGGTTTATAAGTTTTAATTGTTGAGGGACGCCAGCATTTATTAAGAAGATTCCTTTGTTCCGGTGTCCAGTTCTTCAGTTCGTTCCTCAGTTACTGCAACAATAAACGCTTTTTCTTTCTTTCTTACATTATACAAAGCCTGCATTCGCCCAATCATGACTTACGCGAGTGTAGTTTCGCGCACGCCGCCCGCACCCGTATCGTTAGCCTTCAGGTTATCCAAAATCTTTTTCTCCGACGTGCCGTCCGTCGGTGCCCCGAGGTACATGCGGAATGAACATTCCGATTTCAAGCTAGATCCCCTTCACAAGTTCAAGAAGCGTCGAAACGCTACTTTGGATCCGCGTACCGTCACGCGAACAGTTTTATCCGCGCCGCCGATTACGCTCCTAGTCCTTCAGACTCGCGCCGCAGACCACGGCACGTACTGCTCGACCCTCCTGACGGTCCCAAGACGGTCCTATTGGACCAGGATGCGCCGAACCCGCCCCGACAACCGTATGCTACACTAGGTACCTATCAGACACCAGTCTCGCCGGCGAAGCCGAAGGGTCGTACGCATGCGACCTCAACGACGTGCATCACCTCACTGAGTTTCTTGCCGGTTCTTCTCAGTAGGGGCGCGTTGTGAACCGGTGGTAGAATCAGCCCTCTCTTAAGCGACAGCCCAAGCCGAGGCCGTGGCTCCTTGAGGTGCCCTTGAGCTCGTCGCTCCTTCTGCCGTTAAGGCTAGAGTGCTATAAGCGTTCGCCTCCTATAAATTGTCCGGTGAAGATGTAATGGTCATCTGCAGCCAACAGCGTCTATCAGTCCCAAAAAAAGCCCTCTGAAAAAGTTTCAAAATACCTAATAATTTAGTAAAAGTTCTGAAACAATTTGTACAACAAATCTCGCAATTAGTAAAATGTATATCCCATAATGTATGATCACTCATTTCTCACAGACGACCACTCAGATCTCTTTACATAAAATATTTGAATACTAGGACTTATTAAAAGTGTTCTTAAGTAACGACCTTTAATTACCTTTGCAACCTTTGTAAAGCGGGAGAGAAGTACTTAATAAATTACTAGTTTAAAAAACTAAAAATACACGCTTTTCTTTCTACCCCGTGCTTGTAATTTATGGATTATATTTATGTGTAAAGGCGTGGGGCGCCTTTTCTCTGTAAATGATTACAAATGATTGTCATGTGAATACAAATACACACATCAAAAGTGTCTAGGGATCAACATATATTTTTGCAATAACTTTTCTCCTGATTGATATTAATTGAAAGGAGTTGTTCCAGAAATGTATGGAGCCTGGGCCAACACCATGTACACTATATGTATATATAACTATGCAATATAGTAACTGTTTTGTAATGTTGTATTTTTTAAATATTGCTTCGTTTTATTGTACATTTAAGATATCTTGGTCAAGGAGAGCAACACCGAAGAGAATATAATACTACTATAGCAAAACCGCACAATAATATGATGGATCGGAAATACGTAACTAAAATATCATTTTGACGGATTTTGATTTTGACGGACGGATTCCAATCCAAATCACAGGCGATAATCAATACAGTAAAGCCCCGGGTCCAGAAAGAAACAGTCAATGAATGTCCGTAAACTTAAATAATCACTAAAAACTCCGAAATACAATATGTACTCCACGCGTAAACAATCTATTACGAAACGTCACCTATAGCATGAACTGTCAAGTAGTAAACCAACGTCAAACGCAACTGTCATGGCTGCCCTAAAAACAGGGTGGGCATACTAAATAACTCCATAAGTAATCATTTATGTACAATTGTACTCTGCTTCAAATAAATTTATAAGTATTTTTATGAAACTCTCCTATGTTTTTCCTATTTTTCCATATAGTGTACATAGTGTTGGCCCAAAATGGAACGTCTCCTTTTCTTTAAGGATTCATCAAATAAAGTGTTTTCGTTTGTCACAGTAACGATAAACCAAGTCACCTTTGCATTAATAAAGAAATTTGCCATTTTCCTAATAAAGGGATTTTTGACATTTGAACCACTAACACAAAAGTTCGAAAAAAAGACTGAAATAACAGTTTTCTTTAAAATTTTATTGGGTAACTTAAACAATTAATAATCCGTGTTTCTACCGCGAACACTAACAACACAAGAACATCGGTTTGGCATACTCAAAATGAGTTCATCCAAATCACGCTGTGGAATGGCCGCCCATGTTCGTTGCAACAACAAAAAAAGGTCTTCTTGCGACTGGATACCCTCCATATTCGGCAGAGCTCTTCTCTGTAGCATATCCCATGCATGCTCAATCGGGTTCAAGTCTGGCGACTGAGCAGGCCAGGGCAGGACATTGATGTTAGCTGCGGCGAGAGTCTGTCTTACAACTCTTGCGGTGTGCGGTCGTGCATTATCATGCATTAACTGAAATAAGGGACCGATTTGCACTTGTAGAGGAACGATGACGTCTGATACAATCGTCTCAGCATAAATTTGAGCGTTGAGGTTGCCTCTGATCCAAATCAACTCAGTTCTTCCGCCGATCCAAATACCCGCCCATACCATGATGGTTCCACCACTATAAGGATGGACTTCCTGGCAGGATTTTAATCGCTGTTGGCGTCCAGGGGTTCTCCAGTGTCGTATACGTCTTGTATCCGGTCTCATACCAAAACGAGACTCATCAGAAAAGCACACGAAACGCCATTGTTCTTCTGCCCAATTTCTGTGTTCAAGAGCCCATTGATATCGAATCCTACGATTGTGCATTGCTATAGGTGGTACCCGTAGCGGTCTTCGGGAATGAAGGTTCACTTCATGCAAGCGGTTTCTGACTGTTTGGTCGCTAATTAAGTTCCCTGAAGAGTGATGAAGCCTCACGGCTAACATCATGGCAGTTATTGTTGGAGCTCTTCGAGTTAAGATTTGAATATATCGGTCTTGTCTCCGTGTGGTGCAGCGATACCGTCCTCCATGGCGCTCAGCCACGGTACCAGTGCTTCGGTAACGTGTCCAAAGTCGACTGATAACACTCTGACTTGTATTCAGAGCTAAAGCCACAGTACGTTGCCGGGAACCAGCTTCTATCATTCCCACGGCTCTGAGCATTTCTTCCCTGCTTAAATGACGTCGCCGCTCCATAATAACGTTGGTTTTAATCAGTAGTAGGGAAACAGTAGCACTAATAATGTCTTCAATGCGTTGTATGTTTTTATAGGGAAAATATTGACAGCTGATTTTCATCTTTTACTCGAATTTGATTCACAGTTCCTGATTCAAATTATGAAATGCACCAAAAAGGATCTATATAAATTTATAAAATCATAAATTTATTACAAAGCCACATCTCAATCTCAAGAAATCCGCTTAAAAATGCTTGATCCCTAGACACTTTTGATGTGTGTACTTAGCGTTCTTGAAATTTGACAGAAATGTTAAACTGTTATCAGACAAGGCGTCAAATTAATAAATAAAACAAATCCATAAATTACAAGCACGGGGTAGAAAGAAAGAAAGAACGGTTTTGATAATTTATTTATTGCTTTTTAGTGCAGTAAGTAGTCCTTATAAAAGCGTGTATTTTTTAGTTTTTTAAACTACTTAGTAATTTATTTTATACTTTTTAGTCTTAGAAATATTCGCCTAACCTACGGATAAAAGTAGCCAAGTATTGATTGGTTCGTAGCTTGAATCGTAGGCAGGTTGTGGCTAAACATATTTTTACTAAACTAGATATTACGCGTAGCTATCTGAGTTTAAGAAAGCACTACGTATTTACCCTTTAAACAGTCGAAAGTACACTAAAAGTCAATAGCTTCACAAGTAGTATTCAAGGGTTCCGTTGCCAACCTTCCGGGTCCATCAACAGGTCCACGTTATTAGGCAAAGTGAATATAACTCCTTTATACAAATCAAATTAGTCCAAGCTTGATGGGTTTACTAGTAATCATTCCAGGGTTCCGTCAACCACCTTTCATTTCCATCATCAACCCTGATTATTGGGCAAAGTAAATAGAACTTTTTAATACGAATCAAATGAGCCCAAACTGGATGAGTTTACTAGTATCCGTTCCAGGGTTCCGTCACCCACCTTCCTATTCCATCATCAGGTCCTGATTAATGGTCAAATTGAAAAGAAGTTTTTAATACGAACGAAATGAGCCCAAACTCGATGTGTTTACTAGTAGCCATTGCAGGGTTCCGTCACCCACCTTCCAGTTCCATCATCAGGCCCTCAGTAACGGTCAAATTGAAAATAAGTTTTTAATACGAACGAAATGAGCCCAAACTCGATGTGTTTACTAGTAGCCATTGCAGGGTTCCGTCACCCACCTTCCAGTTCCATCATCAGGCCCTCAGTAACGGTCAAATTGAAAAGAAGTTTTTAATACGAACGAAATGAGCCCAAACTCGATGTGTTTACTAGTAGCCATTGCAGGGTTCCGTCACCCACCTTCCAGTTCCATCATCAGGCCCTCAGTAACGGTCAAATTGAAAAGAAGTTTTTAATACGAACGAAATGAGCCCAGACTCGATGTGTTTACTAGTAGCCATTCCAGGGTTTCATCACCCACCTTCCAGTTCCATCATCAGGTCCTCATTAATGGTCAAAGTTAAAAGAACTTTTTAAAACCAATCAAATGAGCCCACACTCGATGTGTTTACTAGTAGCCAATCCAGGGTTCCGTTACCCACCTTCTTGTTCCATCATCAGGTCCTCATTAATGGTCAAAGTGAAAAGAACTCTATAAAACAAATCAAATGAGCCCAATCTCGATGTGTTTACTAGTAGCCAATTCAGGGTTCCGTCACCCACCTTCTCCAGTTCCACCATCAGGTCCTCATTAATAAACAAACTGAAAAGAACTCTTTAAAACAAATCAAATGAACCCAAACTCGATTAGTTTACTAATAGCCATCCAAGGTTTCTCTTATCCACCTTCGAGCCCCATCATCAGATCAGCTTGATGATACCATATTATTGTATTGTCACCGGTCCTTGATACATGTGCAAAATTTCAAATTATTTGGACGTGTAGAAGTGGGTCAAAATTGCATCGCAAGATTCCGTTACAATCATACATACATAGTTACATACATACAGGTCAAGCTATTAAAAGCGTGTTAAAAATCACACAAGTCGTATAACCACAGCACGAAAGTATCTTACAGGTGCACCAACTAGAGTTACTCCATTTGAAGGAACCTACGAGTTACTTAGATTTCTACTAATAGAATTGTTTCCAATAATAGGTATGACAGAAACGCTTGAAAGCACGGAAATTTGTAGTAGCCACAAGGTCGGTGTACTAGACAACTCCGGATGTTATCCGAACTATTCAACATTGCGTTTTCTTATCTATACTATACCTACTTACCATCTTGGTTTGGCAACCATGTAGCCAGTCCTTCAGTCAATCTGCAGTCGACCACAGTATCACCAAATACCTTAGAGATGAGATACCACTGGAGATAGCATGATGCGCTAACCCCTCTGCCAAATTTTGTTCATATGGTCAGGTCATTCTTTAATTGTGTGCGTATCTTTTTGAATGTGTTGCGAGTTTATTAAGTGTGGGTATGCGTGAAATTGTATCTGTGTGTGTTTACTTCGCCTCCTGCACCCCGCAAAAGTGCCACGAAAAATTTGTATGGCGAATCGACGCGTACTAGCTCCATTCTAATTACTCTGAGACACACGCACACAACCAAAGGTGTAACAAGTATGACAGCAGCAGTAGCTATTGGTGTGCATTACCCCAGCAAGAAAGATGGTCGTAGAGAAGATTGAGTTAAACGAATAATTAGAGCATAATCTGCTGTAAATGTGCGCGGAATAAAAAATTAGTGCATCATTTCGTTTTCGAGAAAAATCCGAAAAACGATTCTTGCTGGGGTAACGTTGTTCCAGCAAGAAGATTCTAAACCAATGATCGGAGAGAAACATAAACTTCAGGAAAGATAGCTTATATTTGTGCGTAATTGTGCGCTGAAAATGAAATTTGTGCGTCTTAAGATTTCAGAGTTATTACAATTCCTGCTGGGGTAACGTTTTGCAGAATCGTGTTTCTCGGAAACCAATAATTGTGCACCTATAGAATAAACTATTATCAGTAGCTCTTAATTTGTGCATATTTGTGCATTAATTAGATTTTCAAAAATATTTACCGTTTTAGCGTAATAATGGATTTATGAAAACCAAAAAAAAGGTCCTAGCGCTTAAACGAACAAAAATTCATACACACTGAAAACGGTATTCGGTCCTTTTTAATACTCTTAACATCCACGTAAAGTTTCAAAACATATTATATACGCATTATTGAATAATATCACTTTGAATCAAAACTGATAATGTCTAGGTTTGACGTCAAAATACAAAAAACAAGACCAACCCTAGAGTTTTTGGTATAAACCACGAATTAGAGCACTTAATGAAATACATATCCTGAAAATTTCAGCTTCAAATATCACATAATAAAGAAGATACAAACAAAAACTAGAACCCCTGTTAGATTACTGGTTATCCGACCAAATTGGAATGAACCCAAAAAAGCGAGGATTTCATACATACTCGTGACCTTCTTAACTTTGCACACAAACAGCTTTGCCTGGGTACACTGAAGTATAAAACTGTTAACGGAAGTTACTTTTATTCTAAATTTAAATATAATCAAGAACCAAAGTTGGTGCCTTTCTTTTTATAAAGTATGTACTATGCGTTTCAACTAAGAATGTGTCCGCCATACTGCGGAACTTCACTCGTTTTTTACGATTTTTGTATCGGCAGCAGAGTAAACACAAAATGAAAAATTCGCCTCGGTTTTGATTATTTGATGTAAGTCTTATTTTGCTATCTATTTTTGTTAAAACATCATTTTTAGTAATTATATATTTGAAATGGCAAGATGGCGGCCACATTCTTAGTTGAAACGCATAGTATCTAGTTCCTTATAGTTCATGTAGGTGAAGAGTTCAATACAATGTCAGTTATATTATTACGCAATTAAACTTTATTTTAAAACTAAATGTAGGTTGCCTGGAAGAGATTGGTTTTTAACGATAAGGCCACCTTTGTTCATTAATTTCTTCAACGTATTGTTCAATTTACATGTAACTTTTGGTGTAGAATAAAGTGTATTTATTACTATTATTTTAGTTTTATTTTTATTTTCTCTAGTTTTCACACCCGGACTTTTTAAACGCTTGCGTGGGGACGAATCCAAGACGTAGAGGTCTGTTGGGTGAAATTAATGATATGAAAGACACCTGTCAGGATAAACTGCTGGAAATAAGATATAAACAGCAGTTGACTCTGGCAGACTACTCTGGCCTATTATAAGTATAGTGCCTAACCTAGTTTGTGGAAAGATTACTATATGTTTTTGAGTGGATATTTGGTTGACTGAACACTGGGCTATTGTAAAAGGCCGGGGTCTCTTGCCACCTACTCATTATTTTTTGACAAGTGGTGACTTGCCACCCACTAGATGGACTCTCCATACGGCCGTCATAAGACGGCGGAAGGCAACAACGGTGTGGGTGGCTCAACACCCCTGTGTTGAGAGGTATGCTGCGCTTTCTCCGTAGTTACACGCGGCGTTATGACTTTTAGCACTTCCACCCCTGGAGCATATAGCTCTAACAACTCCTCTCTGGACGGCCAATTAAGGTAAGCCAGAGCTGAGTCCCCTTCGGTTTTCCCTCGGCCGACGAAGACACGCCAAGGTGGGGGCCCTGACCAACTCGCTGGAGTACTCGGGGTCCTTGGTGTCGTTACGCACCAAGACTAGTAAGTAGACTATCTTTCCATACATTTACAATAGTTCCCTTGGCTGCCGAGGTAAACTGTTATTTTTTTCTTCAATTAAGTAGTTGACCTCGGTAGGTACCAACCAACCACACACCATTTAATTGTAAAAAGGGCCTCTATGTGTTGGATTCGTCCCCACGCAAGCTTCTTATAAGACCGGGTAAATCCCGTGAAACAAAAAACATGAAAATATTAATAATATTTTGGGACAATCGACGAACGATCTTCTGATCTCAAACTAGGCAGAGCCTTTACTATGGTAAACAGGCAGCTGATACTAATACTTATAAGTATACTTTTTTGTCATTGTGCGCGTCGCAGGTAACCGGTGGATGCAAATAGCCAATTGTCGTTCATTGTGGCGTTCGAAGGGGGAGGCCTATGTTCAGCAGTGGACGTCTTCCGGCTGGTGATGATGATGATACTTTTTTTGTAAATACATACTGATATACTTATGACGCCCAGACACTTGGTGGGAATCGAACCCGCGCCCCTCGGTTGGTTGCCAGGGTCTCTAACCACTACACCAACGGGCCCGTCAATTGTGAAGTGGAAAACCAGAAATTAAATTAAAACTGCATTGCAAATTCAATATGAGCAATGGAAAACGAAGATTTGCTACAAAATTATTTGACCTTCTACCTGGATGGACGATCTAGTTACCTTTTTCCTTGTCATTAGATTCTTCAGTGGGCGGGAGTTAAATAGTGTTCTAAGTTCCTTAGTTTAGCCCATAAAATAAGATATATGTTTTTTTTCACCCACCTTATTTGTTCATGAAACTAGTTTATACCATTGTAAAGTTGGCAACACTGATCCCTGTTTAAAAAGTAAGTAGGTTGCGCTCGCTTAGCTCGAGTGCTACGCTAAGAAAAAAAATACGAGAAAATACAATCAAACTGAAAGGCCAAAGGGATAGTAGTCGGAGCAGTCCCCCTAAGCAGCACGCGCGCACGGGTTGACTCGAGAAGCAGCCATCATTCCCCTCAACCATATTGGAGGGAAGGGGGTGACCCACCACATGAAGCCGCCACAAGCAGAGCGATTCGATAGCGAGCATGACATACTTTTTTGTGATGAAACTGGGAAAGACAAGGCTTATGTCTTTCCCAGTTTCATCACTAACAAGTATACATTTTAAAAACCCCGACATACATAACATTATATCAACTGATCATTATATCAAATAAAATTATACATTCATTTGTTATATCTTGTAAATATCAGATATCTTATCAGATAAATTCCTCCAAATAAATCATGGTTCTCCAGGAAGTTCTTAATCGGTGATGATCAAATTTATACAGATTCATTATATACAGGTTCCTTCTTTCGAATAAAAAAAGATTCATTGAAATTGGTCAATATTTGCCAGTGTTATGACCAGTTTTGTCCTTAAAAAGCCATAAAAACATCAACCTCCAGCATTCCTACAGTTTTGTCAGTCGCCATTCTCATTTTTTCAGGAACTACTTATTCGTACGTAATATTTTTTTATGGGACCCAATTAATGGAGCGGCCTATCCGTACAATTCGAATTCGAATTGAGAACCTCCTCCTTTTTTGAAGTCGGTTAAAAAGGAGGAAGTTCTCAATTTAATTGAATTGTATGTATTTTTAACACGCTTTTCCTTGCTTGAGCTATATGTATGATGGTAATGGAATCTTGCAATGCAATTTTGATTTTGACTCAATGTAGTCTCGCGGTCACGAACGGTGTCGGCCGATAATCGCTTGCACGAGCCGCCCCGAAATATATGCGGGCGGGTAGGAGCACGTACGTTCGTTGAAACGATTCTAATTGAAAACTGGTACACCGTTCGTGTCCACGATAGTTCACGATAGGTTTTTATTATAAGTACTAGCTGACCCACGCAGCTCCGCCTGCGCTATTTTTACGTTAACTAAACTTTTAATAACAGACATTCGCATCGAATACATAACCTCCTTTTTTATAGGCGAACTGGGATCAAGTAAAAACTGGGACCCACTTTTTACTTGCTCTCCGAAGCACGGACACGTTTAGTTCAAATGGCGTTAAACGGTCACCCATCTATTTAATGACCTTACCAAACGTTGCTTAACCTGATCGATTACAAAACCTTGATAACAAGTCTCTATGAGTGTTACCTTACTAATATTTATTATAATTATAAAGAAAAATTGATAAAATCGGACTAAGCGTATAACCAAGTACCCATTTTGACTTTAATCCCCTCTCCCAAAATAACCGTGCTAGATTACGGGATAAAAAGTATCCTATGTCCTACCTCGTAGTAAGATCTCAAGTCATGCCAAGTTTCATTTGAATCCATTCAGTAGTTTCGGCGTGATGCGCAGCCGTGATACAGACAGACAGACAAAAATTAAAAAAATTACATTTTCGGCCTCAGTATCGGTTATAGAATGCCCTCCAAATATAATTTTCAAAATATCTTCAATGTACAGAATTGGACCTGTTACAGTTTTATTATAAGTATAGATTGGAAATATAGATTTTTTATTGCTATTTACACCTATAAACTTGCAATGCATTTTGTGATTATCGTAATTAAATAGTAATTAACAGAACTGTAACAATATATTGTAAAAATAATGACAAACTATAACCACCTGACGGACTATTAAGATAACCGCGATTGCTGATAAACATTATGAACGTAACTGTACAGACAACAGCTTCACATAATACTGTCATTTAAAGAAGGTCACGAGTATGTATGAAATCCTCGCTTTTTTGGGTTCATTCCAATTTGGTCGGATAACCAGTAATCTAACAGGGGTTCTAGTTTTTGCTTGTATCTTCTTTATTATGAGATATTTGAAGCTGAAATTTTCAGGATATGTATTTCATTATGTGCTCTAATTCTTGGTTTATACCAAAAACTCTAGGGTTTGTCTTGTTTTTTGTATTTTGACGTCAAAGCTAGACATTATCAGTTTTGATTCAAAGTGATATTATTCAATAATGCGCATATAATATGTTTTAAAACTTTTCGTGGATTTCACAAATATAAGCTATCTTTCCTGAAGTTTATGTTTCTCTCCGATCATTGGTTTAGAATCTTCTTGCTGGAACAACGTTACCCCAGCAAGAATAGTTTTTCAGATTTTTCTCGAAAACGAAAGGATGCACTAATTTTTTATTCCGCGCACATTTACAGCAGATTATGCTCTAATTATTCGTTTAACTCAATCTTCTCTACGACCATCTTTCTTGCTGGGGTAATGCTCACTAGCTATTGACACTCACGAACCTGTATTATAACTGGACAGCGTAGTCTACTAAAGATCACGAGCCGAATGAGAGGTCCGAAAGTATTAGTGTATCTCTGTCTAATAGGGTGTCCACGCATTACTATGTGGAAGGATTCTTTTTCTCAATTCTAAGGCCTTTTGGCGGCGGATCGGGTCACAACGGGCGGTGCTACATCGGTGCTCCTGCGTGACCTCCGTCAAGAGTGTGAGGCGCACCGCATGAGACGATTTTTGCGTTCAAATCGTAATTTTGGTAACATAATAATAATTATAATTATTATTTGTATTTTATAATTGGATGGAATTTAATGGAAGTCCGCAGCCAAGACGACCGACGCGACGCCATACATAATAATGGTCACCCTACTCTAACAGTATACCGCGACACCGGTTACTTACTACGATAATGCCGACAACTTGTCGACAGTCACACAACCATGAAGCTAGTAGGTCAACAATGGAGCCCAAACTCCAAATACTTGATTGAGGCATACGCTATCCCTTTCATTGAGGTCCGATGTGTGGTCCATGTTATAATTGAAATTACCCGAGAAATGGATACCCTAATATAGAAATGCTTTACTTACACATCAAAAGAATGTTTTCCACCCGAAAACTTAAAATACGATGACAATCCTGTGTAATAAAAAAAATATTGGTACTGTTATGCGAGTTCGATTAGAATAATGCTCTATTGTGTTTTCGCCAATTATACTCAAATGCAATTTTAATTACCGATTTTAAGGGTTCGTATTTTGTGGCAACACTGTCGCTTATTGTCAGCATGAAACTGTCTGTCATATAAATCGATCAAACATTTAAATACCATAATTTCACGATAAAGTGAATTAAAATCATAAAAATGGTGATAAAATGTGCAGTACTTGGTTGCAAAAATATGTGGTATCCAGTATTTAATACCGAATATCACTCGTAAGTGCGATTTTGTTCAATAATTACCTACCGATGATCCCTGTGCATTATGCACCATATTTTCGATCAGTTCTTCTTTCGATAGGCACATAACACGTTTTCAGTTCGTTTGTTAGTATTGGGTTTAAGTTTATATTAATTTGTACTTGAATTATTTAATTTTAAAATATTTCACATTATTTTAATAGAGTAACCATGGTAAAGATTTTTTGAAGACTTTCCGTTTTGGGGATTTTTTACCGCCACTTTATGATCAAAAAATAAACGATGTATTTAGTTCAAAGGATTGATATTGAAAACATATTGTATGTTCATTAATTTTACAAGTGTGTAGGTATGTAGGTTAAGTTTAGGTACAGTTAGTTTTGTAACTTATTAGATACATATTATTAAAATCATATTTATTCTTGTCGCCTCCTAGTCCTGTCGCGTCTAGTAGCCTCCGTGGCGCAGTGGGAAACCGCTTGCTTGCATACCGGGGGTCCCAGGTTCGAATCCTGCGGGGAGCAACAACTATGTGTAGTTGTTCCTCCCTGGCTAGGATAATGCAGGCCGGTCATTGTCTGTAAAGTAAGATGATCCATGCGTCGGATAGGCATGTAAAGTACACTTGTGTCTACGCAAGCATTTGTGCACTGGATGATGGCTGATCTTGCGAAAGATTAGCCGCTGTGGTTGGATTGGCCGTATCGGCGAGAGTACCTATATCATTCCATAAATATACATACTGTTTTATTTACCCCTGGTCAATATTAATACATTTTTTATTTTCTTGTAGATTTCCTAAAAATATTGAGTGAAGGAATGTACCTATGACTATCCATTGTCCCATTGGAAAATAAATTTGATGAAGCTGCAATGATCTGCTGTTGGTCACAGTTGGTCCAATGGAAAACTAAATTTACCGCGAATGCTTTTTCTATCGTCTAATGTGTTGGTTAAAAGGTGTTTTAGTTGTTTGCATATAATGCTAATTGCTATTCAGTATCTTGTGATTAATCGGAGATCGTTAAACGTACTGAATAAATGATTTTATAGCACAATATTTTTTTTAATCATAACTTCATATGCTTTTATTTTCACAACCATTAGCTTATTATTTATCCCTTGATTTTCTGTAAAGCAAGATGCTCCATGCGTAAGATGGGCATGTAATATGTTGATCCTGCACCTGGTCTCTCCCCGGTCGTATCGGTTTTTCATCCCATCGTATTTTGAGAGGTAAACGGAAGAGAGAGAGAGAGAGTGCAGTTGTGTCTACGCAAGCACTTGCGCACTATAATATATTTTGCGTAGACTGAGATCTTTCAAAATACCCACTGTGGTCATATCGGCCAGATGGAGGTCCTTATTTATTTATCATCTGTTTCCCTATCAATCACATTTTGTTCTTCTTGTACACAGTTCTTCCGTATTTGGGCTGCTCCAACCCATAATCAGACTGATTAAGCAACTAGACATATTTAATCGGTTTAAACTTAAAGCATAATAATAATATAATAATATCCTGGGACAATTCACACACGGTCATCTGATCCCAAACTAGGCAGAGCCTGTACTATGGAAACCAGACAACTGATACTAATACTTATATACTTTTTTTTTGTAAATACATACTTATATAGATAAAACACCCAGACACTTGGTAAACAAGCCAAGTAAGTCGTATTATGCGACGAAGTTAAAAAGATGTCCTGATTTTTCATGAAACATTAAGGTTGCCCTCTTAGAAAGGGAGATCCGACCTCAATGAAAGGGATAGCGTTGACCTCAGGCATGTATAGTCTGTACCAATCAAGACCGAAAATTTTGTAAACAAACAATCACTTAACTTAACATCGTCGATTACACAATTATGTCACCATCAATACACTCAAAACTGATGTCAGAATCTTCGAAAATACTGTATCTTTTATTTAAAACTTGTTTTGGATTGAAATTGTAACATTTAAATGGAAAAATATTAAATTATTGAAAAAATACAATGTCTATCGTTTTTTTTTTTACAAAAGCTCTAGTGAAGGGGCGATGTATATGAAATCCACAGACTATTAAACGATATTGAGTGAATGAAAAACAGACTAAGGGTGCGTTCCACTTAGCGTTCTCAACGATCACGCTCACGATTGTAGTTCTTCCCGTTCCACTTGCTTGTGAGCGTTACTGTCGTAAACTCAATTGGAATGGACTATATAACGTTTTGAGCGTGGAGGTAAATAATACAAACGGCGAGTTAGTAAAAAGAAAGCAAAACATTTAAGAGGTTAGATTATAATCTGTAAGTCTTGAAAATAAACTTAAATAACTACTGCTTAAATCGATTAATTTTGATAAAAAAATATGATTGATTTTTTTATATATAATATTATTGGTGTCTTCAATTAATTTACGTTCAAATGTAATTAAAATGTCTTTTGCTGAAGAAAAGTTCACTTCTAGTAAAATATCTCTGTCCGCATGAAATAACGTAAGTTTGATGCTTTGAGTTTTAAAAATGCAGCTAATTTTCATCACTACGAACCACCTTTTTAGATGACGACGACCCGTCGTGAGCTTTTCGCAGCTACCACAACGATCGCGGTCGTTATGTGGAAAGACTAAACGAGCATTTTGATCATTGTGGGCGCTAAGTAGAATGCACGCTAAATAGAACTGCTGTTCAGTTCTAAGGAATTTAGCCTAAATAAATTATGAATATTTATTTATTTCTGTTCCTATCCGTCTAAAATTAGAGCCACATCAAATACTCTTTTTACAAATCGCAAGACAATATATAACGTTCCGGTTAAAATAACCCCACTTCGGAGATAGCTCCGAAATTGGTGGAAGGAAAATTCTGAAATAATTACAGGATATAAATGTTTATGCTAAGATTGCAGGAATAATAAAATTATGTTTCTGAATATAACGGTTTTTAATAAACGGTTTTATTTAGCTTGCCCTGGTTGTTTTCTATTTATTCAGTATCATTGTAAATCCAAGATGGCCGCCGCTATAAAATGGCGATGGGTATTAAATGTATGGGAGCCCTCAGAGCTTGACTAGTAGGATACTGTACAGTACGACGAATTTCAAATAGTAAGAAGGCGCTTGAAATTTCTATCAACACTCAAACGCTCATATCGCTGATCAATGCCCTATATTGATGAGGAGTGGTGTGTTGACTGGTACCTAAGACCTACCGAATAATTTGTTAGCTTTAGTACAAGTAAAACCGTTTAAACTAACAAATACACTTGTTTATACGGCTTGGTATTTTTGCTACCTGAGAGCTATAAATAGGAGTAAAAAGTGTTGTGACAAAGAACAAATTAGCCAGTACCATTTACCACCACCCTCGATCTCTCCAGGAATCGGAAGTAGTCAACCCAGAAATGCAAGTTATCTTTATTAAAAATAGATGCGTCGTAAAACACGTGCATTTATTCAATTACCAAATTAGTAACTTATACCTTTTTTTACAACTACCCGATAACTAAACCTACTAAAGTAATTGCGACGAAACGAATAAGCAGTAAGTTAACCCGTTCTTAGAAAATTTTAACGTTATGGTTATGAGGTTTTATTAAAAGAATCATGAAGTTACCTTGTTACGCTATTATTACCGATATAATTAACGTTACCATGTTCTACATGCTGGTGGTGATGTGGTTCGATGTCATACTTTGTGATTTCTTTCGATTTCATCCGATCCCGTGCAATTATATTTCATTCAATAAGATACCCGATACTAAAGACGTTATGATTAACGTTAATATTATTTAACAATACCCAAAATTAACGTAAGATTATTTATTTATGTTTTATGGTTCTTTACATTTTATTAACGATATTATATATTACCGTTAACGTTTTCAAGTACACGGTAAGTTTTATTCCATTGAATTAAAAACTATCCATTCACTCATTCGTTCAAAGTTGTAATATGCAATGGGGACATCACTAAAACTGTTAAAGGTCATTGACGTTCCTTTGTTTACAAAATTTTTTGTCTTGTTTGGTACAGACTTTATTTGGGAGTGTTTCCTCCACTTTGACCCTAATAGCTTCATGCACACAACAGCTCAGTGCTGCTACCTTCATAATGATAAATTGTTACTAATATTATTGTTAATAAAAGTATTGGATGTTGTTCGTGTGCTAATTTATGATATTACATTTCATTGTCCTAGATATATTATATTTCGATGTTTTATTACACGAAAAACTGTAAAGCAAATGTAATCAAGTTTTAAGAAATCTACCTAACACTACTAAAAAGAATCATATTTTGCGTTGGCAACTTACTTGACAAGGGGGCAGACAAGGACACACATCGACTTTTGAGCTATCTCACTCGGCTCGTTTTTACTTTGACTTGTGTCAACGAAAAACAAACCTTAAGAATGTACTATAAAGTTTAAATTAGTGATATTAATATATTTATGTGATCTATCCAGTTTTTACGAAGTAAAATATAAATCCGTGTTGACACTTGACAGCTGGCTGGCTGGCAGTATAGGTAATAATAACAACGGCCCCGTTGGTCTAGTAGTCAGACACCCTGCTTGCTAACCGATGGGTCGTGGGTTCGATTCCCGCCAAGTGTCTGGGTGTTGTTTATATATTTAAGTATGTACACACATCAAAAGTGTCTAGGGATCAACATATATTTTTGCAATAACTTTTCTCCTGATTGATATTAATTAAAATTTTCTTTAAGGATTCATCAAATAAAGTGTTTTCGTTTGTCACAGTAACGATAAACCAAGTCACCTTTGCATTAATAAAGAAATTTGCCATTTTCCTAATAAAGGGATTTTTGACATTTGAACCACTAACACAAAAGTTCGAAAAAAAGACTGAAATAACAGTTTTCTTTAAAATTTTATTGGGTAACTTAAACAATTAATAATCCGTGTTTCTACCGCGAACACTAACAACACAAGAACATCGGTTTGGCATACTCAAAATGAGTTCATCCAAATCACGCTGTGGAATGGCCGCCCATGTTCGTTGCAACAACAAAAAAAGGTCTTCTTGCGACTGGATACCCTCCATATTCGGCAGAGCTCTTCTCTGTAGCATATCCCATGCATGCTCAATCGGGTTCAAGTCTGGCGACTGAGCAGGCCAGGGCAGGACATTGATGTTAGCTGCGGCGAGAGTCTGTCTTACAACTCTTGCGGTGTGCGGTCGTGCATTATCATGCATTAACTGAAATAAGGGACCGATTTGCACTTGTAGAGGAACGATGACGTCTGATACAATCGTCTCAGCATAAATTTGAGCGTTGAGGTTGCCTCTGATCCAAATCAACTCAGTTCTTCCGCCGATCCAAATACCCGCCCATACCATGATGGTTCCACCACTATAAGGATGGACTTCCTGGCAGGATTTTAATCGCTGTTGGCGTCCAGGGGTTCTCCAGTGTCGTATACGTCTTGTATCCGGTCTCATACCAAAACGAGACTCATCAGAAAAGCACACGAAACGCCATTGTTCTTCTGCCCATTTTTTTGCCCAAAAATGCTTGATCCCTAGACACTTTTGATGTGTGTATTTACAAAAAAAAAGTGTATAAGTATTAGTATCAGTTGTCTGGTTTCCATAGTACAGGCTCTGCCTAGTTTGGGATCGGATGACCGTGTGTGGATTGTCCCAAGATATTATTATTTTTATTAAAGGAAACAATATATGATCAATGTCTATGTGTGCATGTCTGCATTGTTGTCGTTCCGCTCGCTAAACTGGTCACTTGTGCACAGCTCGGCAACGAAGGAACAATATAATTACCAGGGTCTTGAACCTTAAACCGGCAATTGAGGAAACCAGTTAAAACCACTAACCGAAATGTTTTGGTTAGGTTACCAATTAATAGAATTAACTGGTTCCGGTCCTTGCTGGCAGTGAGATGCCATGTTGAATCTAGATATAAAATAAATGTATAATTAAAATTACAACAATAATAGTAATATAAACGAAATGTTTATATGTTTCCCGAATTCTATGGTATTTCTCAATTTTTTGAGGTGGTGTACATTGACCTAGCCCATTTTGCATAACTCCTAAGTAAAGTACCTAACCTAAAATAAAATATCAACTATTGGTGTGCACCATTTCATGAATGTGAATTATGCATATTCTTTAAAAAATATTTTTGGTTGGCTTAGAACCTAGAACCTTTGAAATTTCTACTGATTACTGAATATGTCATAAGTTTTGTGATGAAAACTTTTGCTCTGAAGTCTACTGTTAATAATTAAATAGCTGTGGTTACACATACCGGATCAGATTCTTTAGACCTGGATTAGGAAATCTAAACAGCTTAACATTGTCTTCAGCGGGTGAACAACCACACTTAAGACATTTCCGCTTAATTTCCGGTCTCTGTGCCATTGTAGAAATCACAGACGTATTAGGGATGGTGGAAATCAAGTCCTTTTTAATCTCAACCGTTATCCATTTAGCCAGCAACCAAGATCAAAAAAGCACATCATAACCCTATCAAAAATGTCACTTTCTCAAACAAATCAAATAAACATAAACATGAAACAAGACGACTAGACGAGGAAATAGACCTGATAGAGCAAGAGCCCGTGAACCCCAGACCTTCGTTATTTTATAAAAGCTGAAAGTTTGTCAGCACATGCTCCCAACACAGGTAAGAACGATAGACTATTATGAAGTTTGGGTTGCCGTGGCTTTGGCAGGTAAACGGTACTAAAGGTGTGTAAAATACCGATCTAAATTCATCAAATAATAAAGTGTGATTTTTTGGTATTACCTTCAGAATATTATTAAAAATCACGTTATTGATTGCCAGACACTTAACATCGTGGCAACCCCTTGCCAGACACCCCTAATGTTCATGAAATTATAATTCTACTTATGTTATAGTATAAAAGCTGATTTTTATATATAATACTTAGGTAATAATTAGATGATGTTTCCTCATCAGCCAGACATTTTTGATAGTTCCAACCCCTTGCCAGACAATGATGTAGGGTCGCTGTAGGAGCGAGCGCGAGACAGTATATGTATGGTGGGTGCGAGTGAGATGGCGAGATAGGTCTATCGCGATCTCGCGAAGAGTATCAAACAGCTTTCATTAAATTCGGTAAACACGAATTATTCGAAAATAATAATGAACAACAAAGCACTTTTGATATTATTCAACGGTTTATGTGTGAGGTATACAATGTCAGTTCGATAACTGATGTTGATGCAGCATGGCTTCAACTATTCATTAATACATATCAGGTCTCAGATATTAATGAAGCGTTTAGGCGTAAAAAACTACGAAATTTTGATGCTAGCAGTCTGCCACCATGTAAATCCGAGCTGCTACAATAATTTCTGCGAGCCAACTATGTGTCTAGCATTTGGAATAATGCAAATCAGCAAATTCCAACAATTTATCAACCCGAGAATAATGGTTGGGTTCTCGAAGATAATCAGTACCATTTTAAATGGTTCGAAGGTGATCAGTTGCCAAATTTCGTCAGAGAATCACTGAAAACTGTCTCAGGTATAATACTACTTTAAACCATTATACATTATTTTTTGATATTTTCAATCCCATTAACTTTTTCATATTTCTACAGAAACTGACGAAGAAGACGAAGACGACGATATGGAATGGAGTAACAGTGACGAAGAAAATGATAACATTGATTATAATGATGATAATGAATAAAATAATATTTTCTTTAGTACACTATAATAATAATCTGTAATGTCATTAATATATTTTTAATTAAATTTTTGAGTATTAATTATTTGTTTTTTTTTTATAATCTGTTATTGAGGGATCGCGATAGACCTATCTCGCCATCTCACTCGCACCCACCATACATATACTGTCTCGCGCTCGCTCCTACAGCGACCCTACATCATTGTCTGGCAAGGGGTTGGAACTATCAAAAATGTCTGGCTGATGAGGAAACATCATCTAATTATTACCTAAGTATTATATATAAAAATCAGCTTTTAAACTATAACATAAGTAGAATTATAATTTCATGAACATTAGGGGTGTCTGGCAAGGGGTTGCCACGATGTTAAGTGTCTGGCAATCAATAACGTGATTTTTAATAATATTCTGAAGATAATACCAAAAAATCACACTTTATTATTTGATGAATTTAGATCGGTATTTTACACACCTTTAGTACCGTTTACCTGCCAAAGCCACGGCAACCCAAACTTCATAATAGTCCATCGTTCTTACCTGTGTTGGGAGCATGCGCTGACAAACTTTCAGCTTTTATAAAATAACGAAGGTCTGGGGTTCACGGGCTCTTAGACTATGAGTCGATCACGATTGATAGAATCACTTTGATTCGATCCCTACCCAAACGCGAGCGATCGAGTCTTGAAGCGTTAAAAGATTCAATCATTTGGGTACTCGTAATCTTAAAGAGGATTGAACTCTATGCGGTATTATTTAGATTACACTCTAGTACGCTTACAAAATGACCCAAACTACCGAACTTCTAACGGCGACCTAAATACGGGATGGCGCACTAGAAATGTGTTACTTTCTCACTCTAGTATGGGTCGCGCGAAGTCGCGCGCGGATCGCAGAGCCGGGACCAATCGATGATCGAGTGATTGAATTTTGTATGAAGAGATCCAATCAGCTAGGTTCAGCATTCGTTCGTCATGACGAACTGCGACCCAAATGATCGATATGATTGAATCTTTATAACCCGATCACCATGCGAATGGGTCGTGATCGACCCGGGTCACGACAAATGATCGATCGACACAGGTCTACAGGAAACAATCCACAGAAACAATCACGAAACAATCACAAAAATATCGATATATCGATATTTTTTCTTTCGTTAGATCGATATTTTCATCCGATATATCGATACATCGATATAAAATATTAAGTATCGAAAACTTATTTTTTTTGGAAAAGATCAGATCTGTTTTTTTTTCTTTCCCTGATTTTATTTTTAGCGATTAAAGGACGCCCCTGCACCTTCATTAGATTATTATTATTATAATTACAACGAAGCCAGCTATCCTTATACAAACTATACAAAAAAAAGAAAGCAAACAAAAGGTTTTCTCTAGTCAAGCAGCAAGCTTCTAACGCCTTACCTTTTTTCTCTTTTAGGCCTCTAGCCCTTACCATAGACAGACCTTTTGCGTTATCTTTGATTGCGTCAAAAAATATTTCGTAACGTATTTCGTTCGATGGTTAGTTGGTATTGTTAATTTAGTCTCTTTCTTTGGTTGCATGCGTATCTCTTTGGAAACATTGCTTGTTAATATTTGTTAAAGTTCAATTAAATTTAATTACTGAATAATTAATTTGTGTTGAAATTCAGTTGCTTCGTGGACGTTTTTCCGATCTGATGGTAAGCGACACGTCTTTCTATAGACAGCTGTAAGGCATTGCCACTCAAGAAGCGTTTTTATTTTGTTCCGTTAGTAGGAGACAATTTTGAACCCGATATATCGATATTTTCTGGCATTTCCAACATCCCTATGACAAAGTGATGGATATGGATGACCGATTCTTTCTATTTTTTATTTTAATGATTGATTGAACCATAGATATGAACTCTAGAACTATAGGGATATTTTGCACCCTAGAGTAAAGAAAGGTGTTGTAGTCATTGGAAGATTTTCCCCTTAAACTCGTCAGAACACCCCTAAATAAATAACCGGTCAAGTACGAGCCGGGCTCGCGCACAAAGGGTTCCTTAACTTCTTTGAACCAATTAAAGTTATTTTACTATTCGTGTAACACCTCTGATAGTAATGTATTGCAAATGAATATAGCTGTCCACGGGCCGTGAGCCTCACCCTCCTGACTCCATGACGGTCCTATTGGATGGGATGCGCCGAACCCTCCCTGACAACCGTATGCTACACTAGCTATCAGGCACCGGTCTCGCCGGCGAGGCCGAAGGGTCGTACGCATGCGACCTCAACGACGTGCATCACCCCACTGAGTCTCTTGACGGTACTTCTCAGTGGGGGCGCGTTGTGAACCGTTGGTAAACTCAGCCCTCTCTTATGCGACAGCCCAAGCCGTGGCCGTGTCTCCCTGAGGTGCCCTTGAGCTCGTCGCTACTTCTGCCGTTAAGGCTAGAGTGCTTTAAGCGCTCGCCTCCTATTGTCCGGTGAAGCTGTAATGGCCATCAGCGGCAAACAGCGTCTATCACTCCCAAAAAAAAAACGTGAGCCTCAGATATTAACTAAATGTTAGAACTAACGAATGTATGGGAGTGTCACTCCCCTGGATGCAGGGCGTCTACTCGCAAAATCGACAACGATACATTCGAAACGATACGATACTCCTCCGAATGTATCGCAACTGCCCTACTCTAACAAATGTTCGAATTTCTCATCGATTATCGTAACCATAGACTAAGTATTTAATTTTTTTTACGATGTTCGGAGTGAACGGAGTGAATGTTTAGTGCAGTTTATAAAAAAACTGTATATAATATTATCTTGATTATCTACGACGTAGACAGAATTTGGACAGAATCTTGGAGGATGCTACGCATCTAGATGTCTTGTCATATTCCTCCAAGTCTGTGACATCTAGCTAGCGTGCCGCCGATAAGGACAGACAATCATCATTCGTACACGTAACACACGTTATGGATATTTATTATAATGCGCGCTATTAGGGGTTAAACAATATTTCTGCAATTAAATTTAAAAACTCCAAAGCTAGATCGCGAAAAAACTTCATAAGTAACCCGCACCACTGGTGCGGTTTTCTTCAAGTCCGTAACAGATGCTGAAGGACAAAAAAATCATATGCTCTGTTTCTTTCTATCACATATAAATGCATTCTTTTCTTGCGTGAATGAGAAAGAAAGTGTCTCTAGGGATTTCTTCCTCTAAGATCTACGAGCTCTCTCCAAGTACTTTTTTTTTCAAATCTTGCTGATCGCGCGATATGTAAAAGTTTCTATTAGGTACTTATTATATGTATCTTTTGACAATACACAATTTCTAGTACATTTTATGAACTAGATTATCTTTAAAATCAGATAAAATCACAGGCGAAAATTGAAACGATAATGCCGACGACACCTTACGAGGTATCGTCGAGATTATCGTAAAAGTGACGTTAGTGTCGTTGTCAAATTCAAATATTCGATACGATACTTTATGACTTAGAGTAGGGTTACTGACGATAATGTCGAATATTGTATCGGTCGTTCATTCAACGATACGACATTGAAAACGATGTAACTAAGAGTAGGATTCGACACGACAAATGTCACGATACATCGATTTTCGTTTTTGCGAGTAGACGCCCAGGACCGTAAGTGGTACCCAAAGTAAAAGGTGGGAAGCAATCCTGACGTCAGAATGACTCCACTTTATTTATTAAACTAGGCCGCTAAGCTCCGCCCGCGCTTTTATTACATTTTGCTCCCCTTTTCTCCCTCATCCCTCTTATAAAAAAATCTAATTATATGCTCTTTCTCTCCTCTCTCTTTCCCCCTCCCGCTTCGGTTTCCACCACACTGTTGTCCCCTCTCTCTTCTACGAACTTGCTCCTTCTCACTCCCAACTTACTCCACCTTATGTTGCTTAACATTAACCTAGCGGTATGAAATATACTGTATGACCTATTCTCAGACCTACCCGATATGCACACTTTCATACAAATCGGTTCACACATCTATTTAATGACCTTACCTAACGTTGCTTAACCGTAACCTACCGGGATATAAAATATCCTATGTCCGTTTCCTGGTTTTAAGCCGTTCTTGAGTTATAAATAGTGTAACAAACACGACTTTTTTTTATATATATAGACTAGCTGACCCGCGCAGCTCCACCCGCGCTTTAATTACATTTTGCTCCCCTTCTCTCCCTTGATTTATCTCTCTCCATCTCTCTCTCTTATAAGAAAAATCTAATTCTATGCTCTTTCTCTCCCCTCCCGCTTCGGTCCCTGTCACACTTCCCCTCTTCCTCTCTCTTCTCCCAACATGCTCCCTCTCACGACCCCCCCCCCTTGCTCCACCTAACTCCTCCGATCACTCACTCCATCACCCTCCCCTTTCCCTCTCTTGCACCCTCCTCTCGTTCTATATATCCTCGTCAATCATGGTATCAGCGGCATAAAATATACTTTATAACCTATTCTGAGACCTACCCGCAAAATTTCATACATATCGGTTCACCCATCTATTTAATGACCTTGCCTTATGTTGCTTAACCTTAAGTTACCGAGATACAAAGTATCCTATGTCCGTTTCCTGGTTCTAAGCTACCTCCCCACCAATTTTCAGCCAAATCGGTTCAGCCGTTCTTGAGTTATAAATAGTGTTCTTTAGTGATTGTATGTTCAATTTCACCGATGGATGGCGCTGTTTGTTCATAATGTAAATCACGCTAGCATCGTAAATTACTACGATATTCGAAAATGAAAGTTCTAAGCTATTCGCATCTTTTATTTTGTTGCGACTGTAATACTATACCTACCTAGGTACACTACCTGGACTTTGGGAGTTTCATTAAAATTTCATGAATGAGCCCTGACCTTGAAGCGTTTTTTGGGAGCGCTGTTCTTTGTGTGTAGTGTGAATTGTAGTTGTGCATTTTATTGCGTTAGATCATTTCAAGTCATTTTAGATCTTTTACCTAAGTAAAAATTTAGCAATTTCGTAGTCTCAATTTCTACCTATATCTTGCAAACTAAATGTCTGCTCAGTCCCTATTGTATATAGCGTAATAATACATATCTTAATGATTAACTGATCAGTCTATAATTACCCTATTCACATACAAAGGAAATTACGTGGTAATATGTGTCTTCTTTAGTCCAATAGCAATATTAGCAATAAGTTGACGACATAAGACTTACTAAAAAATAGAGGATATTAAATAAAAGGCAATCGTAAAGGTCATCTTGTATTTAATTTTCATATTACATTAAAAGCATTTAACAGTATTTTTAATATTTCCGAAACACAAATGCACAACATTCAACGGCTTTAATTTTTAATTTCTCGACTATGCCTCATTTGTATGACTAAATTAAAATAAATCTTGTTGATTTTCTTTTAATTACTTGACTGATCATCAGTTCGAGCACGGGACCATATATCTCCCCGTGCTCGCACGCGACTCACTGATCCATACGTGACGGACGACTATTATAATAGAATTATTTAGTTTGTAATATTATGGCATTAAATCCGCCCTATATTTACCTTATCAGTAGACTTCATTTACTCGTCAATCTTTTATTACACACATTGCATATGAAAAGAATGTCATCAGTTATGAATCCGGATGTGAATGTCTAAACTTTGTTTTCTGGTAAAACTTTTACCACACACATAACAAGTGAAAGGTTTTTCCCCAGTATGACTGCGCATGTGATTTACTAAACTTCGTTTACTCGTAACACTTTTATTACACATATTGCAAGTGTAAGGTTTCTCCCCAGTATGATTTCGGATGTGACTTACTAAATTAGATTTACACGCGTAACTTTTATCACACATGTTGCAAGCGTAAGGTTTCTCACCCGTATGAGTCCGCATGTGACTTACTAAATGAGTTTTTGAGTTGAAACTTCTATTACACTCATTGCAAGTAAAAGGTTTCTGGCCAGTATGAGTCCAGTCGTGTCTCAATAAAGTTAGTTTAGTGGTAAAACTTTTATTACACACATGGCAATAAAATTCTTTGTCGTCAGTATGAAGCCGAAGGTGTTTCTTTAACGCCATCCTACTGCTCAAAGGTTTATTACATACATTGCAAGCGACAGTTGAACTTCGAACAATTTCGCCAGTATGGCTGCGAATGTGGTGTTTGAAACTATGATTATGTGCAAATTTTTTGCCACACATATTGCAAGTGTAAGGTCTGTCCCCAATGTGAGACCTGATGTGCATTTTTAAAGTTGGTTTAGCGGTAAAACTTTTATTACACAAATCGCAAGTGAAAGGTTTTTCTCCAGTATGAATACGGTTATGACATTTCCAACTATTACTATTGGTAAAACTCTTATTACACACTCCGCATGTGAAAGGTTTTTCGCCAGTATGAGTCCGGGTGTGGTTTACTAAATACTGTTTTACGGCAAACCTTTTATTACACACATTGCAAGAGTAGGGTTTGTCATTATGAATCCACGTGTGTCGTACTAAAGCTAGCTTACTGTTGAAACTTTTACTACAAACAGAGCATACTAAAGATTTGTCATTGTTGGTATCGCACAATTTACTAGGGATTTTAGTACTTTCATTCGTAACACTACCAAGGATTTCTTTGAGTTTGTCAAACTTTGATTTTAATTGATTTTGTTTATGGACAAAATATGTTTTTAATTCGTGATTAGAAATAGTTGTGATATTATCCGATGCCATTGAATTACAATATTTTTTATCATTGTTATCTTGTCTATCAGATTGACCAATATTTTTCTCAATAAATAACTTAGGTACGCTTGCCTCGACTATCGCGATGTCTGAATCGGTGTTTACACATTTCGTATCTTTTAGATAATTTACAACTTCACTTGTTCGAATTTGTGTCTCCAGCTCGGGTTTATTTACAACGGGTACTTCTGAAAACAAGAAACACATAGTTAACAATCTCATTCGTGCTATGGTCGTGTAGTGCGAGCGTATTCATGACAAAGTTAGAACGAAACGAAGTTAGAGTTTTTATAATTATGAAATATTAAACTGCCCTGAGATTTTTAGTAGTAGGTAATGGTTTCGGCAGACAGCGGCCGGAACGGCACGGCAACGCGATGCTAGCAGGACGGCGACAGGGCGTAGATGTCACAATGCGGGTTTTTTTTTTGCATATTTTATTTGACAAAAATCTACTGAGGCAGATAGCATATTTTAAAAAGTGGCCGTAGATCGTCGTACAGTGCTCTTACATAACGGTTTTTTTTACGGTAGATAGGGCTGTGAACTATACGAAAAGGTCAAAAAGTAAAAATCTCAAAAAGTGCACATAGCAGATTTTGGTTTGACAACGACGATATTCTTTATTAACTAGTACTCACGGCTACACATGAAGCTTAACACCCTATATAACGATAGCTACGCTACTAGGGAGAATAGGGACGATAACTGGGTAAAAAAAAAATCAATTAGTCCGTCAGTTAGATTATCAAAAATATTGGTTAAGTATTTTTTTATTTAACAAATCTTAACAAAGATGGGCTTATAACGTGTTAGTGTGTACGTAGACATTCACATCCGGAATTTCAATCTACTATATCACTACATATATTTGACGGGCCTGTTGGTCTAGTGGTTGGACACCTTGGCTTCTACCCGATAGCTCGTGGGGTCGATTCCCAACGAGCCTCTGGGTGTTATTTACAAAGTTAAGTACGTATTTACAAAAAAAAAAAGTATATAAGTATTAGTATCAGTTATCTGGTTTCCATAGTACAGACTCTGCCTAGTTTGGGATCAGATAACCGTGTGTTAAATTGTCCCAGACTATTATTATATCTTCATAAATTATTATTGATAAAAGAAAAAATAAGTAGGTACATCGATATTTTTTGATAATCTAAACGACGGACTATATAGAATTTTTCAGTCATACAGCCTATTGTTGGAAACGGGCGGGGGCATCCGTATGCGCCGAGTGTGACGATATAACAACAACATATCGCACCCTCTCGCACGATTTGTAGAGTTCAACTTCTAATAGTTCAAAGTCCAAGATGTCTAGGTTGAGGTGTCGTCGTGTGTACATTACAACTCTTCACATCGCGTCACCGTCGCGTCCTGTCCGCTGTCTGCCGAAACCTTAAGACCCTATCCTCGTAATGGTGTTGAATAGAGTGGTTAGAAAAACAATTGCCTGCCTTGCTAGATTATACAGATAACAAAACACAAAACATTAGGCGACTAAACAGGCGATAAGTGCACAAGTGCTTACGGCACACATAGTTGCAGCCTATCTTCCTTTGCTCTCAAAATCCGTTGTGACAGAGGACCGACAAGACCGGGGAGAGGTCAAACGCGGGACCAACATTTTACACACCCATCTGACGCCATATGGTTAGTGGCCAACCTGGTGCCAGAGTAGTTCAACTGCCCTTAGGTCTCTAAGGCTCGGCGCAAACGGGCCACCGACCACAGCCACTGGTGGCCAGCGTCAGCGACTTACACTTTTTCATATATTTTGTATAGACGCGCCGCACACGTGTAGCCTGTGGCGGCCACTCGCTACAGCAGTGTCCGCGACTCGCCACTTGTGGCCGCTACGGGCCACACAGGACGCCGACACCCGCCACTGTCGCACTGCTCCACCCCCCGCGCAGTTAACCGTCAGACGTTCTACGTATTGCACGCGTCACCATGGAGCACGACGCCTCAATGGATATTGATACATTTATATCGGAAATCCATTCACGAACTGGTTATAAAATGTAGCGGCTTTCGAACACCGGTCGGTGGCTGACGCTCGCTTCTGACACTATCACAAATGTGGCGGTAGCGCGCGACAGCCACCGGTGGCTGTGGTCGGTGGCCCGTTTGTGCTGAGCCTTAATTAGCTTAACGACTGCTATCTGGATGACAACAGCCGGGACCGACTTTCAATGTGCCCTCCGAAGCACGGAGACGCTCAGTTCAAATGCCACTAAACGGTCACCCATCTAAAGACTGACCTTGCCTGACGTTGCTTAACCAACTGATCGTATACCGAACAGTGGTTACAACTAGCTATGAGCGAAAGCGACAATCGAGTGACCGGCTTGTATAGTTCTAAGTAGTTCTAACCAGTAGGCACCAAGTTGTTAATTGCGGTATTTGAACTCGCGACGTCCGGTATGCAAAGCGAGCGGTTTAATTGAAGATTTTCTCAAGTTTAAAACCGCCATAAGTTTAGTTTACTAAAAAACTTTATTTACACACTTTACAAGTAAAAGGTTTATCGCTAGTATGAATAGAGTTGTGCCTTATTCTATTAACTTATGTTTAATGGTTAAACTTTTATTACACACATTGACTATTGGTTTTCATCAGTTATGAATCCGGATGTGAATGTCTAAACTTTGTTTTCTGGTAAAACTTTTACCACACACATAACAAGTGAAAGGTTTTTCCCCAGTATGACTGCGCATGTGATTTACTAAACTTCGACTACTGGTGACGCTTTTATTACATATATTACAAGAGTATGGTTTCTCCCCAGTATGAAACCGGGTGTGACTTACTAAATTAGATTTAAAAGCAAAGCTTTTATTACACACATTGCAAGTGAAAGGTTTCTCTCCCGTATGAGTCCGAGTGTGACTTCGTAAATGGTTTGTTGTTGTGAAACTTTTAAAACACACCTTGCAAGTGAAAGGTTTATCGCCACTATGAATCGAGTTGTGTATTATTAGATGTGATTTATACTGAAAACGTTTATCACACACATCGCAAGCTAATGTATTATCACCAGTATGTATCCGAACGTGAACTTCTAAACTATGTTTACTGGTAAAACTTTTATTACACACGTTGCAAGTGAAAGTTTTATCGTTAGTATGAATCCTGGTGTGGTTAACTAAACTTTGTTTCAATTTAAAAGTTTTATTACACACACTACAATTGTAAGGTTTTTCGACATTATGACCCCGAATGTGCCTTATTAAATGATTGCGATAAAAATATTTTTTGTTACAAACATTGCAACAAAAAAGTTTGTCCCCATTGTGAATCACCGAGTGACGTAATAAATGGCTATTACTGGTGTAACTTTTATTACACACATTGCAAGCGAAAGGTTTTTCCCCAGTATGAATCCGGGTGTGACTTATTAAACTATGTTTTGTACTAAAACTTTTATCACACACACTGCAAGTGACACGTCTCTCACCAGTATGACGTTGGATGTGACGTCGTAAATCATTTTTCGCAAAAAACCCTTTATTACACTCATTGCAAATGAACCTTTTGTCGCCAGTATGAATCAGGGCGTGACTCACTAAAATTTGTTTCGTAGTAAAACTCTTATTACACACATTGCAAAAGAAAGGTTTGTCGCCAGTATGCAACCGAGTGTGATTTGTTAAACTTTGGTTAGTCGTAAAACTTTTATTACATACTCTGCAAGTGAAAGGTTTTTCGCCAGTATGAGTCAGAGTGTGATATGCTAAATTACTTTTAGTTGTAAAACTTTTATTACAATGATTGCACAAAAACCTTTTCACGTCAGTATGAATCAGTGTGTGGCGCGCTAAAATATGTTCAGTAGTGAATCTTTTATTGCACACATTGCAAGTGAATGGTTTGTAGTCAGTATGATGACGGATGTGAGCCACTAAACTTACTTTACTAGTAAAACTTCTATTACAGTCATTGCAAATGAACCGTTTGCCGCCAGTATGAATCCGGGTGTGACTTACTAAATTACTTTTAGTTGTATAACTTTTATTACAATGATTGCAGAAGAATCGTTTGTCATCAGAATGAATCAGTATGTGGCGCGCTAAAACATGTTTAGTAGTGTAACTTTTATTGCACACATTGCAAGTGAATGTTTTGACTCCAGTATGAATCCGGATGTGACCCACTAAACTTTCTTTACTATTAAAACTTTTATTACACTCATTGCAAATGAATCGTTTGTTGCCGGTATGAATCCGGGTATGATATGCTAAACTTTGACTACTGTTGAAATTTTTATTACATACCATGCAATTGAAAGAATTCTCGATATTGGATAAACGATTATTGCACATTTTATCGGAGATTTTAATACTTTTATTCGAAACGCATTCTTGCGTCTCATTTAGTTTAACAATATTACAATTAGAATTAACTTGATTTTCATTATTAACAGAAAATTGTTCCAATACCTGATTAGGTACAGTTGTGACATATAAAGGAAATAAATTGAAATATATTATATCACTGTTAATTAGAGCAACAGGCTGACTATTGATATTTACACCAGGAGTAATATTAGTATCATTAAGTAACTTAGTAGACGCGCTTGCATCCACCATCGCGATGTCTGAATCGTTGTTTACATATTTCGTATAATTTACACAATTTACAACTTCACTAGCTCTAATTTGTGATTCTAGCTCAGGTTGATTTGGAACAGGTACTTCTGAAAAGAAGAAACACATAATACTGTGATTTTTAAGCTACTTCAAAAAAGGAGTATCTCCATTATGTATTAAGTATTAATAAAAGTTATTCTTGATGACAAATTACTAAATCAGTTTATGTTTGTAGGTTTTTCACGTATTTCCCAGAAACTACAAAGAGTTTCTATACTTAATAGTTTTTGATTCTTTCAACTTTGGGAAGTGCATTTCATCGAATTCGATTCAGTAGTTTAAAAGATCGACTGTTTGTGTTTCCAATAAGTAGCCGTTCGTGATGCGCGATAGTTTCGCGAACATTCAAGGAAGTTAAAAAAGTATTAGACTGTTGCGTAAAAAGCTCGCCAGTTCCTAGCCTTTGCAAGCTTCTGAATCAATGTAGTGATCTAGTCGATGTCAATTTTGACTCCATATGCATGTTTTATTACCTAACTAAATGCCACTAAGAGTAGTATAAGAGTAGTATTTTTGTTTTTAGATACAATAATTTGCAAGATAATTTTAAGTTATATTTAAGTAAACTGCTAGCTGCTGAAAAGAAATAAAGTGCGTGCGTGGAGTCCCTCCGCGCGGAAGAAGTGAAACTTCACTCTCGAGACACCGTGCCACGCCGTGACACACCATGCCACACCGTGACACAATGTGCCACACCGTGACACAATGTGCCACACCGTGGCACACCGAGCCACACCGTGCCACACCGTGACACACCGTGACACATCGTGCCCCACCGTGACACACCGTGCCACATCGAACGACACTGAATGACGGCGTCACGTGAGCGCTTTCATAACCTTAAGAGCGCTTTAATAACAAATTTAACGCTTACAGCCTTATTAATAAATTATGATTAGCGTCAGAACAACTTTACTCCAAGACTTACGCAAAGATTAGGCAATTATGGTATTAATAAACTAGGAGTAAGGACGGAGTTATCTAATCAAAATTTACTCCCGGACTAAAAGTTACTCCGCGGAGCCCCATGGTTTAACGCTTGAGTAAGCATAGATTTGTATTGTATTTCTAACTTCCATTGAGATATATATACTAAACATCAACTAAATATATTTTCATATTTGTTTGGTATTCGTTCGAGTACTTACTAGTGTAGTTTTAGTGTTAGTGGTATTTTGTAATTATTGTAGATTAAAATGAATAGAGATGATTTCATTAACGATTTGAGAATGATAGAAAGAATTGAAGAAATATTACCATTAATAGCTGCAAAAAGGACTTGGGCTCGTGGAGAGGTAAATAAACTATCTCAATAAACTAAACTATTAGGCTAGTTATGTAGGCTACAGCCGATGATTCAGAAATAACTAGAACTGATTTAAAACTAATTTTTATTAAATTAAATTACATTTGTAATATCTAATTTAAATTTGTAGTGACCGCTTCGATGTTAGAAGCTAAGTGAAGAGCCGAATCCGTCGCTATGGGTCCATACAATGGATCTAGTTGTGCGCCGTCAGCTGGTTTTCGGTACACGTGCTGGATGCGTCCATACAATAGCCCTTCTGTTCTTGGATAGGTTGCATTGTCAGCAAGTTTTGCATTACACGCGCCGGCTCGTGCTTGAGGCCCACCGTGGTTTCTGCTCTTACACGCGTCCTTTGAGGCGCACTGTAGTTTCTTGTTAGGGACGGTTTAGCGGTATGTAACAGGCTAGATCCGCGGCCTAATTGTTATATACTTTTTTGCTTTATAGATAATATTCTGCTAATAAAAAAAACACAAATTCTAAAACCACTATCTTGAATTCAACAAGAGAAATACAGAATATTATGATGTAAGAGAAATATAGAGTGAAAGTTGTGATTGTCAAATAAAAGTGTCAAATATCAAAATTTACCTAACTGCCAGTGTCTTTTTAGTCATTTTGTTCATTTTTTTACTTTTAATTTCAGTGGGTTGCCATAACATACACCTTAGTCTCAGTGTAAGAATTGTATTGTTACTCCGAACCTACTTCGTATTTATTAATACCGTTATTAAGACGTAGCTATTCCGTGACAAATCTAGAATTAACTACTTCCGGTGTAACTTTGGAGTAAGAGAAAAATAAGCATTTTTTATTAATAAGACAGTTAACGTTTAACGCGTTAAGTGACAACATTTTTACAAGTCGCATAAGAAGTTTCACTTAAAAAAAAACTGTACCTACTTTAATAATTGCATGTTGAGTTTACCTTTAAGTGATTGTGCATTTAGTTCAAATCTTTATGGAAAGTATTATGATATTGTATTAGTGTAACAATCGTTGGTAATCCTAATAAATTTAAAAAGAAAAAGTCTTTTAAACTACTGAACCGATTATGATGAAACTTGTACTCTTCCCTAAGTTGGAAAATCTTACTCAAAATATTGCAAAAGTAATTATCGCAACCGGATTTATAGTTTTTGAAAAATTGTTAGACCAACCTTCATACTAACATACACTCATGAAATTTGGCATAAACTAACATATTATGAATATTAGGTACGCATTTTTATTAGTATTACCTATATACACACGCGTCAAATACAGTACCTCCTTTTTTAAGTCGGTTAAAAACCCCTTAAGCGATCAGGGATGTGTGTCTGGTGTGTGAATGTGTGAGCAAGTTTGTATGAGTAGGAGAGAGAGATACTATGCGAAATGTGTGTACGAAAGTGTTAGTGGGCTGATGCATACAAATCTACAATTTTTTTACTGAATCCGTTTAGAGGCAAGGTATTGAATAAACATTCTGATGCATTAAAATGAATACGTTGAAGCCTTGTGAGCAAACCTTTTTCTTGCACTTTGTATTAGAAGACGAATAGATTAATATAATAACTGCTTCAGTTCTGAGTTGGCTGATCTTTGTTAAACTTTGGCCGCTGGGGCGGAATCTATCTATAGAACATTATAGTATGTAAAGTGGTCAAAATTATTATTATCAAAAAGAGCTTAATCGTATTATCACTTAAATCGCTTAAAAAATGTCGAATTCGCTTGATACCCAGTTCTGAAAAAACTTATTCTGAAAATGCCTACTTAATTCTTATAAGCACAATTCTCAATTCTCACAAGCCGAATTCTTTAAAAGCCCAATTCTTAGTGCTAAAGTTTTAAATAATCGTCATGCTTATAACAATCCTCTTGCGAATTGGCCTTTTTAAAATTAATCCTTTTGCTAATTGGCCTTTTTAATAATGAATCATTTTGGGAATTGGCCTTTTTAAGAATTAATCCTTTTGCTAATTGGCCTTTCAAGAATGTCTCAAAAGGACTACCTTTTGTGACATGGCCGTTTTGAAGAATTGGACATAATACAACTAACTGCCGCACTCACAAACCCCAATTAATTTTAATTCTAATTAATTCACTTTTAATAATCAATTTATTTCGACAGTCGTAGTCGTTTATGATTAATCAAGAGTACCGAGATAATTGTTATCTCTACTCTCTATATGCATATTAAGTATTAATGGGCTTCAAGTGTCGAAATAATTCGATATCACAAAATGGATTAATGATCATTAACTTTAATTTAATTGACGTTCGTAGGTTCGGCAGTTAGCCTCCAAAAGCAGGTACACATGTCAGTAGCAGCGTGCATACAACATGCATGCATTTTAAAATCATTATTTATTCCGTCCAAAATCTTTATTATAATTATACCCTAAAACCCTAGGTACCCTAAAAATAAACATCACGCAAGTTCCCCATTATCATCACTAAAATCATACTAAAATAGTTAGGAACATACCATAAGCTTGACCATCCGTATATTCCTCGTGTTGATATAGTTGGTCCCCCGCGGCGGTGTCAGTGTCGCGTGTGTCATGTGTCTCCTCACTCTTGCAGCTGACAGCGAGCGACTGCTCCTGCTCATCCGCTATTTCATCCAATACAATCCTGTTCTGTCTGATGGTGACGTCAGGACACTCTGAAACCGGAGAGTGTGAATGTGAGAGTCAATGCGACACAAATTGTGTGGGTGCAATGTTATTGCGAGACGTAGAGTGAGTGATTTGGGAGTAGCCTATCCTACTCCAGATGACTATGTACACAGGGGCGTAGCTACCGTCGTATTAATAATACGGACCCCCGAGCTACAGGGGCCCTGTACATTTAGGCGCCCCCAACAAATTTTGATACAGAGCCCGTCTCGGACGAGCTACGCCACTGTATGTACAGCTCCATGCTGGTGCAATCGTTGCGTACCTATGGGTAAAAAAAATTACAAAAAAGGACATGCCCGCTGAGTGTCTTCCAAGATCTTCTCAGTAGCGGCCGCGTAAAAATGATTTTTGTGTAAGCCTCCGTGGGACCTATAAACTCTTCGACACGCCAGCAACAGAGTAAGGGATGGGACATGCGCAATGGATCCAACTGGGTCAAAGTGGCCCAATTTAAGCCCACCACCAATAGAGTAGAATATAATAGAAACTATACTCTGTCTATTTTATATTGGTTTTTTGACAGCTTGACGTTTGACGTATATAGGAACGTGAACATAGTAAGTGAACGAAATAATCGTAATCGAAAAATGTACATTCGATTAAATTTTTTTTTTGAGTCTTACGACTTATGTTAGTGTTGTCAACCCTAAAAATTTGTTGTCTTTCTTTGTTATAATCTGCATGAGGCCCTCAAAATAAAATGAATGAAAGTTAATGTAAATAAGACGAAAGTAATGAAAACATATTACAACCTTATTTACATATTAGCATTTATTTCTATCGATTATTTGTAATCTGTGGCACAATCGTAGTTATCGTTATGTGTGGCAACTCACTAAAGTGCGATACGCGTCCATGAAGTACAATATTATTTCTGTGAATTTGTAACTTTAACTATACGAAACTTCATGGGCGTCAGCTGTCAAAAAAACAATAATAAAATGGACAGAGTATAGGTGGTAGGTTCCTTGTGCAACGAACCGTCCAGGTAAGTACAACCGCAGTGTCAGATATTCTGCCGCCAAGCAGCAGTGTGTAAGTGCATTGCTGTGTTCCGGGATGAACAGCACTGTAGCTGGTGAATTTACCAGACACAAAGACTTATTAATATCGAATGTACTAAGGGTCGACAACGCGCTAGTGATTCTTCTGGTGTTGCTAGCGTATTCTTTTTTGAAATTTTTGATCATCAGCCAAAAACTACGTGATATAAGCCAAAATAAAAATCTGTTTTGAGAAGTGCAAATGAAGCCCTTTCATATGATACCCCACTCGATATAGTAGTCTCACTTTGAAATTTTGATGACCCATTTCGACCCCATTATAAAAAAAGTTAAAGAAAAAAAAAATCATTCATTTGCGATGAGATTGGGTAGGTAAGATCTAAAACTATTCCAAGTTTTGAATCGATAGCATCAGTGGTAATGAAATATATAGGTGTGTGTGACAGACAGACAGACAGACGAAGTCAGACCATAAAGGTACGCGTCCATTGGAACGCGCCGGATGCACCGAGCGCACGGCACGCAACGGATTTTAGTGTGCTTTGTATGATTTTACATAGCGCTGCGTCCATTATCTGCGCTGGCATTTTCCGATGCGGGCCGTCATAATTTTAGTTTGCTTGCTATGAAGCAAGTAAACTAAAATCCGTTGCATGCCGTGCGTGCGGTGCGTCCGGCGCTGGCCAATGGGTACCTTTTTTAGGGTTCCATACCTAAGTATGGAACCCTAAAAACGGAGGGTGCGTGAGATTAAATATCAATGTTTGAATTTACTGCAACTGTAGGTTCCTGTCTGTTTCTACATACCTGGTCCACAATCTGACTCCATTGGGACATAGTCTTGCCCATCTGATGTTTCCTGTTTAATGTGTGCATTGTGTACTTCACTGTCTACACAATCATCTGTGGTAGATGTAGTTGCAATAGGAGATACAGTAAGCCCTGAACTTAGTTTCAATCTGTCTATTAGAGCTGCTTTGTCATCTGCCTGTAATCAAAAATCGAGCATAAGGGAGACGCAATAAATCACAAGTTTGAATCTCTTCTGTTGCTTATGGACAAGAACTCTGTCCTGTCTGTTGACAACCAATTGCTAATACAACTCTGTTATAAACCCCATATGGACCTATGACATCCGGATCTGGGGCAGTGCAAGTAAATGTAACATCCTATGCCTCTAAAGAGTGCATAATAGCATAGTACAGACAATTGTTAACGCACCATTACAAAAAAATAAATAATATCTAAATGTGCTAACAGTGAACAATGAGGTTGAGCAATGTAAAGGGCTTTACAAGGACCGCCTGGCAAACCATCCAAATCCATTTGCCAACATATTGTTAAGAAGAACGAATGTAGTATTCAGATGATAAAGAGAAATCATAAATTGGGAGAAAGTGCAATGGCTCCATCCATAATGCTAATAAATCACACAAAAAAAAAACCTGCTTATAGTCATGCCACTGTTTGCAGATATGTAAATAAAAAAAAAAGGAAGGAACTGTAACTCCTGGCTGACAGGAGTCACAGTGCATTAGTCTCAAAAATAATAATGAAAAACTGCCTGCAATGAAAATGTTTTCGCTGTTGTATTCATTTGTATACCATGGCATTGATGGAAATGAATAGTACTAATTAATAAGTTCATCTCCATCGCACAGAAAAGACCATGTATTGGTTAGCCTCCCTGGCTGCTACCACATAAGGATACCAGTTAGATTATCTCCCGGTCAAATAATTTCTGTGAAAACATTGAAATGTATGCATTACCTCTTCTTCAGTGTTCACCGGCTTATTTAAAATTTCTATGAGGAGACTCTCAGCCTTCAGACATTTCAACATAAACTTGTTGGTGTTCCGCAGTTGTGCGTAGCACATGTAACACATGGACAGTGGTCTCATGTCGATTGTCTGAAACTAATTACCACACACATAATATGTACCTGTCAATATTGTTGTTGTTTGAATCGCAAAGAAGAGTGCACTGCACAAGCTGTAAGCTTGATAACAATGTTCAGTATAATCTATATCTTCTATATTAATAAAAAAACAGGTGTTTTCTTTGGATCTTGATTCAGGCCAATCCCCTTGATGTGGGATCTTGGAACCAACATTATACAGTCATGCAGTTGATGAAAGTCTGTGAATACAGTAACTAAGGCTGGTGTTCCACTCATCAAGTTTCTTTTTCCAATGTACATTTGATCAAAGGAATTTACTAGTGGTCAAAGATTTTGACATTTCAAATATTTTATGGACAATTCTAATAGTTATGCCATGTTCCTCCATTTTTCTCAAATACACAGATTACAAAGAAATCTTGGACAAAGATATTGGATGAGTGTCCAAGAAATTTGATCAAACATTTTACATAGAAATTGACCAGTGGAATACCACCCAAATTAGGATAAGCAAAGTCTTTTTGTCTGTATGGACTGCACGCCACTGATAATGTAATGAGTGATATTAAAAAAACAACCCATTGAAGGTCCAATTGAGATCCAAAAATTATTACACCCGTTTACACCAATGTTAGATACTGTTTACAAGAATTTAAGAACACCAGTAACTGCATTTTTCAAATAAAACAACCCCTTATGGCATTTGATAGTGCAGTAGATGGCTGATCTTGCACAAGATTGGTGGCTGTGATCATGGCATTTGACAGTCTAGTAGATGGCTGATCTTGCACAAGATTGGTGGCTGTGATCATATCGGCCAGGAGGGCATTATTGTGGTCGTATCAAAAGACAAGATTTCTCCCTGGTCATGTCAGTCTTTTGTACCATCAGAGTGAGATTGTAACAATTAAAGTAATTGTTCAATATAATACTCGGGTGTGTTGTATGCTAATCTTATGAAAGATTGGCGACTGTGACCATAATAGGGGTGAGCCTACAATTATACTTTGTCCATTTTATTATTGGTTATTTGACAGCTCGGCCTTTGAAGTTTAAAGGAATGTGGACATAGTAGGTAAACAAAATAATCGATATTCAAAAAGTACATTCAAATAAATATTTTTTTAATTCTGAGGAATCATGTTAATGTTTCAACCTTAAAAATTTGTTGTCTTTCTTTGTTATATTATGCATGAGGCCCTCAAAATAAAATGAATGAAAGTTAATGTAAACAAGACGGAAGTAATGAAAACATAATAATAAATAATAATACCAGCCCTTGTTTATGTCCCACTGCTGGGCACGGGCCTCCCCTCAAGATGAGGGGGCTTAGGCCATAGTCCACCACGCTGGCCAAGTGCGGGTTGGCGGACTTCACACGTCATTCGAGAGCTAGTTAGGCTTTCTCAGACATGCAGGTTTCATCACGATGTTTTCCTTCACCGAAAGCTAGTAACAATCGCACAAAGACGATTCGCACATGATTCATTGAAGAAATCAGAGGTGCGAGCCGGGGTTCGAACCTGCGCACCTTGTTTCCAAGGCAAGCGCTCGTCCACTGAGCTGTTACAGCTTAATGAAAACATATTACACCTTAATTACATATTTAAGCATTTATTTCTATCAATTATTTGTAATCTGTGGCACAACCATAGTAATCATTATGTGTGGCAACGTGGTGGCAACTCACTAAAGTGCGGTACCCGTCCATGAAGTACAATATTATTTCTGTGAATTTGTAACAATACGAAACTTTATGGGCGTCAGTTGTCAAAAAACCAATAATAAAATGGACAGAGTATAGTATAAATTTATAAGCATTTGCTTCCTGTATGTGGTAATAATATTCTCCTGGCTGATAAAATTACACATGATCAATCATTCGTAAGATCAGCCATCTACACAGGAGATACTATAGTGCACAAGTGCCTGCGTAGACACAACTGCAATCTCCCTTTCTTTTACGGGACAGAAAACCAACAAGACCAGGCAGAGGTCAGGTGCAGGGCCAACTTTTCACATGCCCATCTGATGCATGGATCATCTTACTTTACAGACAGTGAGGCAATCGGCCTGCAAAATTCATAGCCTGTAAGGTACAACTGCACAAAGATGCTCCGGTTTGCAAAGCAAGCGGTTTCCCACTTTTTTTTTTGACACGGGGGAGCTGTGGGGCTCGTCCGGTTTGCAAAGCAAGCGGTTTCCCACTTTTTTTTTTTTGACGCGGGGGAGCTGTGGGGCTCGACCGGGGTATGTGGGATTTTTACCCACTAAAACCCCCGCGGCTGTCACATCGGCACATGAGAGGGGGACCCCAGGGCTCTCTGGTGGGATCTGCACCAGGGGCCCCTCAGTGCCTTGCATTTGAGCCCGCCGCCGGGGGTCGCATTGTAGACTCCCGGGAACCTGACACGGTACTCACGGGGACGCGGGTCGCAACCCCGCCGCCGTCCTCCTCGGAGTCGCCGCGGTACTCAATGGACGTTCAAAGGGCCCTCACCCCGAACGTACAGCGACTCCGTAGAAGCGGTTTCCCACTGCGCCAACTGACTATATGCGATAATCCACACATTAAGGACCAGTTTGTATATTTATAAAATAACGAGCGATGGGACTGAGTGAGAGCAATCGGACTCGAACATTTATAGTTGTAAATTATGTCATGCTTAATTAATTTGCAACTCCTCCTCGCATCGCAGTCTCATTAATTAATAAAGTACCTACCCTAGAAGCAATTTAAGTAGTAATTACCACTCACCGGCATAGCTGTCAGTTTTTCATAAATTTTTTCAAGTTGTGTATTTTTAATCATGTGTTGAACATTTGAACTCAAGCAAACGCGACATAAAGTTAATTTTGCCATTTTTAATTATGATTTCTGCATTACAAACAAATTAAAAACGCTAAATTTACGGCTAAATTACCTATAAATAATTTTTGTAATAGGTAAATAATTATTCTTTTTTTCTCTTTTTCTGGCTTCACATTCACCAGTTTCACCACAGACGTATTAGGGATCACAGACTATTAGGATACTACGTATGTTAGGGATGCTAACATTCACACTAGGCTTGTTGAAAAAATATCGATACATCGATATATCGATATTTTTCTTTCGATATATCGATATTTTCATACGATATATATTTTTTCGATATATCGATACATCGATATAAAATATTAAGTATCGGAAACGTATCAAAAACGAATTTTTTTTTTGGGAAAAGATCAGATCTGCTTTATTTTTCCAAAAATTTTTTTGCGGTAAAAAGACGACCCTGACCTTCATCACACAAGATCAGTGTAATTTCTTTATAACGAAGCTAGCCATCCTTGTACAAACTACACAAAAAAAGAAAGAAACAAGAAAGTTTATCTCTAGTTAAGCAGTAAGCTTCTTTTAAGTTTATATTATGTCTCTTGTCTTGCCTCTAGCCCTTACCACAGACAGGCCTTATGCGTTATCTTTGATTGCATCAAAAAATATTTCGTTCGATCGTTGGTTGGTATTGTTAATTTAGTATCTTTGGTTGCATGCGTGGATACATTGCTTGTTATATATTTGTTTGAGTTCAATTAAATAGTTTAATTACTAAATAACTAAGTTTATGTTGAAATTCAGTTGCTTTGTGGACTTTATTTTCGATCTGATGGTAAGCGACACGTCTTTCTATAGACAGCTGTAAGGCATTGCCACTCAAGAAGCATTTTTATTTTGTTCCGTTATTAAGATACAATTTTGTTCCCAATAAATCGATATTTTTTGTTTCGATATATCGAAGTCGAATAGAAGTTCGATATATTTTAATAATATCGATATTAGATATATCTATATTTTTTGGCATTTCCAACATCCCTACTTCACACATGTGTATTTAGCCAATACAAAGTTTTGTTTGTGTTGCTATTTAATTGAGAAAGCATATTAGGGATGCACGATTTTTCTCTTTGAATATATTTTTTGGATCGTAATGGATCGTAGGCCTCTGAATCGATTCTTGGATCGGATCCGAACTGATAATGTAAATAATATAGTGTCGGCATTCGTTTGTAATCTATCTTTCTTCTTAATGTTTTTAATTTTAAAATCGAATCCATTAGATTTATCTAAATCTAAAGGATTCGATTCACTTAACTTATGTATCGATTCGAATGAAGATCGTATTGAAGTGAATCGATTCAAGAAATCGCTAGATTGTATTCAACTGAATCGATCTTCAATATCACGATAATTTGTTATGACTTATTATTAAAATCACTACGTTTGATTAATAAAATTTTATATCTACTATTTGTTTAATGTTATTATTGATTTATATTATTATTGAACATTGAATTAAATTATTGTTATTGAATGGAATTATTGCCAGTGTGACCGTTTCATAAAAAGGTAATCTACTAAAACATTTTGTTTTCAGTACTAAAAAATACTAAAAATCATGCAGAATTATACTAAAATTATACTAAAAAAAAAACCGGTCAAGTGCGAGTCGGACACGTGCACCGTAGGTTCCATACCATTTTTGGACGTATTAAAGTTATTTTTCTATTCGTCTAACACGTCAGATAGCAAAAAAAAAACAAAACCGCAACACTATGTTTGTTTGTCGAGGTTTTCTTAAGATTACTAAAAAACTGTACTACTTAGAAAGATCATTTTATTTTTCCTGCACAATATAGATAGACGTGTATTATGCATAATTATTTCAGATTTTTTCCTCCACAAATTTCGGAGATATGGGGGTAACGGTGTTTTTTTTTTGACATTTTTAATTATCAGCCAAAATCTACGTGATATAAACCAAAATAAGAATCTGTTTTGAAATGTGAAAATGAATCCTCCGACTCGATATAGTAGTCCCATTCCGACCCCATTAAACAAATACCTTTATTTATTTGCGATGAGGTTGGATAAGTAAAACCTATAAGTATTGCAAATTTCAAATCGATAGCATCAGTGGTTCCAGAAATATGGTGTGACCGACAGACGACGTCAGACCATAACGGTACCTACCTTTACCTTTTCGGTATGGAATCCATAAAAAGAAGTTTCCTATAGAGTTTAGTTAGGTTAAGCTAAGTGTACGATCTGGTAGCCGTACAGAAGTATTTACAATGGTATGTAAATAAGAGAAAGAGTTAAGTACAGATAAATGGTTTATTATAAGCACTTAACCCTAAATGGTATGAAATGGTTAATGGTTATGAGCACACGCGAACCGATTGGCTATCAAACGTGAACTGACTGCGAAATCGTTGCAATACTGCATCTCGGCGTAAATGATGACACAGCGCAACGTAATGCACGATGCTTGCACCGTACATGCTCCCACAGCCAGAAGAAGAAAGTGATGGTGGTGATGGTTATGAATGATGTGAGACAAGGGTGATCAACAATATTTCCTTAGTCTACACTAGTGTCCTTATGGTTATGAATTATTAAGAACACTAAAACTTGGTCTAAAAACTGTAGGCGACGAACAGTGATCTAAATGTCCACTAGGTCCGTCTATGGTCTCTTTTATACACAATTGATTGTCATTATGGTTCAGATTGTCACTTACACTCACTACACTTTGGTCACTAACACTAAAACGGTAGGCAGCGTTGGTCACGCCGCGCAGGGCAGGTCGCGCCGACGGCGCCGGCCCCGGCGTTGGCGTCGCTCCGGCGGCGGGCGGGCGGCGCGCGCGGCATCTGCGCACCGCGCCCGCTGCGCCCGCAGCGCACACCACTCCCACCAGCACGTAGATCACGACGTAATGGTGCACGTCGTGGTACGAAATGCTCCTTACCAGGCTCGGCTGTGACTGCATTTGTCTTATTCTAAGACCTATACCCGTCAGCTCGTCTTCTGAACCGTCGACCGGAAATTCTGGTTTCAGAGCCGCTAATGGTCTTAGTTCGCTCTAACTAGATAGATCGATGTCCTGTTTATACTGTTCGGTGAATTGGTCATCGAGTACACCGAACAGTCCATGTGCAATATTACCTACGACATTGAGAAGGCCGCGGCGCGTTCGCACGTGCTCGCGTGGGAACTGCTGATCCGACATTACATTGTTGTAATGATCCAGTTCACTATAGCTATGTCGTAATTGCAATAAAATTGATTCACAATGCTCCTTTCTTACAGACCTTGTACATATAGAATCTAAATGGTTTATATAATTAAATAATAACTTATTTCTTTGCCAATAGGGCTGTAAATCGTAGTATACTACTAGATTCCAATCGTCCCGAACAAAATGCACTGTAGACATTTTATCAAAATATAAGTTCTGACTGTTGTTTAAATTCATAATATTATGCGCACATTGAATCGGTGGCATAAAAAATGTAAACAGCATGAGTGCCATGGTTATGAAATGAAATATTCCTTTTCTGGGCACACGTCTGGTTCTTGGTTTTACTCTCTCCTCGCTCGTCTGGTTGGTTTCTTGGTTATGCTGATCAAGATTATTATTTATCGGTAAAAGGGATAACTTAATAATCGGCCTTTTAATGGTCCCGTTTTTGGTTTTAACGGACACCACCCGGACGCACCCATCCTTTCCAGGATGGAGCTCCTCTACTCGACCTAGAGCCCACTTTCCCGGTGGTAAATTGTCTTCATGAATTATGACAACGTCCCCAATTTTTATATTAGATTGGACGCGTTGCCATTTGGACCTGGTATTCAACTGGGTAAGGTACTCTGTTTTCCATCTCTTCCAGACATCTTGATATATTTTCTGAGTGAGTTGCCATCTGGTGCGTTGATCCTTCTCAGTTTCCACAATGGTTAAAGTCGGTCCACTCGCTAGGAAATGTGACGGAGTAAGGAAATCAAGGTCCTCTGGGTCTTCACTCAGCGGGCAGAGAGGCCTAGAGTTGAGGCAAGATTCCAATTGAGCGAGTAACGTAGATAGCTCCTCATACGTTAATTTCTGCTCTCCTACAACTCTTTTCAGATGGTATTTGAGACTCTTCACAGCCGCTTCCCAAAGGCCACCTGCACTGGGCCACGCTGGGGCGTTGAAGTGCCATTCTATCTTCATGTCTGTTACTTCAATATAGAACTGGTCGTCTAATATTGCTCTTAGGTTAACTATTTCTTCCTGCAGGACTCGATTAGCTTTTATAAAGTTGGTCCCGTTGTCACTATAGATATGACCGGGAGCTCCTCGTCTTGCTGCCAGTCGTCGAAGCGCTGCTATAAAGGCTGAAGCGGTAAGGTCGGACACGAGCTCCAAATGGACGGCCTTGGTTGCCATGCAAACAAAAACAGCAACGTATCCTTTGGTACACCGTACCCCTCGCCCTTTTGCCGACTTGATGTAAATAAAGCCTGTAAAATCAACCCCTGTATGGTAAAAAGGTCGACTTACATTAGCTCTGGCTGCCGGCAAGTCACCCATCAGCTGGTTGCGCTTGATGGGATCATGCTTTCTACATGGCACGCATTGACGGAGTCTTTTCTTTACAGCACTATTTCCACCCACTATCCAATACTCTTGACGCAGCCACGCATTGGTTAAGCGTGCCCCGCCGTGGAAGGTCATTTTATGTGCTTCGTCAATCAGCAAATCTGTCACGGGATGATCATGTGGTAAAATACAGGGATGCTTCATATTCTTTGGTATATGAGCATTTTTGAGACGTCCTCCCACTCTTAAAAGATCTTGGTCGTCAACAAATGGTCTTAATGGTAATAATGTACTCTTGGGGTTCGGCTGGTTATGGTTTTTGATGTACATTATGTCATCTGCGAACTCCAATCGCTGTACATGTCTAATTAATGTATTTTGGTTTTTCTTAATAAACTACAATGTGTATATATCCTAATTGTTAATGGTACATATATTTTTGTAGAAATTCTATTCGTAATCGTATAAAATACTTCTATCACGTAGTCGTCCCCATGGCATGGTAGGCCTGGTGCTTTCACCGCATTCTGTGTGATGCGTTATGCTTTGGCTCATGGGTTCACAAGGAGACGCATGGTATGGTATGAACCGTCTACGTCTTCGACGTAATTTAGGCTTTACTTCTGGAGCCATACTCGACACAAATACATTGACTTTCTGTGTATGGTTCTTTGTCCCAGTCGGACTCTTACTGGTAATTGGTACCAAGGTCACATAAGCACTGTGCAGCAATGTATTATGCTGATCATTGCAAAATCGACACGTTTTACTCGAATCACACGTATTTCCGTGATGGTTTACTAAGCAATTTTTGCATAAATTATTATTGTCAACAAGGTTACGTCTATTTCCTGGTCCCAATCTTCGAAATGCCTTACATTGGTATAACGCATGTTCGCCCTTGCAGAGTATGCACTTCCGTGTTGACGCAATACTTGTAGGCTTAGTCACCGAATGATTTATTGATGGTCGATATTGATGTTTATTAATACATTGTGTATTATTATTTGGTTTGTAGGCTTTACGTTTTTGGGTTTCATTTTGATGGCATAATGTTGGTCTCACCAAATCTTGCTTGCGTTTTGCAGACTCCAATGACGTAAACTTGGTCTCTAGAAACTTAAGGAACTCTGGTATGGTTGGTAGGTCCCTAGGGTTCTGGAGCGATTCAATATATGCCTGGTGCGATTCAGAATCTAGCTTCTGAGCTAAAATATAAACAATGACTGGGTCCCAATTGGTAATGTCGACCCCCATTGCCTTAATAGCGTTAAGACACTCGTTGGTGGTGTCATGTAACTTTTTCAAGAGCGCAGCAGATTGTTGTTGAATGTTTGGTAAGGATAAAAGCGTATGAATATGGGAATTGAATATGGCTCTCATATTACTGTATCTGTGGTTTAATATGTCCCAACAAATTTGGTAATTTTCGGAACTGATACGCAAATGTTGAGTCAATTTATCCGCTTCTCCTGTGAGCTTGCCTTTAAGGAATTGCATTTTTTGGGCGTTTGGCATAGATTTATTATTGTGAATGGTTTCACAAAATAAATCTTTAAAAGACATCCACTGTTGATAATTCCCGCTGAAGGTTGGTATCTCCACTTGCGGAGTGGACTTCTCCCTGTACGAGACTGACCACATGTTACGGTTAATCTCATCCTTGATGTTATTGTACTTCTTCTCGTAATCATTAAAAGCATGCTCATATTCTTCGTTATCAAAAAGGTTCTCGCTATCGATATCCCAATGTAATGAATCGATGACCGACCACCTAGCCTGGATAGTTCGCAAAATATCTTCGAACTTCCACTTCTCGGAAATACTCTCGAGGTCAACCATCTCCATGGTACGAGAAAGCGCCTTAAAATTACTCTTCTGCTTCCGAAGCATCTCTTCTACCTTACTGCTGATACCTCGACTGGTTACTTGAGGCATCAATGTACTGGATGTACCTGCTTGGCCAGGGGTAGAAGGGATCATCTGCTGATCGGATAGCCTGGTTAGTGGTGTTGCTGGTTTAATTAATGGCTTATTTGATTCAATAGGCTTATAACTAGAAATGAGACTTTTAACGTCCTGGTAAAAAGTGAACGCCTGCTGGTAAAAATTCTCATTAAAGTATTGATGGTCAGCACCTTCGAATTCAGCACATAATCTGGTGTGATTAATCTTAAATTCGTTCCATTATGAATCTAAAGTGCTAAGCCGTTTTTCAATGTAAGCTGGTGTTTTACGCTCCGGTCCGTCCTTTTTGAAATTACTGCGAATATTCTCCATGGCGGCCGTGATTTGATCTTGAGTGGTTGAAAGATCTTGCATCTTGCTAGACATCGTGCGTGGTTAAATGGTTAAAATTGTAAATATGGAAAGATCTTACTCAAAGACTGGCTCTTGGTGACCTGGTTTGTCCTGGAGAGATTCGATCCTGGTTTTTCGTCAGCCGAAGTGGTTTCTTCACTTAACGATGGTTATTAAAAATGGTTGTTGGTAAATGGAATTGGTAGGTAATTGGTAATGGTAAATGGTAAAGATAATGGTAATTGGTAAAAATAATGGTAAATGGTAAAGGAAGCTGGTTTAGCCGTAAGTGGGATGCACTGACACTAATAGTTCCTGTATCACTCGCGTAGATCCCGCCTTACGGTTTAAGGCTCGAAGGACCAAAATCTACGTGATCCGAAATGGTAAAAATAAGAGTTAAAGTTTCACTAAATGGTTACTAGTGTTAACTCTAACTGGTTAGGGTATGGTAAGATGTTAGTGAGCACACGCGTGCCGATTGGCTATCAAACGCGTACTGACTGCGAAATCGTTGCAATACTGCATCTCGGCGTAAATGATGACACAGCGCAACGTAATGCACGATGCTTGCACCGTACACTAAGTATCATAAAAACTACCTTCGGAGTCGCTGGACGCTCGGGGTGTGGGCCCTTTGAGCGTCCATTGAGTACGGCGGCGACTCCGAGGAGGACGGCGGCGGGGTTGCGACCCCCGTCCCCGTGAGTACCGTGTCAGATTCCCGGGGGGCTACAATGCGCCCCCCGGCGGCGGGCTCAAAGGCATGGCACTGAGGGGCCCCTGGTGCAGATCCCACCGGAGAGCCTTGGGGTCCCCCCTCTCATGTGCCGATGCGACAGCCGCGGGGGTTTTAGTGGGTAAGAATCCCACATACCCCGGTCGAGCCCCACAGCTCCCGGGGATCTTTAGAAGATTAACCCACGTCAAAAAAAAAAACAAAGATTACAACAACGATGTTATAATCGATAGCTTCTTTTTACTCTTGCTATTTACTCTGAGCTGCTACATACATACATCTCTTAACATTCGGGATCGGTTGGTATGTTATTATGTTCCATTAACTAACCGAAATAACATACAAGTAGTAATAGCACAACGAATTACGAACTGTAGGATTAGAAGTAAAATATTAATATAAGCTGTATACTCGAATTCAAGTATTCCGTCGTAAAAAGTAAATAAACATGGCGGTATTGCAACCATCGACAATATTAGGGAGGTGACGCCTCATGAACGAGTGAATCTGACCACATCATAGATGTATGATAAATCCCTTAGAGGAGATACCACTGGAGAGAGCATGATGCGCTAACCCCTCTGCCAAATTTTGTTCATATGTTCAGGTCATTCTTTGTTTGTGTGCGTATCTTTTTGAATGTGTTGCGAGTTTATTATAGCGTGGATATGTGTGAAATTGTATCTGGGTGTGTTTACTTCGCCTCCCGCACCCCGCAAAAGTGCCACGAAAAATTTTTTCGGGGAATCGACGCGATACTGGCTCTATTCTAATTACTCTGAGGATAAATCCATTACAGTATCGATATTTATGTCAGCAACGGTAGGATTAAAAAGAATACATTATTACTGTGAATTATTTTTATTGATAATTTCACCTTTATTTAAACAAATAACAACTCGAAACCCTTTAATTCAAAATAATTAACAAATGCGTCAGTATTAAAATGTTAATTTGAGTGTACAACAATTTTACTTATTCTCTAGAAGATTGAATATAATACGTCAAAGGGTAGCATTTGGGATTTTTGCGAACCATTTTGTAACTTCCATCTTCCGGCCCAGGACGAGGTTCGCTCATCTTCAAGCACTAAAAACACATTTAGTGATTACTTATAATTCTTGTAATAAAGTCACCCATTTTATTTTGTTCTCACGGGAAAAAAGTTTAAAAGGTACCTGGTACCTGTGGGGACGTGGGGTGATAGGGGTCGCAACCCCGCCGGAGTCATTACCATACTCTATGGGCGTCTTAGGGCCCACACCCTGAACGTGCAGAGACTCCGAAGATTATCACCAATTGAGCTCAACCCACTGGATGGTTCAACAGAGTGAAATCTATATACATTTTATCAAGCCATCCAGTGTGTGGAGCGAACTGATTTATAATGGGTTTTAACCCACTCGTGAGTTCCACCCGGGTAATTACCCATTTATATTTTGGACTCAAACGAAATAAATGGATTTATTGACTTGTTGTAATTACTAATAAAAAGTATTGACATAATTTATAAATTAAATATTCAAGCTTATAAAATAATGCTCATTGAAACAAATGAGTGCACGACAGTGCAAATGTATAATAGCTTTGGAGACTTAATCGTCAACACTTAGTAAAACTACATGTAAAAAAAATGGATGGAAAAAAGAACCTGTAGTGCATGTATGTGAATTGAATTTTTTTAAACGATTTGTTGTTGATTGTATATTTCTATTGATAAATGTATTTTTTTTACTTTATCATAATTTTTTTTTCCAATTTAAATAAATTACTTTAAACTAAAATAATCTTATAAAATCTTACCTTATATACACACAAACACTTCAATTGAAATCTAATCGAGAGTATCAAAATCCTTAGATCGTAGCAATAAGTCGTCAGTCCAATCGAAAACACGGTCCAAATCACAAAGCAAACACAAAACCAAAAATCGAAAGCAAAGTCGTTAAAGAAAAGACACCAGAGAGCATTCAGTACGTACGACATCGATACGAAGCGACGAATGAATGACTATGAATAACACAATGAGGGTGTTCAAAAATGACGTGCACCAGGTGGCAGCACTAAGGCGTAAGTCCCGGAACCTGTCAAACCGCATACATTTTCATATTCGGCACTCAATTTTATTGATATTTATTTAAATAAATAATTAGATACGTAATATAAAATATTATCTTACAATCAACATAATATAATCCGTGTAGACGTGGGCAGAGTAGCGATTTACTTTGAAATAGGGACGGCGGACCTACTGTTTATGTTGAATCTACCTCAGTTTAGTCTGAGTTTAATATAATACTTTTTATTTTATAAAATGATTGATTGTGGATCAATTTCAAATCATTCAATATCGAGATTTAGATCTTTAAATATTGGACATCACTAATTTCCATAGACAAAGTGTGTGTTCTATATATTGACATATTTTATCTGTGGCATTCTCATGTCAAAAATATTTTATTTATTCGTATATCTTAAGATTTTAATTATATTTTCAGTAGTTTAACTAGTTTTCTTAATCAGTTGGATATTTTACGTGTGTGTGGTGATAAATGGAAAGTTTTCATCTTGTATTGGTGAAGAAATTTAGGTTTGTTTTGAAGTACCCGGTTTGATTACAAAAAATGACTTTATATCTGGTTTTGGGTATAGGTACAAAAGAAACAAATCATACAGTTCCGGTATACATTAGACAAAGACGAAACTACACGAGTGAAATTGAATGAATGAATGTACCAGAAATTTACCAAAAAATATGCTACAAAACGGGGATTTAAAATTTTACCAAAATATACTAAAATTTGAAATTATACCAAAAAAATACTAAATCTAAATTGTGGAGGCCAAATTATACCAATTTGGTACCGAATATACCAAAAACGGTCACGCTGATTATTGCTATTGAGTAGTGAAAAATTCTATAACTATGGAATTCAGAGACCGATTGATCAGGATAAGGACACTGTCCTGTCCTTATCTTGAGTAATAGTGTTCTGTGATTATAACAACGCTTAGAGGAGATACCACTGGAGAGAACATGATGCGCTAACCCCCTCTGCCAAATTTTTGGTCATATGGTCAGGTCTTTCTTTATTTGTGTGCGTGTATTTTTGAATGTGTTGCGAGTTTACTATAGTGTGGGTATGCGTGAAGGTGTATCTGTGTGTGTTTACTTCGCCTCCCGCACCCCGCAAAAGTGCCACGAAAAATTTGTTCGGGGAATCGACGCGATACTAACTCCTTTGGTACTTTCTCTGAGTAACAACGTAGTTCTTAACTTCTTACTGAGTAGGTAGTCTGTGATTATAACGCTAAGTTTTATAGTTTAGTAGCATCCCTAATACGTCTGTGATAGTTTAGTTTGTAGTCTTGTAAGTTGTAGTATTTTTGGTAGTATTCATAGATAAGAATAGTATATAGGTACTGAAAGTATTGTTCTTGAGTAATAGTGTTCTGTGTTCATGTCCAATTTCATGTCTACGTGAAATTCAAAAGCTAGCTTAGCTAATAAATTACTGATCAAACTAACAATGGAAAAGTTATCTTTGTGTCGTATTTGCTTGAATTCAAGTGTTCAACACATGATTAAAAATACACATCTTGAAAAGGTTTATGAAAAACTGACAGCGATGCCGGTGAGTAATGAAATCATACATTATCCAATAACTATCATTTTGTTGTTGTTGCATTTGTAGTTTTGGAAGACTGACGAGAAGTTGCAAATTAATTTATGCACAAGACATCTCTCTAAATTATAGTAATAATTTGCTCGATTCCGTGAATGAGTGACTGCAATTGCCATAGTCCTTCGCATGGTATTTTTAATGCATAGATAATACCTTTTTTTTTTTGACGCGGGGGAAATCTTCTCATGATCCCCGGGAGCTGTGGGGCTCGACCGGGGTATGTGGGATTTTTACCCACTAAAACCCCCGTGGCTGTCGCATTGGCACATGAGAGGGGAGACCCCAGGGCTCTCCGGTGGGATCTGCACCAGGGGCCCGTCAGTTTCTTGCCTTTGAGCCCGCCGCCGGGGGGCGCATTATAGCCCCCCGGAACCTGACACGGTACTCACGGGGACGGGGTTCGCAACCCGTCCTCGGAGTTGCCGCCGTGCTCAATGGACGCTCAAAGGGCCCACACCCCGAGCGTCCAGCGACTCCTAAGGTGCATAGATAACACCTAGTACAACGAGCCATGGAGAGAGCTATGCTCTGAGTTTTTTTGCGCGACAGAATCCGAAATGTGGAGATTCGCCGATGAACCAAGGTCACCGACAGCTGACACAGCTCTCAAAATCTGCAAGTTGAAGTGGCAATGGGTAGGGCACATCGCTTGGCGAACCGATAACCGTTGGGGAAAGTTCTCGAGTGGCGACCACGAACCGGAAGACGCAGTGTTGGCAGGCCTCCCACTAGGTGGATGCAAATAGCCAATTGTCGTTCATTGCGGCGCTCTAAGGGGGAGGCCTATGTTCAGCAGTGGACGTCTTCCGGCTGATGATGATGAATACCTAGTATAGTTAGATTAGACATGCTGTGTGTATTTACTCATGAGTGGTACCTGCAGCCGCAACATCAATTCTTTTACAAAATCAGTCAACTGCACACATACAGTGCAACCTCAAAATCACCTTGATACAACAAAGATGAATGGACTTGGAAAATATTCATTATACTAAGTAATTTTTTCATTCCATTGCATCAAACAACAATGATTGTCCTATTGGTTTATCATTTAATGTGTCTGAACCATCAATATAATATATAAACTAGATAAACATTCACGAACAAAATGACATCTAAAATGTGGTCACGGAGGTTGCAAACTTATCTGTGCTGGTGGTGGAAACGTGAACTAACGATTTTATAATGATAATGACTTGTAGTTTGACAGTTTCATATAGACACTAGCGACACTCCTATCAGCAAAATAAATTTGTCAGGATGTGGCTTGTAAAGAAATAGTGACACAAGGGCGCTATTTCTCTCTACCACTTTTTTAACCGTGACACCAACTCTAGTTTATATAGTATATTGATGGTCTGAACCATTGATATTGTGGAATTATTGTGTGAGATTAATTGGTAGGATATGTTATGCAATGTGGATAAAATTTATTAAATAGAGGAAAATGAGAAAAGTTTTGGTAAAAAAAAGTTGATTGACACATGTATATAATGTATTATTTTATATTTATTTTCGCACTCACATCATCTCACTTTTCAGACAATCAGGTATCCGGCCTGTATTGTCACAACCTGTGAGGTACTAGGTACTAGACTAGTTGCTCCTGCAGGCTTAGATTTAAACGACAACAACAATAATAGCTACAGATGTGTGTGGTAATTAGTTTCAGACGAACGACATGAGACCACTGTCCGTGTGTTACATGTGCTACGCACAACTGCGGAACACCAAGAAGTTTATGTTGAAATGTCTGACGGCTGAGACTCTCCTCAGAGAACTACTAAATCTGCCTGTGAACACTGAAGAAGAGGTAATGTATATGAGTTCAAAGTTGTTACAGAAATTTTTGTCCCGGGCAAGATTCTAACCCATAAACTTCAGGGTAGTGGCCAGGGTGGCTAACTATTACACTAACGGTATCTCCTGTGTGGGATGACCTTATTAATTAGTACCAAGTAGTAGTAACTCAACCATACCATGTTCCACTTCCACTTCCACTTTAAGTTATGGCCCCCATCGTTCACCGATGATTCTGCCAACGACAAGTTTGTAAAAGAACGAAGTTATAATGGTACTTAACCGGTAAAAGTATTGATTAATCGGTAAAATATTTTTTAAAGATATAATCTGTATCTATGCTGTTCTTCCGTTTTCACTTGGGTAGGTATTCTATTCACATATATCTATATTATTTAATTAGAAAGTTTCTAAGCTAAAAATAGAGATAGAGTCTGTGGATCAATAATCTGCGATTTCAGGATATAATCTACCAAAAAGTTCTACATCCGTCCGTCAGAGTCAATTACTGCCTGAGGTTTAGTGATGTTAGTTATTGGGGCCAATGTGAAGTCTGTCCGTCAGTCAGTAAAGATGTTCATCAATATTCGTACCATGACTCTACATGGGAAATATTTATAACAAATTTTAATATAAAAGGAATCAAGGATGAAGCTAAAGTCTAATATTATTTAAACTTATAAATTGATAAAGGACTCTAATAAAGTGAGTATGTGCCAAAGATAATAGATAAGGAATATTCACGGGACGGGGGATATCATCAGGCAAAATATTATATAGTGGAACCTTTAATCTAGGGCACGAGAAAAACATATGTTCCAGGGAACCCTCGGCCAATCCACATTCGCACAGAGAGTGGTCCCGTATCCGAATCTTTGCCAGGAAAACAGGCGTGCAGACAAATCCTAATCGAAGTCTAATTATTATAGATGTTGCCAGTTTATTAATGTTTTTATGTTTATAAAACCAAGGTTTTACCGGAATCGAGGGTTGAATGGAACCATAGTACTTACCTTTATTTTGTCGAGAGCATTGCCAATGATTATCCCAAGATTTTAAAAGAGCTGGCTTAACGAGTGAGCGAAGGTCCCGAGCCAAACAGTAGTTGTGGGTAGAGCAACCAGACTCAGCTGCGGCTTTAGCGCAAGTATCGACAGTTTCGTTTCCGTCTATGCCTGAGTGGCTAGGGATCCAGGCCAAGACAACTTCGATATTCGCACAATGGAATCTATATAAAGCTTCTCTTATTTTAAGAATCAAAGGACAATTATCTCGTGATCTAAATGGGACTTTAAGAATATCTTGAAGGCAACTTAGAGAGTCAGATAGTATTAAAGCTTTATTGAGCTTATGGGACTCTACATATAAGATCGCCTCCAGAAGAGCTATGGCTTCTCCTGTGAACACTGAGCAAATTGAAGGGCACTTAAAAGACAAAATTATTTTGAATTTTGGGATCCAAATGGCTGCACCGACATTTGTACCTTCAGTCAGTTTGGAAGCATCAGTAAAAATCGTTAACCAGCCAGACCAGTTAGTTTCCAAAATACTGGAGAAAGCTTGATTCGCTCCAGGGCAGTACTTGTTAATACCCATATTCAAAACAACTTCAGGTTTGAAAATAAGAGAAGGAAAATCTGTTTCAAACAGCGGATGCCTATATTGTTGGTGGACAGGAGTCGGCACATTTTTGAGAGTACGAAAACTAGTTACAAGCGCTGGGGGGTCTTTATGGTTCCAGTAGTCCGAGGTAGACACAGCCTGGGAGAGGGAAACAAGAAGTGGAGCGATAGGATGAGAGTTAAATTGAGCTAAATTAAATAAAAACCTATCAGACAAATATTGCCTACGCAAACATAAAGGAGGCTCCAGGCATTCGACCTGCAGGGCATTTATGGGTGAACATTTCATTGCTCCTGTGATAATGCGTAAACATTTTGACTGGATTCTATCCAATCTGGCAATAGCAATTTTATTGCAGGGCTCTAAAAGAAAACTTCCATAGTCAAAATGGCTCAATACGGTAGCATTGTACAAAAGTTTTTGAGTTATAGGATGTGAGCCCCAGCGAACGCCTGAAAGAGCACGCATGATATTTACACTATTCTCACATTTTTTAATTATGTAGTTCAGATGATGAAGTCCGGTCAGTTTCGAGTCCAAAATCATACCTAAAAATTTAGTCTTATCTTGGATAGCGATAGGTTCTTCATTCACAGATAATGTGATCTGTGGGACATTGCGCTTTCTGGAAAAGATTACAGCACTCGATTTTTCAGCAGACAGACTAAGTCCGTGATCATCTAACCACTGGTTTAGGTAAAATAGCGCAGAGTTTAGGCGGGATGTGGCATCGGAAAAGGAAGTGGATTTGGCATAGAGAGCAATATCATCTGCATATTGCAGGATCTTGCAGAAGCAGTTCACTGACGTGTCCAGATCGACAGTGTAAATATTATAAAGGAGAGGACTAAGGACCGAGCCCTGAGGAAGTCCCTTCCAGACCAGGCGTGGAGGAAGAAGGCGATTTTGATGACGGATAGATATAGAACGGCACAAAAGCAAGTTACATATGACATTAATCAACCTCACAGGGATTCTCAGCTGGTGCATTTTTTGCCTGAGAAGAGGAAGCAGAACATTATCATATGCAGACGAGATATCCAGGAAAGCACCAATAACATTTTCATTGGAAGAGAATGCAAGGCGGATTTCAGAGGTAAGTATACTAAGGCTATCCAAAGTACCCTTACCTCTTCTGAAACCAAATTGACTATCGGATAGTAATCCCTTATTCTCCAAAATCCACTCTAGACGGTTTTTAATAAGAGTTTTCATTATTTTAGCCAAAACAGAGGATAAGGCAATTGGTCTGTAGGAAGATGCATGATTTGGATTTTTGCCGGGTTTTAAAATGGGAATAATAATTTGAGTTTTCCAAGCTTCTGGTATATTAGCGGAGAGAAATACAGCATTAAGAATATTTAGGAGAAATAGCTGGCTAAAGTGAGAAGATTTACGAATGAAGGAATAAGGAATTCCATCCACGCCTGGTGTGGAATCTTGCAATTTATCAAGTGCACAATGAAGCTCAGAGAAGGAAAATACATCATTCATACTGTCAGCTGAACTAGAAGGAGCGGGATCAAGGGTAGGGAAGGAGTCGTGGTTCGGAACAAAAGGGGGGGCTAGTTTGTTACTAAAGTCCTCTATCCAAGTATCAGGGTCATTGGAAGAAACGTTAGTATCTACACAGGATCTACGAAACGCTCTAATTTTTCTCCAAATAACGGAAGGAGAAGTACGAGGGGAGAGGGATTTACAGAAATTTTGCCAACCTATACGCTTCTTTTTAGCAAGAAACCTACAAGTGCGAGCTGAGGATTTTTTCAAGTTTAGATAATTTTCCCAGTTTGTGCTTGCTGCATATTTTCCTTCTGCTTCCTTACGCTCATGTACACTTTGCGTGCATTCCGAGTCCCACCAAGGTGGAGAAGCGATTGTCTTCCTATTAGTAGTTTTGAGAGGGATAGATTTGTCCGCAGCGCGAAGGATACATGCTACAAACTGATCATATAAAAATAGATAGTTGGAATCATTAACAGGAGGAAGATCTTTGATCTCCTCGTCAAGAGTGCAGGCGAATTTACCCCAGTCCGCTTGCGACAGTCTATATTTTAATATGGGATTAGGAGTTGGTGGGGAATGTGTAGATTGTAGAAATTGAATAAGGATAGGGAAGTGATCACTGCCAAAAGTGCTGGATAGGACAGACCAGGATAGAGTAGTGACAAGAGATGGAGAGGCAATTGACAGATCAGGGACACTTGAGTTTTGGGAAGGGGAAGATCTACGCGTAGCGGAACCATCATTCAGAATGCAGAGATTGATATCTTCTAAAATATCTAATAAGAAAGAGGAAGAGGGATCATTAATAAGAGAGCCCCATAATGAATGTCGACAGTTAAAGTCACCCAACATTATGATAGGGCCAGGAATATTGGTTAGGATAGAGTTAAGCTCTGCGAAGATAGTTTGATTAGGATGGGGAATATAAATTGAAATAAATGAAATGTTAAGGACCCTAGCAGCCACAATGTGCAGGCCAGAATCGTGCGAAGGGACGGGGATTTGGGAAAAGGATAATGATCTATCAACCAACAGGGCGCATCCCGCCCTACCATCGTCCCGGTCGTCCCGGAGACACGAGAAGCCCGGAACCCTAAACAGGGATCCAGGCGTAAGCCATGTCTCCGATACGGCAAGGACTGCTGGTTTATATCGGTTTAGAAGGTAAACAAGCTCATGTTTTTTCTGACGAATGCTCCTACAGTTCCATTGAAGGATTTTGTGATCCATTTTTATCGACAAGAGATTGAAGGAGTTGCTGAACTAATGTAACAACATTGTACGGTAACGAGTCACTGAATTTCATAATTATATTAATCAGGCTACATGTGAGTAGCTCAATTAAGTTATCATTGGGTGTGGGGAGAGGTGTGGTATCAGTATGCTCGGGGATGGCACAACCATTAGGTTGAGAAGATTTAGGTGACTTTATTATAGATTGATGGGCCCCAACATCGTAGGACTTACCCAGTTCTGGTTTGGGCTTGGGAGACAAAAAAACAGTTTTCTTGTATGACTGTTTGACAGGGGTAGAATGCGAGGAGGGTAAGAAGTAATCGGAAGGCGATGGGGAAGGTGGAGAGGTTACATATTGGGTAGGTTGGGAGAGCGGGATGGATTGGGATCTAGGGCGGGCTGCAGCATCCGCAAAGGATACTTTATGAATGGGCGGGAATCTCGTAGATGCTTCTCTATAACTTAAATTTTCCTGTGACATCACGATCTTGATTGATTTTTGTCTCGCGTGCTCAGGGCATTTGGAGTCTATGGCTTTATGACTCCCTCCACGGCAAAGTAAACATGAGGATGATTCATCAGGGACTAGACAACTGTCGCCGGGATGGGGTTGAGAACAGCGGTAGCAACGGGGCTTCGATCTACACTGTGATTTAGTATGTCCGAAACGACAGCAGTTATAACAAATGATGGTCGGCAGATGGTATACAGAAACCGGCAACGAACTATTATAACAGTAGACTCTCTCTGGAAGAGTCTGACCTAAAAATGTTAACATCACTGTGGTTGAGGGAATCCATGTGACACTGCCATCTTTTTTGGATTTAATATTAAGTCGTCTAGCCTTTATGACTTCACCACAGTTTATGGGGGTTTCGATACCTGCTACTAAGTCTTCTAGTGACCACTCAGTGGGGATGTCTCTAACAACGCCCATGCGGGATATAAGAAACTTTGGTATATATGCCGAGTAACCACCGAAGAGAATATCATTTGACAAGAACATGTTAGCTTCACCAGCGCTTTTAAACTCAATTGAAACTTTATTTCTTCCCACGGATTTAATACCACCCGCGGATATACCGGCAACCTTGTTTTTATGAATAAACTGAGCAAACTTTAGAAGTTTTAGCGAGACACCAGATGCGGGATCAGACTCTGTACGCGAAACATAAACTACAAAAGGGGCCTTGTCGGAATTACTGTATTCAAGTTTGGATCCATTTTTGTAACCAGGTTTGGTGTAAGTGGATTGAATTGAGTCAGCAGGGGATCTAATTTTTTTAACTTCAGCTGCCCTGTCAGACTCAGCCGGCCTTTTGGAGCCTTGTCTTAATGTACACTCCATGTCAATATCTGGAGGGAGGCCTCCACCCCCATCAGGGGGTTCGTCTGCACTCATTTCCATGAGGAAATGAGTGCAAAAGGGTACTTACGTTTACACTTTTACTAGATGCTTAATACCACAAGCAAAAAACAGCAGAAACAGTAAATAACACAGGTTTTTTATTTTAATAACAAAAGATAACCTAAAAATAACCAACCGCAATTCTTGTCAATGACAGAATCATACCATGTTTTAAAGATGAATAAATGTGACGTTGTCATTACAGACAGATGTCAAAGCAACTCTAATAGACAGGTTGAAACTAAGTTCAGGGCTGTCTGTATCTCCCATTGTAACTGTATCCACTACAGATGATGATGATGATGAAGATAGTGAAATTAAAGATGTGGACATTAAACAGGAAATGTCAGATGAACAAGATGTGGACACAATGTACACAGATAATGAACCTGGTATGTAGAAATAGATTTTTTTTTAATTTTCTGGTGTTCGAGATTTAATTTTGTGTTTTTCAGCTGAATATAGACAAGTACCTATTAAATAAATTTGGGATCAAAAAAGTGATCCCTGTTCATATTTGCACCAACTTATATCTTTAAATCCGCTCAATCAAATGGGCTGGCACCCCAGACAATGCTGCTATGCACTTACAATTCAACATCTTTTAATCTTACAGAGTCTCCTGACATCACCATCGGACCAACCATGATTGGATCACAAGTAATGCCGGATGATCAGGAGCGGTCGCTCGCTGTCAGCTGCAAGATTGAGGAGAAATATGACACACGCGACACTGCCGCCGCCGCGGGGGTCCAGCAATGTGAACGCGAGGAATATTCGGATGATCAAGCCAGTGGTATGTAGTAGTTTCTGTATGTTTTTTGGAGATGATGATTATTATTATTTACTGAGGTTTTTTGTGCAAGGAACATCTCTTTTAAACGTCGATTCGTCAGTCCACAAAACTTTATTTAGAAAATCCGGGTCTTCACGAATTATCGCTTACATGGTTCTGCAGAAATCAACTCTGGTTGCGTGATCACGTGTTAACAAGCTCTGCACACGTTGTACATGGTAAGGATGAAAATCGTATCGTTTTAAAATTCGTTGTGCGGTACTCTTCGCCACACCCGTTGCAATTTCAATCGCACGTACTGAGGTACTGGGGTCATTTTCAACTTCATTCTAAACTTCAGCGTCGTAGTTTCCTTGAGGTCTCCCACCAGATGTACGAGCACTGGGTAATCGTCCTTCCGAGTATGATGCGTGCACATTTTGGAAGACACGATAATCTGGGTGCCGCTCCACATTCGGGTACCTCTCCCGATACAGTCGAGGCATTACAACGGCACTCATCGTAGATAAGATGCATATTTGCATATTCTTGCGGTGTGTACAAATGCGGCATGTTGTTCACACACAGTTTGCACAGCAAAGTCCAAAAAACAAAGCCAGAGTCGTCAAGTACGGATGGAGTATCAAGTCCAGGGTAACACAAGCCAAAGTCGATAGTACGAAAGTAACACGATTACGAGAGATGCGCAGTAAACGAAGAAACGATGCGTACTAAATGTTATTGTTTAAATTTTATTATGAACGACTGATGAGTCGTTGTGAGTGAGACGGATAGTGACGCCTCGTTTTGACAAAAACCATAACTACTATCCATTTCTTTTTATCACTTTTGTTCATTACAAACAATGGAGACTTCGAACTTTTCAAACAAAAGAATATCAGGTATTTTTTTTAAATGAGGGATCCCTACGCATAGCATACGAAATAGCAGTTTTATTGGCAAGAAAAGTGGCAAGTGTTGTACCATTTTGAAATCTAGACTAAATGGGCCATCTTTTAAAAAAACTTGCCATAGGTAGTGTAGTACATTTTTTTTCCAACGTAGAGTGTCAAAGTTGACTGACATACATTTTATAAACCATAACTCGTCAAAATTTAATTTATTTTACTTAGTTAACAATGATTATTAGTTTCATTTGTGGTTACGATTTATAGCACTGTTATTTGAGATAACATTATTAAAAAAATCACTGTAAAATTGTGAAAATTGCGATCACAGTACCTAAAAATGCGACCAAGGGTGTCAAATTTTTTACTTTTTCGAAAAATGTCTATCATCGCTTGACTAAGTGACATAGATTTTTTTTCTTATTTTTTTCATAACTGGTATACCTTGGCTTCTCGCCCGGTACCAGGTTATCGTTGAGTTTTGGGACACCCTGTATATATTGTTTTCTTCTTTTCTCCCTTGCTTTATGTTTCGAACGGCAGGACACACTATCGCTAATGTCGATTCATTAGTAACAAATCAATGATTAAAAAAAAAGTGAAAAAATGACAAGCCCGCTGAGTTTCTTGCCGGATCTTCTCAGTTGAGGCCGCGTTGTGATCCGGTGGTAGCTTTTAAAAAATTACGATTCAAAAGTGCTAGCGTTAAGCCTATTTGAAATAAAGATTTTTGAGTTTGAGTTTATTTAATATGCCTGCATTTCGATATAAATATGAAAAATCTAATATTAATATTTCGATATAATTATCGCAGTGTAGGCAGGCCTCTCATTAGGTGGACGATAGACATTGTGCGCGTCGCAGGTAACCGGTGGGTGGTGATGACTGCAACACAATACCAATAAATCTGTGGTTTTAAATATTAGAACAGATTGCACTGTTTCCAAAAATGCATCTCATTTTCATAATAATAGAGAGATTTTCGTGATTTTTAAGCAAATAACTTACTCAAATACAGCTAATCGCCATTTTGTAATAAACGCTGATCAGAGTGAATGACGTCAATCCTGTGTAAATAAACAACTGTCAAAACTGTCAGCTCAACTTTTTCTTTCATACAATGATTCACTTTTAAACCTAGACAGATGTATATTTACACCGCCGTAGTGACGTCATAAAATGGCGCCATGCACCGGCCATCGTTTTGGAACTTTGGAATTTCAAACTCTATTTTAAAAATTGAAAATATTGCTTTAATTGTAAATTTAATACAAAAATATGATTATTTTCTGTAATAGTAGACCTGTAAGTACATTATAGAATATTTTTTCAAAATTAGTCATCATGCCTATTGTCGTTCATTGCGATGTTTTAACGGGGAGGCCTATATTCAGCAGTGGACACGTCTTCCGGCTGATGATGATGAGGAACCCGGGCCCAAACTGAGATTCGGCCCAGTCCAATGTGGTAGAAGTAACATCCTGGTATTATTTCACCTATTCTATTATTGGTGGCTATAAAATGAAATGAAAATGAAATGAAATATATTTATTCATCTTGCATCTCTCACTTCGACCCAGTTGGATCCATTGTGCATGCCCTAGCCCTTACTCTGTTTCTAACGTGTCGAAGAGTTCCCTCAGGTACGCAACGATTGCGCCAGCTTGGAGCTGTACATAATCATCTGGTGTAGGATAAGCTACTCCCAGATGACCCAACCTACGTCTCGCAAGAGCGTCGTACACCTACATAAAGAGAAATGATATGCATTATGGACCTCTAAAATACATGACTGTAGTTTTTAGGTTTCGTGGTGTTCGGGTCTCGGGTTCTTGAACCCGAGACCCGAACTAATAGATATTTATATATATGTATATAAATTTTTCATAACATAAGATTAAGAATGCAACTTAGGTATTTCTTGAAGTTTCAGACTTAACCATACTGACTTAGGGCTCCCACACATAACTGCGAACTCGCATCGCATCGCAAATATCTGCGAGAGACAAATGAATTTTTGTATTGAAAATTAATTTGTTTCTCGCAGATATTTGCGATGCGATGCGAGTTCGCAGTTATGTGTGGTAGCCCTTATCCGAAGTAATCGGATTTTGACGACAACCCAAGGTTCTTATCCTATGATCCTAAATTTAAAAATACCTTATACCTATTTAACTTTCACCAAAATTATTATCGGAACTCATCGACAATAAAATATCGATAGCAACATGCACTATCCTCGTTTACTTAAAATTGACGTCATCTCGTGTACAGACAGTGTTGTCACTGTTTGTGAATTTACTTGTGTGCGTTGTCACGAAACGGTTGGTTTAAAGTAGGGTAGAGAGAACCCGGAGACCGCTACTAAGATAGGTAAGTAACTAAGGGGGAAGTAGCAATAAAGAATGAGAACTCAGGACTTACAATATAACTATAATTACAGATAAAAACGTTACAGTTCTTTAACGACAGTTACGTAGTTCGTTTCACCAGGTCGGAAACGCGGACACTTATTAGCGTAAGATCACGTAACTTGCTTGCAAAGATTCCTGGGCGCAGGGAAGCCTGGCGGCGTGCCAGATGGCACGACCGCAGCCAGGCCGTTGGACGCCGGCAGGTTTAGCACCGGCCACGACACTCAACCAGCAGGCTGGCCGATGGAAAAGGGGTGCGGGCGTCAGCACGCCACAGCAGCAGCACCCGTAGATATGTGGCCTCTGGCGTAGATAATGGCCGATTCCGGCTCAAGACCTGGTTAAGCTCGGCCTCCGGTCTTGCGACTCTAGGCTGTAGACCTTAGGCTTTCCACTCGTCTCCAGGCTCCAGACTAAGCCTTCCGATCCAAGACTTCAGATCTCCATTTTCAGACTCTGTTTCCAGACTGACGTTTAATTTTCCTCTCCTCACTTGACAGCTCCTTGTCTAAATTTAAATTTTTAATTTGAATTAAAAGTAAATACAAATATTTATAAAAAAGATGAGGTATGACAATGTAGGTTGATATATTATGAATGAAATGAGGTGATACACTACAGCGTATACATTATGTTAGTGTTTGATAATATAGTGGTGTGCTTGCGTAGAGACGTGGCGAAGACTGCAATAGTAGTAGACAGTAGTTGTGTGAGTCACCTCGTCCCCCGCGCAGAAAGTGACAGACTTTTTCTCATAGCGAATAGTGCGCGGGTCTTCTCCTTTTGGATTAATATTCAAAGTCAATAATTGTTTATTCGAAATAACGATATTAATTGTAGGCGTACTGCTTACAAATGGATTTACTTATACAAAAAACTAAGACGAACCGGAAAGATTTCTAGAAATCCTTGTTTAAATTATTACTAACTAGCTGACCCGCGCAGCACCCGCGGTTTTATTACATTTTGCCCCCCTTTTTAACCGACTTCAAAAAGGAGGAGGTTCTCAATTCGTATATATATATATTTTTATTTTTTTATGTATGTTCGCGCATAACTGACAATTATGAGACCATTTGAAAAAATCTTTTTTTCATCCATTCATCAATCCGTTGATTGGGTCCCGTAAAAAAATTATCGCTTACGAATAAGTAGTTCCTGAAAAAACAAGAATGGCGACTGCGCAGGAAACCTACAGGAAAGCTTACAAGATGACTTAATGTCGTTTTTTAAGGACAAAAATTGTCATAACTGGCAAATATATTCCGATTTTGATGATTCTTTTCTTATTCGAAAGAAGAAACCACTGTTTTGAATCTGTATGAATTTTATCACAACCGGATAAGAACTTCCTGGGGGACCATAGAACTACAGATATAGATTTACATAGATAACGCAAAGAGTGTCCGATGGTTACATCAGCCAGGGCAAAACATAAAGTGCGATACACATTTGCCATAAATTAGTATGCAAATTAAAATAAAACAATTAGAAAACTTGACCAATGTCAACTTTAGAATAACTAATAATACATTTATAGTGTTAATAATGTAGAAATTATTAATAATGTCTGATACAAGACTATTAAAATATCATTCTTGATTACAACTACAACATACAATCACATATTAATGCACATGACATACATGCAACGAAACAATAGTAATTCGGTTTGGTGTTTCATTAGGGCTCCCACACATAACTGCGAATTCCCATCGCATCGCAAATATCTGCGAGAAACAAATGAACTTTTGTATTGAAAATGCATTTGTTTCTCGCAGATATTTGCGATGCGTTGCGAATTCGCAGTTATGTGCGGGAGCCCTTACTAAGCTTCTCATAAAACTTCTACTTTCTTATAAGAACAGACTTTACAATGTGTCCAAGATTAACTGTAATTGTAATTTGCCTTGTATAGTCTACCCTTACATATCCTGTATCATTAGCTATTCTATACCAAAGTGATCTCAACAACTCATAGAAGTAAAATAAATTTTATAAGTCCACCTTCCTTTTCATTTATTTGTTACCTTATCACGATTTCTTTCTGTATCATTTTACAAATCCTAAAATGGCTCGAAATGATCTAATCTAACGCAATAAAATGTACAACTACAATTCACACTACACACAATGAACAGCGCTCCCAAAAAACGCTTCAAGGTCAGGGCTCAGGGGGGTTCATGAAATTTTAATGAAACTCCCCAAGTCCAGGTGGTGTATAGGTATTGTATTACAGTCGCAACAATAAAATATGCAAAAAATTTAAAAGTTTCATTATCGAATATCATTAGACAGTAATTTACGATGTTAGCATGATTTACATTATGAACAGCGCCATCTATCGGTGAAATTAAACATACGATCACTATAGAACTTTAATCTATATAATAAATAAAATAAAGTCGTGTTAATTTCACTATTTATACCTAACTCAGGAACGGCTGAACCGATTTGGCTGAAAATTGGTGGGGAGGTAGCTTAGAACCAGGAAACGGACATAGGATCCTTGTTACCTCGGTATGTTAAGGTTAAGCAACGTTAGGTAAGGTCATTAAATAGATGGGTGAACAGATTTGTATTATTTTTTTTGTGCATATTGGGTAGGTCTGAGAATAGGTCATAAAGTATATTTCATACCGCTAGGTTAAGGTTAAGCAACATAAGGCCAGGTCATTAAATTGATGGGTGAACTGATTTGTATGAAATTTTGTGTGCATTTCGGGTAGGTCTGAGAATAGGTCGTAAAGTATATTTCATGCCGCTAGGTTAAGGTTAAGCAACACAAGGCAAGGTCTTTAAATAGATGGTTGAACCGATATGTATGAAATTTTGCGGGTAGGTCTGAGAATAGGTTATAGAGTATGTTACGTGAACAGTACGTTGGACGTCACTGTTACGTTCGCCTGACGGCTAGGTACAAGAAATAATTACAACAAGTAAAATTACAAGTTGTTTATTGAATCGACAAAAAAAAAAATACGTTAACCCGGCAGGAACTTAATTTCCACTAATAAAATTGAAACTCTATAGTCTCTAAAAATTGCACTGAACCAAACTCTAAGGTCTCTAAAATAAAGTCAAAACACACGGGTGTGGATTGGTTATCTGGTCTGAACAATAAAATAGTGCAGGGCTTAACGTTTGGCCGTCCGAGTCTTCGACGCTTGGGCGTCTTCGATAGTGCCTTCAGTCAACACTCGGTTACTTGAAGGGCACCGGTGGCTCGGGTGTACAGTGCAGCCTGAAGCGTCGCCACTTGTACAGTCAAACTGTACGGTGAACGGTGGAGTCCCAACGGTGAATGGTGTAACGGGGAACTCCAAGCGGGCACGGTGTAGTCCCAACAGTGAACTCCAAACGGGGAACTCCAAACGGTGAATTCCAACGGGGAACGGTGAACCCCTAGCGGTGCACCCCCAATCCTGGAACGCGTTGAAACATCTTCTGTAGCGCGAAAGATCCGATGCCCTGGCACTAGTGTGACCAGATATGGGCGTCGGTATCTTTCGCAAAACAATTAAATATTATGCGGAATGGAGTGGTGAAATGCATTTCCGGTTGAAATGTAATTTAAAGAAATTTAAATATTTAAATGAAATATTTTTACCCAACCCAGAATCAAATCCCCAATGTTTTATATGCCGGATAATCACCATTCCACAACGCCATGCAGAACAAAGAAAATATTACATTTTACATTAGCAATTATAATAAAACATATTGAAGGAACAAAGACTTTTAATATTTATTTCCCCGGTACTTTCCCTTATAATAACCAAAACTAAATATATCTCCCAGCTGTGTGATGAACTAATAGAATGAAAAATAATTTATGTAAGCAACTACATTACAGTTGATAGGTGTCTATTCCAGACAGATGTATCCCCCTTAAAAAGGGAGGGAACTAACTCTAACTACCACTTTGCTAGCGCTTGGGAGCTAAGTTTTACATTACAACTACACTATACACTACATTTTTTTTGTAAATACATACTTAAATAGATAAATAACACCCAGACACTTGGTGGGAATCGAACCCACGATCCATCGGTTAGCGGATGTAATGATGTACGTTACATTTCTGTTAAATAACTACACAATTATAAAAATAAACTTATAACTAAATATTTAATCTAACTTATAAACTAAACATAACTTTGTATAAACTTATCTCTAACATTTACAACAAACCTTATTAAAATAAATAAATAAATAATATTATTCTTAGCGCGCTATTTTAGCGCTTACTATAATGCGCTATTTTAGCGCTCCTCGATTGCATTCCAATGTCCGGCCGGCGCACGCGCAGATATTGTCGGCCATACCGTTGAGAGCTCTTGAGGCGAATACACGATTGCTTATATTAACCTTTATCCTCATTTGACGAGCCAAGTAACTATCTTTTTACTATAATTTATAAATAATTAAGACCGCAATCAGTACTTTGGTTAAATTCAAGTATTGTTGGACCCCAGAATTGGGTAAGTGGTGACGATATTGTATTACGTAGGACGCTTTTAGTTTCACCCTCATAGTGTTGTTTTTATTAGTAGTGTATTGTTACGACCGGGAGATAAAAGTGTTAATTACTCCGTTAATTGTTACTTAATTGCAATGATCTCAAAACGCATTGTTAGTCTATAGGTCTACTATCGATTCGTACCGAAAGATCTCGAATTCTCAATAGAAAGTAGGTCCCTCCAATTCGCATGTACTTGTGTAAGTACCTACCGCTCGCTCGCTCACGGGTCACTGCCCCCGCCTATTGTTAGTTCATTCTCGAAGGTCACGCCGCTATTGTATCGGCTCGAAAGTACTAGACTATACAAGTACTTACGACTACATTCGAGAGAGTTCCACCCCTCTGTTAATTTAGGTATATAAGCCGACGCATAGAGGCGCCCAGACAGTTTGTGTTTACAAGCGACAGCGGAAACATCTTAAGGAAGCGATCGAAGAGAATTGTACCAGCGACCCTTGCGACGACTTTGGACTATTGTGAAGTACTGTGCGACTCGGACTACTGTACCTTGTGTGTATACTGCGTGTATAGTGTATACAGTGTGAGTGTACGTGGAATAAAATCTTCTTTGACGTTAATCGGCATTTTAATACCCACCCGCACGTAACAATTGGTGTCAGAAGCGGAATGCCGATTCTGCCGCGTGAAGAAGAAGCGCGTACTCCGCGAACAAGGAGACAAGTAGAGATGGATGCTGCACGTCGGCGTGGTCAAGAGGAGGAGTCCCAGCCTGAGACCGCTACCACATCAGGTACTGCACCAGTGGGAAGCTCGACAGAGGTAAATCTTTCTACCCTGCTGGCTGCTATCCAAGGTATGCAGGTAAATCTCCAGGCCACCCAGCAGGCTATCCAGGCAAACCAAGAGACTACCCGCCGCGACATCCAGGCTATCCAAGAGGCTACCCGCCGTGACATCCAGGCTACCCAAGAGGCTATCCAGGAGGCTACCCGCCGTGACATCCAGGCTACCCAAGAGGCTATCCAGGAGGCTACCCGCCTTGACATCCAGGCTACCCAAGAGGCTATCCAGGAGGCTACCCGCCGTGACATCCAGGCTACGCAGGAGGCTATCCAGGCCAACCAAGAGGTTGTTCTGGGAAAGATTGACGCTGGTATTACCATACTAGGCGAAAAGGTCACCAAGCTGGAAACGGAGGTTAAAGAGGTTACTCTTAAGACCGAGCACCTGGAAGGCCGGATTGATGAGCATGACAACCGTTTTCATGTGATAACCAATAAGTTAGCGAAACTAGAGACTCGCCAACCACTACCCGTGGCCTCACCCTCACCATCAGCTGCGAAACTCGACCTTCCGCACTTTGACGGGTCATCTTCATGGACAGCCTTCCGCTACCAATTCGAGACACTGGCCAAGGGGAATGGGTGGAGTGATGACCAATCCTTTATGGCCCTGACACTGGCCCTGCGAGGAGACGCTCTCATGATATTGGAAAACCTGCCACTTGAAGGACGGACGTTAGATGCTCTCTTAGAAGCGTTAGAGACGCGGTATGGTGAAAAACACCTAGAACATGTATATCGTGCACAACTCCGCGAGCGTACTCAAAAGGCGGGTGAAAGCCTCCAGCAGTGGGCCCTTGAGGTAGAAAGGTTGGTTCGTCGTGCATACTCGTCGGCACCGGTGACTGTGGAGGTGAATCTTCTACAAGCATTCGTGGATGGCATACGGGACGTGGAAGTCAGAGCTGCCGTTCGTCTGAGCCATCATTCGACTATAAAGAGCGCACTGGCTCATGCTCTCGAAGTGGAAGCTGTACGTCAAGACACTCGGGTACATAAAATCCGAGAGATAGCATCTGATGAGAGGAAGCCTCAGTATGTCCCCACCTGCTATGGCTGTGGAGAAAAGGGGCATATTCGACTGGAATGCCGTAAAAAGAGAAGGAGGGTCACGAGCTCCGGGACCCAAGTAGACCAAGACCTGTCGTTAAACTAAGTGTCGCCAGGACCGCGGGGCGGGTGCTGGCTGGTAACAATAAGGCCCCCACCATCACCATTACTCAAGTTCGCAACGGAAATAGTCTGACCATCGAGGGAACATTAAATAATCAGACATGCAGTTTGACAGTAGACACTGGAGCTTCGCGGACTATAGTCAGACCAGAGCTACTGAAACGCACTGTTATGTGGAAAAGGCAATCCCCACCATGTCGTCTCCAGACAGCAACCGGCCAGCCAGTCTCCGTCCTCGGTGATACAGACGTAGAGATTAATATTGGTGACCGAACATACATCCACTCAGTTCTTATCGCTAATATTACGGATGATTGCATTCTGGGTCTGGACTTCTTGAAAAATCAGCGATGCATTTTGGATATTGATAAAGGAGTATTAAGGTTCCCTGATCAAGAAGTTTGTCTGCAAGGATCACACCCATGCAGTCTTTATTGTTTAAAGGATTTCATACTGGCTCCAAGATCTGAAAATTTGGTATCAGTGAAATTCCCTAAGAAGATCAAATCAAACAAATGTGTTATAGTAGAAGACTCCTGCAATCATCCACAGATAATCACGGCCAGGACATTACTTATGACAAAAGGAATAGCAAAAGTAAGAATTTTAAACTTGAGTAATGAAGAAGTTCGTCTGAGGAAGAATAGCCTGATTGGAAGATGCGAAGAAGTAAAGTACCTGAAAGGGTTAGACACTTCCGCAGTTCATCAAAATGTAAGTTCGACCAAAGACGATCACATTCGACAGCTTTTGGAAGATTGTAAGGAAAATTTATCACCACTGGAACTGCAGCAAGCCAAAGAGCTTTTGGTTACATTCAGGGACATTTTTGCAACCGGAAATGACTGTGGTAGAACAGGCCTTGTAAAGCACCAGATTGATACAGGCGATGCCAGGCCTATTAAACAGAGACCTCGACGTATACCGTGGGCAAAAGAAACAGAGGTAGCCGAAATGATTAAAGACATGGCTGAAAACAAGATCATCGAACCCTCTACAAGCCCATGGTCATCACCTGTGGTGCTAGTAAAGAAGAAGGATGGAAGTACGAGGTTTTGTGTTGACTACCGAATGTTAAATAACGTCACGAAAAAGGACAGCTATCCCCTGCCGAGAATTGATGATACGCTGGACATGCTCAGTGGCATGAAGTGGTTCTCGACCATTGATTTGAAGAGTGGCTACTGGCAGGTGGAATTGAGTCCAGAAGATAAAGAGAAGACGGCATTTAGCACTGGAATCGGGAACGGACTATGGCATTTCAATGTCATGCCCTTCGGTTTATGTAATGCTCCAGCAACCTTCGAACGCCTTATGGAGAGGGTGATGGTAGGCCTCCTTGGGGACGTATGCCTGGTCTATCTCGACGACGTAATTGTGATGGGACGCAGCTTCAAGGAGAATCTGAAGAACCTGGAGAAAGTGTTCACCCGGATCCGAGAAGCAAATCTGAAACTGAGTCCAAAGAAGTGTGCTCTATTTCAGAAGGAGGTCAGTTACCTAGTGTCTACGCACCAGCGGGCGAAGGCCTAGACGAAGACGCCCCGCTGCTGTGGTCGACGCGCGGGGTGTGCGTTGACACCTAGGACATGTCATCTCGGCAGATGGAGTAAAAACCGACCCTGAAAAGATAAAAGCTGTGCAGGAATGGCCTGTCCCGAAAAATAAGACGGAAGTGCGAGCGTTCCTTGGGCTTTGCACTTACTACAGGCGCTTCATTAAGAATTTTTCGGACATGGCAAAACCATTACATCAATTAACAGAGGATAAACGCGATTTCATCTGGGACTCGAATTGCGAGAATGCTTTTAGTGAACTTAAGCAACGGCTTTGTGAAGCTCCTATATTGGGTTACCCAAGCAGGGAAGGAAGATTTACTGTGGACACGGACGCTAGTAACACGGGAATCGGTGGAGTGTTGTCGCAAACACAAGGGGACCGCCAGGTGGTAATTGCATACTTCAGCAAAGCACTTTCAAAACCAGAGAGAAATTACTGTGTTACCCGCCGTGAATTACTTGCTGTGGTAAAGACTTTACAACATTTTCAGAAATACCTTATAGGAAGACAGTTCACGGTTAGAACCGATCATGCGGCATTAAAGTGGTTGTTACAGTTTAAAAATCCGGAAGGACAGGTAGCAAGGTGGATAGAGCAATTGCAGGAGTTCAACTTTGTAACCGAGCATCGCAGTGGAAAAGGACACAATAACGCGGACGCTCTGTCACGAAGACCGTGCGCTGACGACTGCAAACACTGTGGTAAAAATGAAGCCCGAGAAGAAGTAAACCTTATAAGGACGCATGGCTTAGACGATGAGTGGACTGGACGTAATATGAGGAAGGCCCAAGAAGAAGATGATGACCTTGGACCAATACTGCGCTGGAAGCAAAGTGGAAACAAACCCCAATGGAAGGATGTGTCTGCTTACAGCGCGACTACTAAAAGTTATTGGGCTCAGTGGGACAGCTTAGTTCTGGAAGGCAATCTGTTGTGCAGGAAATGGGAGTCCAACGACGGAAGGGAAACCACTCTGCAAGTGGTAATACCACGAATCATGGTGGCCCCTCTTCTACGGCACGTCCACGATGGTGTCTCTGGTGGTCATCTTGGAGTCAAGAAAACCCTCGTTAAAGTCAGACAGCGGTTCTACTGGCTACGATGCCGTGAAGATGTCGAAGATTGGTGCCGTAAATGTACTGCTTGTGCCTCGGTAAAAGGCCCGCAAACCAGAAGTAAGGGACAGCTGAAGCTGTATAACGTTGGGGCACCATGGGAGCGCATCGCGATAGATGTAGCTGGGCCGTTTCCACAGACTGACGATGGGAACAAGTACATAATAGTAGTGCAGGATTACTTCAGTAAGTGGCCTGAGGTGTTCGCAACACCCAACCAAGAAGCAATAACCGTAGCCAAGAAACTGGTCCAGGAGGTGATATGTCGATTTGGTGTACCCATGGAAATTCATTCGGACCAAGGGCGTAACTTCGAATCTGCCGTATTTCAAGAAATGTGCAAACCTCTTGGGATCCACAAGACCCGTACGACACCGGCACATCCGCAATCAGACGGAATGGTCGAGAGATTTAACAAAACTCTAGAGAATCACTTGGCCAAGGTAGTGGATGATCATCAAAAGGACTGGGATCAGTACATCCCTTTGTTCCTGATGTCCTATCGTTCTGCAGTACATGATAGTACGGGGAACACGCCAGCCAAGGTGAACTTCGGCCGAGAGATGAGACTTCCGGTGGACGCAATAACGGGTACCCCACCTGACAGTCCTAAACCCGTTACGGACTATGTGTGCGATCTTCAAAATCAGTTGGACGATGTGCACAAGAGAGTGCGGGAGAACAGTCTGAAGACCAGCGAAAGGATGAAGACCCGCTACGATCGAAATGCGAATACCAACGGTTTCGGCGAAGGAACGCTAGTGTGGTTTCACAATCCGCTTCGCAGAAAAGGGAAGTGTCCGAAACTTCAAGCCCGCTGGGAAGGACCCTTTACTGTTATTACGAGGATCAACGACGTCACCTACCGCATCAAGAAGGGACCCCGAGGCAAACCTAAGATAGTTCACCTGGACAGATTGGCACGTTATCATGGTGATAATGATGCTCGGGACGAGCATAACTAAGAGGGGGGTAGTGTTACGACCGGGAGATAAAAGTGTTAATTACTCCGTTAATTGTTACTTAATTGCAATGATCTCAAAACGCATTGTTAGTCTATAGGTCTACTATCGATTCGTACCGAAAGATCTCGAATTCTCAATAGAAAGTAGGTCCCTCCAATTCGCATGTACTTGTGTAAGTACCTACCGCTCGCTCGCTCACGGGTCACTGCCCCCGCCTATTGTTAGTTCATTCTCGAAGGTCACGCCGCTATTGTATCGGCTCGAAAGTACTAGACTATACAAGTACTTACGACTACATTCGAGAGAGTTCCACCCCTCTGTTAATTTAGGTATATAAGCCGACGCATAGAGGCGCCCAGACAGTTTGTGTTTACAAGCGACAGCGGAAACATCTTAAGGAAGCGATCGAAGAGAATTGTACCAGCGACCCTTGCGACGACTTTGGACTATTGTGAAGTACTGTGCGACTCGGACTACTGTACCTTGTGTGTATACTGCGTGTATAGTGTATACAGTGTGAGTGTACGTGGAATAAAATCTTCTTTGACGTTAATCGGCATTTTAATACCCACCCGCACGTAACAGTATTATTAAATATAAAATTTGTATCTAGTCTATCATCATCTCGCAATAGTTGTAATCTCCGTATCTGGTTGAACACCCACGGCATCACAATATGTGTGTAGTGCTTTCCATCCGCTGCTGCCGTGGGTAATCACCAGGGAAACTGAACTGGCCATAACGCCTTCGCTTCTTGCGCGTTCCAGGGTCTCACCTACCGGTTGGAAGAACCGCGTTTTTTATAATACGTGGCACAAGACCACCGACCACCGAAGTTGAAGATTTGGTGGTACCTACCTGGCGTTGCTTCTTGGACGGCCGGCCCCTGCATTCTCCGACGGCTCACGGGAAGTACTACACCACAATACTCGTATAATCGAAGGGAATCGGAGTTAGGTCGAACCCACCATACTGCCCTCTCCGCAGCATAGGCACTTTTATTATTATTAAAGTTTGTACTCGGATTCCACTGTTTTATTTACCTCATCAATAGGTACCTTAGTGGGACAGTGGAGTTACGGGACAAATTGGCGCCCCTATACGTGGTAAATTACTTCCGATTCCCTTTTCTTATTTGGTTGCGGGTAGTGTATGTTTGTGGTTGTGTTTTATGTAAAACGTTACCGTTGTAGTTGGTTTTTCTTGCTGCTAAAGTGTACGACAGTTAATTTGTTGCTGTTACATTCAATTTATATTATTTTTATCGATATTGTAAGAAAAAGTTACTTCGTAACAATAATTTCCGGTTATGTTGTTGGGCACCTAAAATGGCGCTCACATAACAAATTTTAATGTTTTGTTTTTTGATTTGAAGTAACTCTATGATTTGAATACTGTTAATTACGGTAAAATTGTACACATTAGTAGCACATTTTGTTATTTTCTTTAGTTTCTTTGTTGAGTATTAGTTATTCAGTAGTTAATTAAAAAAAAAACCAAACGTTACTTTAAAAAGTTTTTGTAACAGAACCTTTGAGTATTAAACCAAAAGGAGACGACACGCGCACTATTCGCTATGAGAAAAAGTCTGTCACTTTCTGCGCGGGGGACGAGGTAACTCACACAAATACTATCTACTACTAATGCATTCTTCGCCACGTCGCTACGCAGGCACACGACAATATTATCAAACACTAACATAATCTATACGCACACAAGTAAATTCACACACAGTGACAACACTGTCTGTACACGAGATGACGTCAATTTTAAGTAAACGAGGATAGTGCATGACACTATCGATATTTTATTGTCGATGAGTTCCGATAATATTTTTGGTGAAAGTTAAATAGGTGTAAGGTATTTTTAGATTTAGGATCATAGGAAAAGAACCTTGGGTTGTCGTCAAAATCCGATTAATTAGGATAAGTCAGTATGGTTAAGTCTGAAACTTCAAGAAATACCTAAGCTGCATTCTTACTCTTATATTATGAAAAGTCTGCCTATAAACAACTTTGTGCAATAAAAAGAAATAAATATCTTTACTCATTCCTATGATAAAATTTTAACGGCCAAAAAGGGAAAAACATTTTGCTAAATATGTTGTATTTTTGACATAAGCTAGTGTTGGTTAAGCAATGTCAAGTAAGGCCAATACATAGATAGCCGTCGTCTGGATTTTCTTGAACATTTGAACTGAGCTTCCCTGTTCGGTCTCGGTTGTTGTAGACAGTAGTCGTTACCTTCGGAGTCGCTGGACGTTCGGGGCGTGGACCCTAGGACATCCATTAAGTATGGCAGTGACTCCGAGGAGGACGGCGCACTATGGACGGAAAAACGAAGTTCCCTTTCATAGGATTTTTTAAAAATAAATATTTTATTTGATAGTTTCAAGTATACAGTTTTGTCGAGTACATTAAAACATTGAATAAATTAGTAGTTACCGGTTTTTTTTTAATAATTTTACGGCTGAAATGCCAGATCACTATATTCGGCATTTCAGCCGTACAAATATTTACGTGAAACCCATGTATTTTAAGAACTTGTGTTAGCTACCTATATTCTTGCAAATATAAAATATCAGTCATTCATATCGCATTATTTGTTGTGTTGTGCATACGTTATGAATATGTACGCTTTTCGTCAAGATCGTTAGTCATATAGGTTTGTTGTCTACAGGGCCGTCTTTACCAGGGGGTGCAAGGGGTGCGGTGCACCCGGGCGCAGGGCGCCCGGGGGCGCCTGCCGAGCGCTGAATATTTAGATATTTCATTGAACTTAACGCCATTGCACAGTTTCATATATTTGTTACGACGAATACGTATGCGCAAAATAAAATACTAAAAAAAAATAGTCATCAACAAAAATCATTGTTTTACCACAGGTTAGGTATTAGTTTTTACTTGTATTACGCTTTCGGCGCTTGTCACACCGCTCATGGTGTGCAAGCTAAAATTACTCTTATTACGGGCCCGTTGGTCTAGTGGTCAGACACCCTGCCTGCTAACCGATGGGTCGTGGGTTCGATTCCCGCCAAGTGTCTGGGTGTTGTTTATCTATTTAAGTATGCATTTACAAAAAAAAAAGTATATAAGTATTAGTATCAGTTGTCTGGTTTCCATAGTACAGGCTCTGCCTAGTTTGGGATCGGATGACCGTGTGTGGATTGTCCCAAGATATTATTATTATTATTATTATTAGTACACAAATAACAATTTTATTTCATACAAGACGCGCGCGGCAAAATCTCTAATCCAAAGAGAGTGTATATAACCTTTGACACATTGCCGCTCGGTCGCCCGCACTTGAAGCAAAATGATCTCTAAGTCAATAAAGTGTAAGTCGTAAATTCATTTGAAATGGGTGCGCGGCGCGGCACCTGTGCGTCTGTCATAGGCGAGTAATTGCGTCCTTTGACATAGCCGTCCGGGCGCTCGCACTTATGTCTATGTATTTTTTCTATGTATATTCTTCCGTGACAGGGGGGTGCAAGTGCACCCCCTTGCACCCTGCTGCCAGCGCCCATGGGGATGGTGGTACAAGGTCAAAAAGTGCTTGAGCGCATTCACCGTGGAACAATCTGTAAAAAACCGATAAGCATGCAACTAGGTGACGATGATCCAATTGTTGCAGTTTTTCATTTGTTAGGTCATTATCGTCAATTATCCTGCGAGCGCGTCTGTCTAGCGAATCCAACATCCCACAGGTGAGAACAGTACTCCATGCAGGGTCGAACCTGAGCTTTGTAAAGATTCAACAGCTGTTCCTTTGTGAAATACCGCCTCACCTTATTCAAGATACCAAGTTTTTTAGCAGAGATTTTGACTTTTGACTCAATGGATCGTCAGAAATTAAGGTCGGAGGATAAATTGAGACCTAACAAATCTAGAGGATTGGATGTCAGTATAGATACACCACAAAAAGCAGGAGTATAGATGTATTCCAAAGAATTTATGATCATTTTATAAAATATATAAAAAGATTGAACCGACTTCAATAACACTAAAATGCATAAAATAATTTTAATATTATTGAAACTGGTGTTAGCGTACCTACGGAGTATACTTATTTGCATTTTTTTACATCATTCATGTTTCTTCAGGAACAATTTATCAGGACGTAATGAAATTTGCATGGAATCATTATAGTAGTTAACTTTCTCGAATAAAGAAAGAATAATCGAAATAGGTTCATATTTAAAGTTAGGCTCAATTCACACCAAGATGGCAGCGGCCGGCAGCGCACTTTCAGTGTGAAAGAAAGACATTTGCCAGAGTTATGACCATTTTATCCTTAAAAACGACGAGTCTCATCCATAAGGCGTTATTATAAATTTTTCTGACGCGACATTCTTGTTTTTTTTAGGAACTACCTACTTATTCGTAAATCGCAATCGTTTTTAATGGGACCCGATCAGGGGATCGGCCTATCCGTACAAAAAATAATTTTTCATATCGGTCTATAATTGCCAGAGTTATGCGCGAACATACGTAAATGTAAATATATATATAGTCGAATTGAAAACCTCCTCCTTTTTTGAAGTCGGCTAAAAAGTGACACGGCATGCGGTACACTACACAAACTCTTTTGGATATCTGATTAATAAATAGTCAGAATAACATACTGATAGTCGATATCGATATTTGATTATGAGCTGTCCCAGCGCTAACTTTGCTGCGGTGTGGCCAATGTATTTAAAAATAAATAAAAGTATTCGGAATAAAAGTGACGACCGTAAATATCTTATAATAATTAAGTACACCCAAACATAAACATACAGTTTCATAGAATCGATAAAGTGTTTAGTAAAAAAATATGTAGAAAATTCAAGTAAAGATACTGAATTTCAAACAGTAATCTTTAATTAATTAATTATGCATCTACAGAAATAAATGGTATTAACAATCATTTACGTGAAATAGAAGCCTTAAACTAATGTCAGTACATTCAACTTTTAAAATTACGCTCGTTACGCTTTTGTACGATTTAGTGGCAACACTTATTGATTAATAATATTTTTTAGTTTTTTGCAAATTTAGTGCATTATTTGACAATTTATAAACGAAATAATATTTACAGATGGAAAGTAACGTTATCCTTGGGTACACTAGATAAGTCTTATATTTTTTTACACGAAAACGCGCTGGCATTCGGCATTTTTAGCTTACGTCGTTCCGCGCGCACCGGGATTTGTTGAATGGCGTGGAACGCGGGTCAACTAGTTTTATGTAACGGGTATGACCGGTGCTCTCGTACTTTGACAGAGGGGAACGCCTGACAGTGGCCTCTCCGGTTGGTTTAATACTCAAAGAACAGAACGGAGAACGCGTTTGTTTTTTTTTCTTGTCTGTTGCTGTCGCCACTTATCCAACTGGTTATATATTTTTTTTCTTATATCACCATGTTACCTATTAAATATTTATCTTTGCAAAAGACGGAGTTAGAGTATGAAGTCCGTATTAGAGGTGTTACTCCTGCGGTTTCGGTCGACGAACTACGGAAGCAAATTCTGAAACTAGCTCCACAATTTCCGTCAGAGGATATTTTAGAATCTCCACTTGATTCCGCTCATGATCTTAAAGGTTGTTTGGAAGTACTTACTAAAATTCAAAGTAATTTAGATGTCGTAGATCCGAGCACACCTTCTCTAATGAGAACTCAAAATATGCTGAATCACTTACATAATCGTCTTGAGAGGATATCGTATAGTATTAATGAAAAAAAAAAAGAAAAAAAAAAAACTTACAACCGAATTGATAACCTCCTCCTTTTTTTTGAAGTCGGTTAAAAAAGAAATGTACGATGATATTGTTAAAAGTTATAAACAATTGCTACAAAGATGTTCAGCATATCAAGCCAAAAAGCCTTCTGCTTCCAGTAGTACCTCGGTCAGTACTGAGGATGTTCCTGCTAAAGAACCCTCATCGGTAGCGCCTATTATTACAGTGTCATGTGATCGGACTTCTTCCGACTTAAGTAAACTAAAGTTCGATGGAAAAACTTGTGTGCGTTCATTTATACAACGTGTGGATGAGTTTATAGAAGCTCGTAATATTCCATCTGCGAAAATATTAAACTATGCGTCTGAAATTTTCCTGGATGATGCCCTTCATTGGTACCGTGCTATAAAAGAAAAAGTTGACTCTTGGCAGGCTTTAGCAACCTTATTAAAGGAAGATTTTAGCCAAACTGATTATGATTATCGCCTTATATCAGAAATTCGTTCACGCACTCAGGGGGAACGTGAAAACATTACTATTTATCTCTCAATCATGAATGGGATGTTCTCACGTTTGTCTAAGTCTCTTTCTGAAGCGGACCAACTTGAGATTCTCCTTCACAATATAAGGCCTTGTTACGCCAGTACTTTGTCATCAGTGCCTCAAATTGCATCAATAGACGCCTTACGTTCCTTGTGCCGTAACTATGAAAATATTCAAGCTCGCTTATCACACTTCCAAGAGCCACCGAAAGTTACACCACAGACCTTAGCGCCAGAATTTGCTTACACTAAAGATACAAATAAAACAAGTAATCATACAACTGCTAATCATAATTACAATAGATATTACAATTCAAAAAACCAAAATACAAATTACAATCAATATAGAAATAGCAATAATTACAATCAAAATCAGAACAATAGAAACCCAAATGAAAAATATTTACATGCAATTGAGGTACCTAAACAGAAACCTTATTGTCATAGATGTCGCAATAATACACACCACATAAGTCAATGTCAAGCTCCTCGTGATATTGTGTGCTTTAAATGTGGATTAAAAGATGTTAAAACACCCGATTGCCCTAATTGTAATATAAAGCCAAAAAACTAATTGAGCAGAATTGTAGTCATTTCGACAGAGAAGATTGGGAAACTTGGCTTAAATTTATTAGAACATTTTCTTCTACATATAAAGTTTCTACAATTCTGCAAAGTAAACCGTTTAATGATTCTCGGCCATATGTCAACATTAAAATTAATTGTATTGATGCTTGTGGCTTGCTTGATTCTGGAGCTGCAGTTACAATTATAGGTAATAACTCTCATAACGATTTGGTAGACTGTACTTTGCACCAGGACAGCAGTTTCAAAATGATAGCCGCTGGTGGTCAGGAATTAAATAGTATCGGGTACATTAATTTACCCGTAACATTTGAAGGCCAGTTTCACATTATTAAAGCTTATGTAGTTCCCGAAGTTGAAACATCCATTATATTAGGTGTAGATTTTTGGCGTGCTTTTCGTATTTGTCCCAAATATTTAGATAGCATCACGCTTTCGAATACTTCTTTAGCAGAAATGAAAGTTAAGAATGATGTGACATTTATTCACTCTTACGATAATTTACAAGATTCACAAAAGATTATAGCTGATAACGTCATTGCTCAATTTAGATCAATCTCGACTGAAGAGAAAGGTTTAGGTAGAACTAGCTTGATTGTTCACCGAATTGATACTGGAGATGCCCAACCTATAAGACAGCGATTAGGGCATGTAACATCGGATGATTTTCGATTCCGGAACTGAGTTACGATACTACTGGTTCGATTCCGGAATTCCGGAACCGGTTCCGGAATTAGAAAAAAATATAGGAAATAAAAAAAAAAACAATAAATAGGCATTAAATTGTTTTGTTAAATCGAATCTTTATTATAAAAACTAAATAAATCGACAAAACTCTTGACTGAGATCAATTAAACAGTCTTCTATTAGGGTTTTCTTAGTAAATATAACAAAAAATAATAACTTTTCAATAATATAAATTAAATAGCAAAATCAACGTCTGCTAACTATTTGCAATTGCAATGTAGCTCATTAACTATCTAATAAAATTATGATGAATATAAGATTCAACAACTCACAATGAACAAAATCAACAAGTTCTCTTCTTCTGAGATCATGAAAATAGGTTTAAAGAACAAAACTTAAACATAAATTAAAAAACTCTAAACCTACGTTGTATTTTTTGGAAATTGAGATCTCTAAATCAACTTATACTAAAAAGAAATATAAAGTCAATAAGACAAGAATCACTTTATAAAAAAAGATCGCGCTTCTTGATAATGTTTTCTCGAGAGTATCTGAGCATTTAACATTTTGTCTGAGAGCGAGGAAGTGGGCGTGGATAAGCCCCGATGGTTCAACCAAAAATGAGATCGACTTCATCATGGCGACCAAGAAGCATACATTCGATGATGTCTCCGTGATCGGCAGGGTGAAAACCGGGAGTGATCACCGTATTATTAGAGGCACATTGAATATCAATGTTAAGCTCGAAAGGTCTCGTCTGATGAAGTCCATGCTCCGTCCAGGATTAACAATAGGTTGGTGCAAAAAAAAAACCATCCACGCAGTGGGGTCCAAGTTCTTTAAGATCCCACGCCGTACAAAGCCTCAAAAGCTCTCCAATACAACCATTAAGCTAATGGAAAACCGGACTGAGATGAGACGGCAATCTTCAGCTGATATGTCGGAATATGCCGAACTCAATAGACGAATCTCGAAATCCATGCGACACGACTTGCGTTCTTATAATACCGCATGTATTAAGGACGCAATTGAGCGGAACCAAGGCTCGAAAGTGTTCGCAAAGAATTCGTCTATTGGGCGTAGCCAAATGACAAAGCTGAAGATCGATAACGGCAGTGTCATCTGTTCGAAACCGGAGATATTACGAGAGCTTGAGAGATTTTACGGAAGTTATACATACACCTCAACACGGGAGCCCATTGCTAGAACAGCTCAGGAAACCAGAGCCAAACTAACCCGACACTACACTGAGGACATCCCAGACATCAGCCTGTACGAGATTAGAATGGCTCTCAAACAGCTCAAGAATAACAAGGCGCTGGGTGAAGACGGAATCACATCAGAACATGTGAACGTGATAACACTTTATTGAAGAATTAAATACCTATCTCACTCCTGAGCCATGTGTACAAGCTGTTTTCGAGAGTCATTACGAACCGTCTCGAACGCAGGTTTGGTGAATTCCAGCCTCCCGAACAAGCCGGGTTCCGAAAAGGCTTTAGCACCGTGGACCACATACATACGCTCCGCCAGATTATACAGAAGACTACGAGTAAGCCATTCAATCGAGACCTGGGCGGTATTGCAGTCCCTCCAGCGGTGCCACATTGACTATAGGTACATCAAAGTGTTGAAGTGTTTGTACAGCAACGCCACCATGTCGATCCGACTACAGGACGAGAGTACTAAACCAATCCGATTTCAGAAAGGCGTTAGACAGGGAGACGTCATTTCTCCGAAACATTGATTCAACAGGGACATTAAGGGTAGGTTCCTTAAATCTAGGGACCTTAAATCTTTCGTTAATTAAGTACTGGATAATTAAGATCGAACTTCACTTAGGGTAAGTTCGTTTGATCACCTAATTATCAAGTCTCTGACTTAAAGATTACTTATAATAGATCCAACTGTTTATTTTCTATTTGACAGATCTAATTTGATAGTTTTAGTGTTGGTCTTGGTCACAACACTATAAAAAAACACTAGAAAAATGAATCGATATCGTGTCTACTATAATCACTTGATTATAGTAGATTCATTTTTCTATCGAGTCTGTGCGGAAAGAGAACAGTCGTAGGAATGGCGCTAGTAAGTAGTAGAAGGTCATTCTATTATCACTTTTGTTATATTGACACGTAGAGCTGGGTTTTTAAAACGTTCTATTACTTACCCCATTTTTTGTCTATGGGTAAGCAGTAGTATTTTTTCTAGGTAGCAACACTCAATGGTCCACCGCCATTTTGTGTTTATCACTGTCATCTGTCACTCGCAACAAGACGCCCGTGCTAGTCATTGTTTGCTGAGTTTTGTATTGTTTTATATTCGAACTATAAAATGCCGAAAGGATCAGTGCTGAAAGGACAGACGAGAGAAATGGTGATCAAGCTTCCTAATTACTTTGAAGCAGAGTATCAAAATGGCGGCCCGCTTTTACCATTGTCGCAAGTGCGAGAGCGCGTTGCGGCCGCGTTAGGTATTAGTGCACCTACGATTACAAAAATTACTACCGAAGCCTACGGAACAAGCGGCATGCAGGAGAATAAGCTTCGTACGCCGAAGAAAAAACGCCAACCACGTCGTGTGACATCGGTTGACAACTTTGACGCAGACGCTATACGCCGTCATATATATAACTATTACTTACGTAAAGAAGTTCCAACACTTAAAAAACTTGTTGCTTCTTTGCGTGAATGTGATTTGTTCCGAGGCCAAAAATCGTCATTGGCAAAGGTCTTGAAAGAAATTGGATTTACTTATAAAAAATCGGACAAACGCAAAATATGGATGGAGCGTCGCGACGTAGCTTTCGGTCGTTGCGAATTTTTGACCGTAGCCAAAAAGATTGGTCAATTGACCAATCTGCATTACCTCTGAATTAAATCCAAATTCGGCATACAACGGCCATTTTCAATTATTTGTCTTTTAATTTCGTAATGTTCGTAAGAAAGTATCGAAAACGCGTGCATTTTTAATTTTTCTATACACACTTGGCACTTGGCCAGAACATCGATCACACGATACCACTTCCATTTTCTACTAAATTTTATAATTTGGAAACACTATTATAATACTAATACACAGCAGTCACTTTTTTCGAACATACTGCACCGAAAACAATCGTATAATGAAAATAAAAACCAACAAAAAATGGATGTCGTTATCAAATATTAAAGTTTGAACAAACTAGGTATTTTATAATTTGTAGTATTATTCATACATTCCCATTCACCCAAACGTATTGCGTTCGACGCATTGGGCTCTTATTGGTTGACTCATACATAAGAGTATATTGGGCCGACTGCCACCGAGTGCCACCGAGCTCTGCCGTGAGACAGTGTCTATATGTTTGCATGTGTGCGTGACTTTTATACTGTTTGAATGGTCGGCATGCCTACAGGTGTGTGTAACTTTGCAAGAAGTAAAGGTTTGAATGTGTGCATATCGAGACTGCCAGCCAGCCAGCCAGCCAGCCAGTCAGTCAGTCAGTCAGTCAACCAGCCAGTCAGTCAGTCAGTCAGTCAGTCAGTCAGCCAGCCAGCCAGTCAGTCAGTCTATCAGTCAGTCTGTCTATCAGTCAGTCTGTCTATCAGTCAGTCTGTCTATCAGTCAGTCTGTCTATCAGTCAGTCTGTCTATCAGTCAGTCTGTCTATCAGTCAGTCTGTCTATCACTCAGTCTGTCTATCAGTCAGTCTGTCCATCAGTCGGTCTATCAGTCAGTCAGTCTGACACTGAACGACACTGAATGACAGCGTCACGTGAGCGCTTTCATAACCTTAAGAGCGCTTTCATAACCTTAACAAATTTAACGCTACCCGTTCAACGCTTAACGTTTAACGCTTTAAGTGATAACATTTTTGGAAGTCGCATAAGCAATTTCACTTCAAAAAAATGTGCGTGCGTGGAGTCCCTCCGCGCGGAAGTAGTGCAACTTCACTCTCGCTCTGTACTGTACGACACTGTACCACACCGTGCCCCACCATACCACACCGTACCACATCGTGCCACACCGTGCCACACCGTGCCACACCGTACCACACCGAACCACGAATGACTGCGTCACGTGAGCGCTTTCATAACGTTAGCAAGTTTAACGCTTAAAGGTGCGCGTCCATTGGCACGCGCCGGACGCACCGCACGCACGGCTCGCAACGGATTTTAGTTTGATTTCTATGATTTTGACGGCCCGCATCGGAAAATGCCGGCGCGGATAATGAACGCAGCGCTATGTAAAATCATAGAAAGCAAACTAAAACCCGTTGCGTGCTGTGCGTGCGGTGTGTCCGGCGTGTGCCAATGGACGCGCACCTTAACGCGTTAAACGTAAGAATTTTTGGAAGTCGCATAAGGAGTTTCACTTCAAAAACGACTTCAAAATAAATTATCTATAAAGCATAAAATAACGGAAATATACTGAAGTCCGTGTCAGCTGGTGCTAGTGTTAGTTAAAATGATGTGCTAGCACGGACTTCAAAATAATTTACTTTGATGTCGTTTAATTTAAATTATTTCTTTTAATTTCATCACCTCTGTCATCTTCAATGATTATCTTTTGTATAAGTTGTTTTGTGTATGCGCTCTTAGTTCACTGGGCATGGGATGCTATCAGTTAACTTGTAAATGTAACGCGGGAAGCACAACTTGAATCTAATGTTCCTTATCTACTAGATACATATGTATGACATACTAAAAAGTTAAGTCCTCCCACTGTTTATAAATTTAACTATGATATCGCAGTTAAGATATTATTTATTTTATGTATTTCTTCTTTTCAGAAGCACCCGTTGTAAATCAACCTGAGCTAGAGTCACAAAACAGATCAAGTGAAGTTGTAAATTGTAATATAGATAAGAAAAAATATGTAAACATCCGTTTAAATATCGGTGTAGTGGAGGCATCTAAGTTATTTAATGAGAAAAATATTAATGCGACTGTAACTAACAATAGCCAGCCTGATGTACACGATACTAATGATATAGAATGTTATAATTCTATTCCATCGCACAATATCACAACTATTTGTAATCAGGCATTGAAACAATATAAATGTAAATCATATTCGGAAAACGTTAATGAATCTCAAGGAAGTGTTTCGAACAGAAGTATTGAACGAATCGCCTACAAAGTGTGTAATAAGCGTTTTACCAATGGTGACAAACCCAACACGTGTGATAAAAGTTTTAACAGAAAAGATGCTCTAAAATGTCACACCCGGATACATACTGGCGACAAACCTTTCATTTGTAATGTATGTAATAAAAGTTTTACTCATAAATCAACTCTAAATATTCACACCTGCACTCATACTAGCGACAAACTTTTCACTTTCTATACTGGCGACAAACCTTTCACTTGCAATATGTGTGATAAAAGTTTCAACAGAGAAGAAGCTCTTCAAAGTCACTTACGGATACATACTGGCGACAAACCTTTCACTTGCAATGTGTGTGGTAAAAGTTTTACTCTTAAATCAGTTCTAAAAAGTCACTTACGGATACATACTGGCGACAAACCTTTCACTTGCAATGTGTGTGGTAAAAGTTTTACTCTTAAATCAACTCTACAAAGTCACTTACGGATACATACTGACGACAAACCTTTCACTTGCAATGTGTGTGATAAAAGTTATAAGAGAAAAGATGCTCTAAAAATTCACACACGGATACATACTAGCGCCAAACCTTTCACTTGCAATGTGTGTGATAAAAGTTTTAACAGAAAATATGCTCTAATAAGTCACATCCGGATACATACTAGCGACAAACCTTTCACTTGCAATGTGTGTGATAAAAGTTTTAACAGAAAATATGCTCTAAAAAGTCACACCCGGATACATACTGGCGACAAACCTTTCACTTGCAATGTGTGTGGTAAAAGTTTTACTCTTAAATCAGTTCTAAAAAGTCACTTACGGATACATACTGGCGACAAACCTTTCACTTGCAATGTGTGTGATAAAAGTTTTACTTATAAATCAGTTCTAAAATGTCACTTACGGATACATACTGGCGACAAACCTTTCACTTGCAATGTGTGTGATAAAAGTTTTACTTATAAATCAAATCTAAATAGTCACACCCGCACTCATAATGGCGACAAACCTTTCCACTTGCGATGTGTGTGATAAAAGTTTTACCAATAAACTAAGACTAATAAATCACACCCGCACTCATACTGGCGACAAACCATTCATTTGCAATGTGCGTGATAAACGAATAAATCAAGACTAATCACACATGGATACATAGGTACTAGCGGCAAACCATCCAATTGCGATTTGTGAAATAAGTTTTCCAAAAAAATTATATTGTAATTAATCTATTATTACGGATTATATCGCGATTTATTTTAATTTTCCCGACGTTTCGAATGCTTTGCAGCACCCATGGTCACGGGCGGACTGAGATGTTGAACGTCCCTGCGCTCTATTTATACTGTCATAATTTTCGGTGTACCCTCAGTTATTGTTGTTGTTTTTATTGATGTACCCTCAATTCTTATTGGTTATTATTGTTGTTGAAAATTATGACAGTATAAATAGAGCGCAGGGACGTTCAACATCTCAGTCCGCCCGTGACCATGGGTGCTGCAAAGCATTCGAAACGTCGGGAAAATTAAAATAAATCGCGATATAATCCGTAATAATAGATTAATTACAATGTCTAGTATTCGCGTAAATAAAAGACATTATATAAAAAAATTATAGTTTAAAAAACAAAAAAATACACACTTTTATAAGGAATACTGCACTAAAAAGCAATAAATAAATTATCGAAACCGCTCTTTGTTTCTACCCCGTGTTTGTAATTTATGGATTATATTTATGTGTAAAAGCGTGGGGGCGCTTTTTCTCTGTGTGTGTTCTTTGTGATTACAAATTAGGTGATCAAACGAACTTACTCTAAGTGAAGTTCGATCTTAATTATCCAGTCCTTGACGAAAGATTACTTAGTACCTTATACCTATACGTTCCGGACTAGTCGCACAAGTTTTAAGAGGTTAGAAAGAGAAAACAATATAATTGTCTCTTTCTTAGTCCAGCAGAACGGCAGACACCTCATTATCTTTAGAGTAAAATGAAATACAGCTGCAACATTGATTCAACAGGGACATTAAGGGTAGGTTCCTTAAATCTAGGGACCTTAAATCTTTCGTTAATTAAGTACTGGATAATTAAGATCGAACTTCACTTAGGGTAAGTTCGTTTGATCACCTAATTATCCAGTCCCTGACTTCAAGATTACTTATAAGGCCAAACTGGCCTCCTCCTCGGGCGACAAGAGGGCTGGCTCATTCCTCGCTCAACGGATCGGCATAGCGATTCCCTGATTCTTGTATCTTGGGTGATGAGGTAGATCACAATGGGTTGGCCGACGGGCATGCAGGTATTTTTGCCGAGGTTAATTTAAAAGATCGATCCAATCCATATTTGAATGAGAATAGGTTTATGGTAATAGAAAAAAGAGTATTCAGTATTAAAAATAGCGCAGCATTCCTACAGGGTATCCTTAAAGAATCTTGGACTGGTATGGGTGTTAATACTTTTCTTAGAAGTTTTTATAAAGTGTTCCGCAATAGCTACAGGAAGAGAGAGTGTAAAACAAATCTTAGGAATAAATCGCAATTAAAGTGGATCACTAAAGGGATACGTACCTCTAGCAAAATGAAACGGTTTCTATGTGCACGCAATGGAAATAACCTTGAACCGAGTGTGTTAAAATATAAAAACATGTACGTTAGGTTATATCGAAAGATTGTTTCTAGAGCTAAAAAGCTTGCTATAATGACACAAATAAATACATCGAATAATAAGGGTAAAGAAATTTGGAAAGTTGTAAATAAATGCACCAATAAGGAGAATGTGATTCAAAGGGAACTTAGGGTTAAGGTTGATGGACGAATTGTAGTTGATCCAGAGATAATAACTAACTTACTAGTTAATCAATTTGACTATAAAGGTGCTACTAATATTAATAAAGACCATGCTACGGCATTACTCCATCAATATACTAACGAGGTTGGCAGTGACATGTATATTTCTCCTACCAATCCAAACGAGATTTGTAATATAGTTAAAAGACTGGAAAACAAACGGTCCTGTGGGTATGACGAAGTGCCGATTTGTGTGTTCAAGGAGCACATTGACATATTAGCCACGCCTCTATCTGACTTCTTCAATAAATGTATAAAAGAGGCTATCTTCCCAGAACAGTTAAAAATGGCGAAAGTAATACCGGTGTATAAGAAGGGAAGTAGGTCTGACCCTAAAAACTATAGACCCATCTCTCTATTACCAGTGCTGTCAAAATTATTTGAAAATATACTTAAAATTCGACTATTATCACACTTGCGAGTAAATAAAGTCTTAAATAAAAGACAATTTGGCTATCAAAAGGGTGTTGGCACATCAGACGCCATGTATACGTTATTGGATGATGTGATAAACAAAATAAATAATAAAATGAGAGTTGCGGGAATTTTCTTAGATTTAAGCTCTGCATTTGACACAATTGACCATGAATTACTTCTAACTAAAATGAGGCATTACGGAATAAGAGGAAATGCTTTGCGATTGTTCTCTTCGTACCTAAAAAATAGGCGAATGTACGTGGAAGTTGAAAAAACTGAAAATAATTATAAGAAAAGGTATAAATCCAAAATTGTACACATATCAACGGGTGTCCCTCAGGGATCTATCTTAGGACCTATTTTATTTTTATTATTTATTAATGATTTGACTAATTATCTAAATACAATTTTACCAGACATTGAATTAATAATTTTTGCAGATGACACAAATGCCATAGTGGCAGCTAATGACATGGTACAGTTGACAGAAAGCGTAAATGCTACGTTAAAAGCACTCCATGTATGGTTCACGGCAAATAAATTATCTATTAATAGTAAAAAGACACAAACAATTTTATTTAAAACTACAGCCCGCAACAAAGATAATTTAAATGTTGCCTTAAATGAAGTAGATATTAAACTCGTTGACCATGTAAAATTTTTGGGTATATATATTGACCAACTATTAAACTGGAAACCCGAATTAAAAGCAATTGATGCATCGATATCATCAGCATGTTACGCTCTGAGAGCCCTGAGAAGTGAAATCAACATAGAACAGCTAAAAATCGTATATTTTGCACTCGTAGAGTCAAAAATTAGATATAGCATACTTTTTTGGGGAAATAGCTATGAATATAATAGTAGAAGAGCTTTCGTACTACAAAAACGTGCAATTCGTACTATGGTCCGCATTTCACAAAGGGAAAGTTGCCGACAACATTTTATAGATTTAGGCATACTTACAGTACCAAGTCTTTTTGTACTGGTACTTTTAAGTAATATGGCGAAACACATACATGAATATGAGACAGTAGAAGAACGACAGATAAGGGAAGGCACCCGAAGATTGGACTTGGTGAATAAAAATTTTACTAATCATAAACTAAGAATTGTTAAACATAGTCCACGATACCAGTCTGTAAAATTATTCAACAGGTTGCCTCTAGATATAAAAAGAGCTGTATACAGTAGCGCTTTCAAAATAAAATTAAAAAACTTCCTATTGAACAAGTGTCTATATGCTGTAGACGAACTGTAGATCTAATGAATTCAAATTCAAAATTGTAATGTTATTGAGTTAATGTTATGTATTATTGTAATTTTATTCGGATAATTTATTGACATACTTATTGGGTTTTTAAATTTTATTGTATTTTTGTTGATTCTGATTTATTTAATTAAACTTCAAAATTCTATCAATCTATCTAATTCTATCAATCTATGCTAATTTATCTTCAATTAATTATTCTAATATAATTATTTTAAATTTTAAGGCGTTGACCATAATATTGTTTAATTTACAGGTCGAAGTACCTACTTGTGAAATTTTAATGTATTTTTATTGTGTATATCTACTGTAATTGTATTATTTTGTGTTATATTCAGATACAAGTTTCTTGTTTAATGAATAAATGACTAATGACTAATGACTAACGAGGTAATGCAGCCAGCATTCTTGCCACCATCCCACGTGGACAATTTTTTTTATTGTAATTGTATTATAGTTGTAGTTTTAGAATATATAAATGTTATATGTAAATCTGTTACTTATAATAGATCCAACTGTTTATTTTCTATTTGACAGATCTAATTTGATAGTTATAGTGTTGGTCTTGGTCACAACACTATAAAAAAAACTGTTAAAACCTACGTTGAATATTTATAATCAAAGTACTGGCATACTGTAATAGGTACATGTTTAAATTTGTTTTTTATACTATTCTTAGCACTGTCATGTAACTGTCTGTCTGAATAAAACTAATGACCATTTTTACTGATAATCTACTATTTAATTATTTTAACCTTCCCACTGAACGCTACTCTGCCTGGGCACCCAGTTCCCAGAAAAACACTAGAAAAATGAATCGATATCGTGTCTACTATAATCAAGTGATTATAGTAGACACGATATCGATTCATTTTTCTATCGAGTCTGTGCGGAAAGAGAACAGTCGTAGGAATGGCGCTAGTAAGTAGTAGAAGGTCATTCTATTATCACTTTTGTTATATTGACACGTAATAATAATCTTCCTAAATATTAGAGCGGGGTTTTTAAAACGTTCTATTACTTACCCCATTTTTTGTCTATGGGTATGCAGTAGTATTTTTTCTAGGTAGCAACACTCAATGGTCCACCGCCGTTTTGTGTTTATCACTGTCATCTGTCACTCGCACCAAGACGCCCGTGCTCATGAAGATATAGGGTCAAAGTGGAGTCCAAACTCCAAATAGTTGATTGAGGCATACGCTATCCCTTTCATTGATGCCGGATCTCTCTTTCTAAGTGGTCCAATGTGTGGTCCATGTAATAATTAAATTACCCGAGAAATGGATACCCTAATATAGAAATGCTCTACTTCAACATCAAAAGATTGTTTTCCACCCGAAAACATAAAATACGATGACAATCATGTCTAATATTTTTTTTTTGGTATTGTTCTGCGAGTACGATTAGGATAATGCTATATTGTGTTTTCGCCAATTGTACTCAAATGCAATTTTAAATACCGATTTTAAGGGTTCGTATTTTGTGGCAACACTGGCGCTTATTGTCAGCATGAAACTGTCTGTCATTTAAATCGATCCAACATTTAAATACCATAATTTCACGATAAAATGAATTAAACTAATAAGAATGGTGATAAAATGTGTAGTACTTAGTTGCAAAAATATGTTGTACCCCTTAGATGATACCGAATATCACTCGTAAGTCCGATTTGTTCAATAATGTACCTACCGATGATCCCTTTGGATTATGCACCATATTTTCGATCAGTTCTTCTTTCGATAGGCACATAACACGTTTTCAGTTCGTTTGTTAGTATTGGGTTTAACTTTCTATTAATTTGTAGTTGAATTATCTAATTTAAAATATTTTACATTGTTTTCATAGAGTAACCATGGTAAAGATTTTTTGAAGACTTTCCGTTTTGGGGATTTTTTTACCGCCACTTTATGATAAAAAATATACGATGTAGGTATTTAGTTCAAAGGATTGATATGGAAAAAATATTGTATGTTCAAGTGTGTATGTAGTTTTAAACATATTATTAAAATCATATTTATTCTTGTCGCCTCCTAGTCCTGTTGCGTCTAGTAGCTTCCGTGGCGCAGTGGGAAACCGCTTGCTTGCGTACCGGGGGTCGCAGGTTCGAATCCTGCGGGGAGCAACAACTTTGTATATTTGTTCCTTACTGGCTAGGACAATGCAGGCTGATCATCTGATTGTCTGTAAAGTAAGATGATCCATGTGTCGGATAGGCATATAAAAAGTCGGTCCTGCGCCTGACCTCTCCCCGGTCGTGTTGATCTTTCGTATCACTAAATTGTGAGAGGTAAAAGGAAGAAAGAGTGCACTTGTGGCTACGCAAGCATTTGTGCACTGGCTGATGGCTGATCTTGCGAAAGATTGGCCGCTGTGGTCGTATCGGCGAGAGTACCTATATCATTCTATAAATATACATATAATCACGCCTCTTTCCCGTAGGGGTAGGCAGAGACCACTTCTTTCCACTTGCTACAATCCTTACATACTTTTTTCGCTTCGTCCACTTTCATTATTCCCTTCATACATGCTCTTCGGTTTAGGGTACTCTTGACCTGGCCTTTTTTCAAGACGTCCCTGATTTGGTCTTGAAACGTCCGCCTAAGTCTACCCCTTCCAACACATTCATTCACACTCGCCTTATACACTATTTTCGTCAATCGTTCCTCATTCATTCTCTCGACATGGCCAAACCATCTCAGCATACCTCAATTTTTGTCACAACATCTTCTTTCATACCACAACGTTTCCTTATGTCACTATTTCTTAACCTGTCACTATACCTGTCACCTGTCAATATATATACTGTTTTATTTACCCGTGGTCAATATTAATACATTTTTTATTTTCTTGTAGATTTCCTAAAGATATTGAGCAAAGGAATATTATGACTATCCATTGTCCCATTCGAAAATAAATTTTATGAAGCTGCAATGATCTGCAGTTGGTCCAATGGAAACCTAAATTTACTGCAAATGCTTTTTCTATCGTCTAATGTGTGGGTTACAAGGTGTTTTAGTTGTTTGCATATAATGGAAATTGCTATTCAATATCATGTTATTAATCGGAAATCGTTAAACGTACTGAATAAATGATATTGTAATACAATTTCTTTTTATCTAATTTTTGAATTTGAATTTGAATTTTGAATTTTATCATAACTTCATATGCTTTTATTTTCACAACCATTAACTTATTATTTATTTATTACTTGATTGTCTGTAAAGTACTCAGGTAAAGTAAGATGCTCCATGCGTCAGATAGGTATGTAAAATGTTGGTCCTGCGCCTGGTCTCTCAACGGTCGTGTCGGTTTTTCGTCCCGTCGTATTTTGAGAGATAAACGGAAGTAACTAGACATATTTAATCGGTTTAAACTTAAAGCTTAAACAAGCCAAGTATGTCGTATTAAGCGACGAAGTTAAAAAGATGTCCTGATTTTTCATGAAACATCAAGGTTACCCTCTTAGAAAGGGAGATTCGACCTCAATGAAAGGGATAGCGTTGACCTCAGTCATGTATTTGGGAGTGTTTTCTCCACTTTGACCCTATATCTTCATGCCCGTGCTAGTCATTGTTTGCTGAGTTTTGTATTGTTTTATATTCGAACTATAAAATGCCGAAAGGATCAGTGCTGAAAGGACAGACGAGAGAAATGGTGATCAATCTTCCTAATTACTTTGAAGCAGAGTATCAAAAGGGCGGCCCGCTTTTACCATTGTCGCAAGTGCGAGAGCGCGTTGCGGCCGCGTTAGGTATTAGTGCACCTACGATTACAAAAATTACTACCGAAGCCTACGGAACAAGCGGCATGCAGGAGAATAAGCTTCGTACTTCGAAGAAAAAACGCCAACCACGTCGTGTGACATCGGTTGATTACTTTGACGCAGACGCTATATGCCGTCATATATATAATAACTATTACTTACGTAAAGAAGTTCCAACACTTAAAAAACTTGTTGCTTCTTTGCGTGAATGTGATTTGTTCCGAGGCCAAAAATCGTCATTGGCAAAGGTCTTGAAAGAAATTGGATTTACTTATGAAAAATCGGACAAACGCAAAATATGGATGGAGCGTCGCGACGTAGCTTTCGGTCGTTGCGAATTTTTGAGCGAAGCCAAAAAAAATGCAGATTGGTTTTGACCAATCTGCATTTTTTTGTTTTCACTGACGAAACTTGGCTGAATGCGAACCACACCACAGTGTCTAAGAACTGGTACTGATGACACCGCTGCTTCCACTAGCTCAGTACCGATGGGAAAAGGAGAACGCCTAATCATATGCCATGCAGGGTCTATGAAAGGATTCATGCCAGATGCTTTGTTGGCCTTTAAATCCAAAAAAACAGTTGAGTACCACAAAGAAATGAATTCTGAGGTTTACGAAAGTTGATTTAAGGAAATGGTGCAATCATTGGAAGAACCGTCAGTCATTATTATGGATAACGCATCCTATCACTCACGCCAAATTGATAAAATGCCGACCCAGGCCGACAAAAAACCAGTAATCATTGACTGGCTTCAACGACATGGCGAAAATGTTGATAACTCCTTACTAAAAGTACAATTACTAAATATATTACGAACAAAAAAACACTTCCTAAAACGATATGTGATCGACGAAATAGCTGCAGAACATGGTCATTGGGTTCTTAGACTTCCACCCTATCATTGTCAATACAATGCCATTGAATTAATATGGGCTCAAGTAAAAGGACACGCCGCTCGAAATAACACGAAACCCCCATTCACGGCAAACAAAATGCTTGATTTATTAAAAAATGCATGTGTGGAAGTAACTGCAGAAAACTGGCAAAATGTAATTCAAAAAACAGAAGAAACTATAATGGCAGATTGGGATAAACACGTGGCGATAGATAATATGAATCAACAATTAATTATAAATGTCGGCGATAGCTCAAGTGACAGCGACGATGAATCTGATTTTGATTAAGGGGGTAACAACGGTAAAATTGCAAAAATAGGCTTAGTTTAAAGAGTTCGATGGATCAATCCGCTATTGCATTGGCTATGAAAATTATATGTACTTATACCTCAGATCTTCAGCAAATAGGTTTATTGATTAGATATTGGATTAAATATAACGTTTTCAAGCAATATGTATTTAAAAAATGTACTACGTTGGATATGAATTGTGTTAGCGTTCAACATCCGTTCATCGGATAGACGTCAAACTTGGACTATTAAAAAGCATATAACCTATTCTACAATTTGTATTGATTACATTTCTTAATTTCATTCATGTTTTACAAGAAATTATAGAAAAACCACGTACGCGATGCATTTCCCCTTGCAGCGCCCCCGCGATCGCCTTTCATCAGTCCTTCGTGGACTGTTAAGGAGGGTGGACGTGTTCGATTTTTTTTTGACAGGACGAATTTAATTTAAATGATTTTGAACATATTTTTACTTAAGATATGTTACTTATGGTATAATTATAACATTATAAATCATTTCAAATGAAATCTATACTTCTATATTAATTAAAGATATTTTTATAGTAATACCATATTTTCGGTTCATCATAGAGTATGCGAAAGTATCGTTGCCTAGTATTATGCCTAACTTTTAAAGCGTATCAGAGTCATATATGATCTTACTAATTTAAATCGTATTTAATGCTATGTAGGTCGACAAAATGACATACATTATGATATCCTGTACATTATGATCTTTGTTTTTCAAAACATGAACGGTGGTATTATTTCTATCATGTATGTGGTTTTTGCAACTTGGCAACGAGTCGAGTACCTGGGTGGTTGGCTTGGTGGTGAGTGACACGCTTATCTACGGACAGTTGCATTGGACAGTTGCTCGTCTTTTGAGACATCTGGATGGTTAAGTTGGAAGGGTACTTGTGTGCTATCTAGGTGGCGCCACTTTAATCTTAGATTTCTTCCACTATGTAACATAAGTAGAATGTCACTGTAGCTGGCAAAAAAACTATCGGACCAAAAGGTTTTGGATGACAGGGACAGGAAGAGACTTTTCTATGGGTGGGTGCTTCGATTACTATCAGGTATTCCCTTGTTACTTAACTAAGTTGCGTAACAATAAACTGATGGTGTTGTTGGCAGGCACGAGAAAAAATACCACAGCGTTAAAATGTTAGTTACTCTAAAACCAGATTGCTTATTAGAATCAATGTAAATTAAATATCTATTTAAATTTTAGATTACCTATGCACCTACCACTATTACCCTCTGCATCATCCAAAGGTAGACTGGCAGAGAATGCCTAAGGCATTAAGTCCGCCTTGTACATATTTAAGTGTGCTAAAGAATAAATAAAATAAAATGTCAAATGCTCCGCGTAGTTCAAAACCCGCTATGGGTACAGAACTCAAGAGGAAGTTACGTTACTTACTCTCGCGGTCACGAACGGTGTATCGCCTTTAGGACGACAATCGCTTGCACGAGCCGGCCCAAAATACATGCGGGCGGGGTAAACGCCCGGAACGTCGATCAAACGATTTTGATTGGTACAGCGGGAAACTGGTATAGCGTTCGTGTCCGCGATAGTACATAATACGTTGACGTTACAATAAAAAAGACTATTACTGAATTCAAACAAACAGTGCTACGGATTCCTTTGGCAGCCACGTATATTGAATAACAACACAGGTCCGTTGATTTTGTAGTTTGCTACCCTGGTAGCAACCAGGGTAGCAAACCAAATCTTTATTTTGAAGGCTCTGTTAACCGCTTTTGTTTTACGTGCAGAATAGAAACCTTAGAACTTTGTGCATAGTTTCATTTTTCAAGTACGCTTACAGTAGTCACGGCGGATCTTTGTGTGTCTGAAGTTGGCTGCAAGACGCTGCGTAGTAGCTATTTTTATGTTTATGTATGGTTCGCCAACCCTTACTTCAGACACACGAAAACCCGCTGTGACTACTGTAAGTTATAAGTAGTACGAATGTATATGGATTCCGAATGGCAGGTACAATGTATTCAGCTGGGTCGAAGTGCGTTCTGGTTGTAATCGGAACTAACTAATAACCACCAACAATAGAATACAAGTATGTATAAGTCTCACTGATCAGGCATTGGCCATTCTATAATAGACGGACTGAACCTTTTATATGAAGTTTGGAATATGAAATGCAATAATCCATATCCTGACGCAACACGTCAACTACGTTACCACTGTCGGTTGTTGGGTTATCAGATTGTAATTAGGTGGCACGCCATGGTATAAATCAAGATATAAAACAGTGGATTACCGTTCTTAAACTGCATGAGTCTTGTTCTTTCCGTGCCACTATGAAATGACAAAAAGCTTTGCCAGAGTTAAAATCGGTTTTTATCATGCATTTAAATAATTCATCAGTCATTTATTTTACGTATACATAATCAACAAAACATTCAAAAGTTATATTATTAAGTATATTTGCAATAGATATAATTTTATTGAAATTTGATACTATAACGGAATAGGCAAAATTAACAAAACTCCATTTGATACTTCTACACATGTTTAGTCTATGATTTTTCAAATGTAATATTCATATTTGCTGGTAGCGCCCTCTACGATGACAACTCTCGGCCGGAGCGGCCAGATTCTCAAGGTCATTGGCGCATGTTACCCCCTTAATAAATAAATAAAAGTAAAACTCACAATAATTGTTTCATATCATTTCATACCAATCTATATTTATACTACATTAGAATGCTACATTATATTGTGTAAAAATAGTTAATAAACAATATCGATATCTCAATCGTAACCTCACTATGTTGATAGCCATAGAACGTACATTTTTAAAAACGTTTGTTATTTTATGTAATTTATAAAAAAACTACTGCACTTATGGACTCAATTTGTCAAAGATGATTATTATACGGGATCAAGGAGCAAACTTAGGCAGTTGTCATATTTTTAAAACCTCGCATTTAAAAGTGAACTTTTGCGTAACATGACGCAGTTACGTTCTATTGGTGCTGTCAAAAAGAAAATAAACGGTTGGATCTATTATAGTAGATGTTTAGAGATAAAAAATCAATGTTGCACTTAATAAGATTCCAGGATGAGACAAAGTTTTCTTAATTTGATGATTAAACTATTAATTATAATAACACCAAAGTAGAATTTGCAGAATGCATACATACATTTTAATTTGATTGAATTGCGGGTACCGCCGAGGTTGGACGTGTGTTCCACTTTCGCTTAAATATTAATTCATTTTGTACATTGGTCAAGTGTAATCCTTGTAAATCTATAAACTTGTCAGGCTGCGTTTCGGCCTAGCGAAAGAAACAAACAGTGAATAGTGTATTTGTGCATTAACTGTGCGTGAACTGTGCATTAACTCCTTAGTAAAGCGATCCGTCGTCGTTTCGGAGTCATCCTACTACCCACTACGCCCCGACGATTACGCCGTGTTCACCGCTCGCGGGGCCTGCTATGCGACGTAAACAATTGCAGTATTAAATCACAAATACCATTCTGCAACTTAAGGTATCGGTTACGGCGTAAACACAATATTAGTTTGATAAAAACTTCATAACTCGTACGCAACAACTACTCAACTGTTTATATTTTTCTCTATACCAAATTACCGCAAGAATAATGCCACGAGTGGAAAGGTCGCCGACTTCCACACCGGTAACTAATAAACAAAGGGTGAACTCAAGTCCAGATTTATCAGATTGCCAAAAAGAATCCGTGAATGAATACATCAACACAGCAGCCAGAAGTAAGTCTAGTAAACGTTTGCGCCCCGATTTCTCACCGGAAAAACCTAGTGATTTTCAGTGTTTTGAAAATAAAATCATGGATATGCTCACGAACTGGAAAAAGGACCAGGATGCGGTCTTAAAGTCACTATCATCTGACATATTGGAAGTAAAACGACAAAATAGGGAAATACAAAAGAGAGTTGCTCTTTTCGAAATCGAAAAATCCATAGAATATATAAACAAGGAATACGAAAGCATGCGGTTACTGATTAACACTATGGAAAAGGAACGTAAGGAACAACTTGTATACATCACAGAACTTGAGAAGAAGATAAATGATCTCCAACTTCATCAGCGGTCTGCTGCCATTGAAATTAGGAATCTTCCCCGCAGTGAAACCGAAACAACTAGTGAACTTAGTTCTTTAGTATTAAAAACCTGCAATGCTATTCAAGTAGACGTGGATAAGACTCAACTTCGTGACGTCTACCGCCTCCCAGGAAAAAAAGAACTTAACAAACCGGTGGTTGCAGAATTTGTGACCGTCCAGCTGAAAGATCGAATTATAAATGCAACTCGTACATTTAATAAACAACGAACGACTACAGACAAGTTAAATACTGAACATATCGGTCTCAACGTAGCAAGGCAACCGATATATGTCGCCGAACACCTGCCCATAAGCATGAGAAAGCTGTTTTATGAAACACGCACTTTTGCAAGTAATAATGGCTATAAATTTTGTTGGTTTCAAAATGGCAAGATTTTTCTACGAAAAAGGGAGGGCGATAAGTCCATTGTTATTAATTCTATATCACATCTTACTGAATTGCAAAAACCAATTTAAAACAGATTATTTTTACATAAAGAAGCCCTTTATGTTTTTATTAATTGTAATACTGTCAGCTTATGTTAAAGTTATCAACATGTTCTTTTGTAACGATAAATTAAAAAGATGCCAATATTTTTATTTTTACTTATTATCTTTAAAGCCTGTCAACACACCATATGTACAAATATAAACAAAATTAAATTGTTGCCATACACACAAAAATACCTATTCACACATACATATTCAATATATTATACTTATGTCACACCCACCTACAAAGATTGCTACCATTTTTCGTTGAACTTGGATAAAAAATTAAAACTTTTATGTAATACGAATCTCATCATTTTCTTGAAATATTGGTCATACTGCTACCATACTTACGCACCATTTTTTATTCCCTTTAATGTTCAATTTAAACTCCATAACATCGGAAATTGACTCTTTTGGAGTGCCATTATCTTACAAAATTAATGATCTGGAACAATGTGCCAGTCTGTTAAATAAAACACAAGAATGTATTAAAATACTGCACCTAAATATACGCAGTGTTCATTGTAATTTCGACAATTTTATGGTATTTCTTTGCGCGATACGTATTAACTGTGACATAATAATACCATCGGAATGCTGGCTAAATAAAGTACACACGATTCCTTCACTTGATGGATATGTGGTCTACCATACTAGGTTGAATAATACACAAAATGATGGCGTTATAATGTTTATTAAATCTGAATTAGAACACACAGTCCGTGAAATCCAGCTGTCTAACGCAAATTCATTGGTATGTGAATTAGTACATTCAAATCTCGCCATTATTGGAATTTACCGCTCACCCTCAATACTTAATACTGACCCTTTTTTAAATGACTTAAATGACGCCCTGTCATCGTTATCAGACTTCAAAAATATAGTTATCATGGGTGACATTAATATCAACATTAACATAACCGGGTTAACATCACAGGCGAATGATTACTTAAATCTACTTGCAACATTTGGTCTTCTTGCCACTCACCAATATTCTACCCGTGGAAATAGTTGCCTTGATCATGCTTTTCTAAGATCTCAATTCACAGCTAAAACAGTGGTTATTGAGGCATCCATCACTGATCACTGTCCGGTGATACTTAGTCTTGAAACAACTTTACCACCCACCCCCAAAGTAACCCGTACCATTACAGATTATGCGGCTGTGACTGCTGAGATCTGTAATGTGAATTTTGATCCCATAACTACTACACAAGACCCCAATGTCGCCACTGAACTCCTAGTTACTACGATTAGAACAATCATCAGTAAACACTTTAAAATAATAAATAGCACGTCTAAGCGTAGAATTCTCAAACCTTGGATAACACAAGGCTTACTCCGTTGTATACGCAATAGAAATAGAATGTTCTGCAAACTTAAAAATGAACCCCTTAATTACACTCTGAAAATAACATACATCAGATATCGCAATTTTTGTAACAAATTACAAAAGCTAAAATTGTCTTATGAAAAATCTGAATTTGAAAAAGCTGGCCATTGTCCCAAATCAACCTGGAATGTAATTAAAAAATTAACAAACACCCAAAAGTCAATTTCCTCTTCAACTGAACTTTTAAAGACTTCCTCTGATAATATAACATCCGTCAATAAAGTCAATGAAGAGTTTTTAAATATAGGCAAAAATTGGCCGAAAACATCATCAGTAACGATCCTGGTATAGTGAACAGGAATACTAGACATTTAACTCATTCTTTTGCCATACTGCCAACGGATGATGCTGAGGTATACTCTATAGTTCAGAACCTACGTAATGATACAGCAACTGGATGGGATGGAATATCATCAAAGTTGCTTAAATCATGTTCACAATATATATAACAGGAACGAGAACACGTTCCTGTTATTACTCATATCTGCAATATTTCTATATCCTCCGGTTGTTTTCCTAAAGTACTAAAGCATGCAATTGTACATCCAATTTACAAAAGTGGGGACAGACATATTGTCAGCAACTATAGGCCAATATCTGTTTTACCAGCTATTTCAAAAGTATTGTTTAGAAAAGATTCTAAACAATAGATTAGTTAACTTCCTTGAATCCCGTAATATCCTGGCTCCCAATCAATTTGGTTTCAGAGCAGGAAAATCGACTGAAAATGCTGTATCATCTCTTGTCGATAAAACAGTCACTTTGTTGGATTCTGGAAAAAAGTGTCTTGGCATTTTTCTTGACATTTCTAAAGCGTTTGACACTGTGTCTGTTCCGCACCTTTTAACGAAGATGGAGAGCCTAGGAATCCGTGGTCATGCACTAAAAAATTTTCAGGATTATTTAAGCGACCGTACCCAATGTGTTATGATATTGTGTGATCTTGACCTGTGTGAACTTGGCACCCGACTTTGGAAAAACGATTTTTTTTATAGTTTTTTCAGAAGCTTACGATAGGTAGTGGATAGTAGTGAAACTATTTTCGTTTGTAGTAATTCCAAAAAAAAAAAAAAAAAAAAAAAATTGCTGTCCCCCGAAATTGGAAAATTCAAGTTTTTTCAGCTGTATCCTTTAAATAATCGTTAGTAGTGAATTGTAGTTCAATTTTTATCGTTAGTAGTAAAAAAGAAAAAAAATGAAAAAAACTTTTTTAATTTGGAGTATTATTTTAACTTCATTGTCAGTGAATAATTCTGGTTTTAAAGGCTCTACGATTACTACAAACGATGAAATCGATAGAGGAAGGTTCGTAGAGGTTTGTAGTGAACGAATTTTCGTTTGTAGTAACTGTAGTGAAAACATAGGTTGATCAGAAGTGATAAAATCAAAAAAATCTTGTTAGGTCGTCATTGTCAGTGAATAATTGAAAATCAAACGAACTCACCTGAGTGAAGTTCGATGATAATTATGCAAGCAGTTTCATTCGAAGCGATTTGTTTACATATTGTAGGAGCGCCACCTAGCGTCAGCCCTGCACGGATTTTTAGAGGGTAGATTTCTTTTTTTTTTTTTATATACCCTCGTCTCTTACTACTTTCCTTCCTGAACGGCCCGGTTGGCATCTTTAAATCATTATGTTTAGAGCTATACCTGCATAACTGCATTAAATTTCGCATTTTATTGTAGCATAGGGTAGGGTGAGAATGAAATATTTTTAAAGGGTGGGTTTGTATAAATCGCTTCGAATGAAACTGCTTGCATAATTATCATCGAACTTCACTCAGGTGAGTTCGTTTGATTTTCAATTATGCATAGCAGTTTCATTCTTTGCGATTTGTTTACATATTGTAGATGTTTAGAGTACCCACAAAATAAAATGCGAATTTTATAAAATCTTTTTGCAATAGAAAAAATACTGGTAAGTATTAACATTAATTACTAGTAAACATAAATGACTAAATACATCATTTGTTTTTTGCATCAGTACGAAAACCATTTGCTTGTTGCAGGTTACATAAGGAGAACTGCATAACCAAAATCATTAGGATTAATATCAATAATAGGTATATTGCAAAACTTAGTAACGTAGTATTTAGTACTGAAGAGGCATTGGATTATCCCGGTCATCGATATAATATTTATAGTATTTTATTTCTGGTATTCCTTGATATGAATATTGTCTCCAAGTCTATTGGAAATTTGGAAGTAGATGATACACATATCACTCGACATACTGCAAGTGCCTCCGTGGGGCTATACATCAAAGATATTTAGACAGAGTTAGGTGCACTAAAAATAGAAGTAACCCCGTAACTTACATACCCGTATAAGGAATACCTATTAATTTTTTCCATTTACCAATTGTTTGCGATGAAACTTTGATTCTGAATATATAATACCCTTTACTTATAAACTTGTGTTTTAATTAAGTATGTATGTTTCCAGACATCTTGGACCTATTTCAGAGCAAGTCTCAAATAAAGGAAACCTCAGAACTTGCTGGACAGAGTTAGGTTTTTAAATCCTGATTATTCATAATCAGTCATATCTTGGGTGCATTCAATTCTAACATCTTTTAATTTGATTAAATATTGATGAAAGTTTGTATATGATGTGCAGTTTCTGAAGTCAACAAAGTTGCAGTGTTTTTTGAGAGAGCTTCCGAGTCCAGTCCAGAATTAATAGATAAGATTTCATGTTACTATACCTGGAACTTGTATCAAATATCTCAGAGATAGAGAGAGACCACGGTCTGAATCAGTCCTGTAATTATAATTCTTATTGATCCATACACTCTTCACCTTTACTTACAAGTGTCGTACCCAAGATACATTAACCAAATCTCCACTATGATAGACGATAGCATATTTTTATTAGAATTTGCCTGAAAGCTTCGCGGCAACCACAGACGTATTAGGGATGCTACGCAACGGCGGCAACTAACGTTAAAGTTTTGTCAAGGTTGTGTCTGTAAGAAGAAATTGTAAGTATCAGGTTCAACAGATGTAATAGATCTGGCGCAAAGGTTTTTTTTTTTTTTTTTTTATAATATTAAAAATGTAACAAGGTTGAAACCCCAGGTTGAAAGGCCAGTAAGGTGACACAACACCTTTGGATCTCTCATTAATGGATTTTTGAATAACCTTTGCTATAAGGCGAATGGTGGAAATACGTTAAATAATCTATCTTTGCAAGAAGTTGTAGTCTTCTGCCGAGTATGTAGCATTTAGTCACATATAGAACAAATCTGTCTACGTAGAATACAAAAATAATAATAATAACTATTAGTTATTCCACGCATTTCGCACTATTGCCAGATATTAAATCAAATTATTATTTCATCATCATAGTAAGCATAGTTCTTACTAACTAAATATTCTATACCGCAGTGGATAGCAGTTTTATTACAATTAATTTTTTAAATTTTTTTTTTTTTTTTTTTTTTTGTCCTTCATATTATTTTTTATTTATGTCAATAAATTTATGCAGACCGGTTTTTATTATTATTATTATTTTATTACAATATCCATCCATCCATCAAGTACTTAGAGCTCCAGCGAATAGGTATAAGTATATTTCCAAAAATAAAACAAATTTGTTGATGTGATTTATACAATTTGGTTCTTTGGTAACTAGAATTATCTGTTTAAAGTACCTATAATGTACTTATTGGACTGCGGGATAAGCGGAATAGCTTAAAAGTGGTACCAGTTTGTTTAACTTGTTGTAAACTAATTATTATTATTTTTATCATCGACGAAACATAAAATAAAAACCTATGTACTCTCGCGGTCACGAATGGTGTACCACGCTTGCATGAGCCGGCCCAACATGCATGCGGGCGGGATAAGCGCACGGAACGTGTCGTTCAAACGATTTTGATTGAAAACTGGTAAGCGTTCGTGTCCGCGATAGTACATCGCTCTTTAAGTAGGTACACAGCTACTTATAGTAAAGTTAGTAATGAATTTCAAATTTTTAGTAATAATAAGTATTCTTGGTCATTCCACACACGGTCATCTGATCCCAAACTAGGCAGAGTACTATGGAAACTATTAGAAATCAGATAACTGATACTAATATACTAATTCATTCCTCTTCTAAGTTTTCTATATGATTTTAATTTGGTGTGCAACTGCAAATAAAGAGTGTTCTATTCTATCCCTTAGTATGAAATAATATATCCTTCACATTCTGACAATGATCTTGTAATACAAAATAGATCAATGAGGTAAATTACTGAAATAGATTGATAAACCTGTCATAACTGGTCTTCCATAACTGGTTTTAAAATTCTGGTCGCAAACATAAGTTTATTGTATACAAAAATAATTAGGTAAACAGTTAAATTGATAAAGATTATTTTATATCATAGGTATTTTACACACCTTTGTGGACAAGTACCCTAAAATAAGCATATTTTAGGTCTTAAGATGTCCTTAACAATATTTACGTAATATTTACCAAATGAATTTGCGCTTGTTTAGCTTAGAATAAACATTTGGAATATCAGTCCGATACGGGATATATTAAAATGAGAGAGATATACTAGATATGCCTTATATCCAAGCCAAAAGACATATTTTGTCATCAGTAATATTTTGATCAATTTCCTAGAAAATACTCTAGCCTACCGGGACCGGCCGATTTCGTACCTGGTAACGGTAGACGGCCGGTTGCGATCGTTGGGGGTCGAAAAACGTTGTTTTGCGCCTGCCCCTGAAAGTGGTTGGCTAGTCGCTGATTGTGGATTTGTTTAGGCAACTTTTAGATACGATTTCTCCAAACAGAAGATTGTCTCTACTGGACTCGATGAGAGTCTGTTTTAGTATTGAATTTATAGAAAATATGACAAAACTGCGATTTCTAGATAAAGAATAGTGACTTTTACAAAGTATACGGCAGGCCCCACTCAATGGCTTCATAACTTTTGCTTCGATGTTTCCTTTGATATAACAATTTCTGTTAGGTACTTACTGTACGTAAATTGAGATCGGAAGCCTGCACATAATCGCAGTTACGCGGAATGAATAATCCTTCGTTAAGTTACCTTTCAACTCCTTTGGAAGGCATTTCAGAAGAACATCTTGCTATTAACGAGCAATGTATCTATGTATAGACGGCTCAAAAGCAGTCTGTGCCTTAGGGGACATCGCCAAACAACTGAAGAAGGTTATCGTTAAGTTCCAACTGCTTCCCTAAATTGTCTTCAACCATCGCTGGTTGCCGCGGTAATTACAGGGTTGGCTGCGGCGCGGGCTGAGGCTCGGTCTGCGGTAAGGCCGGCAATTATGGTCCTATTTGCAGTAAGGGTGGATACAGCTGAGATAACAGTGTATACGGAACCATCATCATATAATTCATATATTTGCAGGTCCGACATGAATGTAATCTTGTACTTGGATATTGAACTACCACCATAATCACAGTATTGGGGTATCTGTGCCAATTTTTTTTTTTTTTTTTTGACGGTACCTGTCCATGTAATAAAGCAGTATGCCTCACTTTTATTAAAAGCAGGCCCCCAAGAGGTAGACCTCTCGCATTATAATAAATGATGGTAGGAGTCCATGAAATAATGCAGTAAAGCATCACTTTAATATTGACAGAGGATACCCAAGTATGGTAAACTCGCATCATGATAATTATGTGACGATAGGAGTCCTTGAAATAACTGCCTTATTTACCTTACCTTAAGAGCATTAAACGGCAGTACGCATCACTTCAACATTGACAGAGGATACCCAGGTGTGATAAACTTGCATCATATTATTTATGTGACGGTAGGGGTCCCTGAAATAAGGCGGTACGCCTCACTTTAACATTGACAGAGGATACCCAGGTGTGGTAAACTCACATCATATTATTTATGTGACGGCAGGGGTCCCTGAAATAAGGCGGTACGCCTCACTTTAACATTGACAGAGGATACCCAGGTGTGGTAAACTCGCATCATAATAATTAAATTGTGCAGCAAAGGCTGCCAGATTTGCAATCATTTGCAACTAGTACGTAATTTTTGATCAAGCTTGTGACAGTAACAGCCCAGGTTATAGCAGTACGCATCACAGCATTTGAAAGAGGTAACCCAGGTATGGTATCCTCGCATCAAATAATGACCAAAAACTAGGTAGCATATGTCGTAATTTTTGATCAAGCTTGTGACAGTAACAGCCCAGGTTATAGCAGTACGCATCACAGCATTTGAAAGAGGTAACCCAGGTATGGTATCCTCGCATCAAATAATGACCAAAAACTAGGTAGCATATCTCGATCCTCGTGAAGTCTGACGTATTTCTTCCTCCGTTTTCTCTTCCGTCCCATCTTTAGAGCTTGGTCTTCAATTTACTATTATATAGATTATTTATTATAGAATTTTTATTTTCATAAAGAATTGTTATTAAAATTAACTATTATTAAGTAATAATTTTAAATTGTTCAGGAGACGTGCGAAGGCTTGAGCACGGAAACGCAGAATGATTTAAAGATGCCAACCGGGCCGTTCAGGAAGGAAAGTAGTAAGAGACGAGGGTATATAAAAAAAAAAAAAAGAAATCTACCCTCTAAAAATCCGTGCAGGGCTGACGCTAGGTGGCGCTCCTACAATATGTAAACAAATCGCAAAGAATGAAACTGCTATGCATAATTCTGGTTTAAAAGGATATACGATTACTACAATCGATGAAATCGATAGAGGAAGGTTCGTAGAGGTTTGTAGTGAACGAATTTTCGTTTGTAGTAACTGTAGTAAAAACATAGGTTGACCAGAAGTGATAAAATAAAAATAAATCTTGTTTGGTCTTCATTGTCAGTGAATAATTCTGGTTTAAAAGGATATACGATTACTACAAACGGTGAAATCGATAGAGGAAGGTTCGTAGAGGTTTGTAGTGAACGAATTTTCGTTTGTAGTAACTGTAGTAAAAACATAGGTTGATCAGAAGTGATAAAATCAAAAACATCTTGTTTGGTCGTCATTGTCAGTGAATAATTCTGGTTTTAAAGGATATACGATTACTACAAACGATGAAATCGATAGAGGAAGATTCGTAGAGGTTTGTAGTGAACGAATTTTCGTTTGTAGTAACTGTAGTAAAAACATAGGTTGATCAGAAGTGATAAAATCAAAAACATCTTGTTTGGTCGTCATTGTCAGTGAATAATTCTGGTTTTAAAGGATATACGATTACTACAAACGATGAAATCGATAGAGGAAGGTTCGTAGAGATTTGTAGTGAACGAATTTTCGTTTGTAGTAACTGTAGTAAAAATCTACATTGATTAGAAGTTACAAAATCAAGAAAATCTTGTTCGGGCGTCAATCTCACTGAATAACTCTGCTTTAAGAGGATGTACGATTACTACAAACGATGAATTTGACTGAGAAAGGTTCGTAGAGGTTTGTAGTGAACGACTTTTCGTTTGTAGTAACTGTAGTAAAAATCTACATTGACTAGAAGTTATAAAATCAAGAAAATCTTGTTCGGGCGTCATTCTCACTGAATAACTCTGGTTTAACAGGATATACGATTACTACAAACAATGAAATTGACTGAGAAAGGTTCGTAGAGGTTTGTAGTGAACGAATTTTCGTTTGTAGTAACTGTAGTAAAAATCTACATTGATTAGAAGTTACAAAATCAAGAAAATCTTGTTCGGGCGTCATTCTCACTGAATAACTCTGGCTTTAAGAGGATATACGATTACTACAAACGATGAAATTGACTGAGAAAGGTTTGTAGAGGTTTGTAGTGAACGAATTTTCGTTTGTAGTAACTGTAGTAAAAATCTACATTGATAGAACTTATAAAATCAAGAAAATCTTGTTCGGGCGTCAATCTCACTGAATAACTCTGCTTTAAGAGGATGTACGATTACTACAAACGATGAAATTGACTGAGAAAGGTTTGTAGAGGTTTGTAGTGAACGAATTTTCGTTTGTAGTAACTGTAGTAAAAATCTACATTGATTAGAAGTGACAAAATCAAGAAAATCTTGTTTGGGCGTCATTCTCACTGAATAACTCTGGCTTTAAGAGGATATACGATTACTACAAACGATGAAATTGACTGAGAAAGGTTTGCAGAGGTTTGTAGTGAACGAATTTTCGTTTGTAGTAACTGTAGTAAAAAACTACATTGATGAGAAGTTATAAAATCAAGAAAATCTTGTTCGGGCGTCATTCTCACTGAATAACTCTGGTTTAACAGGATATACGATTACTACAAACGATGAAATTGACTGAGAAAGGTTCGTAGAGGTTTGTAGTGAACGAATTTTCGTTTGTAGTAACTGTAGTAAAAATCTACATTGATTTGAAGTTACAAAATCAATAAAATCTTGTTCGGGCGTCATTCTCAGTGAATAACTCTTCTTTATGAGGATGTACGATTACTATAAACGATGAATTTGACTGAGAAAGGTTCGTAGAGGTTTGTAGTGAACGACTTTTCGTTTGTAGTAACTGTAGTAAAAATCTACATTGATTAGAAGTTACAAAATCAAGAAAATCTTGTTCGGGCGTCAATCTCACTGAATAACTCTGCTTTAAGAGGATGTACGATTACTACAAACGATGAAATTGACTGAGAAAGGTTCGTAGAGGTTTGTAGTGAACGAATTTTCGTTTGTAGTAACTGTAGTAAAAATCTACATTGATTAGAAGTGACAAAATCAAGAAAATCTTGTTCGGGCGTCATTCTCACTGAATAACTCTGGCTTTAAGAGGATATACGATTACTACAAACGATGAAATTGACTGAGAAAGGTTTGTAGAGGTTTGTAGTGAACGAATTTTCGTTTGTAGTAACTGTAGTAAAAAACTACATTGATTAGAAGTTATAAAATCAAGAAAATATTGTTCAGGCGTCATTCTCACTGAATAACTCTGGTTTAACAGGATATACGATTTCTACAAACGATGAAATTGACTGAGAAAGGTTCGTAGAGGTTTGTAGTGAACGAATTTTCGTTTGTAGTAACTGTAGTAAAAATTCAAAAACGTAAACGTTGTAGTAAAGTTCCAAAATCAATTTCATCGTTTGTAGTAATCGTACATCCTCTTAAAGCAGAGTTATTCAGTGAGATTGACGCCCGAACAAGATTTTCTTGATTTTATAATTTCTAGTCTATGTAGATTTTTACTACAGTTACTACAAACGAAAATTCGTTCACTACAAACCTCTACGAACCTTTTTCAGTCAATTTCATCGTTTGTAGTAATCGTACATCCTCTTAAAGCAGAGTTATTCAGTGAGATTGACGTCCGAACAAGATTTTCTTGATTTTATAACTTCTAGTCAATGTAGATTTTTACTACAGTTACTACAAACGAAAATTCGTTCACTACAAACCTCTACGAACCTTTCTCTGTCAAAATCATCGTTTGTAGTAATCGTATATCCTTTTACACCAGAATTATTCACTGACAATGACGACCGAACAAGATTTTTTTGATTTTATCACTTCTGATGAACCTATGTTTTTACTACAGTTACTACAAACGAAAATTCGTTCACTACAAACCTCTACGAACCTTCCTCTATCGATTTCATCGTTTGTAGTAATCGTATATCCTTGAAGACCAGAATTATTCACTGACAATGACGCCCGAACAAGATTTTCTTGATTTTATAACTTCTAGTCTATGTAGATTTTTACTACTGTTACTACAAACGAAAATTCGTTCACTACAAACCTCTACGAACCTTTCTCAGTCAATTTCATCGTTTATAGTAATCGTATATCCTGTTAAACCAGAGTTATTCAGTGAGAATGACGCCCGAACAAGATTTTCTTGATTTTATAACTTCTAGTCAATGTAGATTTTTACTACTGTTACTACAAACGAAAATTCGTTCACTACAAACCTCTACGAACCTTTCTCAGTAAATTTCATCGTTTGTAGTAATCGTACATCCTCTTAAAGCAGAGTTATTCAGTGAGATTGACGCCCAAACAAGATTTTATTGATTTTGTAACTTCTACTCAATGTAGATTTTTACTACAGTTACTACAAACGAAAATTCGTTCACTACAAACCTCTACGAACCTTTCTCAGTCAATTTCATCGTTTATAGTAATCGTATATCCTGTTAAACCAGAGTTATTCAGTGAGAATGACGCCCGAACAAGATTTTCTTGATTTTATAACTTCTAGTCAATGTAGATTTTTACTACTGTTACTACAAACGAAAATTCGTTCACTACAAACCTCTACGAACCTTTCTCAGTCAAATTCATCGTTTGTAGTAATCGTACATCCTCTTAAAGCGGAGTTATTCAGTGAGATTGACGCCCGAACAAGATTTTCTTGATTTTATAACTTCTAGTCAATGTAGATTTTTACTACAGTTACTACAAACGAAAATTCGTTCACTACAAACCTCTACGAACCTTTCTCAGTCAATTTCATCGTTTGTAGTAATATTACATCCTCTTAAAGCAGAGTTATTCAGTGAGATTGACGCCCGAACAAGATTTTCTTGATTATATAACTTCTAGTCAATGTAGATTTTTACTACAGTTACTACAAACGAAAATTCGTTCACTACAAACCTCTACGAACCTTTCTCAGTCAATTTCATCGTTTGTAGTAATCGTACATCCTCTTAAAGCAGAGTTATTCAGTGAGATTGACGCCCGAACAAGATTTTCTTGATTTTGTAACTTCTAATCTATGTAGATTTTTACTACAGTTACTACAAACGAAAATTCGTTCACTACAAACCTCTACGAACCTTTCTCAGTCAATTTCATTGTTTGTAGTAATCGTACATCCTCTTAAAGCAGAGTTATTCAGTGAGATTGACGCCCGAACAAGATTTTCTTGATTTTATAACTTCTAGTCAATGTAGATTTTTACTACAGTTACTACAAACGAAAATTTGTTCACTACAAACCTCTACGAACCTTTCTCAGTCAATTTCATCGTTTGTAGTAATCGTACATCCTCTTAAAGCAGAGTTATTCAGTGAGATTGACGCCCAAACAAGATTTTATTGATTTTGTAACTTCTAATCAATGTAGATTTTTACTACAGTTACTACAAACGAAAATTCTTTCACTACAAACCTCTACGAACCTTTCTCAGGCAATTTCATCGTTTGTAGTAATCGTATATCCTTTTAATCCAGAGTTATTCAGTGAGATTTACGCCCAAACAAGATTTTATTGATTTTGTAACTTCTAATCAATGTAGATTTTTACTACAGTTACTACAAACGAAAATTCGTTCACTACAAACCTCTACGAACCTTCCTTGGTAAATTCTACCATTAGTAGTAATCTTTCAGACCTTAGGAACTGAATTTACTTCTAAAGGATGTTGAAATACTACTCTAAAATAAAAAGTTTTTTCTTTTTTTTTCTTTTTTACTACTTACGATAAAAATTGCACTACAATCCACTACTAACCATTATCTAATGGAAACAGTAGAAAAAACGTGGTTTTTAAAATTTCGGGGGACAGCATTTTTTTTTTAATTTTTTTAATTTTTTTTTTAATTACTACAAACGAAAATAGTTTCACTACTATCCACTACTTACCGAAAGCTTCTCGAAAAAACTAAAAAAAAATCGTTTTTCCAAAGTCGGGTGCCAAGTTCACACAGGTGTGATCTTGGTATAGTCGAAGTGTTATTTAAAAGACATGTTTCCAGTTTGATGTCATTTATTGAAGTGTATATAATTTACAGCGTTTACTTAAACTAGTAACTTATTCTATGTCAGCACAAAGTAACCGCGCTTGTAACCTAAGAGCGGAATACAATTACATATACTTCATCTCCCCCGAAAAAGTCTCATCATTACCCCTATTGCTAAAGGGAAAAAAAATGATCGAAAATACATTTTTTTTTTTTAAACATCAATTAGTTAATAATTATAACAACTTAAAAATACTAAAAATTACTATAAAATTTATTCATAAAACAATTTTGTATTATTCTTATGAACTAAGTATTCTTTATTATTCTTACATATCTTAACATTAGGTGACAAATCTTCAATTACAATATAGGGACCTGTGTAAATACTGTCTAATTTTGTACCAGTTTGATTTTTTAACATAATTAAATCCCCTTTCCTATAAACAATTGGGTTTGAATTATTATCATACATAAATTTTCTTAGTTCCTTATAATCTTGTAAATTTTGCTTTGCATCGGCATTGGCTTTTTGTAGTCTATATTTTAATTCTAAAGGATAATCACCGTAATTATATAATGGCTCTACTATTCTTTGTAAATTATTAGGTAAGCTACATAATTTTCCATAAACTAACTCATATGGTGTATACTTGGTCATAGTATGTACTGTTGTATTATAAGCAAAGCTCCAGTACGGAATCCAATCGCTCCAATTGGTTTTGTTATTTTCACACTGTATCCTGAGATATGTACCTAAATGTTTGTGTGAATTTTCTAGTGCTCCTAAGGTTTCATGATGGTATGGAGTCGAGTTAAGTTTATTGATAGATAATAATTTACATGTTTCTGTCATAATTTGAGACATAAATTCTGTTCCATTATCAGTAATTATCTCTTTTGGTATACCATAGCGTAAAATAAATTCTTTGACAAAAGTTCTGGATACTGTTTCTGAATCTTTTGTTCTTAATGGATACGCTTCTATAAACTTAGTCAAATCGCATTGGATAGTTAATATATACTTATAACTATAATTATCTATACCTAAGGGACCCATTAGATCTAAACTAACTCGTTCGAACGCTGAGTTCGCTGTCGAGGTGATAACCATTGGTTCTTTCACGCTTCGATTAGTATACTTATGTAATTGACAACTTCTGCATTTTTTCACAAAATTAGCAACGTCGCGACTCATTCCTGGCCAGTAATAATATTTTTTCACGCCTGGAAATTAAAACTGGCCTGAAATGTTGGATTGCCCATACAATGGCAAGCAATTCCAATTCAATCACGTGGTATCTAGACTCTGCTGGTTTAAGGTTTCGGCTAGCGTATGCTATTACTTTTCCATTGCTGTTTGATAATATTGCTCCTAAACCCACTTTAGACGCATCTGTTTGTAATTTAAAAACATTGTTTTCAGAAAAATCTGGATATTGCAAAATTGGTGGATTAATAAGGGCTGATTTGAGTTTATTAAAAGCTAATTGACATTCGGATGTCCATTTAAATTTAGTTCCTTTTTTAGTTAATAAATTTAATGGGTAAACTATATCTGCAAAATGAGAAATAAATCGTCGATAATAATTTGCGAAGGCAACAAAACGTTTGACTTCGTCGTTATTTGTTGGTACTGGATAATTACGCATAACTTCTATTTTACTAGTGTCTGGAAAAATTCCTTCAGGCGTGATTCTATGTCCTAAATATATCAATTCCTGTCTTAAAAATTCGCATTTAATTGGATTTAGTTTTAAATTCACTTTACGTAATCGGTTAAGAACCTCTATAAGATTTTTATTATGACTATCTCTCGATTTTCCTATCACAATACAATCATCTAAATATATGAAGCATTTTCATAATTTAGGCCTGACATTGCTACTGTCATAAGGCGAGAGAAAACACTTGGACTAGTCTTAAGACCCATAGGACAACGCTTCATTTGATACTGTTTTCCGGCGGAAAATGCTGTACAATTACGCGAATCCTCATCCAATGATAATTGATACATTTTATTTATACTAAATGACGTATATTTTCTGGAATTTTCATTTAAATTCAATTGGTAATAACTCTGCGAAAGATCGAGTTTTGAAAAATAAATACAACCATATAAAGAGTCTAAAATATCTGATATATTGGGTAATGGAAATTAATCGTCTTTAATTAAATTATTTAGTTGCCTGTAATCAACTACAAGCCTCCATTTTTTATCATTTGAATTAATCGACTTTTTTGGGACTAACAATACCGGACTAGACCATTCCGATACAGTTTCCTCAATGATATCATTATCTAACATGTTCTTTATCTGTTTGTCTACTTCTTTTCTTAGCGCGTAAGGAATTCTGTAAGGTTTGACGTAAACCGGCGCTACGTTATCTTTCAAAATAATCGAATGTTGCATTAAATTGGTAGTTGACAATTTATCTCCTGCAGGGCTAGACAAGTGGCAAACGCTTTGTATCTATTCCATATCGACAATCATAAACGCTTTAGCGATATCGTTCTTCGTTTGGTAGCCAAATGTACTAGGAGTTATCGAACGCTTATTCTATTCGATCGCTACGAAAAATAACAAATATAGTCTATGGTTTCGTTCTTAAATGTCATCCAAGTATCTGTCACTTGGGCATTGCAGGGCTAGACAAGTGGCAAACGCTTTGTATCTATTCCATATCGACAATCATTAGCGGCAAATGTTGCGTGACACCCACAATCCTCTGATAGGACCCTGTAGCTAAGAAGCTTAGCGTACATAGCACCTACAAAAAAAAATATCTCCGTAATATATCTAATAATAGGTCAAATATGCGCCATTTTGTAGCGTTATCTACAAGTGTTTGGCGATCGCTTCGTTTCGTACGCTTTGATTCGAAGTAGAATGTCAAACCTGCCACTTGGCTACGGTTTCGATGGGAATTAATGTACTATTCCGACGTTTCGTTTCATCGAATAGATTAGAATGACATTTGGCTACCAATTTTCTATTCTATTCGTTAGATCAAATTACTTATCGTATGTTTATGTCATTCCCATACATTCAGTATTCTATTCTATTAGCGTTTGTGCCACTTGTCTAGCCGTGCTGGTAAATGAAAAACGTCTGCGTATTTTGCGCATATGTTCTCAATACTTATCTTGTCTTCCTTATTCAAATAACTAAGATCCAATAAATCGAATAATGACTTAACGCGATTTACTGAATTATACTCATCGTTAAAAGCACAAACTTCGAAACTATTCAAAGAGTGAATGTTTAAATTTGATAAATCAATAACCATCTCTTCGTCCTTCGTATTTAAAATTCGTACCGGGATATAACCATTATCCGGTTTCGCTATCATTCCCGCTATAAATACTCCATCTTTTATTTCATTTGCTAAAATAACGGAATCTTCACTCGAGACGCAAGGTATGTACTTGATAACTTCACATCGTGGTGGTATCGAATACATAAACCTATTATTACTATTTATCCTTATACATACAGACTCGTTATGATTCGACAACTGCAAGGTTGTTGTTTTATAATCAATAGTAGCCTTATAACGTTTAAAAAAATCTTCACCTAAAATTCCGTCCGCATAACACGATAAATTCTTAAAAACATAAAACTTCTGTGTACAAATAATACCGTTATATTCTAAGTCTAAATAAACATATCCTTCTGATATCAGCTGTCCACTGACACCTTTTATCGGTATCCTATCTAAGCTAATGTTTTTTAAGTACTTACTATTTTGCAACCATTCATATTTTAAAACACAAATACTTGCTCCACTATCGACTAATAAGTTTACTACATTATTATTATCTAAGTTCAAAGTCACTATACTACTTACGTTATAATTTAATATAAATGGTTCATTCGTTATGGGCACGAAAAAACTCACTATTCGGTGCATTGTTAGTGTATTCTTGTATCGTATCACACCGTGTATGTTGAATACGCGGAATTGGACGCGTCGAGTTTACGCGAATTGCAGGTGGCTGAACACGTGCAGTAGCTTGCAAAGTACCTCGCATAGACCGATTGTAATAAGTTACCGGTCTCCTATCGTAATGTTCACGGTTCGAATCTGGCATATAATGATTGTTACGATTTTTGTAGTAACTTTTCGAATCGTTATGAAAATTACTGTGTGTGCTTCCACGTCTGGAAGTAAAATTATTACGGAGGTAACGATTGTTCCCCCTAAAACGTTTAACTGACATTACGTGATCCTCCCTACTGGACAACGTATGCTCATCTGCTGCTGCTCGAATCGCTTCGGGCAAGGACTCAAAGTGACGAGAAGCAATTATCGTACTGAGTCGCGTGTTAGATAATCCATCGGCGAAACGTTTGATCGCCATAGATTCATTTATCGGACGCAAAACCTTAAATTTGTCATCATCACCGTCCGCTTGTGTGAGTGTCAAATTCACGAACAGGTTTTCAAGTTCTGACCCAAAATGATCTATTGACCTGTTACCTTGTTTACAAGTTTGAAGTTGGGACTGAATGGCTACGGCTGACTTCTTTTGCAATAAAAACTTACGCATATCAACAAGCAAGCTATTTACATCTTCGTAACTAGATTTCATTCGCAGCTTTGCACTTGGCGAAAGTCTAGTTTTTAGGACAAAATTAATTAAATTACTTTTTGTGGTATCAGTTATCATGGAACTGTAAAGCTGTATACCATCGATCAACTGCTTAGTAATATGTTCCTGACCAGTCATAATTGGTAACAAGGAAATAGCTACTTTTATATCAAAATTATCCGACGCCATTGTGTCTGAACTTTCTAAATCTTTTGCACTTAAACTTAAAATTCGACTATATAAAGTGTGAATTTCGTTAATAATCTTGTTTATGGACGTCAAGTCGTTAGAGCTTATCTCATTTATCTCTACTTTAACATGTAATTCTGACAAAGTACACACCAAACGGTCATATATAGCATTAGCTTCTATAACTTTACTCTTAGCTGTGGCTGACTTATCCCTTCGTGCAGGACCGACTTTAATTAAATATTCTTTTATATTCTTTAACTCATTATGTATACGAGTTAATTCACGTATCATGATACTGATGCAAAACAAAAGAAAAAATATATCTAAGGCTTATTAAATGGTTTAAACTAGTAGGTATTCATTATATAGACATTATTACTTTAAACTTACAAATACTTTATGTACCTAACATGGCGCGGCACATGTGCACGCGGAGTCATGTTGCATGGTGTGACGCTGGCGCGGCGCGGCGGCGGTGCAACGTGGCGACGCGGTGACGGCAACGCGGCGTGGCGTGGGTCTCCAATTTCATGTTCTGGAGTGGAATGCTGTCGTCTTCTTGAATTGGGCCCGGTAATCCCTGGACACCTCTTCGGGCCGGGCTATCCCTGGACACCTCTTCGGGCCGGGCTATCCCTGGACACCTCTTCTCGTTGCTTCTTCTTCTTGGGCATAAGCCCAAGAAGAAGAATAATACCGTATAATACCGTTGATGATAAGTTAGGCTGAGAGACTTGCAGCGCCATTGCATTAATTTCTCTTCTCAATGTTCTGACGGCTCTTTGGTGACACTTTTTGATCGCGAAGTATATAAAAACAACTACTGAAAATACGACGAGGGTGATAAGCAGAACTTCTGTTGTATTCACAAAAGCTTGATTCTGTTGCGTAGTAGCGTTAGCTTCACCATTCGCGTTCTGGGCGATAATAACTTCTTCTTTTGAGTAGCTTTTCCCCATGTTCGTTTTTTCAAAATATAGTCTTCTTTTTTTTTCGTATTCTGTCTTGGCTCTTGATCTTCAAATTATTTAGATATGTAACTCCATGGTAAGTGGCATTAGGTCGCCATATGATATTGTGTGATCTTGGTATAGTCGAAGTGTTATTTAAAAGACATGTTTCCAGTTTGATGTCATTTATTGAAGTGTATATAATTTACAGCGTTTACTTAAACTAGTAACTTATTCTATGTCAGCACAAAGTAACCGCGCTTGTAACCTAAGAGCGGAATACAATTACATATACTTCAGTGTTAAGATAGATTCTGTCATTAGTGAGAGTAAACCTATAGTTTTTGGTGTCCCCCAGGGTTCTATAATTGGTTCGACCCTATTTTTAATTTACATAAACATGCTATGTGAGCTGTCTATTCCAAATTGCCAAATTTTTACATACGCAGACGATACAGCATTACTTGTATATGGAGATGATTGGACTGAAACATTTCATCATGCTGAAATTGCTATTAAAACCGTAATGAATTGGTTATCCGATAATATCTTGGCAATTAATTTGAGTTAAACTCACTACATAACATTTTCCCTAAAATCGAACACCCAACCTGATCCCCAGATACATACTCTCAAAGCTCACACATGTGCAACATCCTCGACCCATTGCCAATGTCCTCCTATAAGAAGACTTGACACTGTGAAATACCTTGGGGTACATATAGACAACCTACTGACATGGAAAAATAATATTGAATCTCTATCTGCAAGACTCCGTAAAGTTATTTTTATTATGAAGAAGCTGAGAAATTCTGCTGATGTAAAAACCCTTAAGAACATTTATTATGCCCTTGGTCGATCTATACTCTCTTATTGCATCACTGTATGGGGCGGAGCGTATAAGACTCACCTTTTACAGTTAGAACGGGCTCAAAGAGCTGTGCTCAAAGTGATGACCCATAAGCCCTTTAGATATCCTACTTCCCTCCTTTATGCGAACTGTCAGGTTTTGACAGTACGCCAACTATTTATTTACAACGTTGTTCTCCGGAAACATAAATCATTATCATTTGATCCAAATGCCTATAATAATATACGTATTAGTAAAAGATATCGAATTTGCCCAACATCGAAATACAGAATAACTCTTGCAGGCCGTCACTACCATATTATCGGAAGTCGTCTGTACAATACTATAAATAAATTTTGTAACATTTATCCGCTAACAACATTTCACTGTAAGTCTAAAATTTATTCATGGTTGCAAATTCTTAGTTATGACGATACAGAAAAATTGATAAGTATCAATATTGTAGTACAGTTATTAGTGACATATAAATTCATTTTATACAATTTTATATCAATATTATTATGCACTTAGTTCATACACAAACTCTCTTTCTCTCTATCTCTCCCACACACACTCAAACATACACACACACACACAACACACACACGCACACACACACACATATCACAGGCTTTTAGTAAATATTTGTATTCACTCAAGGTGAGCAGTGTTCTTCACCGTCCATCCTCTGTGGCTATCGACTTTATCCTTGCATGTAACGTTGTGAGAGCGCTGGTACCCATAACACAAGTTAAATCTTAATTTGGGTACCAGAGTTCAAAAATAACACTGTACTCTTTGGGATTTAATTTATTTAGAATGTTTTTACACGAAATTTTGTATATGTGTTGCCATGTCACCTTTTTGTGAATAAATAAATATATTATTATTATTATTAATTATATTCATTTAGATATGCTTCAACTTACGTACTTGACTCGTATGTAACTGACCATGCTCCAGATGTGCTAAATTTAGATTATAAAGTTAGAAGACACCCGTGTAATTCTTCAATCTCTAAAATCGACTATCCGGCCTTAGTCCAAACTCTGTCCAACACCGACTTTAGTCCCATTTTTTGCTCTGCAGATGCTAATATTGCCGCAACATTACTTACAAACACAATTTCTAATACTATTATTGCTCACTCTATAAAGATTAGTATTCCCCACCGGAAGCGTACCATTAAGCCTTGGTTGACTGCAGGCTTAGTGCATTGTATAAGAAATAGAGATAGATTGCATAAAAAAGCTAAGAATGATGAAAATAATGCAATATTGTCTGTTCCTTATACAAGATACCGTAATTTTTGTAACAATCTTTTAAAAAAACTAGAAATTTAATAGGAGAAATCTGAATTTCTAAAAAATAAAGGCAATCCTAAGGGTACTTGGGCTACGATAAATAATATTACTCATTTAAAGCAACGTTCACCTCCTCCTAGTGATTTACTCAACATTCATCAAAATCCGCAAAAATCATTGAATATAGTAAATGATTGCTTTGCAAGTATTGGCGCAACTAATGCCAATGCTATACTTAGTAGATTTGGTGCCGAACTGCCTAGTGTGTCAGATGCTAGTAATTGCAGAATACCCTCTCCACGTGATTCTATGGCATTGTATTTCACCGATAGTAAGGAGATTGAGAATATCATTGATAGCTTGTGAAATAATTCTGCCCCGGGAATTGATAATATTCCAACACAAGTCATCACACGTGCCAAATGCAGTCTGATTCCTCCTCTGACACACTTGTGTAACTTATGTTTATCTACCGGTGTTTTTCCTGACATTTTAAAAAGGGCTCTAGTGCATCCTATTTACAAGGGTCTCCACCCTTGTAAATAGGATGCAATAGAGACTGTGTAGGGAATTATAGATCAATATCAGTGTTGACTGCTATATCCAAAATCGTTGAAAAATTGATAAATCGCAGGCTTACTGACTTTCTTCAGAAGAATAATATCATAGCTAAAAATCAATTTGACTTTATGAAAGGTAAGTCCACTGAAGATGCCACTTTATTGGTTACTGAAACAATAGCAAGGAAACTAGACAACAGATTAAAGGTTATAGGAGAATTTCTTGATATGTCTAAGGCCTTCGACTCAGTTTGTACCCCCCGATTGCTTTCTAAAATGGAATCAATCGGAATTCGTGGACTGGCACTAGATATATTTAGTTCGTACCTAACCAATCGTACTCAGTGTGTTGGAGTTGCCGACTGCACCAGTGAACACACGTCTCTCTCGTTTGGTGTACCTCAGGGAAGTGTGCTAGGGCAGACTCTTTTTCTTATTTACATCAACAACTTATGTTCAATGTCACTTCCAAACTGCAGTATCATCGCTTATGCGGATGATATTGCGTTGATTGTGCATGGAGATACATGGGAGACGGCTCAACGCAATACAGAAAATGTTTTCAAAGAGGTAATGATTTGGCTCAATTTCAATCTTCTGACATTGAATCTAGATAAAACCAAGTACATCACCTTTTCTCATCGTGCAAATTCCCAGCCTTCGCATGAATTTTGTGTAAGTGCGCACTACTGTGATCAAAACCATGTCTGTAACTGCCCTAACCCGACACGTTCTTCTAGTATTAGGTATTTTGGTCTTATTATTGACATACTGGTCTACACATATAAGGACTCTAACCAACCGTATGAGAACATTAATTCCAGTATTCCGTAAACTCAGAAGTTCTGCAGATAAGGAAACATTATTATGTGTCTACTTCGCCCTTGCACAGAGTCTACTACAGTACTGCATTGTAACCTGAGGTTCGACTGGAGTCTCTAATTTACTTCCTTTGGAACGTGCTCAAAGAACAATTTTAAAAGTAATGCTTAGGAAACCCCGTAGATATAGCACTGAACTTCTGTACCGTGAATGTTCAGTACTCACTGTTAGGCAACTTTTTATTATGTATGCTTTACTCCGAAAACATAAAAGTATTGACTTTAAACCTATCTTGAAACGTAACAAAACCAGAGTCTCTCCAACTGAATCGTGCCGTACAGCACTTGCACGACGCCAATATTATGTAATTGGTAGCCACTTATACAATCGTGCCAATAAAGTAATTCACATTTATCCACTATGCCAAAGTCAATGTAAAAATAACATTCAAATATGGCTTCAAAAACTTAGTTTATCTGAAACAGAGGAAATTATTGGAATTGAAATGAGAGTTTAGCTCTCCACTTACACAGCCCCAACTTACCACACATATACACACACCCACACTTTACACACACACTTCTTATCTTTACAATTGTTTATTTTATATTTTATGCATGTTTAAACCTTTTGTTAATTATATAAGTACATGACGGGCCCGTTGGTCTAGTGGTCAGACAACCTGTCCGCTAACTGATGGGTCGTGGGTTCGATTCCCACCAAGTGTCTGGGTGTTATTTATCTATTTAAGTATGTATTTACAAAAAAAAAGTATATAAGTATGAGTATCAGTTGTCTGGTTTCCATAGTACAGGCTCTGCCTAGTTTGGGATCAGATGACCGTGTGTGGATTGTCCCAAGATATTATAATTATTATTATTCGTGATTAACTTATATAGATTTATCTAAATACTTAGACTGGACTTCATTGTTTAATAGTTTAGCTTGGGCGGAAGGCGCCGAAGGCACAGTTTAGGTTGCACAGTTTATACTAGTACAGCCTTCAACGCTACTCGTATGATTGTGTACAACTTAGTTATTATATTTGTTCCTTGTATTTAGAGTAAGTTATTTGTAAATTTTTATAGAAAATTAATAATAATAAATAAATAATAATAAAAAAATAATTATGTTTATATATTTCTTTAAATATATTAATTTTAATTATTTATTTATTTAATAGTTTAAACTTTTACCTTAACATTATTGAACAATCCGAAATTGTTACCCAAGTAGCAATTGAGGTCCATTATAAAAACTTAGAGTCTGCTTTCTAATCGTGCAGACCATCCTGCAAACAGTTTTTTATTGGTTTTAATCATCGATATACTATACAACTAGATTTGCTGTCACGACCCGAAAAGTGGTCACGAAAATAAGAGCTAAGGAGACGGCTATCGCTCTATTTCAAATTAGTACGAGCCGCCAAAACTGTGTAAATGCCGAATTGTCTGCAATTATTATTGAACCTTATTTTATAGTACGTAAGTTATCTTTTTATATGAACATATTATTGTTTTGCGTGTACGTGTATAGTTGTGTAAGTATATGTAACCGCGACCACATTTTCGATGTCATTTTGTTCGTGACAGCTAATCTAGTTGGTATAGTATATCGATGGTTTTAATCATAAATCCTTTCTGGACAGCTGCTGAAGTCATGACTTCATTTCTCGTACTGTAAGTAGTAAAGATAGAAGTGTCAAATGTGCTGTTTAATAATATCTCTTTTATATGTTCATCGTCCCATGGTTTGAGATGTTGATGAATTTATATATAATACTAGCTGACCCACGCAGCTCCGCCCGCGCTGTGTTTACGTTAACTAAACTCTCAATAATATACATTCGCATAGAATACAAAACCTCCTTTTTTAAAGTCGGTTAAAAACTTGGACCCACTTTGTACTTGCCCTCCGAAGCACGGAAACGTTTAGTTCAAATGGCGTTAAACGGTCACCCATCTATTTAATGACCTTACCTAACGTTGCTTAACCTGATCGATTTCCAAACATTGTTAACAACTGTCTATCAGTGTTCCCTTACAAATATTTATTATAATTATAATGAAAAAATGATAAAATCGAACCAAGCGTATAACCAAGTACCCATTTTAACTTCAATCCCCTCTCCCAAAAGAACCGTGCTAGATTACGGGATAAAAATTATCCTATGTCCTACCTCGTAGTAAGATCTCAAATCATGCCAAGTTTCGTTTCAATCCATCCAGTAGTTTCGGCGTGATGCTCAGCCGAGATACAGACAGACAAAAATTAAAAAAATTACATTTTCGGCCTCAGAAACGGTTATAGAATGCCCTCCAAATATAATTTTCAAAATATCTTCAATGTACAGAATTGGACCTGGGGCCCAACTGTCACCTCTATTAGCAGCGCTAATACAATATTAGATCGACTTTTCCTACTGGTACGTCCAAAAACTAATGTTATTTGGGTGCTTAAATAACATTGTTTTCTAAGAAGTTTTGGTTAAATTAACGTTAAATTCTTTACTCAAGAAGCATTACAACTTACTGTGACGTGGCTTTTGATAGCCAACAACACTAACAATATTGTTTTTCTTGTCAAAATTAGCCGTCATACAAAAGTTGCTCGGAGGCGACTGCAATAACATTATTTTGTAAAATTCTATATGAAAAACGCTGAGTTACTTACAAAAGATAGTTTTGGGGACATTTAAAGTTAATGAAACTTATTTATTTGTATAAATATTACTTTAGTATCTACGTGTGTGTAATAAGTAAGTTTGATTTCAGATGGTGATCAAGCAAACGAATTATTTCAGTTTTTGGATGCTGTTTACGCTGAAACTAATAATAAACGAAAGCTGCGACGTATGCAGCTTCGTGAGTGACCACTTTACTTAAGTTGAAGCCAAAAAACACGGACTTAAAGAACCTAACGCATAATCCAAGCTAACGCCGTAAATCTCCGTCTGATGAAAAAGCCGACAACAATAGACTTGACGATTTGTGCAAATAATAAGTGTAGATAATATTATAGTTGTGAATCTCATGAAACTTGTATGTGTACCAGTGGACTATAAATCATCCAGATATTGCTTCCCAATATTGGATGCAACATCCGATTGTATCAAAGCTTGCTATAAGCATAGTGTAATACACAATTTGTGCAGCTTACATAACTGTGAAACAACGAAGTTGTGATTCGTGAACAACAATACCAGCGGATAGTCAGAAAGAAATTTATATGGCTCTGCAGCAGGGTTTATCGGTTAGCGATTCCCCCTGGTTCGGAGACTGTTGTAGTTTGATATTAATATACCGCTTTTATTTTCATTTTGGTTAGGTATTTATTTATCTAATACATAAGTAACTAACTACTATAATAGTTATAAGTCTAAGGTTATAATATAATAATACTGGGACAATCCACACACAGTCATCCAATGAAGGCAGAGCCTGTACTATGGTAAGCAGACAACTGATACAAATACTTACATACTTTTTATTGTAAATACATCCTTTAATAGATATAAACAACACCCAGATAAGGGGAAATGTGCCCATAACCTATTGGGTAGCGGACAGGGCACAGAACATTATTACTCTAAGGGCCAGGGTGTCCTACCACTAGACCAATATCTAGTAGTCAGTAACTCATAGTGTACATACTTTAATACATAAGATAATTTATAAATATTGATGTAAATATGCAATAAAACATGTACTTTTTAAGAGATTTTTATTTTATTTCAAATTGTCAATAACAGATTAATACTATGCACTACTTACATGTTTTTACCAATAACATATACTTTACTTATATACTTAGCTCATTTAATAATGATAGATTACCTAAAGGTATGCTTAAATAAACAAAACTCAGATACTAAACAGCAAGAAAATCAAAGTAAGTATAAGTTAACATTTTTTGAAACCGGGTTGCAGTCAAACAAGGCTGGCTTGCTTTTATTATAGAATCTTCATGTTTTATTATGGTCGAGGCCTACTTACACACACAAATGTTTAATGCTGTTGTATGTACTTAGTCACTCCTTAGTACAGAGTTGCTAAGTGAATAGGATCCTATTCAACAATAATTATTATATCTGCGGCACACTATGATTAGAAATAAAGTATTGATGGATGGACTAAGGTACCACAATCTACCCCTTTGGTAGCCCGCACACTGTCAACAATATTGTCAATATTCTACAACCCGTATGATTTAAGTGTGCACCTGGCGGTGTGAACTTGCAATCCAGTGAGGTGCACAGTTAAGTCGGACGGGTTGTAGAATATTGACAGTGTGCGGCTAGCCTTTGGGTAAATTAATCTGCTATTTATCAGAATTTATAGCCTATAATGCATTAAAATTACTATTCCGTCGTTTGAACCGTATGTGAACTCAGAATAATTGATGAAATTTTTGTTTACTGGGATCACTGCACTGGGATCTAACAAATCCTCTTGAGTTTGTTGATATTTAAGTATTTTAAGTCCTAGCCCTGCTGCAGTGGCTCAAACAGCTAGCAGCAGCTGTTATTGCATTCATTGTTAACTTTTTCAGCATCACGTTTCGGAGGCGGCGACGTATGATAGTATTGAACTTTACTTCTGCAAGATGAATAATAAAACACGATTTAGCTTACACGTAATCATTTCATTAATAGAAAATACATGTTCATTGTTTTAATTATGTTCAACTATGACTAATCCTTACCTTGTTTCCATAGCGAAAATTCTAATTCTATTAACACAGTTTGTCTGCCGCTTATATATGCCGCCATAATTTTTCGCTTAGGTACTAATTCCATTTGTTTTATCTCATTTGTTTAGGCACCGAAAATTAAAACTTGAGATAAATAAATATTAAATACCTATGTATTGTCTCCGTCCCAGTGCCAATGTCTGTGTTGCCAGCAGATGAATCGAATGGCCGAAAGCCGAAAGCTTTACGGGAAAGGGCCGATTTTTTGTAGGAAAGGCCGAATATAAAAGATCATTGCCCAAATGCTTTGGACGGAGAATTATTATTTCTTTTGTCATTATATTCAATGTATGTACTTACTATTTCTTTGGCACGATTGCTTATCTTAATGGTTTCTAACTTGCATATTGTTAGATTCGCATTAGTTGTGCGTATTAATTCATATTAGGAATTTATGCCTTTTTCATCATAATCAGCCGGAAAATTTCTAGAAATAGGCCAAACCCCCGGAACACCACAAAGAACGACACTTGTCTATTTGCATCCTGCGACTTGTATAATGTCAGCGGTCACTAGTGGTAGGCCTGCTTATTTTTGTTGTCTGGGAGGAAACTTTCAAAACGTTTTCCTTACGGTGCTTTCCGGGGGATGTGGGATTTTTATCCACTAAAACTTTCCCGGTGGCCTTCATCGACGCTGTAGAACTTTGGGCACACCGATCGGACCTCACCAGAATCCCTCCAACACCGGACGCTTGCTAGAGCACCCGTCCCTCCCGGAAACAGAGAAAACAAGGTCTCCCGTCCCCTGCACCGTCGCGTTACTTGCGACAACGCAGGATCTACACCGCGACGTCGCCTGCCTCGGATTGGTTACCTTGGACCTAAGAAACTTCCTTACACATTGTCCTCAGTGCATCATTCTTCGAATAATGTGGCCTGCCCATTGCCACTTCAATCTCGTCAAAAAACTCCAAGCGTAGGTTGTTGCATGACTTTGAGCACCCACAGAAATCTAAATAACATGGTGGCCCATGTTATTTAGATTTCTGTGGGTGCCACACTAAACCAATAGAAATATGACAATCAAACCAATGTTTTGGATGGATTTGCTCAAAGCCGATGGCTGCCAACGTACATTCCGAAAGGCCGAAAATTGTTCGCCTAAGGGCCAATCTGGCAACATTGGTGTGCCCACTTTTTTGTTTTAGAGTTCCGTTCCAATTCACTTTAAATTTACTTATCTAAATATCGGCATAAATATTATGTAATTTTCTTTTTATTTTTACATTTTGAAGTTATACAATTGTACATAATAAATATATGAATAATTATTAAACTAAAACAACTTTTAAATATTTTATTAAAGCAAATATTCTTACACATAATTTATTAATGTTTCTCCCCAAAATCGTAATTTGGAACGTCATATGAAAGAGAAAGCGCAGGCAGGCCATAGACAATTTGTATTATATCCTTTATTCTTTTCCGCACTATTTGGTTTTGTATTAAGCATGTATAGCGTAGGTCACAGTATTTTTAAGAGTAAAGTGAATATAAGCTCAAAACAAAACTCAATTGAATTAATGTTATTTCATTAAAGGTGACAGTTGGCCCCCTGTTACAGTTTTATTATAAGTATAGATAAGGGCTCCCACACATAACTGCGATGCCATGCGGTGCCGCATCGCAGGAAATCACATTATAGTGCACAAGTGCTTGCGTAGACATAAATGCACTCTATCTTTGTTTACTCTCACAATTCATTAAGATGGAAAATTGACACGACTAGGGTGAGGCCAGGCGCAGGACTGACCTTTTACATGCCCATCCGACGCATGGATCATCTTACTTTATTTATCAGGTGATCGGCCTGCAATGTCCAAGCCAGCAACGAACAACTATACAAAGTGTTTGCTCTCCACGGGATTTGAATCCGCGACCTCCGGTTTGCAAAGCAAGTGGTTTACAGCCACGTAGGCTATAATGAGACTCATAAAATAAGTTAAAAGATAAAGGCCTCTTAGCGGTCAATTTTTATTATATGACGTAATAATTTGGTTTATTCCCAGTCCTTGTTTTATAAAATCTCCATCTCCAACTAACTTTGAGGATCATGAATATGACCAACATACATATATAACATACTTACTTACGCATATACTACTTACACAGGCAAGAAGCGGCAAGCACTGGCGGTATGCAAATAAGGCTCAATTCACACCAAGATTGCAGCGGCCGGCAACGCACCTTCAGTGTGAAAGAATTTGAAACTTTATCTACAATACGTAAAAGATCAGTATCGCTTGAAAAGAGTGGTGCCGCGGGAGTCCGCTTCTTGGTGTGAATTCAGCCTAAGGATTCATCTAAGCTTGCAATTTCCATTTGCAATTGTTAAATTACCTAATGTCAATGATTTTAGAAAAAAGGAAGAAGTTTCTACAAAGATATTGGCCAGTAGACCGGGTACGGTTGTGACAATTTTAATTAGATCGCCCATAACTATGTTATTATTTTAGTTAGTCGGAAGAAAGGTGTTTTTTACAGTTAAATGTACATTTGTCTAGGTATAATTACTACAATTTTGTCTGAAAGTGCAATGGTTAACATATAGGAAGTAATTAGAAAATAAACTATTTAAAAAAAAATTAAAACAGGCTTCAATCTAAAAAACATAAAATAAAAATATTTTGATGTCGGTGCTAGCACATCATGTTTACTAATACTAGCACCAACTTATTAGTGACTTATTTTACTAAAAAAAACGGCATCAGCACTATCACGCAAAGCGGACGTCTACGTTACAGTAACTTACTGAAAACATAAAAAGTCTATATCTCTTAAACTACTGGACCGATTTTGATGAAACGTACTCATCCCTAAGTTGAAAAATACTCTAACTCTAGCAAAAAGAATTATTGAAAAATCATATTTCGTTTTTTAGAAATCCCCGGACAAACCTACATACATATATACATACATACACTCGTAAAATTTGGTACATTTGTTTAGAAAAGCCCACATAGTCCAATTAAAAGCCCATATATGTGAATATTACGCATTTTTATTAATATTACATACATACGCGTCGAATAGAGAACCTTATTTTTGAAGCCGGTTAAAAAGAAAAAATAATCACAATCAACCCCACACCAAGAACGGTAGTGCCAGTGCTTGGGGTCGGAAGGTTCAAAAATACACCAAATTGGTCTATAATCACTTTTATTACAGGTGATATGTAATATAATGTAATAAAATCTACTTCTGGAAAAAATATGTATCAAAGGAATCTTATTACTAGTAACGCACTGTAGCGTCTATACTTTTTTGATATTTATCAGTCATACAGTTAAACTTCTAATTATACATTACGGAAACTGGTGTCAAAAAAAAAATACCGGTCAAGTGCAAGTCGGACTCGCGCACCGTGGGTTCCATACCATCTTTGGACGAAGTTAATTTTACTATTCATGTAACACCTCAGATAGCAAAAAAACCAAACCGCAAAACTAAGTTTGTTTGTAGTTTTTTTTAGGATTACTAAAAAACTGTACTTTTTAGAAAGATTATTTTATTTTTCCTGTAAAATATAGATAGACATGCATAACCCATAATTATTTCAGATTTTTCCCTCCACAAACTTTGGAGATAAGGGGGGGGGGGGGACGGTATTTTTTTTGACATTTTTGATTATCAGCCAAAAACTACGTCACATAAGCCAAAATAAAAATCTGTTTTGAGATGTGCAAATGAAGCCCTTTCATATGATACCCCACTCGATATAGTACTTAGTCTCACTTTGAAATTTTGATGACCTATTTCGACCCCCATTATAAAAAAAGTAAAAGTAAAAATATATTTTTTTCATTTGCGATGTATGTGGGTAAAAAAAATTATAAAATTGTTCCAAGTTTCAAATCGATAGCGTTAGCGGTTCCTGAAATATATATGTTTGTGACAGACAGACAGACGAAGTCTCACCATAAGGGTTCCTTTTTTACCTTTTAGTATGGACCTACCATACTGGTTCGGGTACCTACCTTTAGGTTTGCCGAATAGGTAGAAATAAATAACAACATATACGGGTACGTATGGTTTAATTCAGACATTTAAAATATTATCTTTCAAATATTTAATTAGGTAGTATTATTATATTACATATATATATACTTTAATTATACATTTGTTAATATCAAGAATTTATACTTTCCAACCAATGCCTGGTACGCGGCTGTGATGTCCACAACTCGACGTACAGTTTACGACTGCGCTCGCAGAGCGGCACGACTGCTAAGTAATGGTTTCCCCCACCATTACGTTCGTTCCGAACAATGCGTTGTGATTGGTCCGTCGTGCCGGTCGAGCGCAGATAGTCAAATCAACACTTTCAATATTTAATTACAATCATAATTACACATAAATTATACAAATATTAACAAATTATTAAATGTTGCTAACAGTCGGCCATCCAATAACCATAGTGCGTCCTCGCGCAAATAAAAGATCTAACATGTATATTTAAACAGTATATACCTAATTTCGGAAACTGTTCTGGCATAAGTAAAGTTGAAGTACAGCAAATTGTAGTTAAAATAAGCCCATCATTTCATAAGTCACAATAAGAAGAGCTTATGCTTAATAGCTCACAATAATTTCAAAGCATTATTTCACTGCTTACAATAATATGGGAATTGTTTTATAGCTAACAATGACAAGCATCATTTTATAGCATACTAACATAGCCAGTTATTTTATGGCTCACAATAAAGTGCAATGTTTTATGAGTTACAATAACAAACAAAAAACATTGTTCATGTTTCAGAAGCATTATTTCATGGCTTACAATAAAGACTCATTTACATGATGCCATTCCCCTGTACATACAAGAGCAACAATTGAACGAATCAAATGAAGTGCAATATTTGACCTTCAAGAATTGTAAGTAACTGTTTACACGCGGATACTAGTTAAGATTTTTAAAGTAATTATTGAATGCAAATCTTGCCCAGTAGAGCAAGAATGTGACATGTTAAGACAATGCAAGGCATTTATTGCTTCAATATTATTGCTTACAACAGGCAAGAAACTTGCTTCGTGTAAATGGGCCATAACTAGAGGAGCATTGTTTTGAGCCGACAATAATAAGCACTATTCCATGGCATATTACCATAACCAAATTATTTTATGGCTCACAGTAAGAGCAATATTTCATGAGTTACAATAACAAAATGAACATTATTTCAGGTTTCAGAAGCGTTATTTCATGGCTTACAATAACATAAGAAGAATTGTTTTATAACTGATAATATACATTATTTCATAGCATACTACCATAACCAAAGTTATTTTATGGCTCACAATGAAGAGCAATGTTTCATGGGTTACAATAATAAAATGAACATTATTTCAGTTTTTAGAAGCGTTATTTCATGGCTTACTATAACAAAGAAGCATTGTTTTATAACTGATAATATACATTATTTCATAGCATACTACCATAACCAAAGTTATTTTATGGCTCACAATGAAGAGCAATGTTTCATGGGTTACAATAATAAAATGAACATTATTTCAGTTTTTAGAAGCGTTATTTCATGGCTTACTATAACAATGAAGCATTGTTTTATAACTGATAATGTTGAGTGGCGAAATAAGCAATGTCTTGCTTGGCATGGGCATCCAGCGCTGGCTCAGGACCGGTGCCGTGTCAGTTCACTTTCCACTATAAAGTCTAGAGTTAAGCACGGATGGACACCGATTTTCTTTAGTGATCACAATTAGATATTTACGCGGCAACGACTTTCTTGGTACTGTCCTCTCGCGGTGTTTTGCAGGAGGGCCAATCGAACACACGGGCAAGCCCAACCAATAGCGACAAAGCGAATACACCACCAACATACAAAAAAATGATCTAACTGTATCACGTTCAGAAAACTACACGAATTATTTGTTTCGGGACGAAACATGCCGCTCACCTTAAAAGAATATGTTATGTTCTTTTAACAATAATACGAGATGCAAATTGATCTTATTATGATTGTAAACTAAAACTAAATTATAATGGGTAAAAAATAAAACAAAAAACTAAAACTAGATACTAAGTTCGATGAACAATCATTCAAATGGAAGTTTACAGACCTTAACAACCGCTCGTTTGAAGAGACTTTTGCCTGATTGCAAGGTCACAACTCTAACTTTATTATCAACGGAACTCGGATGGAGCGCATGCACACGAGCAAGTTTCCACTGGAGTGGAGGGAGATTGTCATCTACCACCACAACAATATCACCCACATTAATTGGGGACCCACGGTCACTGTACCATTTACTACGTTGTTGTATTTCGTGAAGATATTCACGATGCCATCGCTTCCAAAAATGTTGGACGCTTTGTTGTATTAAGCGCCACCTGGTTAATCTGCCAGGTTTCGATTCTATTAGGGACACATCCGGAATTGCCGTTAAGGAACCACCAATAAGAAAATGCGCGGGAGTTAATGGTAACGGATCCGCCGCATCAGCACTAAGTACACATAAAGGTCGGCTATTGAGTACTGATTCGATTTGACATAACAAAGTGTGTACCTCGTCATAAGTTAATACTTGATTACCGACAACGCGACGTAAGCAATGTTTAAAACTTCGCACTCCTGCCTCGAATAGGCCACCGAAATGAGAAGCATAAGGTGGTTGGAAATGCCATGTGATACCACTCTGTAATGTTTGAACATTCAAAGCTGCTTGAACGGAATCATTCTTTAGAAAAGCGTAAAGTTCTTTTAAGTAATTGTTGCAACCAATGAAGTTTGTACCACAATCCGAATAAATATCTGTAATTAATCCTCGACGGGATGTAAAACGACGCAACGCCGCTAAGAAAGCATCGGTGGATAGGTCCGAAACAATTTCTAAATGTATGGCCTTCACGCTCATACATACAAATACGGCTACATAACATTTAATAATTTTAGCATTACGTACTTTATTTGCCCGCACGTAGATTGGGCCCGCGTAGTCTACAGCGGTTTTGAGGAAAGGCCGCTCGGCTTGCAATCGAGACGCCGGGAGCGGTGCCATAGCTGGCTGTGGACGCACTGGACGCGCACGAAAGCAACGCACACAACGATAGATTTGTTTACGTATAGTATCACGGCCAGATAAAATCCAGTAATTTTGCATAAGTAAGTATTGTACCGATTGCGTGCCCGCATGAAGATGCGTAACATGGGCATTATCAATTATCAAACTAGTCAAACAATGTTTCTTTGGTAAAATTAACTGATGTTTAGATTCGAACGATAACAACGATTTCTGAAGACGACCACCCACTCGTAAAAATGTATGTTCATCAACAAAAGGATTGAGACGCTTCAACTTATTTGAAGGAGACTTTCCCTGTGAAATATTTTTAATGTCTTCGTGAAATACTTGATGCTGTACTAAATGAATTAATCTATTTAAAGTTGAATTATACTCAGGGACTGTAATATAATGCGGAAAAGATTCAAGTTTTTGTTTATTAATTTTTAATTTAAGTTGTTTATAGAAACGAAATATATATGATGTCACTCTTACTAATTTATTCAGTGTTGAAAATCTATTTATAATTTCAATATCTTCGCTCAGTGTAACTGACGCGGAAGCAACAGGTGGATTCCGTTTTTCCTCTACGGTAGACGGAACGTTTTTTTGAACTGGCCATGCCGTAGGATTCTCACGAAGCCAGGGGGCGCCGTGAAACCACAATTGATTTTGTAACAACGCTGACGGCAGAAAACCCCGAGAAGGTGCATCTGCTGGATTAGTTGATGACGGAACATGTCTCCATTTAGAACTCGGAACACGGGAAAGAATCTCACTTGTTCTATTGGATACGAACGTTTTCCACTCGTAAGGGGGAGCACGAAGCCAGGCTAATACAATAGAAGAATCGGACCACGCATAAATTTCATCTATAGAAACGCGATCCCGATAGGTGTGCAACACCTTTTCAATAAGTTTGGACAACATAACGGCTGCCATGAGCTTGACCCGCGGTATAGACAAGCACGGGGAAATTGGTGCAACTCGTGTTTTTGCTAAAAGTAGAAACGTCCGGATTTCCTCGTTTTCATCGATAAGCCTAATGTATACTGCTGCGGCCATCGCCCTCTCACTAGCGTCACAAAAGCCATGAAGTTCGATTCTACATGACCTTGGAAAAACAAAACGAGATATGACAACTTTTGACAAGAGTGGCAGCTCTTGCGTAAACCTAGTCCAAGCATTGACAATATCAACAGGCGGACGCTCGTCCCATTGAACGCCTGAGATCCACAACAATTGCATTAAGCGCTTAGCAAATAAGGTAAAGGGTGATAACCATCCCATGGGATCGTAAATCTTAGCTATTTGCGAAAGAATAGTTCGTTTTGTAACATTATCAACCACACACCTAACATTGAACGGGAATTGGTCTGTCTGAGGGTTCCATTGCAACCCTAGAACCTTTATTTGGTTATCTTTTTCCATGGGTGCGAAGCACACTTCTTCCCGCCGCTCACCATGAACAGGTGACGGCTGACTAGCGGAAACTATAGCGGGCAAGTTACTATGCCACTTGCGCAGCTTGAAACCGGCGGAACTACAAATACCTATTAGTTCCTCTTGTAACGCGAGCGCTGCAGACTCGTCGTCAGCGCCAGCGACGACGTCGTCGACAAATACTTGGTCCAACAACACTTTAGACGCAAGTGGAAAATTACATTTTTCGTCATAAGCCAACTGCTTGATGACGCGTAGAGCTAAGTACGGAGAAGCATTTACCCCAAAAGTAACTGTTCGAAGGCGGTACTCCCGTATCGGCTCATCGACCGAAGCACGCCACAAAATACGTTGGAGGTCCCAGTCCGATTCGTGAACTAAGATGTTCCTATACATTTGTTTAATATCGGCAGTGAACGCAATACGAGGTATTCGAAATTTAAGAATAATTTCAACTATGTCCTGGTGTAATTTGGGACCTGTCAAAAGAATGTCATTGAGACTAGTACCGCTCGAACTTGGCGAGTTCGCATCGAAGACAACTCGCACTCTTGTCGTTTCAGACGACTCCTTAACGACGCAATGATGTGGGATATAGTACGAACACGAATTATCTAACAAGGGCCGATCGCAAACCGGTTCCATATGATTAAAATCTATATATTCCTGTAAACACGAACGATATTCAACACCCAGATTTGGGTTACGTTTCAAACGGTTCTCCAACTTGAGTAACCGAGCGAGAGCAAGTTCTCGAGAATCACCAAGAGGCTTGGCATCAGGCTTACGTGGTAAGGCTACCGAATACCGGCCGGTGACATCACGACAATGTGTTTCTTCAAATATTTTTTCGCAGAGACGTTCCTCCGGGGTGAGTACCTTCACTTCCGGCACGGATTCTAATTCCCAAAATCGTTTCAAGTCACTGTCATCGGATAATGAGCTAAAGCAAGCTTGAACCGGGGATGAAATCGTTGTATTGAACGCTAGCTTCCCTAACAACAAATAACCAAAAATGCTATTCATAGCCATTGGCGTTCCAGGCGGACCTGTTATCACGCCACCCAATAGAATATGGGGTAGTGTATCCGACCCTAACAATATTTCTACGTTTTGTGGAGTATGATATAATGGGTCTCCTAATTTCAAATCTTTAATATGTGACCATCCTGTATATGGCAACTGAGTACTCGGCATGCGCGGTACAAGTTTCGGCAAAACAAATGCATCAATCGGTACAATAGGTTTAAGCGCGTCAGTTGGCGTGATACTAAACGAAACTACGCCCCGAGGGCGCACCGGTTTGCTATCACCTATCCCGCAAATAGGCACGTTTGTATAACTACGTTTTAAACCTAATCTCTGTGCGCACGCTTCTGTTATAAACGACACCTGACTGCCAGTATCAATGAGGCAACGAATAGCACACAACCTCTGCGCACCTGCGTATACATCGACGCGCGCAGTAGATAGCAACACCGTGTACGTCCTAGCACACGGATCATTGGATGACTCGCCCGTGCGCGGTGTCGCATGGCTCGTTGATGTCATAACAAGCTGAGTACTAGAAGTCGTACCGCAATCCTCCGTAAGAGGGTGCGATATCTCCTTTTCGGTCGAAACATTAACGCTATGTTCCGTCGGAAAATGTAACAAGCTATGATGCCGCCGTTGACAAGCACGGCAACTAAATGTCGATTTGCAATCTACAACACTATGACCTCTACTCAAACAATTATAACAAACATCTTTAGATTTTAATAACAAGTATCTATCGTTAGGTGCCAAACTCAGAAACTTAGAACATTTCGCAAGAAAATGTTGACTACCACAACACACGCAACTTTTATCTTTATTATCAAAGCCTGAAGGGCGAGAATCGGTTGAACTCGAATTTGAGTAGTTCACCGAGTTGGCGGCAAACGACCGGCCGTAGGCCGGCTTGGGGGTACTACCTACATTACCGCTACGCGACGGATTTTTTGAAGTACCCACATTATGTATTTTTTGATCACCGGAATCAATAATTTCACAGGTGATCACTTCTTTTTCAAGAAATTCGACTAATAATTTAACACAAGGTATTTCGGATGGTTTACATAATGATAATTCGAATCGTTTACGGATCGAGGTTGGTATTTTACGTAGTAAAAGGTGCAACAGTATAAAACTCCACTGAGTAACGGGAAAGTTCATGGCTTCTAGCGCTTTTATATTTTCTTGATATGTATTTAACAAGATACGTAAACTGTGATTACTTTTTTCTGAACAAGGCTCAATATCCATAATACGGTCAAGATGTTTGGAAGCGATGACTCGTTTGTTTTCATACCGCGAAACTAAAATATCCAATGCGATAGAATAGTTTTCGTCGGTAATAGGTATAGACTTTATTAAATTATGTGGTTCGTTTTTCAGTGTTAAAAGTAGGTATCTAAATTTCTCTGCATCCGTGTATGCGTCGTTGTCGTGGACAACAGACCTAAACAAATCGTAGTACGATGTCCAGTCCGTGGATTCACCAGAAAATGAAGGGAGTGGCAAAGTTGGTAACTTTTTTATACTACAATGACTATGGTTGAATTGTATACTACTATTTAAATTAATACGACTCATGCGCCTGCTTTCCTCTTCATTTTTCTTTATATCATCCACATGACTCAAAATCTCATAGTAAATATCATTGAATTGGTTTCTAATGCGTAATTGTTCATCTCGATTAAAAGTATCTAATTTTATTAACGACTTTTCTATTTTATTTTGTACTTTTATGAATTTTCTCTGAACACTTTGGATATCTTTAGCTCGCAAGCGAAATTGTTGTGGATTACTTTCAAAAAGGTCTAATGTATGTTTGATTTCGTCAAGAATAACATCTCGTTCGAATAAATCTTGTTCCGCCATTTCGAACGATGCGTAACACCGGTTACAAAACGGGCAAAAAACAAGTGAAAATCTATTGAAACTTGTCAGGACACGTAATGTCGCTACGACAAAACAAAATATGCTCGAAAATAACGAAATATGTACGAAATATACACAACTAGGAGATCAGCGAACGTGACACAGCACAGAAAGATCCGGATCGAACGGATCAAAACAAATGTTGAGTGGCGAAATAAGCAATGTCTTGCTTGGCATGGGCATCCAGCGCTGGCTCAGGACCGGTGCCGTGTCAGTTCACTTTCCACTATAAAGTAGTAGGATTTGGCGTAATGAAACACGAGCGGGCGTTAACAGACTGGTTTATTGCAATGACGAGGGTGCATACATAAAATGTTATAACGAATTACCCACAATAACAATCGATACTCAACACCTCCTTAACTAATTAACATCAAAATAAACCATATCAGAAACACACTGTTACTTAACTAAAGTACCTACTTAGATGAATCTTACAAAATGGTTTACTTAGGAACCCTGTGGGTAAGAGGCCGCAGACGCGCTCTGTAATCAACGTTCGGACTCGGTTGGCGCACACTATCGATGTCATTTTGGACATCCGATGTACGCTCATTAACGTCATGATTACGCACGGGGCTACTAGCATCGTCAGAAGTCACCGCCAGAGAGTCGTCATTGACCTCTTGACCTACATTGCCATTGAATGACCCCAGGGGTGTCACATTAGGGTTGCATGATAATGAAAAACGTTTCTTTGTAGGTACGATCATTTGATCAATATGCCTTCTAACAGAAGCATTCGGCAGGTTCACTGAAAATGAATTAGGGCCTACACGATCCTTTATTTGCCCTTCCACCCATTTATCATTATTTTTTGTATAATCACGGACATAGACAGTGTCCCCCGGATTAGCTAGTCGGGGCGTGCCCCCTGCACGCTCAATTTGTTGCTGTTGTTTGTCGCGGACACGCTCCTCAGTACTCGGCCGCAGGATATCCAAGCGCCCGCGCAGTCGTCGACCCATCAGAGCTACGGCTGGTGCCACTCCCGTGGTAGCATGCTCGCAATTCCTGTATTGGAACAGCATTTTGCTAAGAGCCTGCATAATATCATATCCCTGTGCATACGCTTTTTTAATGCAATTTTTAACCGTTCGGACCGCGTTCTCAGCAGCTCCGTTGCCTTTGGGCCTATATGGGCTAGTTAACGAATGTACGATTGCATTACTTTCGAAATATTTTTTTAACTCCATAGACGTGAAAGGTGGGCCATTATCGCTCACAATTTGCAGTGGCAATCCTAAACGAGCGAACATTTCTCGGAAAATGCCAATCACGTATTTAGACGTGGTGCTGTTCATTTGAAAAACTTCTATCCATTTGGTATGAGCATCGACAATAACAAGGTAATGTTTGCCTTTGTATTCCGCAAAGTCAACATGTAGGCGTTGCCACGGGCGCGATGGATACCGCCACGGAGTGAGAGGAGCGTGCGGCGGCGCGTCGCGCTGCTGGCGGCAAGCCTCGCAAGCCCTGCACATCTGTTCGATGTCTGAGTCGAGTCGCGGCCAGTAAACATAATTACGCGCGATACTTTTCATTTTCACAACTCCCAAATGGCCTTCATGCAATTCACGTAATATATATTGCCTAAATTTTGGCGGTATAACTATACGATAATTGTATACAATACAACCGTGTTCCACAAATAAGTTGTTTTTACGATTAAAATAACCCTTTTCCTGTTCAATATCTGTGTGATCTGGCCAACCAAATAGAATATATTGATAGATCTTACGCAATATAGGGTCCACCTTGGTCGCCTCAGCTATGTCTTTATAATTTATGGGAAACTCATTTTCCAAATACATCAAATAGGATACGGCGCAATGTTTGTCGCCCGTTGCGTCGCGTAACTTAGGTACTTCACGAGCTAAAGGTAAGCGTGACAAACAATCAGCCGGGCCGTTTCGCGCCGAGCTCACCCACTCTATGGAAAAGTCATAAGATGCTAGTCGCGCCGCGTACCGCTGAAGTCGGCTAGCAGCCGTCTGAGGAATGCCAACTTTGTCTCCAAAAATATAAGACAAAGGCTTATGGTCAGTTCGGATAGTAAACGACCTGCCAAATAAATATTGATGATTTTTAACCACTCCGAAAAAAATAGCAAGCGCCTCCTTATCCAACTGACTATAACCCCTGGGAGGCCGATGTAAGCGCGCGTTTGTTTCGATTGCATGCGCCGTGTAAGCGCCTATTTTTTCGCTGCCCGTTTATGCGTCGGGATTTACCACTTACGAGCGTTATATAATCTGAACCACTTATCCGAATCGCATTCTGTAAACTGAGTTCTAATGAGAAAAGTATTAGCTATGAAGTATATCCTTTTTTTGAGTTATAAATATTGACTTTTTAAAGAAAAAGTCGGAAGTGCACGGATTTTCGGCAAAGTTGATTTTACCTATTTTTGATCTCGATTTTGAGGGTAGAATATTGATCCAGGCACTAAGAAAGATCCATTCTTTGCATACAAACTCCTTTTCACACAAGTTTTAAACAAAAATCTACCAAAAAATCGAAAAATATGAAATTTTTTTTTCAACGGACTTTATGACGCGGTATGACGTCATAGCATGCAAAAATTCCGACAACTATATTGGATTTTATGACTTTATCTTCGAGTTATTATCATTATGATGTAATTACGATGTATTTACAACAGTTACATTACAAATAATATCGAAAATAAACCAAAAGTAAACAAACAAACAAATAATGACCCGGGTCAGATTTCATTTCGAAAATATCCAATATTTTGATAAAATACGAACTAACTAACGTCTACACTGCTTTATTATGATGTTATAACACTAAACACAACAAAATAATATCACTTTACCTGAAAATAATACAATATTTACATTAAAAATAAACATTCAGTGACCGCCAAAATAAACATTCAGTGACAGCTACCGCCCACTTTTGCTAACTGAAGTTATCAATGAAAAAGTCAAAACGGCAACTGAATGACGATTTTAATAAAGAGCATATACACTATAGAAACCATAAAGCATAGGGTTCCCATACAAAAAATAAAAATTTACCACAAAAAACACCTCCATGGTGCAATATGCACCAACGGCCCCCGAGGGAGGCGCGTTTTTTCGTGTGTCATGGTGCATATTGCACCAACGGCCCTCAAGAGGATAAGACTTTTCCGCCTCGTTGAGAGTACGCGATACAAAACAAACCGGTTTCTCCGAACCGTCGGGATACTTATGCGCCAATACAGCGCCGAGTCCGTATGCACTACTATCGACGCTAAGGATGATCGGTAACGATGGCTCGTAATGAGCCAGACATTGATCACTACTTAAAATATTTTTAATTTTCCTAAAGGCCTGTTCACAATCAGAGTCCCACTGCCAATGTACCTTACCTTTTAATAAATTATATAATGGATATAATATTTTACTTAACTGAGGAACAAATTTCCCGTAGTAATTTACAAGCCCTAAAAAAGACTTGAGCTGATGCACATCGACAGGACGAGGAGCGTTAATTATCGCCTTTACTTTTTTTTGATCCGGGTGCAAACCATCTTTATCAATGATGTGACCCAGATAAGATACAGCGGGCTTGAAAAAATCACATTTTTCTACTTTGATTCTGAGCCCTACGTCTTGTAAGCGTTTCAGCACTTCACGTACATTTTTAATATTGTCCGCCCTTGAAACGCCCCCTATACAGGCGTCATCGAAATATATGGCGGTCATAGGGACCCCTCTAAGAACGTCTTCCATCAACTTTTGGAACTTTTCTGGAATACAACTCAACCCGTATGGAGTACGGATGTATTCGAATGTGCCAACATGTGTACTAATCGTGGTGCAAGGTCGGCACTCTGGAGACAAAATTATTTGTTCATATGCATGGGCCAAATCAATTTTGGTAAATATTTGAGCCCCTCTTAGTGAAGAATAAAGTTCCTCAATGCGTGGTAAAGGGTACGGTTCGCGCTTCAATTTCGGATTAATTGTAACCTTGTAATCGCCACAAATTCGAATACTTCCGCACTTCTTGACAACTGGCACTATAGGTGTGCCATATTCTGACGTTTCGATTTTTACAATTGTGCCCTCATTAACTAGGCGTTCCAGTTCCTTTTCGACAGGATCCTTTAACGCTAACGGTAAATTGCGTGCTTTGTGGAAGATCGGTTCATCATCTTTTAATTTTAACGTAAACATCTTAGTACATGTCCCTAATCCCTCGGAAAACACATCTGGAAATTCTTGTTTTAAAGCAGCGATTGCCTTATTAGTTTCATCAGTTTTACAGGGGCCGTCAATCTTGTTAACATTTATTTCTATTTTTTTAAGTTTTAAATGACGTAACCACGAGCGGCCGAGTAACGGCGGCCCGCCCCCTGGTATCACATACAATGGAAGCGCTTGCGCCTCGCGAACCTCTCCCGCCATCTCATAGCGCACTGATACACTGATGAAACCGATAGGCAATATTTTACCTCCAGTATACGCTTTAAATCGTAAATTACATTTAGATAAATCACAACTTTTAAAGTATTTCTGGTAATCGCGTTCATTAATTGCTGATATTTTACTGCCTGTGTCAATCTCAAAATCAATTGGAACTTTATTTACTAAAATGTTCACTACATACGGTTTGTCGTCCTGTCCATCCACGACGATGTTGAAAAAATCACTGTTGTCGCTTTCCGAGTCCATTTCGATGTAGAACTGATTTTTACGCATCTTATTTGATAAACCACTACCGTCACCGGCGGCACGCGCACTCTTACACATAGCCTTCAGATGGCCCTTTTCCCCGCACTCATCACAATTATAACGCCTATAGCGACATTTATCAGGTCCATGTTGTCGACCGCACCTCCAACAATTGCGTTGCTGCCTGTAGTACCGCGCTGCCGAGGCTCCCGCCGGCGCCGCAGTCGGCGGCTGTGCGCCGATCCTGTGCAGGGCGGAGGGCCCCGCGGCCGCGGCCGTCCCACCTGCGCCCGGCGCGGCGCCGCACGAGCCGCTCGCCTCCGCATGCCGCTCCGCAGCCTCCAGCGCCAGCGCCAGATCCACCGCCCGTTTATAGTCTAGATCTTTCTCCGCAAACAAACGACTTCGCATTTCGTCGCTCGCCAGGCCGGAGACGAACTGATCCCGCAGATTTTCCTCCAGTTTATCACTGAAGTTGCAAGTGCTCGCTAAATGCTTTAAATTCTGCAGATACGCGCTAAGTTCTTCTCCCGGCCCTTGACGACGTAAACGAAAAATATGTCTTTCCGCGATGTCGGATCGCCTGGGTTCTAAATGTTTTTGTACGATGGTGACCAGTTCCGAGAAAGATTTTTGTTCTGGAGAATCGGGAGCACATAAGTCGCACATAAGATCATAGGTAGGCTCCCCTACTACGGTTATGAGCGTGGCTACGTGCAAGGATTCTTTAATCTCATTTAATAGGATAAACTGCTTTACACGATTCACGTACGTCGTCCACTTTCGCGAAGACAAATCAAAACAATCGATTTTACCGTACGGCATGATGATTATTACGCGAAATCTATTTTTTTCGTCGCCAGTAGAATTTGGCGTAATGAAACACGAGCGGGCGTTAACAGACTGGTTTATTGCAATGACGAGGGTGCATACATAAAATGTTATAACGAATTACCCACAATAACAATCGATACTCAACAGAGTTAAGCACGGATGGACACCGATTTTCTTTAGTGATCACAATTAGATATTTACGCGGCAACGACTTTCTTGGTACTGTCCTCTCGCGGTGGTTTGCAGGAGGGACAATCGAACACACGGGCAAGCCCAACCAATAGCGACAAAGCGAATACACCACCAACATACAAAAAAATGATCTAACTGTATCACGTTCAGAAAACTACACGAACTATTTGTTTCGGGACGAAACAGATAATATACATTATTTCATGGCATACTACCACATCCAAAGGTATGTTATGGCTCACAATAAAGAGCAATGTTTCATGATGGGTTATAATAACATAAGGAGCATTATTTCATGGCTCACACAATACATCTATACGGGCATTTTTTCATGACCCATTCTGAATATCGAGCATTATTTCATGGCTCAAGTTTATTAATAAGTGGCGATATTTCCCGGCCATGAGCCAGGAAACTTGGGGATACATCTCTAAAATTCAAGATTTATTAGTCACAATGTAATATAAAAATAATCAGACTTTAGGTAATTGGCACCTAGTCAGTCATATACTATCACTGTCCGAAGACTCGTGTACTCTAGTAGTAGTTCAGACAAATTAATTTTATTACTTGCAGCAACTTAAATTCTGGAGAGAAAAGAGTATTCTCAATAATTATTTATCAAAGTATGAAATATTTCATATAGGCCCCACAGAGGCTCACTCACACATGTTTCGCAACGTTACTTGCAATTGGTCATACCTTAGTAACGTCAAAATAGTTAACGTCACCAAGCATCATTACGAGAATATGAGGAATCAATAATCGAAACAATCGGTAGGCAATAATGTAACTTTATGAGTTATCATTAATAGAATTATAAAGCTAAATAGCAATGTTGTTATTACAAATATGTTCAGTGATGAATTGGGAACGTTAGCATTTCCTACATGCAGATAACGTTGCCCCTCATCGATTTCATCTCAGAAAAGACCAGATGAAGTAACAACACATTGAAGATTAAGTCTATTCTCTAACGGCTGTGCGAGGCTTTGCAACAGCGGAAGAGATTTAAACAATTCTACAGATAATATGTGTCAATCTATGAACTTCGGAATAATTTCAGCCTTTCTTTCCTCACGTCAGTTCGACAGCCATTGACAGGGCATCGACATCCAAATATTCAATTGACCCACCCAAAATATTATTCGGGAGTTTTAACGAGTCTCATTGCCGAACACATGCAATACTAACTAATCACGAAATCCCTTCAGTCATACCTCTCGAAGGAGTACAGTCTAATACGAGTTGGTGTGGGATCTCCTATTTCGAAGATTGAAATCGTTCACAGTTTGTAAATAATACAAGTCAAGAGGTTAGAGTCCGTCCAACGGAGGGCAATATACACACATCAAAAGTGTCTAGGGATCAACATATATTTTTGCAATAACTTTTCTCCTGATTGATATTAATTAAAATTTTCTTTAAGGATTCATCAAATAAAGTGTTTTCGTTTGTCACAGTAACGATAAACCAAGTCACCTTTGCATTAATAAAGAAATTTGCCATTTTCCTAATAAAGGGATTTTTGACATTTGAACCACTAACACAAAAGTTCGAAAAAAAGACTGAAATAACAGTTTTCTTTAAAATTTTATTGGGTAACTTAAACAATTAATAATCCGTGTTTCTACCGCGAACACTAACAACACAAGAACATCGGTTTGGCATACTCAAAATGAGTTCATCCAAATCACGCTGTGGAATGGCCGCCCATGTTCGTTGCAACAACAAAAAAAGGTCTTCTTGCGACTGGATACCCTCCATATTCGGCAGAGCTCTTCTCTGTAGCATATCCCATGCATGCTCAATCGGGTTCAAGTCTGGCGACTGAGCAGGCCAGGGCAGGACATTGATGTTAGCTGCGGCGAGAGTCTGTCTTACAACTCTCGCGGTGTGCGGTCGTGCATTATCATGCATTAACTGAAATAAGGGACCGATTTGCACTTGTAGAGGAACGATGACGTCTGATACAATCGTCTCAGCATAAATTTGAGCGTTGAGGTTGCCTCTGATCCAAATCAACTCAGTTCTTCCGCCGATCCAAATACCCGCCCATACCATGATGGTTCCACCACTATAAGGATGGACTTCCTGGCAGGATTTTAATCGCTGTTGGCGTCCAGGGGTTCTCCAGTGTCGTATACGTCTTGTATCCGGTCTCATACCAAAACGAGACTCATCAGAAAAGCACACGAAACGCCATTGTTCTTCTGCCCAATTTCTGTGTTCAAGAGCCCATTGATATCGAATCCTACGATTGTGCATTGCTATAGGTGGTACCCGTAGCGGTCTTCGGGAATGAAGGTTCACTTCATGCAAGCGGTTTCTGACTGTTTGGTCGCTAATTAAGTTCCCTGAAGAGTGATGAAGCCTCACGGCTAACATCATGGCAGTTATTGTTGGAGCTCTTCGAGTTAAGATTTGAATATATCGGTCTTGTCTCCGTGTGGTGCAGCGATACCGTCCTCCATGGCGCTCAGCCACGGTACCAGTGCTTCGGTAACGTGTCCAAAGTCGACTGATAACTCTCTGACTTGTATTCAGAGCTAAAGCCACAGTACGTTGCCGGGAACCAGCTTCTATCAATCCCACGGCTCTGAGCATTTCTTCCCTGCTTAAATGACGTCGCCGCTCCATAATAACGTTGGTTTTAATCAGTAGTAGGGAAACAGTAGCACTAATAATGTCTTCAATGCGTTGTATGTTTTTATAGGGAAAATATTGACAGCTGATTTTCATCTTTTACTCGAATTTGATTCACAGTTCCTGATTCAAATTATGAAATGCACCAAAAAGGATCCATATAAATTTATAAAATCATAAATTTATTACAAAGCCACATCTCAATCTCAAGAAATCCGCTTAAAAATGCTTGATCCCTAGACACTTTTGATGTGTGTACTACTAATTTTATAAGGAGACAAATTATCTATTTTGATCGGTACTGTTACCAAACGTGATAAGTCCATAACGTAATATGACTTCACCTAAGCAAGGAATATTTTTAACTTGCCTGAGCGCATATAAAAGTGTTCATTTTATTGCACACTATCTACATTTACTCTCCAATTTATGTCTTTACATATAGTCACACCCAGGGAATCATTATGTTGCTTTTTCTAATATTTAGTACGTTCAGCTTAATGTTTATTTTGTAGTTAAAGATTTATTAAATTGTATATATACAGATTTACCAAGTTTATTTTTAAATTATATATTTATATAGCTAGCCATGTAGTCCGTTTATCTATGGTATTATTAATTCCTGTCTCATGTTCCTGAACTATTATTTCTTTTGTTTGATGTCACACAAATAGACATATCATCGGTAAATGGTCAACTCGCAATTGGTTATGTCAGTAATGTCATTTACATATAGTATATAATAACAATAATATATAGTTTATTTTCATCTCACAAAAATATGAAGATATTTTATGAATTAAGCAGTAAGCAGATTAATAGTCTAATATTTGTGAGAAGCGAGGAAGGCATAAACCTGTATTACACCAGATCCCCACACAACGAACATAAGGCATTGCAAATACAATACAATGAGACCTAGAATACTCCCTTTGGGACTCCTCGTCTATTCTGTTTTCTAAAGAATGCGAATGATCTCATTGATTTCAATAATCATTCACATCATATAAAGACTTAATAATATAATTTGAATCATTCAGGGATAGATCCAGATAAGGACGATCTATTTAATAAGATATTATTATGTCAAAATCATAATTATCAGAGCCTTGAGAGTTTGTACTAGTCAATGTAGCTATTTCCTATAGCTTCCATCGGCTAAGAAAATTGTTGTTGATTGACAAATTGATTGTTAAAAGCTGAGACAGAGAAAACGGGCTTTTGTGCATTTTTAAAATCTGCCAATGTGTCTTTGTATTGTGTTTTATTTATGTTTAAATCTCCTGCTATAACTATTGATTTTAATAAAATGATTTCTGATATTTACGCGAATATTACACATTGAAACATTATTTGAATAAACCGCGATATAATCCGTAAAATTAGTTTCATTTCAATATTGATTTTAAATTTACATAGATTATTCTATTTAGCTAAGAACTGCGTAGGGTCTGATTATGGTATTTGGTAAAGGCAAATTACATCTACAGGACTATTGCGTATGCTTAGCAACATAAGTGAATCAAGCTTCAGTTTTCCATCGAACTTTGATGTCAACTGAAGGTGTGTTGGTATTTATTGGTTACTCACTTTAGGTAATACCATTTGATAGTTATTCGATGGTCATTTTGGTATAATGATCATCACTTTAGCTGTCAAACGAGAAACATAATAAGGGACAGGTTCTCTTACTGATTCTTTCAACTCGGCATAACTGTAAATATAGTAAACTATGAAAACTATAGAGTAATGCAATAATTCGCGGAACCCAAGAATATGGTTTATGATATGGGTTACAAATTAGCTGGCGCCTTCGCGAGGCAGTCCGATATTAAGTGCCTGGTTTTATATTGGTCCACATTGTTATCTGATTATAGTCCGATGCAAGGATTAAGGTATTTTAATGAAGATTACCAGAAAACACATATGTCATCGTTAATTAATGCCATGGGATACATTTTACAAATACCCTTGTAAGTACATAATTATACATTAAGTTCACTGGATTTAAATTCGAACTTCTTTACTATGCCTCACAGGCACACACAGGGCTCACAGGGCTCTTACATATTGTCATTCTTTCAACTACCAAATTTACAATTGTCCTTGAGTACGGTAGCGTGATGGCTCAATAACCAAGAAATCATTTTCCTAATTCTGTCCACTGATTGAAAGGTCATAGAGTCTATAAACGACTGGTCCATTATAGAGAAGACTAGCCATTTTGGCAACCATAGTTTACTACTGAAGAGTTTGAGCACAAAACAGGAGAAGGAGTGTATTAGGGTACGGTAGGGTGATGGTCCAATTATATTTAATAACCATGAAATCATTTCCCTAATCCCTTCAACTGATTGAAAGGTGAAAGTCTATAAACGACTGGTTCATTATAGTCAAGACTAGCCATTTTGGCAGCCATGGTTTACTACTAAAGAAGTTAAACGCAAAACAGACGATATACGAAGTCTGTCCATATAGAAGACAGGTAAGTCAACCAAGTATGCGCAGAATAGCATTTTCAAAATCCAAATTACCCTGCGCAATAGACAAGGTTATTGCTAGGATTCAAAGAAATATTTGACCCCTTGCGCTACACAATCAAGGTAAGGATTAAGTGAACCATAGCGACGAGGTCTGATAACTATCTGCGTTGATTTATTTTGCATTTGAAATGTTCCGGTTACTACACCCTCTTAGAGATGCATATCTAGTATAAGATATGGCATAAGATACGTATTTAGTAGATTGAGAATATCAAGACTACTCAGAAGAGTTTAGTGTTTCAAAATTCTAATCAACCTCTATAATAGACAGGGTCTTTGCTGGAAATAATTTTATTGATAAAACCCTTTAAGCTGCAAGACAATTACTCAATACCTCGATCCTACCTTGGGGTGTAGTGACAACCTATTCTTTCCCAAATTCTAATCACTCAGCAGATCTAAATTATATATTCAAGCTAGCCTTACTAGAGTTTAACTCAAAGCTGAAGCTGAGTTAAAGGAACCAAACTTCTCTCGATAGTAAGTGGGAATTCGGCAAGATAAGAAATTGACTCACCAGTAGTGTAGTGCTGGGCTGCGGGTGAGCAACACCCCACTTAGCCAGGCGAGGGCCACCCGCGTAACCAGAAGTTTGGCGTGGTGGCTCGCACGATCCAATGTTCGGCACAGCGGCTCGCACGATCCAATGTTCGGCGCAGCGGCTCGCACGATCCAATGTTCGGCGCAGCGGCTCGCACGATCCAATGTTCGGCGCAGCGGCTCGCACGATCCAATGTTCGGCGCAGCGGCTCGCACGATCCAATGTTCGGCGCAGCGGCTCGCACGATCCAATGTTCGGCGCAGCGGCTCGCACGATCCAATGTTCGGCGCAGTGGCTCGCACGATCCAATGCTCGATGCAGCAGCTCGCACGATCCAATGCTCGATGCAGCGGCTCGCACGATGTTTATAAAACACAGAGCAATAGATAATTACGGCATATATTATGAGAGTATAAAACAGTTGGATAAATCATATTAAAGTGGTTGTGGTCTTATTAAAATTTAGGACAATGTAGTGTTCATGATTTGCTTAACAATGGGTACACTTTGTATAAATATATATATTTAAATATATTTTTATATGTAAAATTTTTAAAAGTTATAATAATTAAGAATCATGTTAAATGTAAAAAAACTGTTCATGAGACAGTTACAAAAACAAAATTACATTCAAATTAATCACATTGTAAAAAAAAAATATGACGTTAGTGGGTTATCTTATCGCACTTCTGAGATGTTGGTGCCTAATTAAGAAGTTCGGGTACCTACCTTTAGGTTTGCCGAATAGGTAGAAATAAATAACAACATATACGGGTACGTATGGTTTAATTCAGACATTTAAAATATTATCTTTCAAATATTTAATTAGGTAGTATTATTATTATTATATTACATATATATATACTTTAATTATACATTTGTTAATATCAAGAATTTATACTTTCCAACCAATGCCTGGTACGCGGCTGTGATGTCCACAACTCGACGTACAGTTTACGACTGCGCTCGCAGAGTGGCACGACTGCTAAGTAATGGTTTCCCCCACCATTACGTTCGTTCCGAACAATGCGTTGTGATTGGTCCGTCGTGCCGGTCGAGCGCAGATAGTCAAATCAACACTTTCAATATTTAATTACAATCATAATTACACATAAATTATACAAATATTAACAAATAATTAAATGTTGCTAACACACACTAGACTAAACTAGACAAAATTTTAGTTTAGTCGTGTCTTTCCTATTCAGAGATCCATGAATTAAACTAAGTTAGGTATAGTTTGATAGAATATAATGGTTTTAGTTACTCAACTTAGTTTTAAACGTATTTTGCTATTCTGTTGTACACAGTTTACGTCATTTATGCCAAATATTAGAAACTTCAAACTAAAATTAGATCAAAATAGTCGGCATCTAAAAGATGTCGATTAAAATAAAATAGAATAGACTAAAATATAATGAAATAAATATTAAAATTAATATTAAAATAAACATTAGAATAAATATTAAAATTAATATAAATAATAAAATAAATATTAAAATATTAAATATTTTTTATTAATAAATAAAATATTAAAATAAAATAAATATTAAAAAAATATAAATAATAAATTAGATATTAATAATAAAATAATATAAATAATAAAATAAAATAAATATTAATAAATAAAAAAAATATATTAACGAATATTAAAATTAAATAAATATTGAAATAAATATTAAATTCACCGTAAGTAGTGTCATAGCGCTAGTGCTGCGTAAACAAAGTGACATACAAAAATTCTATTTTCTGGAGGCTCACTGCGCGCGCACGCTGCAGCAGCGTCAACCTCAAAAACGTCAATTTTGATGTTGAAAACAATAATATCATTGGTTGAAATCGTCAAATAAAGTTATCGAACCAATAAACTGCACACATTAGTCAGTTAAATTGAGCCAAGTTTAAACGGACTTTATGTGACAACTAGCGACCCGTCCCGGCTTCGCACGGGTGTAATTTAGAATAAAAAAAGATGTGAATAATTTAAAGTTACTGCCTTTGTTTATAGAATTTCTTCATAAATAATGTTTGTAGCTGACTTTTCGTAATGCAATATGAAAAAAATTTGTTTAAAAGTGACGCGTGAAAGGGGTACGAATAGCTGTCTGTCCATGGGCAAAGAACTCAACGCTTAGGTTTAAGCCTGCAACGTTGAATCTCTGAGCTTGTGATTTGTTAATTGTATTTACAATTTTATTAGAAACTGCAGACGTGTACCGGTGCACAATTTGGGTGGATTAAGGACAGGAACAGGACACCATTTCTTTAAAACCAATTTATGGAAGCAATACGCGCTTCCCTTAGATCATGTATTCTATACTCTAAGGCGCTTCCTTGTTCGGTTTCATCGTTAATATCTAAACGGGGGTCAACCGGGAAATTCTTACCCACTAAAACCCCCGCGGCTATCACGTCGGCACATTAGAGGGCGGACCTGGGCTATCTGTCGGGATCTGCACCAGCTTATCAGCTGGTTCAAAGTCAAGGCACTGAGTGGTATCCCACTCAGTGCCTTGACTTTGAACCCGCCGCCGGAGAAGCACGTTATAGTTCCCTGGGAACCTGTCACGGTGCTCACGGTTACAGGGGTCATGGGGGAAGCCTTTAATGGGATTTACGGGACCCTGTTGGTGGTCAACCGGGTTATGTAGGATTCTTATACACTAAACCCCCAACGGCCGTGCAATCAGCACATAAGAACCCCTTCTTGGGCTATCCGGTGGGATCTGCACCATGATACTCTCAGTGGCTTGCCTTTGACCCCGCCACTGGGGGCACAATAAAGCCACCCGGGAAGCTGTCACCGTGCTCACGGTTACAGGGGTCACGGGGGAAACCTTCAATAGGTCCCCGGGACCCTGTTGGCGGTCAACCGGGTTATGTAGGATTCTTATACACTAAACCCCCAACGGCCGTAAAATCAGTACATAAGAATCCTGGACTATCCGGTGGGATCTGCACCAAGATCCCTCAGTGTCTTGCCTTTGAGCCCGCCACCGGGGAGCACAATAAAGCCACCCGGGAAACTATCATCGTGCTCAATACGGGGATTGCGGGGGAAACCTCCAATAGGCCTCCAGGATCCTGCGGGCGATCGACTGCGGTATGTGTCCCCCATGGCTGTTCACACAGAAGATGAGGGCTGCACCGTGTACCCCTCAGTGCAAGGTAAGGGCCTTTGAAGCCGCTGCCGGGGGCGCATTATATATAGCCCCCCGGGAATCTGTCACCGTTGTCACAGTTAAGAGGATGGTGGGGGAAACATCCAATATGTCCCCGGGATCCCGTGGGGAAGTAAACCTGGGTATTTGGGATTCTTACCCACTAAAACTCCCGTGGCTGTCACATCGGCACATGAGAGGGAAACCTGGTTTCTCGGGTGGGATCTGCACCAGGTGTCCCTCAGTGCCTGGCCTTTGAGTCCGCATAAAAAAATAATAAAATGATCAAAAATAAAAAGTTTTAAAGTACACAAAAACAATCCCAAAGAGAAATTTGAACCCGGACCCAGCTGTGCTTAGAAGACGCTTCCGTAATCTCCAGACCACGGCTACTCTTTTTTTCTATTATTCGAATTACTTGATCATATTCTTGTTATATGTCTGCTCAGTCCCATAAAACTTAATTAGGTTTTCTATATAAGTACATTAAACTTCAATGAAAAATCATCTAACCAATGGTGAAAACAGCTGTGTGGTTTAGAAGGTGCTATCGGATATAGACAGGCTCGGATAGAGACTTTGTTTCACACTATGTAAAGATACGCCGATAGGGAACAACACCAGCCAACCTGTAAAAAAAACCCTGACTGACAGACAGACAATAATTGCAATATAGTTTTGGCGTTTATATCATACGTACAATACATGATATGCATGTATTGTACGTATGTATTCCTACCGAAACAGACATTTTGGAAATATATTTTCAAATATATTTCCAAATGGAAACAAACAAATGATACCACATATTATTAATATAAGATCCAATAGTACAAATATCAATTCATTATCATTATCATTCACTTTTAACGTAACGTTTCCACTAATAACTAAATCATAACATTAGAGAGAAGCTAACTACGTATGCATGATTTTAAATTTAAAAAAGTATTAAATCTAAAAAATATATTAGAAATAAAAAGTGCCGGAGTCAATATGAGTTAAATATTTAAAACATCGAATCTTAATATAAATAAAAAAACAAAGTTTAAAAACACAAAAAAAAATCCATACACGGGTTGCGAACCCGGACAGTCCATACTTAGAGGACGCTTCCGTAACCACTTGACCAAGGAACTTTGATTTTATTCTTCGAATTACCCTATCTTATTCTTGTGATATATTTGTACCGCCGTCGGTTGAGTAATAATACTCCTTTTTTACCCTGTTAAGGGATAAATTAAAAAAAATATGAAATACAAATTCAATTAACTTTCTTAACGAAAGTCTGTGCAAAATTTCAAGTCAATAGGACTAAGGAATCGCGTTCTCCCATACAAACTTTGCCCCCCTGTTTCACCCCCTTAGAGATTGAATTTCACAAAAACCCGTCTTAGTGAGCACCTTTGTCCTAAAAGGAACCCCCATGCAAAATTTGAGACTTCTAGCACTTGTAGTTTCTGAGATTTCGTGATGAGTGGGTTTTTGCTTACTCTTTTATATAATAATAAAGATGTGTGGTTCGGAAACGCAATGTGTCAAGTTATCTAACCAATAGCGCTAACGAATAGATAAACTATCGATAAAAGTACCTCAGAAACCGGCCATTAGTGGTTTAAGCAGGTTTGTATGTAGATTATATAAATATATTATATAAACTATATTTGTGTGTGTATATATTAGTGTATATATATAATATACAGGATGGAATTTTGTAATGCCACCTGAAGGGAAAGTACTCTTAATACTGTAGATAGAAAATTTTACTCAAAGAAAACATTCCTTTATTTTTTAAAAGAAAGAAAACTGCATTCGTAGATTTTTAAAAATTCGCTTGCCGCACCCGGTAATCGAACCGACTAAAATCTCTAAAAGTTGCACCCTGTACTTTTATTGCATCGATCGTTAGGGTCAATTAGAAGGATGAAATCTCTCTATCAAAATTCATAAATTAAATAAAAGAAAAACAATGAAATCTTAAATTATTAATTCAATGGATCTAGTTAAAGCACTTTTACTCAAAGATCCATCTGTTTACTTATGGTGCTCCAGCCCATAACAGCAGAATCACTACTGCCTACATTAACCATTTTAATACCTGGATTGTTACAAACGGCACAATCAGATGGCCTGCGAGATCACCATATCTCACCCCTTTAGATTTTTTTTTGTGGGGATATGTAAAAAATCAAATTTACATTAAATCTTATGAGAATGTAAACGAGTTGAGAGTTGAAGTTCAGAATACGATTTATAACATTCACCACAACACGTTATTATAGGTTACTAGAAATGAATTCGTTAGAAGAATAAATTTATGTAACCAAGAAGATGGAGCCCATTTCGAGCAATTAATTAGTTAGTTTACCATTTTTTGTAAATAATTAAAATAATGTAAGATTTCATTGTTTTCCTTTTATTTAATTTATGAAATTTGTTAGAGAGATTTCATCCTTATAATTGACCCTAATGATCGATGCAATAAAAGTACAGGGTGCAACTTTTAGAGATTTTAGTCAGTTCGATTACCGGGTGCGGCAAGTGAATTTTTAATAATCTTCGAATGCAGTTTTCTTTCTTTAAAAAAATAAAATAATGTGTACTTGAGTAAAATTTTCTATCTACAGTATTAAGAGTACTTCCCCTTCAGGTGGCAATACAAAATACCACCCTGTATATATAAGTTTATGTGCCTATATTATTGAATCCTATTTAATCATAGTTCAATATTATCTATTGGTTTTTTTAGTATATTCTTTTCTTTAGAATCTCGCTGTGTACACTTGTTTCTGTCGTTTTTCTTTATTTTTAACCGCATTCAAAAAGGGGGAGGTACTTAATTCGTCTGTATATATATATATATTTAACGTGTGTTTCCGCATAACTCTGGCAATTATGAACCGATTTAAAAATATGTTTCTTCCATCCATTCTTCAATCCATTGATTGGATCCCATAAAAAAATAATGCTTACGAATAAGTAGTTCTTGAAAAAACAAGAATGGCGACCTGAATGGAAACCTGCAGGAATGTGTTAGCATCGGTGATATTTAGTATAAATAAGTATAACAAATATTATTATAAAGTAATTTATTTGGTTCATTTATGTTTCGTCAGCGACGATTGAGGGTAGTAGAAAATGACTATGCTTTGAAAAAGTGTTGTATTAATGAAATAACTTAATATTAGTAGTATTTAACTATTGATTAACACATGTAAAATTGTTATTTGAAGCCCAATTCGATTAGAATAATTTATTATTGATATTGTATAAAATATTGTAAAACGAGTAATGAAACTGACAATGTCACCCCGACTACTTCAGTGGATTGAGATTGCTATAAATACGTTGTAATCGTTTAGAACGGATAGTCTTAAAACAGTTTTTGAACAGTCTGGAACAATATTTAATAGTCGACAGTCGTGTACAATCTTCAGTTGGTGACGGATCAGTAGAAAGCTAAGTATATTTAGTATTGTTAATTTACATTGTTATGATGATATTGTGTTATGTTATTATGTTGTATTTTTGATAAGTCATATAATATGATATATGACTTGGAGCTGGTGCTGGAAGTGGTTGTAGGTGCTGGTGGAGACCACTTGGGGAGTCCTATATATTTTATATGCTTCTCTCGTTACTGATAGTGTAATGGATTAATTACTTTATGTTCTGTGATAGGAAATGTGTCGTAATTGACACTGTTATCTAATAAATATTATATACTGATATTTGAGACTTTTGTGTAAGATACCTACCTCCAAACCATTAATAAAATCCGATAAATTGATAAAGAATACTTTTCATAAAGTATTACCCTACATTATTCGGTACTAAGGTTATGGATGATCTAGACTATTAAATAGTCGGCTATACATCCTGATACATTTATATAGTTATATATTCCATAATTTAACAAATGCTTATAAGATGACATTATGTCGCTTTTTAAGGATAAAAGTAGTCATAACTCTGCTAATATTTACCAATTTTAATGATTCCTTTTTTTACACGAAAAAAGGAACCACGGTAATAAATCTGTATGAATTTTATCATAACGAGATAAGAACTTCCTGGAGAACCATGAACGATGTGGAGGAATTTATCTGGTAAAAACCATAAAACTGATGTTCTCCATTATATTCCCCTGACAAATACGAGGCATGCCTTTTAAGTTCTGTCGTTTGAAAAAAAACCACAACTAGAACCTTATTGTTTTCCAAAGTATTCACCACGTAGCTCAATACACTTTACCATTCGCTCAAACCAGTTATAACATTTATTCCACTCTAAAGTGGAGGTGTTCTAAATGGCTGACTAAAAAATAGCATTAATCCTAATACTTTCAACTGTTTTGAGATTCAAAATTTAAACACATTCGAATATAGAACAGTTCCAAATTCAAAATTGCCCGGAAATATGGAAACGACAGAACTTAAAAGGCATGCCTCGTATGAACCGATTTCAATGATTCTTTTTTATTCGAGAGTAAACTACCATGATGATCCATGCAAATTTCATTACGACCGGATAAATTGTTTCTGAAGAAACATGAATTATGTAAATAGACTATAATGTGATCTTATGATCACATTATAGTCTATTTAGTCTAGACCATCGAAGACTGTAAAATGAGCTAGGTAGGTTATCCTACCTAGCTCATTTTACCGTCTTCGATGGTTCAATCTTTAAGTATGAAAATATCACTAGGTACGCTAACACCAACTTCGATAATATTTAAATTATTTTATACTTTTCAGCGTTATTGAAGTCGGTTCAATTTTTTTTTTAATATTTTATGGTAAAATAAGTCACTAAAAAGTGTAAAACCCTTTAAAATAAACGACTTCGAAATAAATTATCTAAAAAGCATAAAAAAACGAAAATATACTGAAGTTGGTGTCAGCTGGTGCTAGTGTTAGTTAAAATGATGTGCTAGCACGGACTTCAAAATACATACTATGATGTCGTTTTATTTTTAAATAATTAATTTTAATTTCATCACCACTGTCATCTTCAATGATTCAATGATTATCTTTTGTGTAAGGTGTTATGCTCTCACAGATATAGATTAAATCTATATCTGTGTATGCGCTCTTAGTTTTCTGGGCATAGGATGCTATCAGTTAACTGATAAATTTAACGCGGGAACAACAACTTGAATCTAATGTTCCTTGTCTACTAGATACATATGTATGACATACTAAAAAGTTAAGTCCTCCCACTGTTTATAAATTTAACTATGATATCGCAGTTATGATATTATTTATTTCATATATTTCCTCTTTTCAGAAGCACCCGTTGCAATTCAACCTGAGCTAGAGTCACAAAACAGAACAAGTGAAGTTGTAAATTGTAATAAAGATAAGAAATATGTAAATATCAGTTCAAATATCGGTGTAATGGAGGCAAGCTTATCTAAGTTATTTAATGAGAAAAATATTAATGCTATTGTAACTAACAATAGCCAGCCTTATGTACACGATACCAATGATAAAGAATGTTATAATTATATTCCATCAAACAATATCACAACTATTTATAATCAGGCATTGAAACAATATAAATGTAAATCGATTTCGAAAAACGTTAATGAATCTCAAGGAAGCGTTGTGAACAGAAGTATTGAACGAATCGCCTATGAAGTGTGTAATAAGCGTTTTACTAATGGTGACAAACCCAACACTTGCAATGTGTGTGATAAAAGTTTTAGTAATAAATCAAGACTAATAACTCACTCCTGGATACATACTGGCGACAAACCATTCACATGCGATGTGTGTGATAAAAGATTTAGTAATAAATATAATTTAATGGATCATATAAGAATTCATACTGGCGAAAAACCTTTCACTTGCAATGTATGTCATAAAAGTTTTACTCATAAATCAAATCTAAATATTCACACCCGCACTCATATTGGCGACAAACCTTTCACTTGCAATGTTTGTGATAAAAGTTATAGCAGAAAAGAAGCTCTAAAAACTCACTCCCGGATACACACTGGCGACAAACCATTCACTTGCAATGTGTGTGATAAAAGTTTTAACAGAAAAGAAGCTCTAAAAACTCACACCCGGTTACATACTGGTGACAAACCATTCACTTGCAATGTGTGTGATAAAAGTTTTAACAGAAAAGAAGCTCTAAAAACTCACACCCGGATACATACTGGTGACAAACCATTCACTTGCAATGTGTGTGATAAAAGTTTTAACAGAAAAGAAGCTCTAAAAACTCACACCCGGATACATACTGGTGACAAACCATTCACTTGCAATGTGTGTGATAAAAGTTTTAATCATAAATCAAATCTAAATATTCACACCCGCACTCATATTGGCGACAAACCTTTCACTTGCAATGTGTGTGATAAAAGTTTTAAAAGAAATGAAGCTCTACAAACTCACACCCGGATACATACTGGCGACAAACCTTTCACTTGCGATGTGTGTGATAAAAGGTTTAACAGTAAAGAAGCTCTTAAAACTCACACCCGGATACATACTGGCGACAAACCATTCACTTGCAATGTGTGTGATAAAAGTTTTAACAGAAAAGTAGCTCTAAAAGCTCACACCTGGATACATACTGGTGTCAAACCATTCACTTGCAATGTGTGTGATAAAAGTTTTACTCATAAATCAAGTCTAAATATTCACACCCGCACTCATATTGGCGACAAACTTTTCACTTGCAATGTGTGTGATAAAAGTTTTAACAGAAAAGAAGCTCTTCAAACTCACACCCGGATACATACTGGCGACAAACTTTTTACTTGCGTTGTGTGTGATAAAAAGTTTAGCAGAAAAGAAGCTCTAAAAACTCACACCCGGATACATACTAGCGACAAACGTTTCACTTGCGATGTGTGTGATAAATGTTTTACCAATAAACCAAGACTAATAAATCACACCCGGATACATACTGGCGACAAACCTTTGCGATTTGTGAAATAAGTTTTACAAATAAAAGTAATTTATTAAGACACATACCTACGATTTCATACTGGGGACAAACCTTTAACTTGCAATATGTGTGAATAAAGTTTCAGCGAAAAAGGTAATTTAAAGTGGCATGCGTTTAGTGTTTACAATAAGACTTCCTAATGGCTGTTAGATACAATATAATACCCAGCAATCCATCTAGAAATAACTAGGTACGTTAAAAAAAGCTTATCTATGAAGGTTCCTAATTGTAAAGATAGTAAAGAACCAAGACCTATTGCAAGGTTTAAAAAACTTCATGTATCATGTAATGAAACCTATACAACTATGAGCCACTTCTAGATACAATGTTTGTGCCCTCAATCGAGTGAATGTCGATGCATGTACCCAACAAGATATTTTTAGTTTATTATACTAGGGACTGGATTTACATGTATTTAAAATTCCAAAATATGTAAGTACCTACATATAATATGGACTAAAAAGCGAATAAGGAGAAAGTAGTAGGTGAATAGGTGCTGAATTTAGCGCCGATACCTATAAGATAAGGTTTTTATTTGCATCAGAAGACACACAAACATACATGGTAATAAAAAAAGAACAAAATACTGTGAAAAAAGAACATACATACAATAAGCAAACAATAACTTGAGTTGTCATACTTTCGACAAGGTGTGTGTCACAGTGATGCAAACCTATAAATATTTTGCTCATTCGCAAATTGTTCCTACCCCGTATGAACATTTTTTTTGTGATTTACCTACGCTTATCGTAAGTACTATGTTTCGTATACATCTATTTGGTCTATTCCCAGTTGTCACCACTGGCTTTGTCACCACTGGTGACAACTGGGACAAATATGTTTACAAACGTCACCACTTCTATAAAAAATAATTAAAATAAAATCGAGTAGGTTAGATCAATGTATTAATTAAGTATAATAAGGTGGTTAAATTAGGTGTAAGTGATATGAGTAATAAAATCTACATATTTTTAGTTTACTGGTAAATTGTGTAAAGTTGTGGGTAGACAAGTTTATCGCCTATACTATATTAAAACTCAAAGAGCACTTTTTCTGTACATTGAATATTTTTCCAAAATTTCTATGTGGGGATACTATACTATCGACATAGAGGCCAAAACAATTTTTTTTTGAATTATTGTCTGTCTGTCTGTCTGTCTGTCGTTCTGTTTGTCCAGGTATCATTTGAAAACCCGTGGATGGATTTTGATAGGACTTTCACTGATGTGTTGTGTAGAAGTAGGGGTATAAATTGGTATATAAAACATCACGCTATGTTTCATAGGGGCTAAGCAGTGAAACATTACTTCCACATATTACCACGTAATTTCCTTTGTATGTGAATAGGGTAATTATAGACTGATCAGTTAATCATTAAGATATGTATTATTACGCTATATACAATAGGGACTGAGCAGACATTTAGTTTGCATAAGATATGGCAGTGGCGAAGGGTCAATTTTTGTAAGGGGTAAGCCGGTCCGGTAGACCCAGGACATTTTCGGACGGTACACCCAGGACATCATTATATTTCGATGTTTCTCGTTTATTTAAAGTATTTATGCAATCATCACAATCACGGTTAATCACGGTGATACACCAAACACGTTCCGATCTACATTGCTTAAACCGGGAAATTGAGACGTCATCTAATTTAATAAAGGCAGTTTTGACGACAATTGATTATGATGATTGCATAAATACTTTAAATAAACGAGAAACATCGAAATATAATGAATGCAAGAATAATCACATTAAAAAGTATGAAAAATTGATCAACAAATCAAATGTCGAACATAATTCAATACCAAGTGACGGAGCGCAACCATTCACTCACGCCGCTAGCACCACAGTTAGTGAGTCACGCGCAGTCATCAATCTGTCGAAACAAACATTAGATGAACCAACGATACAAGTACTCACGAAAGGCCTGAATTTTTCAATTGCGCCAAGAAGGATACCATATGAAGAGATAATATCAAGCGTAGAGGACGTTCTGGGTAAAAATAACTTAGGGAAGGAGGATTCGGAGGCAATTCGTCAGGATGTTTCATCCCTGTTACGACGGAGTTCTTTGCCAACACCAAATCTTCCCAAAAACCAATATGAAGCATTAAAAAACTTACGCACCAGAACTGACATCACCATACTACGCGCAGACAAAGGCAATGCTACCGTCATCTTAGACACCGACGATTACAATCTGAAAATACAACAACTGTTATCGGATGTAAGCACATACGAAAAGGTCAGAACAGACCCAACTAACAATATTCTCAAAACAACGAGTAATATCATAAAGAAAAACTCCGAGAGATTGAATCTCGATGTCAAGTCACTAATACCTTCTTGTGCAAAGCCGCCGAAGTTGTATGGGTTGCCCAAAGTACATAAACCCAATGCTCCGCTACGTCCAATTGTGAGCCAGATCGACACACCAACTTACAAGTTGGCTCAGCACGTGGCAAAAGTGCTTTCATCACTAAGAGGGCACACACAAGCGCATACCAGGGATTCATACCATTTTGTCAATGAAATCAAACATCTGAGTATTTCTGACAATGAAACTATGGTCAGTTTTGATGTCCAGTCCCTATTCACATGCCTACCTGTGGTGGACTGCATTGAAATTGTAAAAAAGAGGCTAGCCGAGAAAAACATGCCAAAGGAATATGCAGAACTATTAGAACATTGCCTTACATCTGGCTATCTATTGTGGAAGGAGCAATTCTATAAGCAAGTAGATGGAGTAGCGATGGGCTCACCTGTATCTCCCGTAGTAGCTGACATTTTCATGGAAGACTTTGAGGAGACAGCCCTCAGAACTTCACCTGTTACTCTGAGATTCTACAAGCGATACGTAGACGATACCTTCACAATATTACCATCTGATAAAGTAACAGTATTCCTGGACCATCTTAACTCCATCAATCCAAAAATTAAATTCACAATGGAGTTGGAGTCAAATAACTCATTGGCCTTTTTGGATGTATTAGTAATGCGGAATCCTAATAATACCTTGGGCCATACTGTGTACAGAAAACCAACCCATACAGATAGGTACTTGAATGGTGAGTTTCATCATCCCCCAACACAGCTAGCTACAGTGGGTAAATCTTTGTTTCAAAGAGCACGCGGAATCTGTGATGATGACCATCTGAGCGCTGAGCTTCAACATGTCAAGCAAGTACTGCGTGATAACAAGCTCCGGATCCCGCGCCGCCATCATAGTGAACGTGTCAAACCAGCCACAGTGGAGCGTCAACCTGCTGTCCTACCATATGTTAGAGGGGTTACTGACAAGATTGGCTACATCTTAAAGCGGGCTTCAATCAAAACTTATTATAAGCCACCAAAGAAGATAAGTCAATATTTACCACCTGTCAAATGCCACATACCTTTACAAGATGCAGGAGTTTATAAACTCGACTGTGACTGTGGGCTCTCCTACATTGGGCAAACAAAGCGTGCAATAAAAACTCGCGTTAAAGAGCACATAGCTGATGTGAAACACCGACGCTGTACAAAATCTGCAGTCTGTCTGAAACGTTCAGGATCGCACCCGCCATTATATCAGATTTGATAAACCACAAATCCTCGCAAAAGAACACCGTTTCCAACCAAGGATGATTCGTGAGGCTATTGAAATCAAAAAACATCCTAGTTTCAATAGAGAAGATGGTTGGGTGTTACCACCAGCTTGGGATCCTGTGATAAATATAATTAAATCCAAAACCAGACATAACACTGCACGGCGTCAAGATACTGTAAGCTCTTACTGCGTAGGTCGGACCAACAACAATAATCATCACCAGCCGGAAGACGTCCACTGCTGAACATAGGCCTCCCCCTTAGACCGCCACAATGAACGACAATTTGCTATTTGCATCCACCGGTTGCCTGCGACGCGAACAATGTCGTCGGTCCACCTAGTGGGAGGCCTGCCTACGCTGCGTCTTCCGGTTCGTGGTCGCCACTCGAGAACCTTTCTTCCCCAACGGTTATCGGTTCTTCGAGCGATGTGGCCTGCCCACTGCCACTTCAACTTGCATATTCTACGAGCTATGTCGGTGGCCTTGGTTCTTCGACGAATCTCCTCATTCCGGATTCTGTCGCGCAAAGAAACTCCGAGCATAGCTCTCTCCATAGCTCGTTGTGTGACTCTGAGCTTCTCCAAAAGGCCAGCTGTTAAAGACCACGTCTCAGTACCATAAGTCATCACTGGCAACACACACTGGTTAAAAACCTTTGTCTTCAGGCACTGCGGAATTTCTGATGAGAAGATGTCACGTAGTTTCCCGAACGCTGCCCATCCGAGTTGGATTCTTCGGGCTCTATTTATACTGTCATAATTTTCGGTGTACCCTCAGTTATTGTTGTTGTTTTTATTGATGTACCCTCAATTCCTATTGGTTATTATTGTTGTTGGATTCTAACAACAATAATAACCAATAGGAATTGAGGGTACATCAATAAAAACAACAACAATAACTGAGGGTACACCGAAAATTATGACAGTATAAATAGAGCGCAGGGACGTTCAACATCTCAGTCCGCCCGTGACCATGGGTGCTGCAAAGCATTCGAAACGTCGGGAAAATTAAAATAAATCGCGATATAATCCGTAAGAGTAGATTAATTACAATGTCTAGTATTCGCGTAAATAAAAGACAACATCACATTTTATTTTTTGCCCAACTGCCCCAGAAGGTGGTTTATGTTTTTTGTATGTATTTTATGGGACTAATCCCACCACTCATTCCCACCACTGTTACTCCTGTAAGCCAGGATCTACAGTGGTCACCACTGAAGACACCGAGGTTTGACCCTCGGCGAGTCCCAGGGGAACGCTAAATTGTCTTGGAACCCGCAACAAATTTAATTAAAAAGGTAGATAGGAGGAGTTGGAAATACATATATTCCACTTCCCTCCTTTGCAAAGCGGGAGACAAGCAAATAATTAACAAACGGTCGATACAACCTTAAAAAGGAAGACTCTTACAGGCGGAACAACGAAGGCTAGTCCACCCGTAAGGCACCACGGTTCTGCTAATATTTTAAAGGGGCCTATTTGATTTTTCAACCTTGTTTCCAATAATAGGTATGGCAAAAACGTTTGAACGCACGGAAGTTCTCCTTAAAGAGTGGCTACACAGTTACTAACCAGCCTCCAACAAAGGTCAAGTGGTTGGGACGTCTACCGTTGGCGTGCTGGCTACACGGTTATAAACCACAGGCACTAACTTGATAGAGTGGCTATGATTCCAGGAAAAATATCGATATGTCGATATTTTATGTTTAGATAGAGGGATATTTTTCCGAGATATTTAATATTTCGATATCTCCTTCGATCGACATACTTGATATTTTACCTAGATATATCGATATAAAAAATGAATTATCGAAAAATAATATTAAAATAAATATTTTTTGTCTAGATTACAATATCTTTGTCTTCAGCGAGGGATATAAAGAGTTGGGGCACCCACCACCCTAATGTCTTTTCTATTTTGACAATGTTTGGACGGTTAAAATTGATATTCTTGTGATACTTAAGTAGATAACTAAAACTTGAAACCGCCAATATTCTTTTAAATAATAACGACATTTTTCATTTAATAATCTTACCCGACATATGTTTTAAAAATGTCGATACGATGTTATGTCGACACCTTATTTTTGCTCTTGCACATCTCTAACGTTACACGTGCGGTTGGCGTCCGACCAAGGCCGTTGTAGCTCTAACACCGTGGCTACACGGTTATAAACCAGCCTCCAACCAAGGTCAAGAGGTTGGGACATCCACCGTTGGCGTGCTGGCTACACGGTTATAAACAACAGGCACTAACTTGATAAAGTGGCTATGATTCCAGGAAAAATATCGATATGTCGATATTTTATGTTTAGTAGTCTTGTGTACTACAGGAACGGTGAACGGTTAGGAACCGTTGCGCAGTGCTCACCGAATAGATTCGCTAATCTTAATCGTACATCGGACACACTCCAATGGAGTTAACGTACGTACCTATCATATCATTAGTTAATAGTAGTTCTACTTCAGTTGGGCGGTATATTGTGTACACATGGGTCTTGTTGTGGTACAAAAAGAACTTTCGAGATTCCATACATTGCATACATTTGATAATACCTAATTATACTGTATGTTGTAGATTAAAATAAAATTACACGACAGAAGTTAGTAAACGGGTGCAATCGTTCTGAAACATTTGTAAACTACCTATTAAGTACCGTAGTACCGTACGGTTAGTGTGAACTCGTTCACTTCCGAAACTGTACTAGTACGGAACGATCTTTCAAATCAACGAGCAGGCGCACAAGACTGCTGACTGACTGGCACTGAGAAGTATTGGCTAGGTTTATTGAAGAAATATCTTCGTCCATCATCGGATCCTGTTCACAATATTTCTACCACCTACTCGTCATGTCCTGTTCAGAGAGTATAAATTTAGTATGTCTACGTTTATTGGTTCATTGTGTCATTAAACCCTGGCCAAGATTACCACGTATTCTTTAGTAGCACTGGATAAACACGTGTACATTTCGTGACTTTTGGACGAATGGAAGTACTAGAAAATGTATGTTACTATCTATATAACTAATGTATCCCTACATCTATTTGGAAAAGAGCTGATCTTTAAACAGCTGGACTGATTTTCATGATACATAGCTATGAACCCTATCCCTTTAACTAGCTTTCACATACAAAAACGCGCATTGAAACCCGTCCACTCGTTGGAGCGCCATGATGCCACAGACAGACTACGTCGACCTTATAAGACCCCTCCTTTTTGATCGGTGGTTAAAAATATCGATACAATAAACCGCGATATAATCCGTCAAAATATTAAACTATTTTTCATTTAAATATCGATACGATGTTATATCGATACCTTATCTTTGCTTTTGCTACATCTCGTATTGGTTAGAGCTGCCGTTGCCAACGACGCTTCCCAACCGAGACCGTTAGAGCTATGAAGGTCAAACGAAACCCAAGGGTGTTAGAGCTACAACGGCCTTGGTCGGACGCCAACGGCACGTGTAACGTTAGAGATGTGCAAGAGCAAAAATAAGGTGTCGACATAACATCGTATCGACATTTTTAAAACATATGTCGGGTAAGATTATTAAATGAAAAATGTCGTTATTATTTAAAAGAATATTGGCGGTTTCAAGTTTTAGTTATCTACTTAAGTATCACAAGAATATCAATTTTAACCGTCCAAACATTGTCAAAATAGAAAAGACACTTGGGTGGTGGGTGCCCCAACTCTTTATATCCCTCGCTGAAGAAAAAGATATTGTAATCTAGACAAAAAATATTTATTTTAATATTATTTTTCGATAATTCATTTTTTATATCGATTTATCTAGGTAAAATATCAAGTATGTCGATCGAAGGAGATATCGAAATATTAAATATGTCGGAAAAATATCCCTCTATCTAAACATAAAATATCGACATATCGATATTTTTCCTGGAATCATAGCCACTCTATCAAGTTAGTGCCTGTGGTTTATAACCGTGTAGCCAGCACGCCAACGGTGGACGTCCCAACCACTTGACCTTTGTTGGAGGCTGGTTAGTAACTATGTAGCCACTCTTTTAGAGCTATGAAGGTCAAACGAAATCCAAGGGTGTTAGAGCTACAACGGCCTTGGTCGGACGCCAACGGCACGTGTAACGTTAGAGATGTGCAAGAGCAAAAATAAGGTGTCGACATAACACCGTATCGACATTTTTAAAACATATGTCGGGTAAGATTATTAAATGAAAAATATTGTTATTATTTAAAAGAATATTGGCGGTTTCAAGTTTTAGTTATCTACTTAAGTATCACAAGAATATCAATTTTAACCGTCCAAACATTGTCAAAATAGAAAAGACACTTGGGTGGTGGGTGCCCCAACTCTTTATATCCCTCGCTGAAGACAAAGATATTGTAATCTAGACAAAAAATATTTATTTTAATATTATTTTTCGATAATTCATTTTTTATATCGATATATCTAGGTAAAATATCAAGTATGTCGATCGAAGGAGATATCGAAATATTAAATATGTCGGAAAAATATCCCTCTATTTAAACATAAGATATCGACATATCGATATTTTTCCTGGAATCATAGCCACTCTATCAAGTTAGTGCCTGTGGTTTATAATCGTGTAGCCAGCACGCCAACGGTGGACGTCCCAACCACTTGACCTGTGTTGGAGACTGGTTAGTAACTGTGTAGCCACTCTTTGACACCCTTGGATTTCGTTTGACCTTCATAGCTCTAACGGTCTCGGTTGGGGAGCGTCGTTGGCAACGGCAGCTCTAACCAATACGAGATGTAGCAAAAGCAAAGATAAGGTATCGATATAACATCGTATCGATATTTAAATGAAAAATAGTTTAATATTTTTACGGATTATATCACGGTTTATTTTTTATTTTAATTATATTGTATCGATATTTTAACCACCGATCAAAAAGGAGGGGTCTTATAAGTTCGACGTAGTCTGTCTGTGGCATCATAGCGCTCCAACGGGTGGACGGGTTTCAATGCGCGTTTTTTTATGTGAAAGCTAGTTAAAGGGATAGGGTTCATAGCTATGTATCATGAAAATCAGTCCAGCTGTTTAAAGATCAGCTCTTTTCCAAATAGATGTAGGGATACATTCGTTATATAGATAGTAACATACATTTTCTAGTACTTCCATTCGTCCAAAAGTCACGAAATGTACACGTGTTTATCCAGTGCTACTAAAGAATACGTGGTTATCTTGGTCAGGGTTTAACGACACAATCACTGAACCAATAAACGTAGACATACTAAATTTATACTCTCTGGACAGGATATGACGAGTAGGTGGTAGAAATATTGTGAACAGGATCCGATGATGGACGAAGATATTTCTTCAATAAACCTAGCCAATACTTCTCAGTGCCAGTCAGTCAGCAGTTTTGTGCGCCTGCTCGTTGATTTGAAAGATCGTTCCGTACTAGTACAGTTTCGGAAGTGCTACTACGGTACTTAATAGGTAGTTTACAAATTCAGAACGATTGCACCTGTTTACTAACTTCTGTCTTGTAATTTTATTTTAATCTAGAACATACAGTATAATTAGGTATTATCAAATGTATGCAATGTATGGAATGTCGAAAGTTCTTTTTGTACCACAACAAGACCCATGTGTACACAATACACCGCCCAACTATCGGTGTTCGACCACCGAATCTATTCGGTGAGCACTGCGCAACGGTTCTTAACCGTTCACCGTTCCTGTAGTACACAAGACTACTAAACATAAAATATCGACATATCGATATTTTTCCTGGAATCATAGCCACTTTATCAAGTTAGTGCCTGTGGTTTATAACCGTGTAGCCAGCACGCCAACGGTGGATATCCCAACCTCTTGACCTTGGTTGGAGGCTGGTTTATAACCGTGTAGCCACGGTGTTAGTCGCCACAAGGTCCATATAATAAGCATAAGGCTACACTCATGTTGCCAAGAGACTACACTCCCAAAGTATATAATGGGCAGATTGTTCATTTTTTTTTATTTTTTTTTTGGGAATGATAGACGCTGTTGGCCGCAGATGGCCATTACAGCTTCACCGGACAATAGGAGGCGAGCGTTTGAAGCGCTCTAGCCTTTACGGCAGAAGTAGCGACGAGCTCAAGGGCACCTCAGGGAGGCACGGCCTCGGCTTGGGCTGTCGCTTAAGAGAGGGCTGAGTTTACCACCGGTTCACAACGCGCCCCCACTGAGAAGAACCGGCAAGAAACTCAGTGGGGTGGTGCACGTCGTTGAGGTCGCATACGTACGACCCTTCGGCCTCGCCGGCGAGACCGGTGTCTGATAGCTAGTGTAACATACGGTTGTCGGGGAGGGTTCGGCGCATCCCGGTCCAATAGGACAGTCATGGGGTCAGGAGGGTCGAGCAGTACGTGCCGTGGTCTGCGGCGCGAGTCAGAAGGACTAGGGGCGTAATCGGCGGCGGCGCGGATTCAAAGTAGCGTTTCGACGCTTCTTTGAGGAACTTACGAAGGGGATCTAACTTGAAATCGGAATGCAGATCTACGTTCCGCATGTACCACGGGGCACCGACGGCACGTCGGAGGAAACGATTCTGGATAACCTGGAGGCTATGGGTGCGGGCGGCGTGCGCGAAAACTAGACTCGCGTAAGTCATGATAGGGCGAATGCAAGCTTTGTATAATGTCAGCTTATTCCTAAGCGACATTTTACTCCGCTTGCAGAGAAGGGGATACAGGCGACCTAATACGAAAGCCGCTCGATTGCGGACGGACCTAATGTGCGGGCTGAAAGTCATGGCTGACTCCAAGGTGACTCTGAGGTACTTAACCTTCCTAGTCCAGGGGATAGGGATATTGGGGCCAGTCGTCTGTTGGGCCGAAGGCTCCGCGCGGAGAACATATTGACCACCGCGGCACTCTTCTCCGGGTTCACCTCTATGCGCCACGTACGGAACCATTGACCCAGGGCGTCGACTGCGGCTTGAAGAGCACGCGTTAAATAGGACATGTTCCTATGGGAATAATAGAGAGTGTAGTCATCCGCGTAAAGGGCGAGTTGGACTCTGCTCGAACGAGGAATGTCGTTCGTGAACAGGCTGAACAAGAGGGGAGAGAGCACGGAGCCCTGAGGGACTCCGGCCTGTATAGGATGGGGCGAAGAAAACGTACCTTCGACCCGGTATCGAAAGGTACGATTCGAGAGAAAGTCTCGTATGATGAGTACGAGCCTATCGGGGACTAGCCAGACCTTGTCGAAGGCCTTGGCAACATCGAAGAATAAGGCGCCTGTGTAGACGGGCTTGGGCTGGTTGAGCCCGGTCAGGATGTGCTCCGTGAGGCGGTGCACCTGGTGGACGCAAGAGTGTCTGGTTCGAAAGCCAAACTGCTCGTCGATGAGGATATTATTGGAAGTGACAAACTCTTTGAGTATCGCCAGCAGCAAACGCTCATAGAGTTTGCCGAGAGACTTGAGAAGACTGATAGGCCGGTAGCTCGCAGGGCTGCTGCGAGGCTTACCCGGCTTAGGGAGAGATTGTTCGTACTCATTATTTATCGTAGAACACGTAGACAGAGAGGCGAAGAGGTGAAGTTGCCATGTCCCGTCAAGAATTGTGCGACACAGTGGTCCACCTCTATCCACGCTCTAGCAAGGCGTTCACGCACATTCGGGAAAAATAAATACAAATGACGTCCCTTCGAAGTCGAATCCCATCTGCTTTGCCATTCAGTTAGAAGGTCTAACCCTTAGACTATATAAAATACATAGACCACGCGCACGGAACAAATAAGTGACGCCGGTTTGGCTTTGCCAGTGTGTGCGTAAGCTGCGATTTCTGTGTACGGATACAATTACCAGTGTGTGCGTAGAGTTACCAGTACCTGAAATAATCCCCCGAATATTTTTCTTTATCTTATGGACTTTCAAATTTTGATTTATTGATACTAATGATTATTATTATAATTTATAAAATAAACTATTTTTAGAAATATAAAAACGACTAAATAAAATTATCTAAAAAGTAATAACGAAAACGAAAATATATTGAAGTCGCTCCGAAGTATTGTGTGCTATCTAACACAATGAGGAGAGGCGTTTTAAGTTTGTCGCATATGCCTAGCTGTGGCATGATAACCCGCAAACGACTATTAAAGACGAATTTGAATTTTTAACCGACTTCAAAAAAGGGAAGAGGTTCTCAATTCGACTGTATACCTATATATTTTTTATGTATGTTCACGCAAAACTCTGGCAATTATGAACCGATTTTAACATTTCTTTATTGTACCGATAGGCCAATCCACTAAAGGGTCCCATAAAAAAAAGTATCATTTTCTATCCTTAAGTTTGAAGAAATGCTGTTAGAAGATGTGCCAGGAACTGCAGTGATAGGGTTTGAGCTTGCCAGTGTAGAAAACGTACAAGCAGGTTCACTAGTTAAGCTAGGAGTAGGAGTTTGTACTTTTGTGCATTTGTCATAAATATCTCTTCTAGACAGCCTTAGGCAACAGGACAGAATTTTGAAGGGCAGGTGTCAACCAAATACATATATACATTTGTATTTGTTTATAACATAATGTAGAAATTATTAATATACATATACAAAACAAATTAAATTAATTGTATTATAAAACTTTAAGCTTTAATTTCTAGCTTGAATTGTTTTTTTTTTTCACCGCTCACTCAGCTTGTTTAAAACTATTAACACCTTTGTCCACTCATACCTTGAATTATAGAAATAGGAATTGCAGTTTCTGAGAAATACGTTGGCAAACCTACATACATACAAACATTTACAGTACATTTGTTTAGATGCCCACATAGACTAACATTACGTTAATATTACGCAATTTTATTTTATTATAACATACATACGCGTTGAATACAGAACCCCCTTTTATTAAAGTCGGCTAAAAACTTTAAAAGTAATCTATTAATATTTACTTCCTAACATCAAATAAGTTACCCACAAAAGATTTAATATATTTTGGGAAAAAAAATTGTGCCGTATGACAACACCGTAAGACTTTGGTGAAGTTTTGTGTTCCGAATTTGTGGGATCAAAAAAATCACGAAACTAATTAGAAATCTATTACTTTTAGACATTTACCTATGAAATGATAATCCAGTATTCCTTCTTAATTTGTCTGATGTGTTTTTACAATATTTTACTACACAGTACGGCATATTTACGATGTTTTTTTTTCGCTGTGACCAGACGTGCGCTCCCGATCGTGGCTCTCGATCACTGCGGGCAAAGAGGATGTAATAGACTGCGGGTCGAATCATAGCACTTTGTGTTTTCATATTCCTCGTGCCCGGCGTCATTTGTTAGTTCCGCGCGTCATATCTATTTCTTTTATATGATCTAAGGTCTAACCACCAATTGGGAATTAAACAAACGCGAGATCTTGGCGCGGTCACGTGTTGGTTGGAATTCGGTATTCATATTATCACGAGTGGAATAATACATAGCCGCACGTCTCTGTACCTCTAAGTCAACCGGAAGTACGCCCGCGAGTACTGGCGCCCAACTGTCACCTCTATTAGCAGCGCTAATACAATATTAGATCGACTTTTCCTACTGGTACGTCCAAAAACTAATCTTATTTGGGTGCATAAATAACATTGTTTTTTAAGAAGTTTTGGTTAAATTAACGTTAAATTCTTTACTCAAGAAGCATTACAACTTACTGTGACGTGGCTTTTGATAGCCAACAACGCTAACAATATTGTTTTTCTTGTCAAAATTAGCCGTCATACAAAAGTTGCTCGGAGGCGACTGCAATAACATTATTTTGTAAAATTCTATATGAAAAACGCTGAGTTACTTACAAAAAATAGTTTTGGGGACATTTAAAGTTAGTGAAACTTATTTATTTGTATAAATATTACTTTAGTATCTACGTGTGTGTAATAAGTAAGTTTGATTTCAGATGGTGATCAAGCAAACGAATTATTTCAGTTTTTGGATGCTGTTTACGCTGAAACTAATAATAAACGAAAGCTGCGACGTATGCAGCTTCGTGAGTGACCACTTTACTTAAGTTGAAGCCAAAAAACACGGACTTAAAGAACCTAACGCATAATCCAAGCTAACGCCGTAAATCTCCGTCTGATGAAGAACCCGACAACAATAGACTTGACGATTTGTGCAAATAATAAGTGTAGATAATATTATAGTTGTGAATCTCATGAAACTTGTATGTGTACCAGTGGACTATAAATCATCCAGATATTGCTTCCCAATATTGGATGCAACATCCGATTGTATCAAAGCTTGCTATAAGCATAGTGTAATACACAATTTGTGCAGCTTACATAACTGTGAAACAACGAAGTTGTGGTTCGTGAACAACAATACCAGCGAATAGTCAGAAAGAAATTTATATGGCTCTGCAGCAGGGTTTATCGGTTAGCGATTCCCCCTGGTTCGGAGACTGTTGTAGTTTGATATTAATATACCGCTTTTATTTTCATTTTGGTTAGGTATTTATTTATCTAATACATAAGTAACTAACTACTATAATAGTTATAAGTCTAAGGTTATAATATAATAATACTGGGACAATCCACACACAGTCATCCAATGAAGGCAGAGCCTGTACTATGGTAAGCAGACAACTGATACAAATACTTACATACTTTTTATTGTAAATACATCCTTTAATAGAAATAAACAACACCCAGATAAGGGGAAATGTGCCCATAACCTATTGGGTAGCGGACAGGGCACAGAACATTATTACTCTAAGGGCCAGGGTGTCCTACCACTAGACCAATATCTAGTAGTCAGTAACTCATAGTGTACATACTTTAATACATAAGATAATTTATAAATATTGATGTAAATATGCAATTAAACTTGTGCTTTTTAAGAGATTTTTATTTTATTTCAAATTGTCAATAACAGATTAATACTATGCACTACTTACATGTTTTTACCAATAACATGTGCTTTACTTATATACTTAGCTCATTTAATAATGATAGATTACCTAAAGGTATGCTTAAATAAACAAAACTCAGATACTAAACAGCAAGAAAATCAAAGTAAGTATAAGTTAACATTTTTTGAAACCGGGTTACAGTCAAACAAGGCTGGCTTGCTTTTATTATAGAATCTTCATGTTTTATTATGGTCGAGGCCTACTTACACACACAAATGTTTAATGCTGTTGTATGTACTTAGTCACTCCTTAGTACAGAGTTGCTAAGTGAATAGGATCCTATTCAACAATAATTATTATATCTGCGGCACACTATGATTAGAAATAAAGTATTGATGGATGGACTAAGGTACCACAATCTACCCTTTGGTAGCCCGCACACTGTCAACAATATTGTCAATATTCTACAACCCGTGATTTAAGTGTGCACCTGGCGGTGTGAACTTGCAATCCAGTGAGGTGCACAGTTAAGTCGGACGGGTTGTAGAATATTGACAGTGTGCGGCTAGCCTTTGGGTAAATTAATCTGCTATTTGTCAGAATTTATAGCCTATAATGCATTAAAATTACTATTCCGTCGTTTGAACCGTATGTGAACTCAGAATAATTATGATGAATTTTTTGTTTACTGGGATCACTGCACTGGGATCTAAAGTACGGCATACACGCGCAGGTATACCTGACAGGTATACCTGTACAGTTCAACTGCGCAGGTAAAGCTGGTGTTGCTGGTGTACTACCCCCCCCCCCGCTCCTTAAAAGGAAAAGGTGCGCCCCCCCCCCCCCCAATGCAAAGCTTTTTAATTCTGAGGAAATTTTCCTCATTTTATGAATTAAAATTAGTAATATGTGTAAAAAACATGGGTTATCCCCTTGTTTTTGGGCGGAAAGGGCCTTCTCCATCAGAAAAAGTACTAGAAAACGCGAAAAAAGAAATGTAAATTAAAAAAAAAACATCGAGTATTTTCATTTTTCTGTTTTCAAGAGCCCATCCTTAATCTTTAATTTTTAATCTTTAATGTTTAGAACATATGACTTATGTCTATTTCTTTTTTTATAAAGTGCTATGCTAGGAATAGGAATTGGTTAACCGAACTAATAATTTCGATGGATTGGCTGTCGAATGCTTAAAGGCCGATGAAGGGCCGATGGCAGCCAAAGGCCGACATAGTTTCGAAAAGGCCGAGAATCGGCCCCCCAGGGGCCGATCTGGCAACACTGGTCCCAGTGCCAATGTCTGTGTTGCCAGCAGATGAATCGAATGGCCGAAAGCCGAAAGCTTTACGGGAAAGGGCCGATTTTTTGTAGGAAAGGCCGAATATAAAAGATCATTGCCCAAATGCTTTGGACGGAGAATTATTTCTTTTGTCATTATATTCAATGTATGTACTATTTCTTTGGCACGATTGCTTATCTTAATGGTTTCTAACTTGCATATTGTTAGATTCGCATTAGTTGTGCGTATTAATTCATATTAGGAATTTATGCCTATTTCATCATAATCAGCCGGAAAATTTCTAGAAATAGGCCAAACCCCCGGAAGACCACAAAGAACGACACTTGTCTATTTGCATCCTGCGACTTGTATAATGTCAGCGGTCACTCTAGTGGTAGGCCTGCTTATTTTTGTTGTCTGGGAGGAAACTTTCAAAACGTTTTCCTTACGGTGCAGGCCGGGGGATGTGGGATTTTTATCCACTAAAACTTTCCCGGTGGCCTTCATCGACGCTGTAGAACTTTGGGCACACCGATCGCACCTCACCAGAATCCCTCCAACACCGGACGCTTGCTAGAGCACCCGTCCCTCCCGGGAAACAGAGAAAACAAGGTCTCCCGTCCCCTGCACCGTCGCGTTACTTGCGACAACGCAGGATCTACACCGCGACGTCGCCTGCCTCGGATTGGTTACCTTGGACCTAAGAAACTTCCTTCCAGATTGTCCTCAGTGCATCATTCTTCGAATAATGTGGCCTGCCCATTGCCACTTCAATCTCGTCAAAAAACTCCAAGCGTAGGTTGTTGCATGACTTTGAGCACCCACAGAAATCTAAATAACATGGTGGCCCATGTTATTTAGATTTCTGTGGGTGCCACACTAAACCAATAGAAATATGACAATCAAACCAATGTTTTGGATGGATTTGCTCAAAGCCGATGGCTGCCAACGTACATTCCGAAAGGCCGAAAATTGTTCGCCTAAGGGCCAATCTGGCAACATTGGTGTGCCCACTTTTTTGTTTTAGAGTTCCGTTCCAATTCACTTTAAATTTACTTATCTAAATATCGGCATAAATATTATGTAATTTTCTTTTTATTTTTACATTTTGAAGTTATACAATTGTACATAATAAATATATGAATAATTATTAAACTAAAACAACTTTTAAATATTCTTACACATAATTTATTAATGTTTCTCCCCAAAATCGTAATTTGGAACGTCATATGAAAGAGAAAGCGCTACGTGCTCGCGTATAGCGTCATTTCTTTCTGACCTCAGCAGGCCATAGACAATTTGTATTATATCCTTTATTCTTTTCCGCACTATTTGGTTTTGTATTAACCATGTTCAGCGTAGGTCACAGTATTTTTAAGAGTAAAGTGAATATAAGCTCAAAACAAAACTCAATTGAATTAATGTTATTTCATTAAAGGTGACAGTTGGGGCCCTGGTAACGCTTCAGTACTGACCGTTCGGTATGCCTTACACAAAAATATCAACGCCAGACGTTGACTTTGAAGCAATTTACGGCGTGCCGCCCCTATCGTAGCCTTGTCAGCCCACACAGGGGCAGCGTAGCACCACAGTCTATAAACCAATAGTAGTTTATAACCAAACCAAAGTAGTTTATATACTGTGGTAGCACATACAGCCCAATTAAGGGGCTGTCCATTAATCACGTGAGGCTCGAAAGGGGGGGAGGTGTTCCGAAAAAATCACGAAATATCACCAGTAGGGGAGAGGCATAATGAGACATCAGTGTATTTATTTTTCGTTGAATGCACGATTTCTAAACCAAACAGCGGCACGTGACCTTGACTCACCGTTGCCGGCAATGATTTGTGTGTGTGTGTGTGTGTGGTTCCGGTTTGTTCAGTGTGTGTTTTTTATTGTTTTTGTTATTTTTTTAATCTTTCTATTATTTTTTTTTAAAATGACGGAATGACTGCGTCACGTGAGCGCTTTTATAAGTTTAACAAATTTAACGCTTAACGCGTTAAGTGATGACATTTTTGGATGTCGCATAAGAAGTTTCACTTCAAAAAATGTAGACCCGAATAATTATTTTCTTTATACCTCGAATAGAACTTAAAACTAATATTTTTATAATAAGGAACTTCGTTCCTATCCGGTGTGCCACGACACCACACGGTTTTCTTTAAATATTTTATGGTAAAATAAAAGTCACTAAAAAGTGTTAAAAATCCTATTTAAAAAAAACTACTTCAAAATAAATTATCTAAAAATTATCTAAAAAGCATAAAATAACGAAAATATACTGAAGTCGGTGTCAGCTGGTGCTAAAGTTAGTTAAAAAAAAATGTGCGTGCGTGGAGTCCCTCCGCGCGGAAGAAGTGAAACTTCATTCCCGCTCAGTCGTTCGGTCGGTCCCTCACTCACTCACTCACTCACACACACACACACACACACACATACTCAACTCAACTCAACTCGCCCCAACTCACCCCAACTCGCCCCAACTCACCCCAACTTGCCCCAACTCAACCCCAACTCACCCACTCCACCCACTCACCCACTCACTCAGTGACGGCGTCACATGAGCGCTTTCATAACCTTAACAAATTTACGCCTATCGCCTATCGTTTAACACCTATCACTTAACGCCTATCGCCTATCACCTATCATTTAACGCTTAACGCGTTATATGATAACATTTTTGGAAGTCGCATTAGAAGTTTCACTTCAATAAAGTGCTAGCACGGACTTCAAAATAAATAACTTTGATGTCGTTTTTTTTTATAATTTACTTCATCACCCCTGGCATCATCAATGATTCAATGATTATCTTTTGTGTAAGGTGTTGTGTGTGTGTATGCGCTCTTAGTTTTCTGAGCATAGGATGCTATCAGTTAACTTTTAAATGGAACGCGGGAACCACAACTTGAATCTAATGTTCCTTATCTACTAGATACATACATATGTATGACATACTACAAAGTTAAGTCCTCCCACTGTTTATAAATTTAACTATGTTATCGCAGTTAAGATATTATTTATTTTATGTATTTCCTCTTTTCAGAAGCACCCGTTGCAAATCAACCTGAGCTAAAGTCACAAAACAGAACAAGTAAGGTTGTAATAAATATAAGAAATATGTAAATATCGGTGTAGTGGAGGCAAGCTTATCTAAGTTATTAATGAGAAAAATATTAATGCTGCTGTAACTAACAATAGCCAGCCTGATGTACACGATACTAATGATATAGAATGTTATAATTCTATTCCATCGAACAATATCACAACTATTTGTAATCAGGCATTGAAACAATATAAATGTAAATCGAATTCGGAAAACGTTAATGAATCTCAAGGAAGCGTTTTGAACAGAAGTATTGAACGAATCGCCTGTGAAGTGTGTAATAAGCGTTTAACCAATGGTGACAAACCCAACACTTGCAATGTGTGTGATAAAAGTTTTAACATAAAAGATGCTCTAATAACTCACACCCGGATACATACTCATGGGCGTACGCAGGGGGGGCAGGGGGGGGGGGGCCGTTGCCCCCCCCTGGACTTGGCCATCACTCACTAAGCTGACAATATTTTGTTTCATTATACATTTATTTGAAAGTAATTGTAAAAGGGATTTATGTTTTCAATTACAAATCATCACGTTAGAATTAAAAAAAAAAATTTCGGCGCTACGCGTTCGAGCTTGATTGATGGCAGACATGTTTGAAAGTACTATGGATATTTTTTTAACGGAGGTTACCTTCTAACCGGTTTGCAGACGATCCACTATCTTTAAAGAATTGATTTTTGTCCCTTTTTAACCAACTTAAAGAAAAGGAAGAGGTTCTCAATTTGGACGTATTTTTTTTTAACCGACTTCAAAAAAGGAGGAGGTTCTCAATTCATCGTGTATGTATATTTTTTTTTTTTTTTTTTTTAATGTATGTTCACTCATAATTCCGCCAAATATGTACCGATTTGGATGATTCTTTTTTGTACCTAATGGACATTCCATCAAGTTGGTCCCATAAAATTTTTATTCCTTATGAACCAGTAGTTCCTGAGAAAACATGAATGGAATGTTAGAATTATCTGGTAAAACGCCTAAAAATAGATGATGTTCTAATCAATAATGGTTATAACTCATACAAATATTTACCAATTTCAGTGATTCGTTTTTTATTCGAAATCATGAACCATAAGGATGGTTCGGTATGAATTTCATCAAGACCGGATAAGAACTTTTTCGAAGAACATGAGTGATGGGAAGGAGATATAACTGGGAGAAACCATAAAATAGATGATGTCTTCGTCTACAAAATGGTCATACGCCATCCAGATCATCGTACCGAATTCGATGGTTTCTTTTTGACCTTCGACCAAAAACGAGGTGTTATTAGTTTGGGGGGGGGGGGGGCGTGTCTGTCTGTCTGATAACTGTCTGTGGCATCGCAGCGCTCAAACGAGTGGACAGATTGGCGTATGCTGGTTTATTGGAGATGGTTCTTAGCGATGTTTCTTGAAAATCGGTTTAGCTTTGAAAACCATCAGCTCTTTTCCAAGTCGAGATAGGGATATTTCGTATACAATGGACATTTTTAATTACTTCTATTACTCCGAAAGATCTGAAATTTAGAACATATGTAAATCCGTTGATACTAAAAAACTGGTACTAAGAAAATGGTAACCTTCACCAGGGTCTGATGATGGAGCAGGAAGGTGGTCACAGGATTTCTGCACCAATAAACGTAGACCCACTGAGTTTGGGCTCGTTGTGTAGGTCTCGACGAGTATCTTCTAGAAAAATGATGTTCAGAGTCTGGTGATGGGAGCAAACAGTATGATGTTAACAGGAACTCTGTTCCATGAAATGTAGGACCCACCGAATTTTAGATCTGTGGTTGGGTTTGGAGATTTTAATTAAAATAAATTTATACCTGTTGGTATTAAAGCTTTATATCCAAATCGGTATATAGTTGAATAAAGACTTTTCAAGAGAATATGACTAAAAAGAATAAAATAAAATTTTTATAAAAAAAAAATAAACCGACTTCAATAGACACCACACTAAAAAGTGAAAAATAACTTCAATATTCTTGAAGTTGGTGCTAAAAAAACACGATACTTACCCCAACACCAGAATCAACTGACCAGCACCAACTTCAATAATATTGAAGTTATTTTTCACTTTTTAGTGTGGTGTCTATTGAAGTCGGTTTATTTTTTTTTTATAAAAATTTTATTAACCGACTTCAAAAAAGGAGGAGGTTCTCAATTCATCGTGTATGTATTTTTTTTTTTTTTTTTAATGTATGTTCACTCATAATTCCGCCAAATATGTACCGATTTGGATGATTCTTATTTGTACCTAATGGACATTCCATCAAGTTGGTCCCATAAAATTTTTATTCCTTATGAACCAGTAGTTCCTGAGAAAACATGAATGGAATGTTAGAATTATCTGGTAAAACGCCTAAAAATAGATGATGTTCTAATCAATAATGGTTATAATTCATACAAATATACCAATTTCAGTGATTCTTTTTTTATTCGAAAGCATGAACCATAAGGATGGTTCGGTATGAATTTCATCGAGACCGGATAAGAACTTTTTCGAAGAACATGAGTGATGGGAAGGAGATATAACTGGGAGAAACCATAAAATAGATGATGTCTTCGTCTACAAAATGGTCATATGCCATCCAGATCATCGTACCGAATTCGATGGTTTCTTTTTGACCCCCGACCAAAAACGAGGTGTTATTAGTTTGGGGGGGGGGGGGGGGTGTCGTGTCTGTCTGTCTGATAACTAACTGTCTGTGGCATCGCAGCGCTCAAACGAGTGGACAGATTGGCGTATGCTGGTTTATTGGAGATGGTTCTTAGCGATGTTTCTTGAAAATCGGTTTAGCTTTGAAAACCATCAGCTCTTTTCCAAGTCGAAATGGGGATATTTCGTATACAATGGACATTTTTAATTACTTCTATTACTCCGAAAGATCTGAAATTTAGAACATATGTAAATCCGTTGATACTAAAAAACTGGTACTAAGAAAATGGTAACCTTCACCAGGGTCTGATGATGGAGCAGGAAGGTGGTCACAGGATTTCTGCACCAATAAACGTAGACCCACTGAGTTTGGGCTCGTTGTGTAGGTCTCGACGAGTATCTGCTAGAAAAATGATGTTCAGAGTCTGGTGATGGGAGCAAACAGTATGATGTTAACAGGAACTCTGTTCCATGAAATGTAGGACCCACCGAATTTTAGATCTGTGGTTGGGTTGGGAGATTTTAATTAAAATAAATTTATACCTGTTGGTATTAAAGCTTTATATCCAAATCGGTATATAGTTGAATAAAGACTTTTCAAGAGAATATGACTAAAAAGAATAAAATAAAATTTTTATAAAAAAAAATAAACCGACTTCAATAGACACCACACTAAAAAGTGAAAAATAACTTCAATATTCTTGAAGTTGGTGCTAAAATAAACACGATACTTACCCCAACACCAGAATCAACTGACCAGCACCAACTTCAATAATATTGAAGTTATTTTTCACTTTTTAGTGTGGTGTCTATTGAAGTCGGTTTATTTTTTTTTATAAAAATTTTATTTATAATTTTATTACTTCAGAACTAGATACTTCTAAATTGTTTAAATTTTCATCACAATCTAGTTCTGTTTATGGGAGTTATTGAGGAAACTCCTCAAATAGTATAGGTACTTACGAGTATATGGGTGATCCGCTAGGGGTGCTACACGAAGTCATGTATGTCATGACTTCGTGTAGCGGATCACCCCCTTCCATCTAATAGCTATGGTTGAGGGGAGTGATGGCTGCTGCTCGAGTCAACTCGTGCGCGGGTGCTGCTTGGGGGGACTGGTCCGACTAATATCCCTTTGGTCTTTTAGTTTGTTGTAATTTTGTCGTAATTTATTTTTTTCTTCTTTTCTCCCTTGTTTTATGTTTCGAACGGCAGAACACACTATCCCTATGTTAATCCAATCGTTACAAGACAAAGTAGCTTTTAAAAAATGATCCATTCAAAAGTCTAGCACTTTTGAAATAAAAGTTAAAAATTAAGCCTATTTGAAATAAATATTTTTGTCTTTGAAATAATTATGTATTTAGCGATTTTGATATTAGCAACAAAAAACAAGCATTTGCAGTCAGAGAGTATCATTTGGCGAAGTGGAATTGACTTTGATTAGGATGAAGCAAAATAAATAGTATCGAATATAGTACCATCAAATTGATTTGATGACGAAGCCGTAACAAAAAATGTATCTTATCTGTTTTTAGGGCTTATTGGATTGTCATAAGATGTACTCGGGCTATAAATGAGTTTAATGGTAATTTCCTTCGTTTTGTCAGAAGGTTCTATTTGTCAGAAAGTAGATTTCGTAGCCTCGTTATTTCCTTTAACAATCTGTCATCATGTGGTCGATAAATAACTAGCTGGCGTCCAAAAAAAAAAACAAAAACCATTTAAGCTCCAGAACTACAGGGCCACGAATTTATTCCAAGGCCTGCAGGGTCAGTCAGAGCATGGGACGTTATGCATCGGTATTCCAAGCGGAAACCTATGCCATCATTGCCAGCATTAAAGAAATGCAAAGGAGAAATGTCAAAGGTAAAACCATTTACATTATGAGTGACAGTCAGGCAGCTTTGAAGGCTCTAAACTCCTTCCGAGTTGTCTCCAAACTGGTTAAAGAAGGTGTCACAGGTTTGAATAACTTGGGAAAACACAACAGCGTCAGCCTTATCTGGGTACCTGGACACGAAGGCGTCGAGGGTAATGAGAAGGCTGACAGACTAGCGAGGGCCGGCCCACAGAGACTTTTGGTTGGCCCCGAACCATTTGTAGGGATTCCGTATGGAACATATCACCAAGCATTATATGCATATGCTAGGAACGAACACATGAAGGAATGGAGGGCAGCGTCAGGCCTAAACCACTCCAAAGCGTTCTCTAGCACAAGGGTGGACTGTGGGGTTAAATTATTAAATCTAAGCAGGTACCAATGAGCACCTTCACAGAATGAGGCTAAGTACTATTGATACTTGCAGATTTTGTAAAGGTGGAAAAAAATCAATGCGACACATATTGTGTAGCTGCGACGCTCTTACTAGACGTAGGTTGGGTCATCTGGGAGTAGCATATCCTACACCAGATGATTATGTACAGCTCCAGGCTGGTGCAATCGTTGCGTACTTGAGGGAACTCTTCGACACGCCAGCTACAGAGTAAGCGCTAGGGCATGCACAATGGATCCAACTGAGTCTAGGTGCGTTCCGGTGGTTTACTGGGCCCGATTCTTAGGCTGCCTGTCCACCGGAGCGGAGCGAGGCAGCGGAGCGGAGAAACAGAGAAATATTAACCAATAAGATTGCACAAAATCTCCGCTCCTCTTTTCTGTGCAATCTTATTGGTTAATATTTCTCCGTTTCTCCGCTCCGCTGCCTCGCTCCGCTCCGGTGGACAGGCAGCCTAAGCCACCAACAAAAGAATAGAATAGAAACCCCAGAAAGTTGTTTAAAAAAAAAATAACAGAAAAAGGGGGTTTAGCAGTCTCTGAAATTACCCCTTGTAAATAAATCCCATGTGAAAAAATATTTTATTTTTGTAAAAAGTAGCCTAAGTGGATTCTAAGGCCAAAATCTAGAAATGATGTCAGTATTAAGTAAGCATTTGTACTTTTTGAGTATGTGTAGGTGACATCTAGACAAAAAATTTTAAGTTTGGATTTGGATAAGTTAAAGGAAATTCCCAACCAAAAAAATAAAACCGCTCCTACAAACGTTAATAGTTAATGCTCATTTATCCATTTTTTTAAATCGATGCCAATTATTGCTAATACGCAGAGATATCAAATACCTCGTATTCAATAATCGCAAATAATCATAAACAGCTTCGACGGTTGAAATAAACAGATTTTAATAACCGACTTAATTGTAATTAAAGTTAATTGACGTTTATGAGTGCAGCATTTAAATTTACAGTGTATTTACTTGTGTGTTGATGAATTTGACCACCAGCAAAAAAATCTTAACTTGCCCCCCCCCTGGACCAAAAGCTGCGTACGCCCATGTAAATACTGGCGACAATCCTTTCATTTGTAATGTATGTAATAAAAGTTTTACTTATAAATCATCTCTAAATACTCACACCCGCACTCATACTGGCGAAAAACCTTTCACTTGCAATGTGTGTGATAAAAGTTTTAACAGAAAAGAAGCTCTAAAAATTCACACCCGGATACATACTGGCGACAAACCTTTCACTTGCAATGTGTGTGATAAAAGTTTTAACAAAAGAGGTGCTCTAAAAAGTCACTCACGGATACATACTAGCGACAAACCTTTCACTTGCAATGTGTGTGATAAAAGTTTTACTCATAAATCTACTCTAAAAATTCACACCCGCACTCATACTGGCGACAAACCTTTCACTTGCAATGTGTGTGATAAAAGTTTTACCAGAAAAGATGCTCTAAAAACTCACACCCGGATACACAATGGCGACAAACATTTCATTTGTAATGTGTGTGATAAAAGATTTAGTAATAAATATCATTTAAGGCTTCATATAAGACTTCATACTGGCGAAGAACCATTCACTTGCAATGTGTGTGACAAAAGTTTTACTTATAAATTAAATCTAAATAATCACACCCGCACTCATACTGGCGACAAGCCTTTCACTTGCAATGTGTGCGATAAAAGTTTTGCCAGAAAAAATGCTCTAAAAACTCACACCCGGATACACACTGGCGACAAACCTTTCATTTGTAATGTGTGTGATAAAAGATTTAGTAAGAAATATAATTTAAGGGCTCATATAATACTTCATACTGGCGGCAAACAATTCACTTGCGATGTGTGTGACAAAAGATTTAGTAATAAATATTATTTAAGGGATCATATAAGTCTTCATACTGGCGACATACCTCTCACTTGCAATGTGTGTTATAAAAGTTTTACTCATAAATCAACTCTAAATAGTCACATCCGCACTCATACTGGCGACAAACCTTTCACTTGCAATGTATGTGATAAAAGTTTTTACAGAAAAGAAACTCTAAAAACTCACACCCGTATTCATACTGGCGACAAACCTTTCGTTTGTAATGTGTGTGATAAAAGATTTACTCATAAATCTACTCTAAATACTCACACCCGCACTCATACTGGCGACAAAACTTTCACAAGCGATGTGTGTGATAAAAGATTTACTCATAAATCTACTCTAAATAGTCACACCCGCACTCATACTGCCGACAAAACTTTCACAAGCGATGTGTGTGATAAAAGATTTACTCATAAATCTACTCTAAATAGTCACACCCGCACTCATACTGGCGACAAAACTTTCACAAGCGATGTGTTTGATAAAAGATTTACTCATAAATCTACTCTAAATAGTCACACCCGCACTCATACTGGCGACAAACCTTTCACTTGCGATTTGTGAAATAAGTTTTAGAAATAAATGTAATTTATTAGCAGTGTTTTACCTTAAATAAAACACATATTAAATACTTACCTTATTTGAAGCTTATAAGATTGAGAGTGGCTTACTTGTCTTCCGCTTCCCTTTTCCTCTCTTTCGATAAAAGTATAGTTAGGAACTATACTTTTATCTGTTTGTCTCCCGTGCACATCCGATGCCCCCACCAGGCACCCCGACCGAACGCGTGATGGAGTTTGGTCGCATTCTACAGATCATTGAGTCGAAAATCTTCACTAGGCGGGAGTTAAAATGTAAGCTTCAAATAAGTAAGTATTTAATATGTGTTTTATTTCAGGTAAAACACTGCTATTAAATAACTTGACCGTTATTTGAAGCTTATAAGATTGAGACGTGTTAGTTATCGCCTGGTGAAAGACGCCAATGTGAGAGCTATTAGATAGAAACCAATAGAATTTTAGTTAAGAAAGTACCTAACTAAGGCAATAGCTAAATATAATATGGGTAGGTACTGGGTGCGTTATTAAAATAACCGATGTGCAAAGAAGATACATTTTTAATATTTATCACTTAGAGATCTCGAATTAAACAGTACGTACATTGCTTAGTACATTTCTACTAGAAAAATAAACAAAATATATAATACAGCTCGTATAATATATGTAAAGTGAATGTTTCAATATTAACGTTGCAGATAATATCAATTACATAAATATCAAATCATAGCTGTCTATCAAATCATAACTATATTGGATTAAAACCACTACTGTCATAATAGCTAGCATTAGTTGGAATCACTTCTTTACAATAAAAGCGGGCGAAAGTATTATTTGATCTCCAGTTACCCCTGGAAAGAATATCCTCTAAGGGGCAGCTGTCGGACCAGCTAATGGACGCCACGGCAGAACGTATACTACCAGCTGAATCTACTATTCCTGCTTCAGATAGCAAGGTTTTCACCCATCCAGCAATCAATGTACGAGATGCGGCCTGTGGTTGTCCTTTATTCTTAATAAAGAGGTTTTGCATCCTAACTGATTGTTTTTCTTGTAATAGTGATATTATTTGTTTCACCCAGAATACAGGGAAGTGCTTTGGGTCTACAGCTAACAAATCACACCCGCACTCATACCAGTCAGATCAGTGGCGTGCAGTCCATATAGGCAAAAAGTGTTTGCCTACCCTGCGATTTCTGGAACACTACATGATAACAAAAATAATTTATGTGCACAATAACATTTTGTTTTGAATTATTTCATCGATATAAATAAACAAATTCGCGCGAAAAATCAATCAGCTGGCGCGCCGCGGCGACGAGCAAGGTGCATTGAACTATTCCTAGGTACGCGGAGATTTAAACTTCGCGCGTTCGAGCCGCGAGGCCGGTAATCAAGTTTAAAAGGCAGAGTCTCGATATGCACACATTCATACATTTTCATCTAACAAACTTACACACACCAGTAGGCACGCTTACCGTTCGAACCATGTTCGAACAGTATAAATGTCACGCACACATGCTACGCTATAGGCACTGTCTCTCTGACCTTGAAGGACGGACTTCAGAAATGATGACCAATAGCAATGCATCGAACGGGATGCGAATGAAACGAATGAATGAATAATACTACAAATTATACAATACCTAGTTTGTTCAAACTTCAATATTTCATAATGACATCCATTTTTTGTTGGTTTTCATTCTATAAATTTTTATTATACGATTGTTTTCGGTGCAGTATGTTCGAAAAAAATATATATTAGTGTTTCCAAATTATAAAACTTAGTAGAATATGGAAGTGGTAACGTGTGATCGATGTTCTGGCCAAGTGTGTATAGAAAAAAATAAAAATTCACGCGTTTTCGACACTTTCTTAAGAAATTAAAAGATAAATAATTGAAAATGGCCAAAGGTTAAGTCACGCGAAGATTTAATGATAAATAATCTGAAATATATAGTTAGATAGTATATTTACAATCGGTTAGCCGGCTGTAAACATGAAAACTAAATTAAATCATTTAATTTTTTGATATTTTGAGGTGGCATATTTACAATCACATGTGTGTGTACAAGACAAGTAACTCGCAGTCATGTTGGTAAGTTTTTTTTACTCGACTACAAGAATAGGAGGTGGATATTATTGTTTTTATTTGACTGTGTACCTATGTATGATTTTAACGTAGGTACCTACTTCCTATAGCTGTAACAGCTCAGTGGGCGAGCGCTTGCCTTGGAAACGAGGTGCGCAGGTTCGATCCCCGGCTCGCACCTCTGATTTCTTTAATCATGTGCGAATCGTCTTTGTGCGATTGTTACTAGCTTTCGGTGAAAGAAAACACCGTGAGGAAACCTGCATGTCTGAGAAAGCCTAACTAGCTTTCGAATGACGTGTGAAGTCCGCCAACCCGCACTTGGCCAGCGTGGTGGACTATGGCCTAAGCCCCTTCATCTTGAAGGGAGGCCCGTGCCCAGCAGTGGGACATAAACAAGGGCTGGTATTATTATTATTATTATTACCTACTTCCTACGTGTCGTCTTAGTAGTGGAAGTGAAGTAGAATATATATTTATTCGAAATAAAATCATAAGTATTATGTACCTACTCATCAAATGTTTTGTGCTTACATCATTCATTAATGTCAATTTAGGTTGAAGTCGGTTTTTGCCTACCCTGTCATATAACCCAGTGCACGCCACTGAGTCAGATCATGGACCCGGCGGCCCGAGCAAAGTAGTACTATGCGTTTCAACTAAGAATGTGGCCGCCATCTTTCCATTCCAAATATATAATTACCAAAGATGATGTCTTAACAAAAATAGATAGCAAAATAAGACATTACAATAAATAATCAAAACCGGGGTGAATTTTCCATTTTGTGTTTACTCTGCTGCCGGTACAAAAGTCGTAAAAAATGAGTGAAGTTCCTCAGTCGCGATCATCATGGCGGCCACATTCTTAGTTGAATCGCATAGTAATACAGCTGTACATGTAGAAAAAATATTATTTTCATTTACTGGATAACTACTTAAAAATAAAGCTAGCTTGTCTATGTTCCATACTGTAGGTTTTCGAGGTACCGGCTTTTTTACAGCGATTGCTTCTATCATGTGTCGAACCAAAACATGTGAATTTAATTTATCAACATTATCAAAATTACATAGAGTGGATACAACAGATTTGTGTAGTAAAATAGTAATATATACCAGACCATCTACAATATGCAAATCTGCTAAAAAAGCGAGATAAAATTGAAGCTGTTGGTTGTAATGCTACCTATTCCATGCTACTTTATATGTCTTGGGTAGACGGACGCCAAGAATGTTTTAACTGCTGCAGTTGAGTGTCATTCCATTCGGTTAACTTTTCTGACCACCCCCACATTTCCATACTTCCATTGTCATTTCGTGAGCTTTGGGAGGGGGGAGGCTGGTCACTACATCCACTAGGTGCATGTGAAGTTTCTTGATCGTGAGTGGAGAGGCCCACGCACGGGCTTTTAGTTCTGGTCTCCAAAATACTTTCTGCCATTTCGGGACTCGGGAAAAAGCATCGTGGTACATTGCGTGAGTATCTTTCTGATCTAGAGACACGTAGTTGATTACAACCTTTGTTCATCGGTATTCCGAATGTTTTGAAAATCTTCATTGTGCATTGAGGAAGCAGATGCCATTTCAGGGGAAGCCAATGACATGAAAGGTGGTGCATAGCTGTTGTACTTGCCCGGAATGTACTGAATTTTTAGATGAATTTGGTGGAGGTCTAATAGATGGAAAACGTTCTTGGCAATCAGCATCAATGGGGTGGACCTGGTTCCTCCCTCGTTTCTTAAGTATGCTACAACAGTCCTGTTGTCGCACTGTACTAGGACCGTTGACTTGCACAAGTGTGGACCTTGATCTTCTACGGATTTTTAAATTGCGAGCATATACTTCTAGTTGCAATGAAGACTCTGTTCTTATTTTGTCCACGGTCCTACCTAACAGTGTGTGTTTGTCTAATTGAGCACCCCACGCTTGATCCGATGCGTCTGTCGTCAGAAAATGTGACTGTGGTGGATACTGAATCTGGGAGGCTAGATGACAGTTGAGAAGCCACCACTGTAAGTGCTCCTGTACTGCCACGGGTAGAATGTAAGCGCTGAAAGGGGTTTCTTTTATGATATAGTTTAGATACATAAGAGTGTCTCGAAAGTGAAGCCTGCCTCTGGGTACAGAAAAACTGGCAAAGTTCAATTTGCCCACAAGACTTTGTAGATCTTTTAGGCTCGTGTCGCCTTTGTGCAATAAGTCTGTCACTTTCTCTTTTAGGTTGAAAATCTTTTCGTGGGGCAGAGATCGCTTGTTTGACCACAGGTTCCAAAGAATACCGAGAAATACGAGACTTTTGCACGGGAAGGTGATCGATTTTTCGAGGTTCGTCCGCCATCCTAAATAGTGAAGTCGTTCGAGCACTATTTGGATATGGCTTTAAGGGTCTGATAATCCTGGTGCACTATCAGAAAATCGTCTAAGTAGACAATTATTCGTATACCCTAATTTCTCAAGGTTTCGGCTACCCAGTTTATAAGTGTTGCGAACACTTTGGGTGCTGTACTGAGACCGAATGGAAGACAGGTCATTTCCAGCAATTTTTCCTGTTAAATTAGTCTGTGACACGTTGCCACAGGCAGGTTGAAATATGCTTGGGATAAGTCCACTTTTCACAGCCAGTCCCTTGATTGAAGAAAGTCTGGCACACGAAAAACATTTACAAGTCTGAACGGTTCCGTGAGAACAAAGTCGTTTAGATTTTTAACCCCCGACCAAAAACGAGGGGAGTTATAAGTTTGACGCCTATGTCCGGAAGTCTGTCTGTCTGTCTGTCTGTATGTATGTCTGTCTGTGGCATCGTAGCGGTCCAACCAGTGAACGGATTTGAATGCGGTTTTTTTATTTGAAAGCTAGTTTATGCGAGATGGTTCTTAGCTATGTTTCATGAAAATCGGTCCAGGCGTTTGAAGACCATCAGCTCTTTTCTGAGTCGAGAGATATTTTGTATACAAGAGACCTTTTTCATTACTTCTATTAGTCCGAAACATCTGAAATTTAGAACATATGTAAATCCGATGATACTGTTACGTTGTAACAACGTAAAATCATTAAAATAGTAAAATAAAAAATTTATGAACAAATAACTACAATAAATATTTTTATTATCGTACGGAACCCGCGCGACGCAACTAGTATTCGCGCTCACAGCGCTATTCAGTGTCAACATCAGGAACAGTCTAGAAATCATGTCTACAATTCTCACACCTTCACCGTCGAGATTCTTCTATGTATGCTCTTTCTCGCTCAGAAGCATTAGTGTTTTCTATTTCGTATCTCTGTCGCACTTGTTTTGTTGGCGGATGGAAGGGATGGATCGGAACTTCATTCTAGTCGCCTCGTCCGCGCCGTAAGTTATCGTCTGAATATATATTCGGGTAGTTGACCCGGGAAGCGGTCATTATCATGTTTATTCTTTGTTCAGTGTAGTGCTGCAAAAAATATATAAAACAATGTAATATAATTGTGATAGTGTTGTGATTAGGCGGTTGGAACCCCCTGGTAAGTTCATACAATTATCCAAATTAATTAATTTTCATGTTAGGTAATCCAATTACAGTCTAGCAAGTAATATCTCAACCTTTTTATAGTATATTAATGTTGCTATTGCTATTTTATTTCTTAATTTCATTTCTTCTAGGTAGTGAATGTGACAGGATGTTTTAATGTCAATCAGTTATAACCTCATTTATCTTTTCATTCCAATAACTCTTATATATGTTTTGACACGGTATTTTCCTTATAAAATTCCTATATCTTAATATTAAAGCCCAATCAGTTTTAGCCATCACAAGAATCAGGTGAAATATAGTCTCAATAACTAATTCCATTGTGAAGTCTATGCCAGTAATTTTAACCTATATTCTAATGAGTAATTGTTATTTTAGAATGTTCAGATAGTTTAAACTCCATAATATCAGTTCATACTTGCAAGGAACAAGCATTGTGTTTTTCATAATTAGTAGTCTAATAGAATTTTCCAGAGTAAAAATTGTTTACAAGTTTGTCATTGTAAATTAAACTTATAGTCTTGTATGAGTACATTGTTGTATAAGAATGTCTTAATTTCCTTTAAGTGTTAAAGCCAACTGTAATGTAGTTGTTTACATAAATTATTCTTTATTCTATTAGCTCATCACATAGCTGAGAGATATATTTAGTTTTGGTTATTATAAGGGAAAGTATCGGGGAAACAAATATTAAAAGTCTTTGTTCCTTCAATATGTTTTATTATAATTGTTAATGTAATATGTAATATTTTCTTTGTTCTGCATGGCGTTGTGGAATGGTGATTATCCGGCATATAAAACATTGGGGATTTGATTCTGGGTTGGGTAAAAATATTTCATTTAAATATTTAATTACTTTAAATTACATTTCAACCGGAATTGCATTTCACCACTCCATTCCGCATAATATTTAATTGTTTTGCGAAAGATACCGACGCCCATATCTGGTCACACTAGTGCCAGGGCATCGGATCTTTCGCGCTACAGAAGATGTTTCGACGCCTTCCAGGATTGGGGGTTCACCGTACCCATCGTTCACCGTACCCATCGTTCACCGTACCCATTGGAGTTCACCGCTAGGATTGCACCACTAGGAGTGCACCGCTAGGGTTGCACCGCTAGGGGTTCACCGTTCCCCGCTGAAATTCACTGTTGGGACTGCACCGTGCCCGCTTGGAGTTCCCGTTGTACCGTTCACCATTGGAACTCCACCATTCACCGTACAGATTGACTGTACAAGCGGCGACGCTTCAGGCTGCGCTGTGGCACCCGAGCCACCGGTGTCCTTCAAGAAACAGAGTGTCGGCTGAAGGCACTACCGAAGACCCCCAAGCGTCGAGGACTCGGACGGCCAAAAGTTAAGCCTGTGCATTTTTATTGTTCCGACCAGATAACTTCCCTGTGCCGCGAATCAACACCCGTGTGTTTTAACTTTATTTTAGAGACAGTGGCGCCCAAATATTAAAGGCAAAGCACAGGGAAGTTTTTTGTTTTGTGTATTATTGTGGTGTCGGTATTTTTCAGCTCCAAGTGGTAAGCTTTTTGTGGACGGAGGCTGAACGGGTAGCCGATTATTGTTTTCTGGCTCCACAGGGTTATCCAATACCATCTCAGATTACCCACGCACGGGCATAGTCTGCACAGTGGACTGATTTCTTTAATTTTTTTTCTTTCGCTGGCAATATTTTAGTGACAATTTCTTTTCAATTTTTTTTTTCTGTGCATACTGATTTTTGTGTATTTATATTTTGTGTTTTTTTTTTTTCTAGCATTTTATATTTGCATTTGTGTTGTGCGTAATTAACGTTCTTTTCAGAGATTTTAATTGTTCTTTTTTTTGGTGCAATTGTTGCATTAATTATTTTTTTTAGTGTTGCAAAACATTTATTGTTTTGTGTTTTTTATTTATTTTATTTAATTATTTCTTTTTGTGCTCTGAAAAGATAATAGTGGTTACGTACATTATTTTATTTCATTCTTAATATATTTATTATTATTATTATTTTTTAACTTTGCTCACATCGTGTCACATTTCATTGCGTATTGTTTTAAAAAATTTAATTCTTTATTTCTTAATTTCAATTAATTGGGTCACATTTTTTTCTTTAAAAATAATTCTGATCTACCTTATCATTTTAGTTCCGCGCGTGGTTTCGTCTCATATTCTTCTTTTATTTAATTTTTTTTGTTTTTGTCTGTCGTTTATCAATATTGTGATGCATTAGCATTCATTTCATTTCATCATGAATAGACAAATATTAAATTCAACATTATTTCGCGAAGTAGTTGATTGTGTTTGTCTTTAGCGGATTAAAACAAGCCTACACGAATTTTGATGTTTTGTTTGCGAGTTTTGTTTTTTTTGTGTTGTATGACTTCGTTATAGGTCTACACACGTTTGTTTTATTTGCGTTTTGTTTTTTTTAGCGGAGTATGACAGTTTCTTGGTATAGGTCTACTCGTCTGCTGTTCTTCCTTTTCGTTACAGCGGGTCGTGACTGTAACAAATTCGCTAAAGACTAGACATACTCACAATGCCGCTTAATTTATTTAATTTTGTTTATTCATATATTTTTTTATATAGTCATCACCGTTATCGGTTCGACTCTTGTTTTTATTGATACATAGTCTTTCGGAATTTGGTTTAATTTTTTAATAAATTTTAATTGTTTGTTATTGCGTTTCGGTCTCTGTCTACATTGTCTTTGATGAATTCATTTAAGCCTACACGGATATTGATGTTTAGTTGGGAGTTTGTTTTTTTTTTGCGTTTTTCGCGTTATAGCGGGTTAGTAGCCTTGTATAGGCCTAATTCGTTTGTTTTTTTTTTTTTTTTTTGCGCATTTATGGCGCGTTGTGACCTTTGGTTTGGGTCTGTTTTGTATTTTGTTTTGCGTTTTGCGCGTTTAGAGCGGGTTGTGACTCTTTAAATAAGCCTTCACTAATCTTCTTGTTACAGCGGGTCGTGACTGTAACAAATTCATCAAAGACCAGTGTATTTCACAGTGCCGATTCGTCTATTGTTCACGTTTCAATATTCTTTCCCTTAGACGCTCCTTGTCACGCAGTGCTGTTCTTGAGTCCAATCTTTTAATAGAGTTGTACTCTAGTTGTATGGTGGTCTGTGGATTATAAATTTCCTCAGACAACTATGACAGGTCGTATGTTAGGTCGCATGGTAGGGATTTGGATGTGGAGGTATGAAAGTGAAGACAGTTACTGGGCGGTTCTGTTCTTCTTGAGCGCTTACCGCAGCGGATTTTACTACGTAAAATCCTTTCTCTGGGAGAGGGGGTATTGTTACGTTGTAACAACGTAAAATCATTAAAATAAAAAATTTATGAACAAATAACTACAATAAATATTTTTATTATCGTACGGAACCCGCGCGACGCAACTAGTATTCGCGCTCACAGCGCTATTCAGTGTCAACATCAGGAACAGTCTAGAAATCATGTCTACAATTCTCACACCTTCACCGTCGAGATTCTTCTATGTATGCTCCTTCTCGCTCAGAAGCATTAGTGTTTTCTATTTCGTATCTCTGTCGCACTTGTTTTGTTGGCGGATGGAAGGGATGGATCGGAACTTCATTCTAGTCGCCTCGTCCGCGCCGTAAGTTATCGTCTGAATATATATTCGGGTAGTTGACTCGGGAAGCGGTCATTATCATGTTTATTCTTTGTTCAGTGTAGTGCTGCAAAAAATATATAAAACAATGTAATATAATTGTGATAGTGTTGTGATTAGGCGGTTGGAACCCCCTGGTAAGTTCATACAATTATCCAAATTAATTAATTTTCATGTTAGGTAATCCAATTACAGTCTAGCAAGTAATATCTCAACCTTTTTATAGTATATTAATGTTGCTATTGCTATTTTATTTCTTAATTTCATTTCTTCTAGGTAGTGAATGTGACAGGATGTTTTAATGTCAATCAGTTATAACCTCATTTATCTTTTCATTCCAATAACTCTTATATATGTTTTGACACGGTATTTTCCTTATAAAATTCCTATATCTTAATATTAAAGCCCAATCAGTTTTAGCCATCACAAGAATCAGGTGAAATATAGTCTCAATAACTAATTCCATTGTGAAGTCTATGCCAGTAATTTTAACCTATATTCTAATGAGTAATTGTTATTTTAGAATGTTCAGATAGTTTAAACTCCATAATATCAGTTCATACTTGCAAGGAACAAGCATTGTGTTTTTCATAATTAGTAGTCTAATAGAATTTTCCAGAGTAAAAATTGTTTACAAGTTTGTCATTGTAAATTAAACTTATAGTCTTGTATGAGTACATTGTTGTATAAGAATGTCTTAATTTCCTTTAAGTGTTAAAGCCAACTGTAATGTAGTTGTTTACATAAATTATTCTTTATTCTATTAGCTCATCACATAGCTGAGAGATATATTTAGTTTTGGTTATTATAAGGGAAAGTATCGGGGAAACAAATATTAAAAGTCTTTGTTCCTTCAATATGTTTTATTATAATTGTTAATGTAATATGTAATATTTTCTTTGTTCTGCATGGCGTTGTGGAATGGTGATTATCCGGCATATAAAACATTGGGGATTTGATTCTGGGTTGGGTAAAAATATTTCATTTAAATATTTAATTACTTTAAATTACATTTCAACCGGAATTGCATTTCACCACTCCATTCCGCATAATATTTAATTGTTTTGCGAAAGATACCGACGCCCATATCTGGTCACACTAGTGCCAGGGCATCGGATCTTTCGCGCTACAGAAGATGTTTCGACGCCTTCCAGGATTGGGGGTTCACCGTACCCATCGTTCACCGTACCCATCGTTCACCGTACCCATTGGAGTTCACCGCTAGGATTGCACCACTAGGAGTGCACCGCTAGGGTTGCACCGCTAGGGGTTCACCGTTCCCCGCTGAAATTCACTGTTGGGACTGCACCGTGCCCGCTTGGAGTTCCCGTTGTACCGTTCACCATTGGAACTCCACCATTCACCGTACAGATTGACTGTACAAGCGGCGACGCTTCAGGCTGCACTGTAACACCCGAGCCACCGGTGCCCTTCAAGTAACCGAGTGTCAGCTGAAGGCACTACCGAAGACCCCCAAGCGTCGAGGACACGGACGGCCAAAAGTTAAGCCCCAGCCCTTTTATTTTGTTCCGACCAGATAACTTCCCTGTGCCGCGAATCCACACCCGTGTGTTTTGACTTAATTTTTAGAGACCTTAGAGATTGGTTCTAGTGCTAATTTTAGAGACTATAGAGTTTTAATTTTATTAGTGAAAATTTAATTCCTGCCGGGTTAACGTATATGTTTTTATTTTCGATTCAATAAACAACTTGTAATTTTACTTGTTGTTTTTATTCTTGTACCTAGCCGTCAGGCGAACGTAACAGTAACGTCCAACGTACTGTCTACGTAACAATACTTAATAAAATCCTAAACCTTCATCAGGGTCTGATGATGATCAGCAAGAAGGTGGTAACAGGATCTCGGCCTCAATAAACGTAGACCCATCGTGTTTGGGCTCGTTGGATAGGTTTCGACGAGTAGTTGCTAGAAAAATGGTGGCCAGCGTCTGATTTGTGTCATCTCGTATTTTAAATTTATTGAAAAACTTATTTTCACGTTTGTTAGTGCTAAATTATATATATTTTGTCACTATTTAAATATATCATAGTGTTGTATGTGTCTCGAACTAAAAACATTGTGATTATAAACTGACAATTATTATCGAAATGTGTCAGCTGACTGTGTAACCGGCTCATTTAAAAGATGTGTATCAGTTTTAAATCAGTATAAGGTAATTTGCATCGTTTACTTAGTTTTAGTATTTCTATTTAGTGTTTACTTCATCATATTACACAGTAGAAACGAATGCTAATTACCTAACGACAACATAACCTTGTTACGTCTTCATAACAAAGTCCTTATTTAAGTACTTTCATATTCTGTTCAATAAAATATGTTGACTCGCAAGGCCTTCGCTCGCCAGGAGGAGTCCAAACTCAATTGGCTTTGAGTGAATTGAAGGTGTCTAAGAAACTGTGTGACCAGATGAACAAGGAAAGGGAAGACAATAGAAAGCTCAAAGCTGAGATGTTCCAGTTAAACATACAATGTATTGATGCTATGGATGCTTGGGACAAACTCCAAACTATTGTAGACGGGTTTGATCAATGTAGTAGAGAATATGTATCTGCTTTGCAACGTATAACTACATTAGAAGAAGAGCTTAGGGAGGCTCATTGTCAGATCTCCCAATTAGAATGTACTAAATTAAATACCGCAGCAATAATGAACCAGGGTCTATTCGATGAGTTGGTTGTAAGTGCCCCGAGCATGGTTTCTGCTGTTTCTGCTGCTTCTAGTCAAGAAACAATGTTTAAATATAACTTGACTGCTGGTGAACAACCTCCAGTCAGGCAATTAAAAGGCATAAATAGATGTAGCAATAATAAAGTAAAGAAATATATTAAAATTAATAGATACATTAAGAAAACATTTTGTGTTTTCTTAATGTATCTATTAATTTTACTTGTTAAAATTAGATTTTTTTATAAAAAAATGTAACATTAAACCGAGAAAGCTTGCGCTTAATCGATAAATTAGACATGTATGCATCAAGACTGGATAAGTGTACATTAAAATAGAAAACTGACATAAAGAACTTGCAAGATGATGTTTCACATCTGCAAGAAAAGTTAAAATTGATATCCGATAAGTAAACAGACTCAAAAATTAATGAAGGAGTATACGCTGGCGATGAATGATATAATTAATAGTAATACAGTAAAGAATAGTATTAATAGAGTACCTATTAATACTATTCTTTACTGTATTACTATAATACAATAGGCTCTTTATCACCAGCGAGTAGTCCCAAAATCGGTACTAGTAATAAAGTTTTAATTCAACCTTCCCCTTAATGTTGAAAATGAGCGTACAATTAAAAATGACTACTCTGTCACTTGCGAGACACCAAAAGATCATAAAATTGTAATATTTAGTGACGAAATTGGAAAAGACATGGCCCATTACTTAACAAATTCTTACAGCACAACTGTAACTAATTATTGTATGCCTGGCAAGTCCTATACTGCTATATTAGATAATACACAAAAATTTAGTCAGGATACTATTATTAATATTAGTAGGAAATAGAGGAAATGTGTCCAAGAAACAATTACTTGTGTATTATAATTTATTGTATAAGCTTGATATAAAAGAGATTGTAATGTTTACATTGCCATATAGTAATAATAATTGGTTTGATTAGGGTAATATTAAAATAAACGTCAAAAAAACATTCTATGACTAAAAGTGGGAAGCGCCTAAAAACTGAACTAGTAACTTTAGTTTAATAATATTCAATTCAAATTCAAAATTCATTTAGTGTACTACAGGTTACATACTTACAATTTGTTGGAGCTCCCCTTTTAAGTTAAAGATAACCTGTATTAGGGCAGCCCCGCTCTTTCTGCAATAAGTTTTATACAAATAGCAAAATAAATATAAAATTTAAGTTATTACTTAGTACTTAGTAGGTAGGTATAGACAGGAAATAAAAACTATTTTCTTTTTACTTCTACTACACAACTAAGAGAAAAATTAAAGTAATTAGCCAAAGAGGCTGGTAACAAGTACAAAAGGTATTAGTTATTATTCATCGATATACTATACCAATTATTATTAGTTTATACACTGCGATCTAGAGTGTGGACTGAAGCTTTTAGAAGTTGTGGTTGTGAGTGAAGGTTAGGTGTGACTATGATCACGCTATATAAATCTATACTATAATAAAACTCAGAGCACTTTTTCTGTACATTGAATATTTTTCCAAAATTTCTATATACTATACTATCGACATAGAGGCCAAAACAATTTTTTTTGGAATTATTGTCTGTCTGTCTGTCTGTCGTTCTGTTCGTCCAGGTATCATTTGAAAGACCCGTTGATGGATTTTGATAGGACTTTCACTGATGTGTTGTGTAGAAGTCAAGGTATAAGTTGGTATATAAAACATCACGCTATGTTTCATAGGGGCTAAGCAGTGAAACATTACTTGCACATATTGCCACGTAATTTCCTTTGTATGTGAATAGGGTAATTATAGACTGATCAGTTAATCATTAAGATATGTATTATTACGCTATATACAATAGGGACTGAGCAGACATTTAGTTTGCATAAGATATAGCATTGGCGAAGGGTCAATTTTTGTAAGGGGTAAGCCGGTCCGGTACACCCAGGACATTTTCATTAGATTTCTGTACATGAAATTTTAATGAAACTCCCCAAGTCCAGGTAGTGTATAGATAGGTATTGTAGTAATACAATACCTATCCGACTGTAAAGTCGCAACAATAAAAGATGCGAAAAGCATAGAACTTTCATTATCAAATATCATTAGACAGTAATTTACGATGCTAGCGTGATTTACATTATGAACAGCGCCATCTATCGGTGAAATTGAACATACAATCACTGTAGAACTTTAATCTATTATATCAAAGAAAGTCGTGTTAGTTACACTATTTATAACTCAAGAACGGCCTAACCGATTCGGCTGAAAATTGGTGGGGAGGTAGCTTAGAACCAGGAAACGGACATAGGATACTTTTTATCCCGGTAGGTTAAGGTTAAGCAACGTTAGGTAAGGTCATTAAATAGATGGGTGAACCGATTTGTATGAAAGTGTGCATATCGGGTAGGTCTGAGAATAGGTCATACAGTATATTTCATACCGCTAGGTTAAGGTTAAGCTACATAAGGCAAGGTCATTAAATAGATGGGTGAACCGATTTGTATGAAATTTTGTGTGTATATCGGGTAGGTCTGAGAATAGGCCGTAAATTATATTTCATGCCACTAGGTTAAGGTTAAGCAATATAAGAAAAGGTCATTAAATAGATGGGTGAACCGATATGTATGAAATTTTGTGTGCATATCGGGGAGGTCTGAGAATAGGTCATAAAGTATATTTAATGCCGCTGATACCATGATTGACGAGGATATATAGAATGAGAGGAGGGTGCAAGAGAGGAGAAAGAGGGAGAGGGGATTCGAGGAGGGGGTGATGGGGTAAGGGATCGGGGTAGTTAGGTGGAGTAAGGGGGGAGTGAGAAGGAGCAAGTTCGTAGAAGAGAGAGGGGGAGAGGGTTCAGAGAGGGGATAACAGGGAGATGAAGAGGGGGAGTGTGACGAAAACCGAAGCGGGAGGGGGAAAGAGAGAGGAGAGAAAGAGCATATAATTAGATTTTTTTTATAAGAGAGAGAGATAAATCTAGGGAGGAGGGAGTAAAAGGGGAGCAAAACGTAATAAAAGCGCGGGCGGAGCTGCACGGGTCAGCTAGTAATATAATAATATTAACGATAACGAAATAAATGCCAGTCAATAACAGCGTGCGTTTTTTTATTTGATGTTCCTGCGTCATATAATAAATACAACACTCAATTACATCTAAAACCTACGTCCCACACTGCATGCTGCTACATGCCTGCCACAGCAGTGCCGGACGTAGGGACAATCTAGCCGGTTGGCGATCATCTTTAGGGGCCTGTTCCACTAAGTTCAACTATTGGACAAATAAGTCCAATTATTTCAACTTTGTGTTAATTAAAAATAATTATTGAGTTGTTGAAATAAATGGACATTTTATGTCCACTAAGTTCAACGATCTATTTAAATCTTATTCACGTAAGTATACCTGTAGAATCAGGTGGATGCCCTCGCTTCCAGCAATGGAACTACTAGGAAAAGTGTCAGTAGTTCTATACAACAAACGGATGGAACTACTTACTGGGGATAAGTCCCAGACAACTGTTGAATAGCATAGCGTCTTTAACAGCTGGTGATCAACCGACTCGACGCTTGTTCTTTGTGTAATGATTCAAGTTTGACCTGTTGGCTGTCGAGCGCAAGGGACGGAGGCAAACAGAGCCGACAAACGAGCATACGTAGCCATCCGCATAAGCACCGGCGGCGCACCCAACTGACCTGATTCCAAGCTGTGTAAATTACATATAAATCACCACTTTGTAGTGTTTTCTTATAAATACATTGTAATATGCCCTTCGTCGTGCTTCCGCTGGTTGGTGTAAATCGTTCCATAACCATCATTCATGACTATCATGAGACCACCTTATGTCCTATGCTACCCTGGTACTTTTGGTAAAATATTGAAGCAAAGTAGTCACAGTTTCGTAACAATATCTCACGAAAGGGGAAGCCTCTTGAGTCCTCTGTTGCCCTAGTACTTCTGGTAAAAATGTTTAAGAATGCTCAATTTTGCACTTTCACGCGGTATTTCATCATAATGGATGCCCTTTGAAATTCCGTCTGGAGCTACCACATTCAGCAGGTATAATCATTCATTATCTGCCTACATCAGTCCACTGCTGGACATAGGCCTCCCCCAATACACGCCATTGAGCCCGGTCTTCGGCCTCTCCTCATCCAGTCACTGCCAACTGCTTTGCATATATCGTCACTCCACCGGTCACCGGGCGTCCTACGCTACGTTTTTCAGTTCATGGGTATAACTACTTGAAATATACACACAATTTATTTCCAAACTAAATTGAACTGAATTACCATTGATGATTAAATGATTTAAATAGAAAGTTGAACTAATAGGATCAATATTGTCCAGTAAGTTCTACTGTTATAAAAATATCAAAGTTGAAATAATTGGATGTTTTTTGTCCAATAAGTTCAACCAGTTGAACCTAGTTGAACTTTGTGGAACAGGTCTCTTTAGGATAGTATTGGAGCTAGCCCTCACTCTGCGCACCAAGGACGCACTACGCCTGCGCATGGTCGCGTGGAAGCAGTCCGTGTGCGCCCACGCGAACATACCCGACGCGCTGCAATGGCGGGGCAGCCCCAACACCGCCCTAAACGCGTTATTAAATTGGACACGAAGGGCGCTGTAGCATCTCTGCGTGTAGTTAGCCCACAGGCTACACGTGTACAGCGAGGTGCAGTATGCTCGGAAAAGAGTCACTTTCACCTCGACTGAACAGCGTACGAACCTACGGGCCAACATGTTCGCTCTTATTGACAGCGCCCTCTGCTCCCGTTCGATGTCATCATGATCCCTGAGGTCGGCCGTTACTGTATGTCCTAAGTACTTTACTTGTCGCACTCTCTCAAGGCAAATATTATTTAAGAGCACAGCACAGGTGGTACTTGCTCAGGGCACCTAGCACGGCCCGCCTCAAAGACCATGTATTGACTTTTATTCGTATTACATAATACTCCATGGCTCGCTGCATACGCTTCACAAATGGCTATTAGACTTCTCAGGCCACAGACCGGCCGATATATAAGTATGTATAAAAGGCATCGATATAATATATAAACTAGATAAACATTCACGAACAAAATGACACCTAAAATGTGGTCGCTGAGGTTGCAAACTTATCTGTGCTGGTGGCGGAAACGTGAACTAACGATATTATAATGATAATGACTTGCAGTTTGACAGTTTCATATAGACAGTAGCGACACTCCTATCGGCAAAAATAAATTTGTCAGTATGTGGCTTGTAAAGAAATAGCGACACAAGGGCGCTATTTCTCGCTACCACTTTTTGAACCGTGACCCCAAATCTAGTTTATATATTGTTAGACTTCAAAAACCGATATCAAATAAATTGTAGGTAGGATAGCCGAACGCCCTCAGCGAACGCGTATATGTCACAGCTCTAGCGGTACTGCAGTCATTCGTTTCTCAGATCTCGTACAGTGTGGAAGTCTCAGTGAAGTTGCTGCGTCATGGTGATTACAATGTATTCCTGCTGCAGGAGTGTGGTAATAATTCTTCAGTGGTATGTTCAGATTTTTTTTACTAAGGTGGTCCAGAGACAATGGTTTCTGGACAGATTCTCTTTTTTTTAAATAATCTTATTTAGGACTAGCTGACCCACGCGCTATTTTTACGATAACTAAACTTTTAATAAGAGACATTCGCATCGAATACATAACCTCCTTTTTTATAGTCGGTTAAAAACTGGGACCCACTTTTTACTTGCTCTCCGAAGCACGGACCCGTTTAATTCAAATGGCGTTAAACGGTCACCCATCTATTTAATGACCTTACCTAACGTTGCTTAACCCGATCGATTACAAAACCTGATAACAACTCTCTATGAGTGTTCCCATACTAATATTTATTATATTATAAAGAAAAATTTGTATAATATGACCAAGCGTATAACCAACTACCCATTTGACTTTAATCCCCTCTCCCAAAAGAACAGTGCTAGATTACGGGATAAAAAGTATCCTATGTCCTACCTCGTAGTAAGATCTCAAATCATGCCAAGTTTCATTTGAATCCATTCAGTAGTTTCGGCGTGATGCTCAGCCGTGATACAGACAGACAGACAAAAATAAAAAAAAATACATTTTCGGCCTCAGTATCGGTTATAGAATGCCCTACAAAAATAATTTTCAAAATATCTTCAATGTACAGAATTGGACCTGTTACAGTTTTATTATAAGTATAGATTTCTAATATCAGAAGTGGGATTGGATTCTAGCCTATCCGCTTCGCTTTCTGATGCATTTTGTTATATTCGTTTCCATTATTTTCATGTTTTGTTATTCTCGAAAAAAAATACATATGCGGGTAGTTCGTGTTATGAAAAAAATATATTAATGATGCCCACGGGTTGTACGATTCATGTTTGTAATGGAAGACGAATAGGGTAAGGATTATTACGATCGATCGCTAGATCAATCGATCAAAATGTAATAGTTCAGCTTATAGTTCTAATAGTACTGTTGTTAGTCTAGTAGACACACACGATGGATTTTAGGTCTATAGCTGTAACAACTCTGTATATGATATGCATAGATAGATAGATTCCTTATTCCTTCATTCAAATCATCCCCTCCCTTTATACCATTCATTCCTAAAATCATCATGGCGCGAGATCTGTGCGCGTAAGCAACGCTAAGCAAGGACAAAACCCGTATCAAAGAAGAGTGCGCTAATCATCATCATATTGCACTACAATAATATACGCCGGCCGGCTTTAACAAATTGTACATCAAGTGACTTTCGTTCGGGTCTGGTGAGTGTGCTGCAGCAGCCACCAATACTTCGTACGCGAGGCGAACATCAAGCCTGGTGAGTCCCTTAGATTTCATCCTATCCTCTATTCACATCTATCGTAAATCTTTCACCTTACAGTCCGTTTATCATTCGAAGAACCAAATACCTAACATTTCTTGATCCTTCTAAAGCCGAATACTTAAATTTGTACCAGTTTTGGATAAAATCACAGTCGCGCTGCCTCCATTTTGTTCTTTTAACCATCGGCTTATTTCACTAAAAAACATCATTTACTTACGTATTTATCAATATTTCATCATTAGTTTATTGTATCGATCGTTTAATCATACCAACATACTGTATTCATCGATTTAATACAGTATTTTATCATATTTATAAAGTCAATCTTGCAGTCGGTCGGTTGGTTTTGTGTGTCGTGTTGAACAAGGTGTCTTGGTGAACCAAGATTTAGTAATAATTCAAAAATTCTATATCCTAAAAAGGTGCAGTGCGTGTTGGTGGTGTTGTTAAACATTTATATCATTTGTGTTTTATGCGTGGTATCATATCAAACTTATTAGGTGTAACATACAGCACCTATAAGCGTATTAGTAGGAAAGTGTAACATACATAACATTTTTCGACAACATTCACATCAGGCAAGTATCAGCCAATTGTATCAATCATACAAAACACGATATTCCACCATCCAATTCAGCAAACATACACGTTTAGATCATTTACATTAACTTTTATAATCACTTGGTTCACAAAACACAATACACATTCAGTATTTAACATTATCAGTAGTATTTATCATCATAAATAACATAACAACAGCCTAACATAAATTTCTATCAAACTTACATTAACCAGAATCATAATACACACGAACTACCTACATATTTAAAAAACCAAAACATAAAATCATTCTTGTTCCATCTAAAACATTGTTTAATCAACTTCCGTTTCCGTTCGGTTTAATTCATTCATTCATTCTTTACGAGTGTACACACCATAGACAAGTTCCTCTAAAGCTAGATATACACTGGTCCCATATTGCACAAGTAATATTTTTTCCCGACTCTGGGTACTAGCTTTTTAAGCCAGTTTGTTCTTTCATTGAAACCAGTGTTGTCAGGCGAAGATTTTTTCTACCAATTTGGTAGAATTATTTTTGTACAACATTATCGTTTTGGAACTTAAACCAAAGTTGTGCTATTTATAACTTTCTTGAGTTTAGTGTATCTGGACGTTGTTTTAAGCATATTAATATACATTTATTACCAAACAAATCATAAATAATTAAATCAATATGAGTGAATCAATGTTAACACACTGCGAATCAAAGCGCAACGTTGCACACAAGCGTCTCTCAGATGCCGTCTCTTGTGCCCGCAGCTGTGTTAAAAAACCAGCACTGTTGCCGCGGCTGGAAACTTGGTGTTCGCGCCTGGAACAAATCATGGAATCTTTTAATGAGGCTCACATTAACGTTATAAGTGAACTCAAAAAACTGAAAGTATCTGAAGATCAGTTAGGAAAACAATCTGCATATCAAGAGCAAGCTGATGATATGTACTTTGAAGTATTAGAAGCAAAGCGAACATATACGCCCAAAGAGAGTCAGGAAACGAAATCAAATCAATCAACACCAGAGAACAAGTGTAATACTAAGTTACCTCCTATGAAACTTCCCACTTTCTCGGGAAATTTGAAAGATTTTCCAGGATTCATTGATCTCTTTAACACATTGGTCCATGACAGGTCGGATTTATCCAATGTGGAAAAATTCCAGTACCTCAGCTCATCACTTTCGGGGGAACCAGTAAATGTCATCCGTGCATTTCCTATTTCTGACGCAAATTATAAAAGTGCTTATGATGCTCTTGTAAACAGATACAACAACAAAAGGTATCTAGCATTTGTGTGTTGGGAACAAATCATACACTCAAAGCCAATGAACACGGGTTCCGTACATAATCTTCGTGCCCTTTTAGACATTTATAGCGAAAATTTGTCCATCATTCGTACTTTAGGGTTACCAGCAGATAATTGGGATTTTGTATTATTTCATTCTTTCTTAACAAAATTAGATAAAAATTCACGTGAAGCATTTGAACTTTCTTGCAAAGGGAGTGACTTTCCTTCTTTCAAACAATTAAATACTTTTTTATCGGAAAGATGCTCCGCGCTTGAACGCTCATCTTTAGCAAACATGCAACCTAGTACTGCGCCCATTCAAGTCAATAACAAGAGGAGTTATCAACCTCCTAAAAATCCAACAATGCTTTTAACACGTACGGATCCAATCAAGTGCATTTTGTGTAAAGAAAAACATCCTATTTATGCTTGTCCTAGTTTCATATCAAAAACTCCTTATGAACGTTCTCAAGTTGTAAAACAGCATCAATTATGTTTTAACTGTTTGCGCTCAAATCATGAAACATCAAAATGTATTTCTACACACACGTGCAAAATATGCAACCAGCGTCACAATAGCCTGCTTCATTTCCCCTCGAAACAGCAATCATCAGCAAATAATAATAATAAACAAGTTCAAATTAATATTGCTACCCATTTATCATCAAATCAAGCATCAGGCGATCCTGACGAGGACATCATTAATCCAGTTACTGCTTTATCGAATTTGGCACATGGCAATCCAACCAAGTCATTTATACTTCTTGCTACAGCGGAAGTCGAAGTCAGGGACAATCGCGGCAATTATCAGAAAGCTCGCGTTCTTCTTGACCCAGGTAGTCAGAGCCACATCATGTCTGATGCTTGCGTTCGCCGTTTAGGATTGTCAAAATATCGAAGCAATACACCCTTGTCTGGTATAGGGGAGACACCAACTCACTCATCAAGCAAAGTTTTTTTAGAAATACGTCCAGTGGGCAAAACAGCACCAGTGTTCACAACAGAAGCTCTTACATTAAATAAAATTTGTGGCAATATGCCTACACATGAAATGAACATGAATCATTATCAACATTTAGCAAATGTCAAACTTGGGGATGAAAATTTCTGCTCTTCTCGTCCCGTCGATCTTTTGCTCGGTAGCGAACTATTTCCTCAAATTTTACTTCCTGGTAAAATTGAGGGGGGGAAGGGTGCCGCAACGGCAATCAACACAATTTTCGGGTACGTTCTTATGGGTAAATCTGCAACAATAAGTAGTACCACAAGTTCATCAATCAATCATTTATCCTTGGATGCTAATCTCGATGAAGCAATTCAAAAATTCTGGGAATCTGACAGCATCCCAGCAAAATCAATGCAGTCTGCAGACGATATTCGATGTGAAAACATGTATCAATCGACTCATCGACGTGATGCAGACGGTCGATATATCGTTCAGCTACCATTTAAAGATTCTGAGCCAACATTCAGCGATTCATATTCAGTTTCTCTGCGACGTTTTTATCAACTGGAAAAGCGCCTTAATCAAAATCCTTCCTTCGGTGAACAATACAAAGATCATATCATGGAATACTTATCAAGCAATCATATGGAAGCCGTTCCAACGGAGCAATATCAATCGTCAACGGCTTATTACATACCGCATCATGCTGTCTTCAAACCAAGCAGTCTCTCGACCAAAATGAGAGTCGTCTATGACGCCTCTGCCAAGGACAAACAAGGACAAACAACGATACTTTATTTACTGGCAGTAAGTTACAAGCAGATATAAACAATATCATACTTCGGTTTCGGCTTCACTCCATCGTATTATTAGCTGATGTCCGTCAAATGTATCGACAAATTATCATCAGTCAAGATCATACGGATTATCAACGCATCTTATTTCGATGCACGCCTGAAGAACCGATAAAAGAGTACCGTCTCAAACGTGTAACATTCGAAGTATCATCGGCTCCATTCCTAGCGATTCGAACTATGCAACAATTAGCACAGGATGAGAAGACACGCTTCCCAGCCGCAGCAGACGTGCTGTTACATGACCTGTATGTTGATGACGTTGTCACTGGCTGTGACAGTGTAGAACAGGCCCTTATCATGCAGAAGGAACTCAGTGGAATCATGTGCGCTGAAGGATTCGAGTTGCGTAAATGGTCCAGCAATACTGCAGCTGTTCTACATGATGTACCAGAAACACATAGAGCGGCGCCAGATGTAACATTTGACGACGACAGTGATTTTGTTAAAGTTCTCGGCTTAGCTTGGAATGCAAAACATGATATACTCAATTATCAAGTCAACCAACTCCCACGAAACTGTACCAAACGTACTATGCTATCTGAGCTGGCCCGAATTTACGATCCCATTGGGTTATTGACTCCATTAACATTTCTAGCAAAGTTTCTAATTCAACGTCTTTGGCTTCTTGGTACAGCTTGGGATGAGCCTGTACCAGAAGATATCAATCAAATCTGGACAATATACACACAACAGCTAGCAAATTTAGCACAACTGCACATTCCCCGCCGTATCACACGTGATAACATGACATCATATCAACTGCACGGTTTTTGCGATGCGAGCGAAGCAGGATATGCAGCTGTGGTCTATCTTCGTTCTACTAACGATGATAATCAGTATCATGTCGCACTTGTAACTGCTAGATCACGAGTTTCCCCAACGAAGCGTCGAACGCTACCGAGGCTTGAGTTGTGTGGTGCCTCATTGTTGGCAGATCTCTTGAACTATGTACATAACATATATTCTAACATTATTAACATTGAGTGCCTATATGCCTGGAGTGACTCCATGATCACTCTAGCATGGATAAAATCAAATTCAACCAATTTCAAAGCATATGTGGGTAATCGCGTTGCTAACATTCAACGGAAAATTCCTACGGCTGCCTGGAAGCATGTGCCTGGCAAAGACAATCCAGCCGATTGCGCAAGTCGGGGGCTGACCCCAGATGACCTCATCAACCATAAACTTTGGTGGCATGGACCTGAATGGTTACTTCTTGACGAGCAACATTGGCCTTCTAAGACTGCCACAGTTTCTGAGGCTCCTCCTGAGGTTACGTGCGAATTGCGGAGCACGGTACTGACCACTATTACAGATAGTGATCCCATTGATACACTTATTAACAAGTTTTCATCATTACGCAAGATTCAACGAATAATAGCATATTGTAAGAGATTTCTTCATCGTAGCGATACTCAATCAATTCAATTTACCGAGCATGAACTTAACGAGGCTCTCATGGTTCTTGTTAAACGTGTTCAACGGTCTGAGTTCGCTAATGAGATTAAAGCATTAACATTCGGCAAAATGGTACCTAAATCATTCAGAAAGCTTAGTCCTTTTCTGGATGAATCGGGTATATTACGGGTAGGAGGAAGGTTGGCACGTTCTGATCTTGATTTTAATACAAAACACCCTGCATTACTACCACGTAAACATCGTTTAACAAATCTTATTATTCAATGCATACATAACGAACATTTTCATCCTGGTCTACAGACTATGCAGTACTTAATACTCCAAAACTTCTGGATATTATCATCAAAACGTGCCATTAGGCACATTCTATCAAACTGTCATCGTTGTTTTCGTACTAAACCGCTTGCTGTCGAACCTAAAATGGCTGATTTACCAAAAGCACGCATAACACAACTTAAAGCATTTCAGTCAGTTGGTTGCGACTATGCCGGTCCTTTTAACGTAACGTTTCATCGTCATCGTGGCACACGCACCACAAAAGCGTATTTGTGTTTGTTCGTGTGTTTCACTACTAAAGCACTTCACTTAGAACTGGCCTCTGACTTATCGACAGAAGCTTTTTTGGCAGCCCTCCGTAGGTTCATTGCACGTCGCGGTAGGTGTAACACGATTCACAGTGACTGTGGTACCAATTTCAAGGGTGCACAGACTCAGTTAGCAGACATCATGCGTTCAGCCTGTGAGACCGAGCGCATACAATTCAAATTCAATCCCCCTGGAGCTCCACATTTCGGTGGACTTTGGGAAGCCGGAGTTAAGTCCGTTAAAACACATTTATATCGCGTGATTGGAACACAGATATTAACATATGAAGAACTTAACACACTTTTAATTCAAATCGAATCAATTCTCAATTCAAGACCGTTGTGTTCAATAAGCTCAGATCCTAATGATGTATCCGTACTCACACCAGGTCATTTTCTGACTTTAGCACCTTTAACAACAGTACCAACACCAAATTACACCGATATTAAAACAAGTAGACTAACGCGTTGGCAATTGTTACAACGGATGCATCAAGACTTTTGGTCACGATGGCACCGGGAATATCTGACTACTTTATCACAACGTTCGAAATGGACTCAATCAACACGTGAAATTCATAAAGATCAAGTTGTGATCATCAAGGATGAATCATGCCATCCACTGCGCTGGAGATATGGTCGCATCATGGAGTTATATCCAGGACGCGATGGTATACCCCGTGCTGCCTCGATCAAGACTGCACAGGGTATGATTAAACGACCAATCGTAAAGTTATGTCCAATACCTTTCAGATCGGACTAGCTTTTAGTCATTTCGTTATATCATTTCATTTTATTCATTAATCCAAAAACGTTTTTCTTTCAATTATCATAATCATATTAGTTTTATTAATTATAGTAACATAAATATATATATATCATCTAAATTCACTTACATTCTCATAATTTTCTTATCATTAGTTGAAAGTTATTATGAACATAATGGAGTGTCAGATCTTTTCTGGCATACTCTGCCAGCGGGGGGGAGAAATGTAACAACTCTGTATATTATATGCATAGATAGATAGATTCCTTATTCCTTCATTCAAATCATCCCCTCCCTTTATACCATTCATTCCTAAAATCATCATGGCGCGAGATCTGTGCGCGTAAGCAACGCTAAGCAAGGACAAAACCCGTATCAAAGAAGAGTGCGCTAATCATCATCATATTGCACTACAATAATATACGCCGGCCGGCTTTAACAAATTGTGCATCAAGTGACTTTCGTTCGGGTCTGGTGAGTGTGCTGCAGCAGCCAGCAATACATCGTACGCGAGGCGAACATCAAGCCTGGTGAGTCCCTTAGATTTCATCCTATCCTCTATTCACATCTATCGTAAATCTTTCACCTTACAGTCCGTTTATCATTCGAAGAACCAAATACCTAACAATAGCATAGATAAGAATAGTATATACTGTCTATAGTGAGTTCGTTCGTGGAAGTACCTAATGACCGGCAAAGTCTATTGCTACGGCTAGATTAGTACAAATGAACTAGATGGATTTATTTTGTTGCTATGTATTGTTATAAGCAGTGGGTTGATTTGAGTTTTGACTGCTAGTTATAATAATAAAGTGCGATTACTAATAAATCTGGATGTAAAGTTGTATTTTGTTAAGATGTTTTGTTGTTAATCTTGATCAGTCATTACAATTTGTAAAGCATTGTTTTGGGATAGTGTTTATTTTCTCGGTCGATGACTAATAATCGTAATGGAAATTTGGTTCGATCTGGATGTTTTGTGAAGGAAGGCCGAGCGATTATAGTGCTGTGGGTCGTACGGGCCTAATATATTGACGAGTGCTAATTGTGTATGTAATTGTTGATCTGACTACCTACCTGTCAAATTTTTTATTAGTTTTCTGCAGTTATGTTCACAGAATGTGTAAGTGCGAGTCGCCAGAGCGTTTGTGGCATTAGTGGCTGCATTGTGGCGTTGCTGCCGCTGCACGAGTGGCGTTGGGCGCTAAACGCAGCGCTGATGCCCCAACGGTGGCATGGCCGCCCTAACGGTGGCGTGACCACCACACCATGGTGGCGACGGGCTGCCATACGAATGTGGCGCTGTGCAGCCTCACTACGGTCGCGCTGCGACGTTGCCGCCCACATGGTGGCGTTGGTGGCTACCGCTTACATCGTCGGTCGCCGCGCAGCACACTGGTGTTTGACGCTACGCCGTGGCCATGATGGCCAGACACCGAAGTAAGAAAAGAAGCTGCAGGGTTGACTGTGTGGTAATGACAGCCGCACTGGCGTAAGTTGTTATTTGGTAAAGGCAAGCAGGTAGAGGTTATGTTATTTTGAAACTATTTATTTAGTCAGGGGTAGACTATGGGAGCAATACGCTAATAATTTACAAGTAGCGTGGAATTCATCATCGATGAGGTGAGCAGAACACATGCTCTCCGATGTGATACTTGATGCGTTTGTAGCATACTTTTGTGGAGAACTGGATCTTTATTTGATATACCCCTATGGTATTTTGGTCGCTAAGTCTTGGGTTCGATTCCCATATCTGGCAGTCTATGGTATTGTGATCACTAATAATCGATATGGTATTGTGATCGCTGTCTTAGATTTGATTCCCAGATCTGGTAGTTTATGATTTTGTTGTCTCTAAGTCTTGGGTTCGATTCCCGGGTCTGACAGTGCTGTTGTACTTTACTGTTGGTAAATTCTTACTAACAGGCTAAATGCCATATACGTAAATGTCAAAAAATCGTTGCCTTGTTTAGTATCACTGATATATTCGGTTGGGGCTGCACCGATAAGGTGTTGTGGACCCTAAATCCAAAGGAAAAGTGCTTGCGTTCTATTGTTCTGTTCGCAGAGGGAAATACAGGCCTGACTTGCGAGGCGTGCGTGCAGAAGGATAGTGGCGTTTGACGCCGTATCCTGCGAGGTGCACGGTGTCCCGAAGCGTGCGGGGAACGTCGGCGTCTGTCGCAAAGTGTGTAAACAGTCGTTGGGAGACCCATGTAAAGCCATTCACGTGGTTTGGGAATGACCACGATGTGTTTGTATTCACAGTTGTGGGAGAGACTCATGTAAAGCCATGTGCACGTGGTTTTGAGATGACCACAATGTGTGGGGGTGACGGGTTGCGTCAGCGGGGCCCACGCTGACTAGAGACCTGTGTAAAGCCTGTACGATTCGTGAAAGATAACTATTTATAAAGATGAAAAGGTTTTGTTTGCTTGAAAATCTCACCAAAGGACTTTAATTACCTTCGAACAAGTACGATCCTGAGTTGCCGCCATTTCATGTAGGTAAAATAATGTTACCAGGGTCCATGTTTTATTGCCATGTTTTCCCAAGTAAATAAATGATCAAAATTATAAATGGTATACGATTTATGTCCTCAAGTTATTGACATGATTATATTATATACATCCGTTGCAACACAACAGCCAAGCCAAACTTTATTAGAGCATAAAATGATTGAAAATTATTTCTGTCTTTGATTATATCTATTTAACCAGTATATCACAAAATATAATTAGGGTACTGCGTGTTTACGTAATTTTGGACTAATGAATACATCCATGTGTTTTATATTAAAGTGTATTTCCCCTATATTGAGGGTAAATATTTTTAAAAGAGATGTTCCAAAATGTATGGACCCTGGGCTAGGACTTTGTACACTATACTCTAAAATAGGGAAACACACATAAAACAGTTTTTAACTATCCATTTACTTTAATTTGGCTTTATTTGCTTGTAATACTTAAGAATTTTTACATAAAATTGCAACACATAACATAAAACTGGCATGGCGGAAAAGTGTCACTGTCATGTGTCATTTTTATTATCAATGGCGTTATAAGTATTTTTATTACAGTACTCTTTGTATTTTTGCTTCTGTTTTCTCATACATCATTTTATTAATTAAAATATCAATGATAATCAATTCACTACATACAATACACGCACACAACCAAGTGTGACAGCAGCAGTAGCTATTGACAGCTGGCTGACTGACAGTTCAATTCGACATCAGTGAGACGCCATCTTAGGACGCCATGTTGAATATAGATATAAAATAAATGATAATTATAATTAATATTGCAACATTAATAGTAATTAAAACGAAATATTTATATTATTCCCAGATTCTATGAATTTTTCTCGATTTTTTTGAGGTGGTGTACATATTCATAGCCCAATTTGCAACAACTTTAATGACCACACCTAATTCAATTATACCAACTCACACTAGTAACTGGGTGGCTAAACTGTTAGTAACCAGCTTCCAACCAAGGTCAAGTCGGAGGGACGTCTTTGCAAATAATCATCATAATCACCAGCCGGAAGACGTACACTGCTGAAGAAAGGCCTCCCCCTTAGACCGCCACAATGAACGACAATTTGCTATTTGCATCCACCGGTTGCCTGCGACGCGAACAATGTCGTCGGTCTTTGCAAAAAGTGATGTACTACTGGGAACAATCCCACTCTCGGGTATATACCTACTGGAAATATTCCCGCTAAAGAACAATGGGTAAAAGCGTCCCCACCCTTGTAGCACTTTTTCACATATATCAAATTAAAGAGCGTAAAAAATACATCATTTCATTGTATGGCAGCAATTGTGTGAATAATAAGGAAAAAAAGTCCATAAAGATAAATTATTTTTACTGAGAAATATTGTTTGAGCACTCAATTACACGCAAATAAATAATTACTATAACCGAGAATCGTGCCAGACTGCACTAATACCACAGAATATATAATAGTGCTACACTATTAGCGAAGGAAATACGGAAAAATAACGGTGCCGGGTCGTAGCGGACTGCACACAGCAGTAGCAAACGACGTGTCGCTGTGACGTGACACTACTGGTTTCTATGTATTTCTATGAAATACCTTCCGCAGCGTTCGACACGTCGCACCATAGCAGACGACGTGTCGTTCGACTGCAGATCAGTAGTGCCAACCAAACGGGACCCCCATACTTCAATGACCTTGCCCTATGTAGCTTAACCTAGTAGCATGAAATATGCTTTATGACCTATTCTCAGACCTACCCAATATGCACACAAAATTTCATACAAATCGGTTCACCCATCTATTTAATGTCCTTACCTAACGTTGCTTAACCTTAACCTACCAAGATAAAAAGTATCGTAAGTCCGTCTCCTGGTTCTAAGCTCCCCACCAATTTTAAAAAAATAATTAAAGAAACCTTTTCCAATGAACCAAATTGTGAATCTAAACCATTCTCGAATCCCCTTGAACACACACAAAAAATTTCATCAACATCCGTCCAGCCGTTTAGGATGAGTTCAGTGACATACACACGTACAGTAGAATTATATTTATAAAGATAAAAAGATTAAGTGGATTAAAATTCAAATAAAAAAAAATAAAAAGTACATATTTTAATATAGGATAGACTAATACATATCTATTACCAAGAAAGTGAGAGATGATCAATAGCTATAAACCATTATTGAAGGGAGAGATAGTGCGATGTAACTTAAGTTTTAAAGGATAGTAGACTCTGAGCTCGTCTTAGATGTTGCGGTAGTGAGTTCCAAAGTCGTCCCTCTAGCACAGTAAAAGACATTGTGTATGCATGAGAAGTATGAGCAGGAGTAAGAAGCAGTTCACATGAAGTGAAGTGAGAGTATGGTGCTGCGAAGTAACAAATACAAAGCGCTCCTTAGCGTAGCTTAGCGTAGGAGGGTGACTTAGGGTTATAAAGAATAGAATAGAGGAGAGAAAGAATATGAGTATTCCGGTGAAAGCGAATAGGAAGCCACTTGAGCTTTTTACGAAATTCTGAAACATGGGAATATTAATTTAGTGATTCCTCGTTTAGTCCATAAAGGTACTATAATCGTAACTACCTATAATACTCTGTGGTGTAATGTAATCATTAAAATAGACACGACCGACCGACCTAATTTTATTTGAAGATTTATTTTTTATTCAATATTTATCTTTTTTTGTTTACTTAGTTGCATACGATTGCTAGGATTTAGTTTAGATTATAGATTAAATTCCAAATGGAAAGACTACATTTGTGTCGAGTTTGTTTCAATTCGAATGTTCGTGATACGATTGAAAATACACCTCTTGAAGAAGTTTATGAAAAGCTAACAGGATGTTTGAAGTTTCACTTCTTCCGCGCGGAGGGACTCCACGTACGCACATTTTTTCATATCATTTCATACCAATCTATATTTATACTACATTAGAATGCTACATTTTACTCGTGTAAAAATCGTTATTAAACATTATCGATATCTCAATCGTAACATCAGTATCTTGATAGCCATAGATCGTAAATTTTTAAAAACGTTTGTTATTTTATGTAATTTATAAAAAAACTACTGCACTTATGGACTCAATTTGTCAATGATGATTATTATACGGGATCAAGGAGCAAACTTAGGCAGTTGTCATATTTTTAAAACCTCGCATTTAAAAGTGAACTTTTGCGTAACATGACGCAGTTACGTTCTATTGGTGCTGTCAAAAAGAAAATAAACGGTTGAATCTATTATAATAATAAAAGAAAAAGACAAGCCCGCTGAGTTTCTTGCCGGATCTTCTCCATTGAGGCCGCGCTATGACACAGCCCAGTAGTAGCTTTTACGGAAAAATATAACAATACGAAAGTGGTAATTTTACCCTATTTTAAATAAATTATTACTTTCATTACTTAAACATACGAACAAAATATATTAATTCATAACATTAAAGTACTCAAACGCTGCATTAAAAATGGTTTCAATGACATTGTCTAAATATCGATATGTGTATCCTTGAATGGACACCACTAACTTTTTTTTTAAATTCTAATAGTTTGTATGACCTTTGTAAATGACGAATTAAGAAGGTGTCCTTGTTTGTCTTGATGCATGTCCTATATGGGGAAAGAGGATGGACACTAAGTTGTTGGTTTCGAATTCCTATAACCACTCCATTTTATTCCTTCCTCCAAGGCTCAGAGTAACTTCCACAGACGTATAAATAGAAGACCATTATCAATGAGTATATAAGTATTAAGAGACCCCACTCCATACATTGTTCCTAGCTAAAGCACAGAAGCATTTCATTGCCAACTATGAAATAGTTCATATCATTGCTACCAACCAAGGGGCAATTCTTTTTTTTATGTATTGATAACCAGGCTTTTAAGCCAGTCGTTTTTATACTTTTAGTGATGTACCATCAATAGTATTTTATCGAAAATATATCGATAAATGCGTAGGGATGGCCGTGGAGTACATATAAATGAGTACTTATTCTTTTTATTTGAGCGTTTAGTCACATTTTTCGAGATCGAAAATGACGAAACACTCAAATGAATTATATTTTTACCAGAATATTGGTAAATAAAACAATAACTAATTATTATTATATTTATTTAATTATGTGACAAAAAAAGAAGGTTCTCCTTAATATAAAACACGTGAAAAAGTTGGTATTATTACGGTCTTCATCACAACCTAGAAGAGTCTTCATTGGCATCAACCCAACTAACCTCTGCAGCCTCCTCCTCCGTCCTATTGTTTTTACGCTTTTCAATGATGAGAAGCTGCAAAAAGTTAATCAATTAAGAGACACTAAATATTAATTTGAAAAAATGTTAAAGACGCATATTCAGTCAAAGGTTCCCATGCTTTTTTATAATAATTTTGATGAAAAATAGTTGCCTATGTCAATTCCACAACTGGACTGCAGCCTGTTCCAATGAAATAGACATACATACATACTCTCAAAAAACATAGCCCTTTCTTCAATGCAGTTGGGCAATAATACAAGAACAAGACTGCAAAAGCATTATCTCTAATTTGATTACATATATTACATAATCATGAGTTTTATATTTGAATTTAGCCTGTTAAGACAGACAGACATTTAATACCCTTAATGATATTTTATTTTGTAAATATACCCCAAAATGGCGATAGACCGCCTCTCCGTATTGCTACTGTTTCCTATTAGATTTTGAACATAACCTATATCTCTCTACTCAATCCCATAACAAAGACTTATATAATGATATATCATGGTATGATCAATCAAGCCGTTTGGGTATGGGGTAGTGCCAAAGAAATATACATACAAGATAGTAAAACCATGATGGGTTGCTAGTATATCATCAAAAAAGCAAGTTGGGTTCTATGGGATCTACCAACCATGATGTAAAAAGGTGACTAACATTATAATAATAATATCCTAGGACAATCCACACATTCACCTGATTCTAAATTAGGCAGAACCTGTACTATGGTAATCAGACCACTGATATACATATTTTTTTGTAAATACATGTTTATATACACAACATCCAGATGCAAGATGGGAATCATACCCGTAACCTGCAACCCGTCAAAAGTAGTGGCCAGAGTGTAACCACCAAACCAACAGGTCCATCATTATTAGGTGTAATAGTAGAATAAATAATATAGTTAAGACTATTCAATATAACTTACCGATGATCATGCATCCTTTTATTTGCTTGTGCTGTTTGACAGGGAATTGCTAAATCTGAGTTAGTGATATCTTGTAATACATCTAAAACAAAAGGACTTTGTTTGAATTATATATATCATGACTAGAATTATATAGGCATGACAACACTAGAGGATGTATTTTCATGTGAGATATGATTATATATCCTTGGACTATCCACACACAGTCATCAGATCCCAAACTAGACAGAGCATGAGCAAACTAGGCAGACTATATTAGCCAGACACCTGATACTAATACTTAAATACTTTGTTTTTGTTGTGAATAGATACCTAAAAAGGTAAATAAGAGTCCCCACCCAGTCACAGCGTGGGAATTGAACCCACAACCTATTGGGTAGCGGTCAACCCAACCGAAACTCTGATATCGCAATGATGAGTGAGTGATGCCTGATTATGAAAAAGGTTATGAATTTACGATAATCTTACCTAACAGTATCAAGTTGTATACGAGCTAAGATTAACAATACACCGAAATCCGCATTACTTCTTACAACTTAGGTAGGTACACATTTTTTATTACAGAACTTTTAAGTTCCGTTTTTGTTCGTTCACGGTACCAAATAGGAACACAAAACTTAGAAGCAGTAACCGCCATTAAAATAATAAACTTCAATCAAACACGCGTCAGAGTCCGTCAGACAGTTCAATCTGACCAACTGTGACACATAACATTTTGTTGATCATGTTGCCTTAAAATGGCGGTCTCGAATAGTATTCTCTGTAGTTCAAATTTATGCTCTATTTCAGTTACTTAAAGTCGAAAATCGAATTTGTTTAGCGAATTCTAATAAATTATACCAGAGTGTCAGGCCACTGACCATTATATTATATACGTCTGTGGTAACTTCCTACTTTTCTGTCTATCATTCTGCTTAGCATCCCTAATACGTCTGTGCTATCCACAGACGTATTAGGGATGCTACGCATCAGACGGTGAACTGCCCTAGAGGAAAAATCACATTACGGATTTGCAGTAATAGAACATGACGTCTGTTTTTTTTTTAATTTATACGCTCATATCACGTGCCGTGGGCCAGAACTTTTCGCCTAATCTTTAAAAAAAATGGAAGCTAGCCTTTTAAGCCGCTTTACTTTTTATATTCCTATTCCATTTTTCTTTAATATTTCATATTCAGGCTTAGAATAAAATAAAATATACATATTAATTTAAATTACTTTTATTATTTATTAAAAAAAATATACAAAATAAGATTCATACTCTGGTCAGGATGCGACTCTCCGGGTAGTTTTTCCTTAATTCATTTGTTTGATAAACAGTCTCCATTTATAATAGCGGCTAGTTATTATATATTATTAAAGAATGGGTTAATGTCATGGTCGAGATGTGGCTTGTCACAGCTTTTTAGAGATATGTTTGTTTGTCCGATAAATTGGCATTGTTAACAGCATCAAAGGGACCATCGCAGATGTACAAATTCCAACTGAAACAAAAGAGTGAAATGCTTTAGTATTTTGTATGACACACACAATTACCAAAAACAGAAGAGAAGAGAACCTAGTGCAGAAGTGAATAATTCCGGTTAATTATTATTCTATCTTATTTTTACAGTAATAAGTTTTCAGCAGTTGCAGCTTTATTAGCCTGGCCTAATAGTATGGAACTGTCCTACTACAGCACAAAATGTGCATCAGCTGTAGAGAAGTAAATGAGGACAAATTAGGTACAACAATGTATAGATACAAGACAACTGTGTTAAATTTATAAAACTAATGTTATAAATGTTAATTCATATAGTACATGATGTAGTGGATTATAAGTTAAATTAGGTAGCATTCATTAGCATTATTATCATGAAAAGTATGAGAAAATATTCGTAACAAGGTACTTACCATTGTGGTCAGTGTGCATTGTCTAAGGAGTGCATTTGTTGATTTCGTAAGCCAAAAATAACGTAGGGTAGGCTTCAACACGAAGACGAGGCCTCACTGGTATGAGGCAATGAACTTTTCGGTGAAGAATATCCTTTCACAGTTCATGTTAATATGTTACAGTCCTGCATAGTACAATATTGGGGAAAAACATTAAATTGATTGCCGTCTTTACTCCTACAAGCACAATTCACGACACAGTTGTTTTAAAATGTAATGCAAGTTGTAATCAAGATTTTACACAATCATTAAGTAGAAAATTGAAAAAAATTACAATGAACAACGAACTTGGTAAAATCACAATGGCGTCCACATAGTTTTCTGGTTTTCTGTCTTAATAAAATAAAATATGGCGTCTATATTACAGACGACAAAGGAATGAAATATGAAGGAGGGAGGAGGGAAACTGTCAAAATGGATAGTTACAATATGGCTACTATTGCGAGGAATGGAAGTACCGAGATTTATAGCCGTGGTGCTATCATTAAAATAGGATCGGCCCAACCTGCCGGCCTGGTGGTTGGTCAAGGTCATTTAAAAATCAAAATAAACAAATAAATGGAAAGGATATAAAAATTTATAAATTTCGCTCGGTATAACTACATACATAAACTTGGATTAATATTGAATTCAAAATGGAAAGCATAGAGTTGTGTCGTGTTTGTTTGAATGTGAATGTTTGTCACTTGATTATAAATACACCTCTTGAAAATGTTTATGAAAAACTAACAGGAATGCCGGTGAGAATTATTATTATTTGTCATAACTGTGCTCTGCATGTTTATAATTGTAATCGATGTATGTCTCAAACTCAATATTCTTTATTATGCATAGGCTTCACGGGAGCTCTTACATATTGTAATTTTTTACAACTACCACCAGATCGTAACGCGGCCTCCACTGAGAAGATCCGGCAATAAACTCAGCGGGCTTGTCTTTTTTCAATTATATATTGAAAAACAATATTATTACAATACATATATCTTAAACTATAAGCTTGTAAGAGTACAGCAGTTCAAACCCACGCAGATGTATCCTCCAGGTAATCCGAGATTTTATAATAACCTTTTTTAGACAAATGGCTCATAAGGTGAATGCAGATCTGGCCGCACCGCACGCGCCGCAGTCGCTGCATTCGAATTCTCTATATGAAGTTATGCAACCTCGTAGACCCACCCGCGCCCCAGTCATCGCAGTACCCGAAGTGGGCGACAGCGGCGCGTGTTGCGGCCAGGTCTGCGTTCACCTTAAATGGTAGTATTAAATTTGTTTATTGGTAGATCTCGTATATCGTGGGGCAGTTTAATTCTATAGTCTAAGTTTATTATAAAAACATATACCTTGGCCCATAAAGGATTAGCTAATTCTGTGGAGATGCGTGGAGTGTACAGTAAGATTGTGTTTGTTCTGAGTATTTATATTATGTCTATCAGTAACCTTGTATTTAGTATAATATTCATTTTAATTGAGTCTTCTCTTTTTCTTCAGCTTGTTGCCACCCAATGCTGAGTGAAAGCCTCCTCCAATGCTTGCCACCCTTCTCCGTCTTGAGCTTTCCTCATCCAGCTTCGTCTGGCTAACAAAACAAGGTCACCAGACCATCTAGCTAGTAGTCTGCCGATGCTTCTGTGACCTGTATGCGGTCTTCACTCCAGTACCTTTTAGGCCCATCTCTCGTCCTGTCTATGGCATATGTGACCCTTCCACTTCCTCTTAGCCACGGTTTTGATTATGTCAGTCAATTTAGTCTTTCTTCAGATTTCTGTGTTAGGTACTCTATCATGAAGAGAGATCACTAACATAGCCCGTTCCATGGGTCTCTGGGTGACTTGCTGTCTGGTGATCACAAATTGAGTCTACATAACATATAATATACGATGGTAGCCTAGTGAGTGCCAGTGGCTGGTACAGGCTGTATTTGTTTTCTTGTAAATCAAATGTAGGCACATACTAATACTATGGTACTATGCATTTCACCTAAGAATGTGTCCGCCATATTGCCATTTCAGATGTATAAATACTAAAATTGATGTTTTAACAAAAATAGATTGCAAAATAAGACATAATACTACAATAAATACTAAAAACTGGGCTGAATTTTTCATTTTATGGCGGCGGTACCAAAACAATAAACAATGAGTGAAGTTGCTGCAGTCGCGATTATCATGACACATTCTTAGATGAATCGCATAGTATATCATTAGATAAAGGTGAAGCAGCGACAAAATATTTTAAGGAAACCCAAGTTGTGGCTATCCACCAATACACTTGGCCTGTGTGGTGGATTATGGCCTGAACTCCATCATGTTGAGGGGCAGAGGAGGACCTTGCTCGGCAGTTGTAGTTATTATTGTTGTACTTATAATATACTGAACTGTTGCTTGAGTATACAGTAGGAGATAAAGATTTCAAGCATTATTTATTTATTTACAGTTTGGAAAAACAGCAGCTTATAAATATAAAGTATAGACACGGTAACAATAAAAATAACTTAAGCCTATCGTTTTCACAAATAGAATTTGAGCATTTAAGTATAACTTAATATTAACTTAAACGTGCGAAACAATTCTGTATTATATTTTTGATTACTCTTCTTTATACCATCAAAGTGTCAAAGAAGCATGCGGTCCACCTGCTGTCGAGCAGTCACTGCATATTATGGACGCTAGCAACACCAGAACATACCTAGCATGTTTCCGATATTAAAGACATGAGATAAAGTCTCTTGTGTTCAATAATTTCAGCAGCTACAGTGCTCTTCTCATCGGAACACAGCAATGTTTACACACAGCTGCTGGGCGACAGAATTTCTGACACTGCGGTAGTGTCTACCTGGACGGTTCCTTGCACAAGGAACCTGCCAACAGGTGCTTAATCTTAATGTAATTATCTTAATTAATGTAATATTAGTATTGTTCAAATCTGCTATTTTATGGCAGCACGCTATAGACTATAAATTATATTTATATAGCGTGCTAATTTACACGCTATGTATGTATAGCGTACCTATGTGGGAAGATAGCGCGCTTTGTGAGTAGCGCGCGAATATAGCGCGCTAAGTTAAAAGTGGTATGTGGTGTATTAATTACCTTTAATTATTGTATTTAGTTTCAGACGAATGACATGAGACCACTCTCCGTGTGTAACATGTGCTACACACGACTGCTGCAAACATATAAGCTTAAACTGACATGTCTGAGGGCTGAAGATCTACTCGCAGAAATGATGACTCAATTAGAGAACACAGAACAAGAGGTAATGTATATCTACAGTACACATATATCTTTTTTTCTCCCCGTGGGGTGTCTGGGTAAGAGTAGCACACACCCATCTCCTCCAGTTGGGTGTCCGTAAAAGGCGACTAAGGGAAAACAAGAAGACGGGCAGCAACGTCTTTATATTCGATTACCTACCACCTGTACTGCGATCCCCAAGCTGTCTGCCAAGCGTGGGGATTATGGCAACCCCTCCCTTCTAAGGGAGAGGCATTTTTTCAGCAGTGGACGTTTCGGCTGCTGATGACGAAACATACAGCCTTGGCCAAAAGTATTGAGCACCCTGCGAATTTCAAACGAACACAATAAGTATTGCAGAAAACTAAGCTAATTGTTTACGAATTATTTTCTCGGCACCTAAAAAGGCATTTAAAACAAAGACCCACGCTACTACTGGCTATAAAACATCTGGTGTGATGAAATATGAAGTTTTAATATTTTGCTATTTCGTTATCAGTTTCACTACTTTCGCTCATTGTGTACACATACAATGATCTAGTGCTGTATTGGTGTTTTGAGCAATTACACTGACTGATATCGTTTCAATATACCTAAAAGAAACGATCATAGTATTAAACAACGTGGGAAGATACAGCTTCTACACGAGCATGATAGTTCACATGTAGAGATTTCCAAAACTCTGCAATACTCGCGCCAATCAGTATAATATTCTATTCAGCGACTCGCTGATATCGAATCACGTAAAAATATACACAAAATGGGGCGTAAACGCATTACCACAGATCGTAAGGACCGGAAATTAATAAGAGAGTCCGTAAAAAATCCAAAAAATTCTTCTTCCAACCTAGCTGCTGAGTTGTCTACTGAAATTAGGAGACCAATTTCTTCTCGTAGTACTCAAGGAAGGCTAGAGGAAGCTGTCCTGAAAGACTGTAAAGCCAGAGAGAAAGCATGGCTCTCAGACAACAACGGAAAAGCTCGGTATGAATGGGCCTTAAAATACCAAAGTTTCACCGTAGGACATTGATCAATTATCGTGTGGTCAGACAATTCGAATGTTGAGTTGAGTTAGCCACTTCCCTGTCCTATTATTATAAAATAACCAGATTCAAAAATAAAACTCCATGACCAAAATACTTTAGTGTTTCCAAGTCTCTATTTTTTCTCGATTTCAAAATTTTTGGTACACCTGGTGTGACTTTTGTGCACCGCTGTGTAGGAGAAAAATTTAGTCCAAGGTGTGTAATACCAACCGTAAAACACGGTGCAGGTAGCATAATGGTCAATGGGCTGCATGACTGGTTTAGAAGATGGGGAAATGTTCGTGGGTGAGGGTTACCTGAACTCCTTAAAATACTTATACATGTAAAAATTTGAATTGCTGCCCCTTTTTTCAACCCTTTTCGATAATACAAACGTGGATGGGATTAAATTATAGTAGGATAAGGCGCTACATCATAAAATTGCTCGCACTATGCCATGGTTTCGAAAAAAAACCCATTGAGCTACTTAAATGGCCTGTCCAGTCGTCAGAATTTAACGCTGTGGAATATTTTTGGGGTTTATTAAAGCGAACAGTCATGCGCCACACGATAAACACAAAAGAAGAACTAAAAGGAAGAATGGAGCGCTTAAACTTCTGAAGACTGTGAAAAAACTAGTAAGCTCTCTACGAAAAAGGCTAAGGGTGGAACCGCCAAATATTAAATTTCCAATAATAAATAAGTATTGTTACCATATAAAAATTGTTCCAATGTATTTCACTTCGATGTTTCCTAAAAACTGAAGTTTACTATGGGTGCTCAATACTTTTGGCCAAGGCTGTATATTGCTCTGTACTGTGTAAATTATTTTAACATGTGAGGGAGGGTACCAGGCACAAAATTGTTTTCTCATTGCCTAGTGTTTCGTATTCTTAAATGACAACTTGGATACGGCCCCCGCCTATGATTTTAATCTATTACCAAATGACGTGTCCTTTTGTCTAGGGCAGTGGTTCCCAAACTTGATTGGGCTCCGACCCACCTAACAAAAACTGCCAAATTCGGGACCCACCTCTTGGCTGTCTTAAAAAGGGCATACAATACTGGTAACGCTCAGATTCCCTAGTCTCTGTGTTAATTAATTCGTCTTCTGCCCATTCAGCCATTTCGTCGATACGTCGTGCAACAGTATTATTTGACAGTGGTATGCACTCGATTTCCTTTAATTATTTTTCTCCAAACATCGCTCCAACAGCATCTTTAATCGACGGTAACACTAAGTCTTCCCCAATGGTGTGAGGCTTTCCTGCTCTGGCGATCCATAATAATATAGATAGCGATAAGCTATTGAGGTACGAGGCGTACGAAGCAGTTTCAATAATATTAATAAAATTTGAAACAATGTTTTTTGACGATTTCATGTCCAATAATTTTCTTTGAAAAAACTTCCTTTACCTTCATTAAAGTTGTGCCACAAAACAACTCGTCGAGACCTGTCTAACGAGACCAAACTCGGTGGGTCTACCTTTATTGGTGCAGAGATCTCATGACCACCTTCCTGCTCCATCATCGGACCCTGATCACCATTTTTCTAGCAACTACTCGTCGAAACCTACCTAACGAACCTAAACTCGGTTGGTCTACGTTTATTGGTACAGAGATCTCGTGACTGCCTTCCTGCTCAATCATCAGACCCTGATTACCATTGTTCTAGCAACTGTTCGTCAAGACCTACCTAATGAGCCCAAATTCGGTGGGTCTACGTTTATTGGTGCAGAGATCCCGTGACCACCTTCCTGCTCCATCATCAGACCCTGATCACGATTTTTCTGGCAACTACTCGTCGAGACCTATCCAAGGAACCCAAACTCGGTTGGTCTACGTATATTGGTACAGAGATCCCGTGACTGCCTTCCTGCTCCATCATCACACCCTGATTAGCATTTTTCTAGCAACTGCTCGTCGAGACCCTACCTAACTAGCCCAAACTCGGTGGGTCTACGTTTATTAGTGCAGAGATCCCGTGACCACCTTCCTGCTCCATCATCAGATCTTGATCACCATTTTTCTGGCAACTACTCGTCGAGACCTATCCAACGAGCCCAAACTCGATGGGTCTAGGTTTATTGGGGCCGAGATCCTGCTACCACGTTCTTGCTGATCATCATCAGACCCTGGTGAAGGTTACCATTTTATTTAGTATCATCGGATTTACATATGTTCTATATTTCAGATTTTTCGGACCAATAGAAGTAATTTTATACAAAATACCTCGTACCTACCTACCCTAAATAAACTTTTTTTTTAAACATTTTTTCTCGACACGGAAAGGAGCTGATGGTCTTCAAACAAATAAATAAAACCGCATTCAAATCCGTTCACTGGTTGGACCGCTACGATGCAACAGATAGACATACATACAGGCAGACTTCCGGACATAGGCGTCAAACTTATAACTCCCCTCGTTTTTGGTCGGGGGTTAAAAAATATCACAAAAACAAAAGACGTCCGACTCAGGCTCACCACTTTACACGAAATGCATTTCGCCACCTGTCCCGACCCCCGCTCGCTCCTCTCCTCTCGCAGTCATCGGTCGCGCGCGCCCGCGCCCTTACCCCTCCCTCAATGGCGGACCGGCTGTAAGCCCGATCGGTCGGGTTTTCAGGGCCCACTTAATATTCGCTCGCGACCCACCAGTGGGTCGCGACCCACAGTTTGGGAACCTAGGGTCTAGGGGTAATATATTTTTTTTTTTGGGAATGATAGATGCTGTTGGCCGCAGATGGCCATTACAGCTTCACCGGACAATAGGAGGCGAGCGCTTGAAGCGCTCTAGCCTTAACGGCAGAAGTAGCGACGAGCTCAAGGGCACCTTAGGGAGGCACGGCCTCGTCTTGGGCTGTCGCTTAAGAGAGGGCTGAGTTTACCACCGGTTCACAACGCGCCCCCACTGAGAAGAACCGGCATGAAACTCAGTGGGGTGATGCACGTCGTTGAGGTCGCATACGTACGACCCTTCGGCGTCTGATAGTGTCTAGGGGTCGGACACTTTGGCCGCTATCCATGGTGTATGGGTAAATGTCTGGGTGTTATGACTGCCAACTCCAGACTACTCTTTTGGGCAAAGTACCCATCTTTATACATAACGGAGAGACATGTATTTTTTTATTTGTTGTATTCAATCTTATTGTTTTAAACAAATATATAAACTGCATAAATAAATTGCAGGTAGATGACAATACAACAGTAATAGAAAATGTGAATCAAAGGTCTGCAACTACTACAGATGACGACAATATAGATAGTGAAGTAGAAGATGTGGACATTAAACAAGAAATATTACATGCACAAGATGTCGATATGAAGGGTGAGCATCGAGCAGATATGATGAAACCAGATGCTAAACTATTAAAAAAAACAGACTAAATAACCTAAAGAGAAATGACATTCAGTAGCGCACGGTTTAGTGAAAGAAATAGCATCCAAACTTATCGAAGTCTCAGGGGACTGTCGGGCTGGTAGCTTTTTCAGCCAACGTATATAGCTTGGCCATACAAAGAGGATACGCCGCCAATCTTTTAGGTACCCTTCCCTACCAGTGCGGCGACAATTGGAGGAAGTTTTTTTACTTTGATTAAGTATATTGGTCATCGATATACTATCTAAATAGATAAGTTATAGTTATAAGTTTAGATAGTATATTTTTAAATAAACTGCCAATATTTAGTTATAAAGTAAATAAAACAAACATTATTATAAACATTAATAGCGAAAATATATTGAAGTCGCCGCTAGCACATCATGTCAATTAACGCTAGCATCTGCGTTTAGCCATATTTTTAATCGATTTATTTCGAAACTTGAAGCCAATCAATATTTTATGCTCTGTTATTGAGTGCAGGCGTTAATTATCGCGGGTTTGGGCAAAGCCCCTGACAGTTGTTGCGATGTTGTATATATTATACTTAATGTACAAAGAAACTTCGCTAGCGTGATTCGGAAATCAGTGGTGCCATCTGTCGTTGCACGTGGTAGTTTTTTTTTTGTACTACTCTCTTCTTGGCATCGCTTACGACGTGTGGCGTGAGCTTTACTGCAGCGATCAGTTAATCTGTGCTGCAGCGCCATCTGTCTTGTTCTGAGTCGCCACATCGTATTCTTTAAGTACTTTAAACCGACTTCAAAAAAGGAGGAGTTTTTCAATTCGTCGGAATGTTATATCAGATTACTCAGACGCCTAAAACGATTTGGAAAATCCTTCTTATGTTTGAAAGTGTATACTTCCCATGGTCATCAGGTCAGGATCTCATGATGGGCTGGGCCAGATTAAGGCAGCGCAGGGCCCGTAGAAAATCATATAGCGAGGAAATAGGTTTAATGTAAGACTTGTGCAAATTCCTTGGGTACACACCTACGTGCCCCCCAAGTCGGGGCCCCCCAAGTCGCGGGGCCCCCCAAGTCGTGGGGCCCGTAGTGTTTGCTGACTTCTGCTGTATGGCTAATCCGGCACTGGTGATGGGTTCTTGGAAAAATCGAAGTAACTCTTCAAATGTTATAGGCACGCACACTGATAAAGATTTAATTAATAAAAATTTCAGCTGACTTCAATATTATTATATCAGACACCACACTAAAAGTACAAATTAACTGTTATTGAAGTTGGTGTTAAATTAACACAGTACTAAATTTGACACCATAATCGAATGTAGTACCAACATCAATAACAGTTCAGTTATTTTTCACTTTTTAGTGTGGTGTCTTTTATATATCCTACTGAAGTCAATTTAAAAAAATATTTAATATTTTTGGCTCATCGCTATCTTTGCATTCGCTCGATATTCAGTGCAGGCGCGGACAGAGATAACGCAGCATCCATACTCCTCAACATTGATATTACATCTCACTCACACTCCGGTTACAGAGTCTCCCGACATCACCATCGGACCAACCATGATTCGATCACAGCTAACACCGGATGAGCAGGAGCGGTCGCTCGCTGTCAGCTGCAAGAGTGACGAGACACATGACACACGCGACACTGCCGCCGCCGCGGGGGACCAACTATATCAACACGAGGAATATACAGAAAAACACGCTCAAGGTAAGATAATATATCGGGTTTTTTTTAACGTTTTTTTTTTAATAAAATATCTTTATTGTTACTTTTTCTTTTCAGATTCACCTGTCGCAGATAAGTCCGAGCAGTTATTAAAAAATATAATTATATATTAAATCTGACAATAAGGTACGTAATGAGATTCAAACAAGATATTTCAATTAAAAAAATACAGTCAATCTGTATATCTGTGATATATGTCATAAGCATTTCGCCCGAAAACTGGCTTTAATACGTCATATGAGGTTACACAGTAGGGGGTTACACTTTACTTGCTGGTTGTGTAATAAAAGTTTTTCAACAAAATATTCTTTAAAACGCCACAACACCCAGAGTCACTGAACCTTTGTTTGCAATGTCAAACTAGGCAGAGCCTGTACTATGGAAATCAGACAACTAAAACTAATACATATATACTTTTTTTTTGTAAATACATTCGAAAAGTCTTTGCTTGTGACGGCTTCGTGTGGCGGGTCACCCCCTTCTCTCCAACATGGTTGAGGGGAGTGACGGCTGCTGCTCGAGTCAACTCGTGCGCGGGTGCTGCTTGGGGGGACTGGTCCGACTACTATCCCTGTGGCATTTTAGTTTGTTGTATTTTCATCGTATTTTTATTTTATTTGATCTTTTGAACGGCAGGTCACACTGTCGCTGATGGTGATCTAATTGTAACAAGACAACTTTGTTTAAAAAAAAATGTGAAAAAATTACAAGCCCGCTGAGTTTCTTGCCGGATCTTCTCAGTTGAGGCCGAGTTGCAGCCTTTAAAAAAATTGAAGCATTTGAAATACAAATTTTGAATTCTTAAATTTATCGACCTAGGGTAGCAGCCAGTCCACCGTCCTTTCATAAATGACCAAATGAAAAATACGTACTGTCTTATAAATATGTTTACTTTTTACAAGGTACTGTTGATTATATTATCAGTGTTTTGACTGGCGCACGGTCCATTTGTGGCTTCTTAAAAATAATGCTTGACTGGCGAGCGGGTCCATTGGGGCCTCTCCACTTACCTCTCGGCTACACATGCGCGCGAATATTCGTGTCGCCTTATCGCGATAAAACTTCGTCTTCGCCCAACGGCGAAGTCGCTGGCTACATTATCGTCCTAGCAAATGCACGTGGTATTCGGGCGAATATTTGTCGGAATCAGTGTTGCCAGATGCATTGAGCGTTTTATAATCTGTATATATATCTGTACCTACCTATGCCTTATTATCATGAAATCTGTATAAAATATGTATGGACAAAAGAGCTAAAATAAATGAATTGGTTAGGTAGGATTAAAAAAAAAAACAGTCAACTGCAAGTTGGACTCGCGTATCCAGGGTTCCAGGGCACACTTTTGATTGGACGTATAATTATTTTACTATTTGTCTAATACCTCATAAACTAAACCGGAAAACTCAATTTGATAGTCGAGGATAAAAAATAATAACGACGTTTGTATTAACCACTAGATGTCCCGCGCAGCTCAGGCCTCGTAATTTTCTAGTGTTTCTTTCATATGAACCTTCTCTTGACAATAACAAACACAAACAAAAAAATAATTATATATATAATAAAAATACGTGGTTTCCATCTGTGGGCGATAGATTTCCCAGGATCTTGAGAAGCTTGATAATAAAACACCAGTCTTCTTGGAAACAGTAGGGAGGCAGCGGAGGCGGGGCAGAATTCCTTTTCTTCCCTTTTCTTGACTTGTTCTTGCGAATCACTTCCAAATTTCGAATGTCGAACTGCGAATGACGCCTCGGCCAATCGGCGTCCTTTTTATATTTTGCCCGAGTGTTTTTCTGGAAGGTTCTCTGCCTCACCCCCTCTGACCAATCTTTATTGATAACATCTTACATATATTATATACAGGTTTTACCTTATGTCTAGGTCTTAGGTTAGGTAATTCCATATTTCTTGACATATGCGTGCGCACCCGGCGTTGCCTGGTTTTAGAATGGGAGCGCGCGGACGCGGCGGGGATATTTAAGTGACCTCGCCCCCCACCGTCCTAGTATAAATATTCGCCCTACGTGCGCTCCGCATGCCATTCCATGATAGCGAGCCGTCGCACGCACATGCATGACATTATGATCTATATTTACTTATTTCTTACACAATTAACATACCTAAACATATTACAATATCCTATTTATTTTCCCTTCAAAATAAAACACCATAGCAAATATATTTTATTATCCAAAAAATCCTTATTCTACTAGTTACACTACCCACTAGTTGAGATATCATTCTTATACGACTACCTTATCCTATTTTTCTTAACATCTAAAATACTGAAAAAACTATTGTAAACACGTAAAATATGATGTCCTTATGTCCCTATGCCTATCCTATGATAATATACACATGTAAATGCACTGTCTCACGCACTGAGTCTATTCTGTCGTGCACATTTCTCCCGCCGTCGCAGCTTGCGATCCCATTTGGAGCACGACGATCTTCTTGCAGGGTCTTCGCAGGACGTGCCCGTTGCTCGTAGTGACGTCCACAACTCGTACCTCGTTGTCCTTTCCCGGGTAGACTCTGGTCACTCCTCCTCTAGGCCAGATGTTCCGCGGTAGGTTCGGGTCGCAGACGATGACCAAGTCGCGAGGCTCCCGCCGGTGTTGGAGCAGGGGAAGGTACTCCTTGACCCATCGCCGCCAGAACTCGTCCGCCAGCCGTTGAGCGCGCCTCCATAGTTGCCGCGCAGACTGATCTTCCTCGGTGAACTGGCCCGGTGCTGACACGTGACTGTTCGACCCCAACAGGATGTGGTTCGGGGTCAATGCTTCTGGCTCTTCCGGTGTCACAGCCACATGAGTGAGCGGCCGTGAGTTGACGATGTTTTCAGCCTCGACGAGAAGCGTGTGCAGAGTCTCATCACTGGGGTACTTCTCGCGCAGCGTGGCACGTAGGGCTTCCTTCACGCTGCGTCAACTCCTTGTCTGCCGCCTTGAAGCACGTCGCGTTGTCTGACCAGATCTCCGTGGGCTGTCCTCTTCTGGCGATGAATCTTCGTAGCGCGGCGATGGCACTGTCCGCGCTGAGTGATGTGACGACCTCCAGGTGAACCGCCCTCGTTGTCATGCAGGTGAAGAGAGCGACCCATCGCTTCTCTCGGTGTCTTCCGACGGTGACCTCCAATGGCCCGAAGTAGTCCAGTCCCGTAAAGGAGAAGGGCCGCGCGTGATGACTAAGGCGCGCGGCTGGCAGGTCTCCCGTCGCAGGGCTCATTGGCTTCGCTCTTCTCAGAAGACACTGTGGGCAGCTTCTTATCACCCCTTTCACTGTTGGTCGTATACGTGTCACCCAGAATCGCTGTCTTAGTTCGTACACCATTAACTCAACGCCGCCGTGACCCATCTTCTCGTGTACATGTTGTATGTACATTCGCGTGTACCTATGTTGTCCATCCAATACAGCGGGGTTGATTGTCTCGTCGCTTAAGTCTTGTGCCGCTGCAATCCTTCCGCGTAGTCGCAGCGTTCCGTCTTCCATGTACACACTTAATGCGGCGAGTCGATCCTTTGTGGAGGGCGCTGCGTTGCACATAATACGCGTTTTCTCGTTCGCGTAGCAGTCGTCCTGTACCTTCATTATCCATAACTTTTCTGCCTGCATAAGATAGCTTGCGTCCAGGCAGATGAATCTTCTTTTTTCCGTCTTCTTTGTGGCCACATTCATGTCGTCTTTCATCTTCCTGGTCTTGCTGGTGTTCCACGTAGGGTCCTTTTTTGCGTTTCCCTTTGTCTTCTTGTATTTCGCTGCCGCGGCGACGTATCTTCTTGCGCGACACATGTCTATAGACTGTCGGACACGTGTCGCAGCACGCACAACCACTTGCCATTTCGCGATCTTCTTTATGGCGGGCAGGTGACCGTGGATCTTCTCCTTGTGCGCTACGTGGTCTCTTCGCCTTCCTTCGCCAGGCTCTTGACTTTCGTCCTTTCGCTGGCCTTTCTTCTTGCGGACGAGAGACGTCGGGTCCATGTGACTGCCGATGCTGCGCGTCGGAACCAGTTTGACACTTGTTAAATAAAAGTTCTATTTAGTATTCATATATTATATAACATTTATTGAATGACAGGATAATGTCTATTTCATAATTTACTTATAATTTTGATGTACAGGGTTCCAAAAAGTAAATAAATATGAAGTATATATCAGGCCTCCACCGCCATTCCTGTATTACGCACTTGGGACGCTGACAGCAACTGATTGATGTGCCTCCTCCAAACTAGGCCTTCATCCGTTTGGACTTCATAGTGAAGGAGACCAAGGCGACGTAAAATTGTCCCAAACTCCCATTTCTTCCTGGGGTTGGCGTAGCTCCGGGCTTGTACCCGATCACCGACAGCAAACTCTCTTGGTGTCGATCCAGTAACGGAAGCCAATCTAGGAGGATTATGGATACCGCGGAACATCACATCCAATGAGGTCCGCACATCTCTCGCAAACATTTGTACATAAGGCGTCCGCCCGTTTGGACCCGGAGTACGCCTTAGTCTTAACTTAATAGATAACAATTTATCCTCTAGACTGCCACTCTCCCCCTCCATGGCATGTAAAGCTCTCTTTATGGTCTGCACACAACGTTCAGCTTGACCATTAGTCGCGGGATGGTAAGGAGCGGATGTCTTGTGTGTAACTCCACAATCCTTCAAGAAGCTTTCGAATTCCCGTCCTGTAAATTGTCGTCCATTATCTGACACTAAAATTTCAGGTATCCCGAATGTACAGAAAGCCTCCTTTAATTTTTGTATACACCAAGAACTGGTAGTAGTTTTAGTTGCTATAACTTCAATCCATTTTGTGTAAGAGTCCACTAATACGAATAAATAATGGCCTGAAACAGGACCCGCGAAGTCAATATGTACTCTTTGCCATGGACCCGTCGGTTCTTCCCAATGATGCAAGGGTGCTTTTGCCGGCTCGTTTTGTTGTAACCGACAAGATCGGCAAGATTTAACTTTGTGCTCTATGTCTTTATCTATGTTTTTCCAATAAACATAACTTCTCGCCAAAAGTTTCATTTTAAGTATTCCTATGTGTCCTTTGTGCAATTCATCCAGTACACGATCGCGCAAAATTTTTGGTATAATGATCCGAGTTCCTTTTAATATGCATTCATCTTGAAGAGTCAATTCATTGTCTTTATAACCAAGATGTCGTAAAGGTGTGCCTGCCTTTAAGTATTGTAATAACTGCTGTAATTCCGGGTCTTTTTTCGTTTCATTAGCAATTATTTCTGGTCTCACGTCTATTGTATTAATCTGTTGAATTTGATATGCACAGTGCTGGTCAATGGAATTCTCTTTAGTTGTTTCAACTGGAAACCTTGATAGGAAATCTGCATTGGAATGTTTCAAAGTACTTCTATATTCTATATCATAGTCAAATCCTGAAAGAAAATGAGCATAGTGAAATAATCTCATTGTGCTGAGTGCCGGTAAAGTCTGGTGTGGGTGAAAAATAGAGGTCAATGGCTTGTGATCTGTCACAAGAGTAAATTTGCGACCGTAACAGTAGTGGAAGAACTTCTTAAGACCCCAATAAATTGACGTAGCTTCTTTGTCAATCTGACTGTAGTTCTTTTCGCTGTTCGTTAATGATCGTGATGCAAAAGCAATTGGCCGGTCTGATCCATCTTCTAGTCTGTGAGATAAGACAGCTCCAAGTCCTGTAGGTGATGCATCGGTAGCTAGCACTAGTGGCTTGGAAGGGTCAAAATATGTAAGCACTCTTTCGCTGAGAATCTCTTTCTTTAGTTTTGTAAAGCTTTCCTCGCATTTAGTTGACCAATAAAACTTGGTACCCTTTTTTAACAGTTCATTTAGTGGATTCGTGATTGATGCTAGGTTAGGAATGAATTTGTTGTAGTAGTTAGCCATGCCCAAAAATGTTCGCAATTCATTCACATTTTTTGGACGTGCTGCATTCGTAATGGCTTTGACTTTATCTTTGTTCTTATGTAATCCATATTTATCTATTGTATGGCCGAGATAATTAATACTTTGTTTTAAGAAATTACATTTTTCTTTATTCAGTCGTAGGTTATTTTCTTTAAGCTTCTGTAATACTTGTTTTAAGCGTCCTAGTAACTCATTTTCAGTAGAACCTTGCAAAATTATGTCATCGAAGAAACATTTGACGCCTTCTATACCTAGTAGTAGATTATCCATGAATTTTTGCCATAGACTCGGTGCAACCTTGACTCCAAACATCAATCTGTTTACTTTGTATGTTCCTTTGTGTGTACTTAAGGTTTGTAAAAGTGCGCTTTCTTCATCCATAACCATATTTAAATATGCTTGGCAAATATCTAATGTACAAAATAATTTTCCTCCTTTCATTTCTGCGAAGATGTCTTCAATAATAGGAATGGGATACTTTTCATCTTTAATCACTTTGTTTAATGTAACTTTGTAATCGGCACATAATCGAATACATCCATTAGGTTTTACAATCGGTACAACGGGAGTTCCCCAGTCAGATTGATCTATCTTAGTAATTACACCTTGTGCGCAAAGACGATCGATCTCTTCATCTACTTTTGATTTTAATGCGTAGGGAATACGTCTTGGCTTTATAAAAATCGGTTGTGAGTTATCTTTTAAATGTAAATGTGCCTTGTAATTGGGAATTTCTCCTAAGTTATTTTGAAATACGGTGGATGAGTATTCCTGAAGTATTTCATCTAGTTTATCAGGATTTGCGTTTTGTAACAATTTCATATCCGCTAATTGAATGTTTACTTCTTTCATCCAGCTTCTGCCGAATATTGGGTCTACTTGTTGATTTATAATGTACAGTTTACCGTAAAAATCTTGACGTTTGTAAGTGCATTTGACGTATGCTACTCCAATCGGTCGTATTATTTCACCGGTGTAGGTCCTTAATTTCATGTCAGTTTTGAATATTTTTCTTCCTATATCCAATTTTCTGTATTGTTTAAATGACATGGAAGATAATGCAGCTCCGGTATCGAACTCCATTTGTACAGTTTTGTTTTCGATTGTTATTGAGACTAAATATCGATCAGTAATTTCATTTGTAATAACATTAATATTTCCTGTACTGTCCATAGAAACATTGCTGGAACTGTCATCGACCTGATTTGCGGTAAAGTTGTGCTGTAGACAAACTCGTGCTAAGTGACCGACTTTTTGACATTTTCGGCAAATTGATTTAATGGCACCACATTTATTAGCTTTGTGATCAGCTTTGCCACATCTAAAACATCTTCCTTTTAAATCTTTGATCGTCACCGGTTCTTGTACTGTTCTGGATTGTGAAGGTTGCATTGTTTGGTTCTTAGTAGGCAGTGTAACTTTATGTATACGATCTTCATTGTTTCTCATTTCGGAAGAAATAGTGTAATTCTCTGTTTTGCCCATTTCCATAGATGTAGCGATTTGCACTAACCTGGAGAACGCTGGTGTATCTCTGTCTTGTAATATTTTAGTTCGTATATCGCCATCTTTAAGTCCACGAATAAACTGTAACGATAAGAAACTCTCCAATGTTGATTTTTTACAGTGTTGGCATTTGAATTCACAGTTCGAACATAGCCTTTTAAGTTCAGAGGCATAAATCGCTACTGATTCTCTAGGTTGTTGGATTCTCGAAATAAATTTGTGTTGTAAATGCCAAATGCTCGGTTTTGGGTCAATATATTCTCCAAGTATGCATGTCAATTCATTAAATTCTTTATTTAGTGGGTCGTCTGGAGAACATAAATCATATATTTTCTGATGTAAATCTGGATTCAATGTTGCTAGAAGAATATGGACTTTGGCTTTAGGATCGTTCACTTTGTTCATTGTAAAGAATAAAACCAGTCTTTTAGTGTAGTTTTCAAAGGTTTCAGTTTCTTGAAAAGGTATAAAATTTAATTTTGGGTATGAATCTTGTTGCAAGTTAGTGCAGCTTTCGTAATCGGTTGTGGTAGCCGGTGGTGTACAGATTACATTATTTTTTCTCATAGTCAATAATTTGCATTTTAGTGAAGTGTATAATTCTTCAAAATCAAACCTGTATTGTGTTTCTTCCTCCAACTCATCATCGTCTATTCCAAGTTCTATTTCAGATTGTATTTCCAGAAATTTGTTCATGTTACCTTGTAATACTTGTAATCGAGTGTCAATTTCTTCTGTCGTAATATCATTTTTTGTAATTAATGTATTCTCTGTACGTGTAAGCACGCCGCGTAACGACGCCCGGGTTCTTTTAAGCTTTTTTACATCGTAATTAGGCATTTCGTCGCCAGATTGTTAAATAAAAGTTCTATTTAGTATTCATATATTATATAACATTTATTGAATGACAGGATAATGTCTATTTCATAATTTACTTATAATTTTGATGTACAGGGTTCCAAAAAGTAAATAAATATGAAGTATATATCAACACTTGATGTGGTCCACCTTTCTTGACACTTCAGGGGCTTCTTCTTCTGGCGGGAAGCTCCTCTTCTGTCTTCTTTTCTTTTTCTTGTTCTTTTGTTTCTTTTGTTCGACTTCCGAGTTGAAACATGACTTCGTACTCGTAGCCACCGACTCTTCTGGGCCTCCTAGGATAATATGTCCACAGAAGGCGACCGGCTTCTGGTATGACCGTCGGTGCCCGTGTAGCACCCAACCCAGTCGCGTGCGTGAGGCGACAGGCTGATTCTTCTTTCCTGTTCGTACTTCAAGTGCCACGAGCAGTTCCCAGTTGTCCTGTCCAATGAGTATCTTCGGACAGGCATCCCTGTAGACAAGCTGGTCTTCCATGTCGCGTAGGTGAGTGCAATCCAGAAGATCTTCTTTTTCTATATTCTGCCTGGTGAACATCAATTGCTGTACTGTGCGCGCGTTTCGCATGACGTATTCTTCCTCGCTGTACTTTCCTCGTATCTTGATGTCGACCCTCTTGCTGTTCTCGTGCTTGACGGTCTCGTTCAGGCCCTGTACCCACATTTCGTCGCGTGGGCCGTCCAACTCGAGTAACTCCGCCAGCTGTTCATCGACGAGGGTGATGGTGCTTCCGTCGTCCATCAAGGCGTAGGTGTTCACTCGGGTGCCGTTTCGACCGGTGACAGTTACAGGCGCGATTTTCAGAAATGCTTGACAATTTCCGATGCGGTCGACGTTGTTGACGAGTTCCACTGCCGATACGATCTCTTGTACTGCGGGCGAAGGTGGTGGTGATGGTGTCGTTCGTGGTGCGTCTCGATGCAGCAGGTAGTGGTGTGCCATCGAGCATCCATTTTTTCCGCACGTCTTCGCTCGGCAGGTACCTCGGCGGTGTGTACTTCGTAGGCAGCGGAAGCAGATGCGGTGTCTCTTCGCTATCTCCCAGCGCTCGCTAACGTCGAGGTCTTTGAACCGCTTGCAGTCAGGTAGTTGATGGTGGTCACCCTTGCATGTGGAACAGTGTTCTTCTCTCTTGACATTCTCGTTGGTTGCGAAAGTGCGCTCGTACCTCTTCTTGTAATATTTTTCCGGCGTCGTGTTCATGGCGATATCTTCTGGTGGCGTGTAGGCGCCGCACTTGTCCGCTTCTTCATTTAAAAATGCAGCAAGTCTCTTCAGGTCGGGAATGTCTTCTTTATTCTTCGCTGCGTAGTCATACCACTTGCTTCTTATTATCGGCGTAAACTTGTCGATGATAATCTTCACTAACTCCGGATTGTAGAGATAGTGAACTTTCTTAAAGAAAGAAAGAAAGAAAGAAAGAAAATACATTTATTTCGCACACAGACACAGCAAGATACAAAACAATCAAGAGAAAATTAAAAAAAAAAAATAATAAAAAACATACAAAAAAGAGAAAACATAACAAACAAATAAGTAATTAATAAACTACAGACTATACATGCTGTGTCAGGACGAAATTGGCCCATGTCTCAGCTTGTGCTGCGCCAATAAAATTGGTGTCAGCGCTGATCTTCCGACAGAGCCAAGGCAACATCGCGATCATTCCATCATCATCATCATTTTATTAATGTTCCAATAAAAATAATTGAAATGAAGAGTTAAGTTCATGAAAAAAAAATTAATATACATATACATTATTATATTATTCAATAAATATTATAGAAAGCATTTATGATAGTAATGGCTTAACTGAAATATAAATATAAAGTAAAAAACTAGATATAGTAAGTAAGAACATACGTAAGAATTGTGTGTGGATCCATTAACATTGACGATTTAATCAGATTAAATCAATTTAATTAATCGATTTAATTAATTAATTAATTAATTTAATTTATCGATAATTTATTCTTCAGTGCTTCTATCGTGGCCACTATGTTAGCCACCTTATTGGCGAATATACACAAGTCTCGCGGGCTGTCGCTGAGTCTTGCCAATGTCTTCATCTTCTGCATTTCGCTCATCGCCAGTGCATCCGGTCTTCCGAATCTTCTTTCCAGGGCTTCCATTATTGTCCCCGGATCCGGCTGGCTGATGAGTAGACTGCTGACCGCCTCCGTAGCTGCCCCCCTGATGCTTCTTCTCAGTCTTGATACATTTTCGGTCTTCGAGAATAGTGCTTCAGTTTCATAGTAGGCGGCGCGGAAAGCGAGCCAGCTGCCGCACTGCCCGTCAAAGGTAGGCAGTTCCTGTAGATACTTCGGCGCGTCCCTTGTCATTCGCACCGCTTGAGTAAGAGCTGCTGCCAGGGAAGTGACGTCCACGTTCGGTGGCTGACGCGCAGGCCGGGCTTCTTCTTGGTCTTCCCGGTGCTCACGATCCTGGTCCTTGTGAGCGCCCTGTCCTCGTCCTTTCTCTTCACTTTCCACAGGCGTCTTCTCTTTTTCCTTTTTGTCTTCTTCGGGAGGGTCCTTCTTCTGCCCTTCCAACCATTCTTGAACGCGGCTAGGGCATTCTTCTTCGTCTTCTGACGCGGAGGGTGCCTCGTCTTCTTCTTCTGTGGCCCGCTGTCTTTCAAGCCGAGCCTGGGCGAGGGCGAGCGACGCACGTATCTCTTCCAACTTCAATTCGGCGATCTTCTCTTGCGCTTCTAATTCCATGAGCCTTTTCTTCTGAGTGTCCGAACGTCTTGACTTGGCGCGCTTCGACGGCTTGACTGTGCTTGCGTCTTCTACTTGCGTCGTGGCGGTCGTGACGTCGGTGCTCTCGGTGGAAGTCGTGGTCGTAGTCGCAGTGGTGCCCGTAGTCGTCTCTTCTGACGAGTGCGTAAGTTCCCCCTGCCGCGCCGTCCTGGCCGTGTTCGTGCTTCTTGTGGCGATCCCCGTGCTTCTGACGGCACCTCTTGAGCCGCTGGGATCTTGATTCGCAGGTTCTTGATTCGCTGGATTCAGTCTTGATTCTGCGGTGTCCGCGACGCTTCCCTTCTGCGATCTTGTGACAGGCATCTTCTTAGTCCTTCGATAGCTTTCTTCCCAAGTCCGCGCTGTTTAATCTTCTTTCTTCTTAAATTATCCGGCGAGCAAGCGACCAACAATGTGGGCGCTTGCCGGTCCTCGTATTAGTCTTCTTTCTTCAGTTATCCGGCTCGAAGGACCAACAATGTGGGCGATAGATTTCCCAGGATCTTGAGAAGCTTGATAATAAAACACCAGTCTTCTTGGAAACAGTAGGGAGGCAGCGGAGGCGGGGCAGAATTCCTTTTCTTCCTTTTTCTTGACTTGTTCTTGCGAATCACTTCCAAATTGCGAATGTCGAACTGCGAATGACGCCTCGGCCAATCGGCGTCCTTTTTATATTTTGCCCGAGTGTTTTTCTGGAAGGTTCTCTGCCTCACCCCCTCTGACCAATCTTTATTGATAACATCTTACATATATTATATACAGGTTTTACCTTATGTCTAGGTCTTAGGTTAGGTAATTCCATATTTCTTGACATATGCGTGCGCACCCGGCGTTGCCTGGTTTTAGAATGGGAGCGCGCGGACGCGGCGGGGATATTTAAGTGACCTCGCCCCCCCCCGTCCTAGTATAAATATTCGCCCTACGTGCGCTCCGCATGCCATTCCATGATAGCGAGCCGTCGCACGCACATGCATGACATTATGATCTATATTTACTTATTTCTTACACAATTAACATACCTAAACATATTACAATATCCTATTTATTTTCCCTTCAAAATAAAACACCATAGCAAATATATTTTATTATCCAAAAAATCCTTATTCTACTAGTTACACTACCCACTAGTTGAGATATCATTCTTATACGACTACCTTATCCTATTTTTCTTAACATCTAAAATACTGAAAAAACTATTGTAAACACGTAAAATATGATGTCCTTATGTCCCTATGCCCAAAAAACTGGCGGAGGAATTGTCTTGATCGTAGGGAGTGGCAGGAAAAGGAGGAGGCCTTTGTCAATAGACAACCTGAACCAGCTGAGGAAAACTTATAGAAGAAAATAGCAAATGATTTTGTTTTATATCATTATCTATGTAACTTGGTCAGTGAATAAAGGCTATTTTATTTTTATTTTATTTATTTATTTATGTCCCTATGCCTATCCTATGATAATATACACATGTAAATGCACTGTCTCACGCACTGAGTCTATTCTGTCGTGCACACCATCATCACCATCATCATTATTACAGTCCACCGCTCCCTAATATTTGGTCCTGATGGCAGCCCCGCCATTATCCAACATTCCGCGCTCCCGTTCTACTTCAAATGCAAACACATTATTTCTAGTTCACTCGCACCTAGTTCAATGTGAACGGGATAGAGTAGGCTAGCTAGTAAACAAAAAATATGGGCTTTCAAGGACGTAGTTTTTATACAACGGAATGTGTAACACGAGCCGTGCGGCGCCGGATGGCGCGAAAGTTTGTTTACGTTATTATTACAAAGTGTTTATTTTATTATTTATGAATGAAAACTTTTGTAGCGTTAAAAAATTTTACTTTGTAGATATAATATTCAGCTACATATCAAAACTAACACCGTATATGTAAGTATTTTAATTTTGTTTAGAAATATTTATTTTTTCGCCCCCCCCCCCCCCCCCCCCCTCTTATTTACCAAATATTAAAAAAATGTATTTAAGTGCTTTAGTAGTGTTATATACTAATCTGTAGATAATTTAATGAAGAATTAAAAAAAAAACATATTAGAGGGTAGTTATACAAAATTTGGAGTAATCATAGAAAGAATGCATGTGTTCCTTCTCCGCGGGATGTCCGGGGCGGGGGGCCGCCAGACGCGCGGTATTGGCGCGCGCAGACCCCGCCACGAGAGGGGTTAACTGTGTAGTTTTTTGAGCAGTAATCCACCTAAGGCTTTTGGTTTAAAACAGCGCTTTATTAATATGTGGCATTTAGCTGAGCTGTTGCCCTTTAGATACGCATTATACATACCAAGACTATAACAATAATAATAGCTATTGTTATTTGTTATCTAGTTATTTATATCAAGCATGTGGTTTTGCATTTTTGCCATATTTGTAGTGTAGACCTAACAGTTAAGGAGTATGATAATTGATTACAAATAGATTAATAATTCAGTGGCTAACAACTAAAAGATAATTAATGATTCACGATTAACGTTCAACCAGAATAAGACCTCTCGAGCGCTCAGTATAGATCCCAAGGTTGGCAGTTCCGCGCGTGTTTTTGTTTACCTACTTTGCGCGAAGAGCGGTGCCAGACGAGGTTATTTTATAGTGACGGTTGCACACGGGATTTCTTTTCTTACCAAACATAAAAAATATTTTTTAATTTTACGTCTATCATTTAATGATTGATTTATGTTCTTAAAAAGGTTATATATCAACTTCCGTAAATATGGCAAGAATGCAGAACCACATCCTGTATCTTATAATGGTTTAAGACATTTACTTAAGGAAAAGTCCGTGGTCGTCCACACTGAACGCGAGGTGAATTGAGCATGTGGCGGCCGCGCAGGGTGCCCACAGTGACGAGCGGGCTATTGTAGCGCTAAAACTTATTTCAAGTATCTCAAACCATAGACCAATCCTGAGATGGGAGGCGTTGATCACTTGAGATGGTGTGCTGGGTGCGCACGAAGTAATTAAAAACAGTTAAATAAATAGAGATGATTTTTAATTTATTTATAGGTATTGAAAATTGAAATCGTAGCCAAAAAAGTTATTTGAGTATAAAAAAATACTTAGACGCTCTTACGCCGAACGACAAGACCGAAATGGTTTGATACCCCCGCCACCCGCGGGTGGCGGGGGTATCAAACCATTGGTTGAAAAGTACGCACGCTAACGCGCTCAGGCCGGTCGCGCGCGCTAAGCGCCCGCCTAAGTCACTTCAGTGTGGACGCAAACGACGGTTTCATATGTTTGATATTTCGCGCCCGTCGTCGCCACCGCGTTAGGCCTGCAGTGTGGACGACCACTCCAAGTTTCATCAAAATCGATCCAGTAGTTTAAGAGATATAGACTTTTTATGTTTTCACTGAGTTACTGTAACCATTGATGACATTAGTTCATTAATCCATTATTTTGGTAAAATACAACTCACAAAAAAGTGTTAAACTATTTTTTTTTTTTTGTGTAGGAGTAGTACTGTTGGCCGCAGATGGCCATTACAGCTTCACCGGACAAGAGGGCGAGCGCTTTAAGCGCTCCAGCCAGTAAAAAGCATTAACTAACATGATGTGCCAATATATTTTCGTTATTCATGTTTTTTAAATAATATTCTTTCAAGTCTGTTTATATTTCTTTTATAAATAGTAAGTATAATCATTTCACTCGCTAAAACTATTATATATATATATATATATTATAATATTATATACAACGCATCACTTTTCCGGCATCTGAAGTGAGATATTGGGATAGTTTTACTTTGAATGCCTTGAGTTAGTTTACATTTCCTAAATATGAGGGTAATTTATTGTAAACTTGCTTAGTCATACTGTTTGTCACCCATCATTTAATTATGTTTGTGTGTAGTCGTCCCTTGTGTATGTTACTTGTTTGTCATATAAATGTGTTTTCTTCTTAAACTATATACTATACGAGTCGACAAATTCGACTCTAGCAATGTTGCAATGGAACTAATTGTATGGATTATATCGTGGTAATGTAAACACGTTAACTCTGCAAATCACTATACTAACTGATATTATTGACAGTCTCGTTGGTCTAGTGGGTACGACACCCTGGCCGCTACCCGATGGGTCGTGGATTCAATTCCCACCATTTAATTAATATCAGTTGTCTGGTTTCCATAGTACAGGCTCTGCCTAGTTTGGAATCAGATGACCGTGTGTGGATTGTCCCAAGATATTATTATTTCAATTCTACCAATATTTGTATTTTATTACCTCGCAGTAGGTGTGAAAAGTGGTGTATTCTCCTCGGGGATAAAGGTGTCTTTGTCGAGCTTAAATCCCTCGCTGTACTCAGGATTCTAGTATGTATTAACTCCCTCGCTAGGATCCTTCGTTATGCTCGCGATTCAATTGCACGCCCGCGACATAAGACACTACTTTATCCCCTTGGTGCATAAACTACTAATTATGACGACTATCCCATACAATTCGTATATTAGCACTGATCAACCAAAATTACTTCATTTTTAACCGACTTCAAAAAAGGAGGTTCTGTATTCGACGCGTATGTATGTAATATTAATAAAAATGCGTAATATTCATATATGTTAGTCTATGTGGGCTTCTAAACGAATTTACCAAATTTCACGAGTGTTTGTATGTATGTATGTATGTATGTATGTATGTAGGTTTGTCCGCGGATTTCTCAGAAACTACAAGTCCGATTTCAAAAATTCTTTTTGCAATAGTTAGAATATCTTTCAACTTAGGGTAGAATACAAATTTCATCAAAATCGGTCCAGTAGTTTAAGAGATATAAACTTTTTATGTTTTCAGTAAGTTACTGTAATGTAGACGTTCGAGTTGCGTGATAGTGCTGATACCTATCTTGGTAAAATAAGTCACTAAAAAGTGTTAAATAAACTATTTTTAAAAAAATAATAACCGACTTCAAAGTAAATTATCTAAAAAGCATAAAATAACGAAAGTATTATTGAAGTTGGTGCAGAATATACACAGCAGGTACGCTAACACCAACTTCAATAATACTTTCGTTATTTTATGCTTTTTAGATAATTTACTTTGAAGTCGGTTATTATTTTTTTAAAAATAGTTTATTTTAACATGTAAAACTTGAGAGGTCTGTGTTTATTTTCAGTTTGTTAATGTTTAAAAAAATAAATGTAAGCTTCTAATATTGGTTTTATTAATTTAACATCGTCACCCTTAATAATAGTGAATTATGATTGCAATGAACATGACGACAGGGTAAAAAATACTAATTATAATTAAACCGTCAGTTAGATTATCAAGAAATATTGGACACGTATTATTTTGAAATGAAACTAATTTTACGGATTATATCGCGGTTTATTTTTTATTTTAATTTCCCGACGTTTCGTTAAACCGCGATATAATCCGTAAAATTAGTTTCATTTCAATGTGTAATATTCGCGTAAGTATCAGAAATCATTACACGTATTATTTTATTTAAAAAATCAATGGTAACTGCCAAAGTTATAGAGCATCAAAGATCGGGAGTGGGGTCTCGTGAGGTCAAGCCTCAGTAAAAATGTATACAGACGCGACGTCACGCGGTATTTCAACACACTATATCTTTGTCATATTTTTGTTGACAAAAGAAAAATACTGTGTCCAATATTTTCAGATAATCCTGACTGACTAAATAGACTTTTTTAGTCCTAGCCTATGACCGCCAGCATGGACCTGGATATGTTGACGCAGTTCATATCTCGTAGACAAACCTTTCTCACACACAAAACAATTGAAAGGTCGTTCACCCGAGTGTCGTCTCCGAACGTGCATGTTCAAACTACATTTTTGGGTAAAACTTTTATCGCACACATCACAAGAATAAGGTTTTTCACCAGTGTGAATACGTTTGTGTTGCGTTAAACCGGACTTTTGGGTAAATTGTTTATTGCATACGGAACAAGAGAATGGTCGATCGCCAGTATGGATCCGGGTATGGCATTTCAGATGTTCTTTTTGGAAGAATAGTTTACCGCATACATAACACATGAAAGGGTCGCCATTGTGGACTAAGCTGTGTCGCATTAAGCTAGTTTTGTACAAGAAACGTTTATCACACACATTGCAAAAGTAATGATTCTCGTCATTGTGAGTGCGGACGTGAAGCTTGAGTGAAGACTTACTACTAAAATTTAAATTACACACATTGCAAGTGAAAGAATCTTCACTAGTGGGGGTACCCACTAGTGAAGATTCTTGTTGTCTTTTGTGACAAAAATTGGATTTAGACGCTAAGGTATTAGCGTCTAAATCCAATTTTTGACGACTCTTCCGCACCAAATCAGATGTGTGCTGTTTTTTGGCGATTTTATGATTATTTTTATACGAAACGCTATTGTGAAGGTCCTTATGCACTTTTAGTAAGTTAACGTTAAATATATTTTTGCGATTCACAAGATATAATTTTGATATGTTACTATTCGATTTAATTGTATTAATATGTTTTTTATCGATGTTATTATGTTTGTGTGCTTTACTGTTATTTATAATAATTGGAGAAATATATTTTTCGTTGAATAACATGGACACGCTCGCCTCAGACCTAACGTTGTCTGTATCAACGTTTGTCCTCATCGAATCTTTTGGACGATCTGTCGCTTTACTTTTTGTAACATGTGACACTAGTTCCGGCTCAATTCCAACAGGTAATTCTGTAAAGAAAAAACAAATTATATAACAATAATATCCTGGGATAGGCAGGGCCGCGCCGCCCCTGTGTGCGAAGTGTGCGGCGCACACAGGCGCCAAGACAATAGAGGCGCCGCCATCGAAATTATTTTTGATACACTTACACAACAACATATAATTATGAACAGATTAACAAGCAGTTAAAGGAGACTAACTGGGATATACTGCTGGGTCCTCTGTCAGGTAATGAAGCGCTCGATGTATTTTATGATAGGGTTTATAAAGTCATCAAGGATCATACCCCTTTGGTTTCAAATAACACTGTGAAATATCCTATATGGTTTTCACGATCATTAATACACGTTTTCAATAATAAAAATAAAGCTTGGATTAGATGGAAAAAATACAAGAATTTATCAGACTACGAATTATTTTCTATCTATAGGACTAGGTTTAAAAAGGAAAGCAAAAAATGTTACGCATCATACATGAATTCTGTCGAAGATAGCATTCCTGTGAATATAAAACACTTTTGGTCATTTTTGTCCAGTAAAAGGACAAGTTCTGGTATCCCGTCTACTATGGTATATAGATCTCAATCATCTAGTAATCCTCAAGAGATCAGTGACATGTTTATAAGTCACTTTGGCTCAGTTTATGAACCATCGACACTGTGTGATACATGGGCTGCACCTGAAGATACCTCCCAAACGAATGTACTTCTTTCTTCACTTTTCATTACTTCTACTAAAGTGGCTACTGCTCTTAAGTCACTGGACTCAAGTAAAGGTGCTGGTCCAGATGGTATACCAGCTTTATTTCTAAAACACACTGCCGATAGTATTTATCTTCCCTTACATATTATTTTTAATAAATGTCTCACAGAAGGCATTTTTCCAGATGTCTGGAAACTGGCAAATATAACACCTGTTTTTAAAAGTGGTTTAAAAAGTGACGTCGAGAATTATCGACCAATTTCTATTCTTAACTCTATGTCAAAGCTTTTTGAAAGTCTAGTGCATGAAGAAATATATCCCATCCTGCACAATACCATTTTACCACAGCAGCATGGTTTTGTAAAACGAAGATCAACAAATACTAATCTTGTATGCTATGCTAGTACCCTATTTGAAAATATGGATAAGGGATATCAAACAGATGCCATATACACGGACTTTCAAAAGGCGTTTGATAAGGTAGATCATGAAATGCTCCTGAATAAACTAGCCTAATGGTATTAAAGGAAATTTGTTGCGCTGGTTTGCTGCGTACATATCAGGTCGAGTTCAAAGAGTGGTTTTTAAGGGATACCAGTCCCCAAATATACACGTCACTTCCGGTGTTCCGCAAGGGTCTATTATTGGGCCTTTGCTCTTTATTCTCTTCATTTCTGACATAGACAAGTGCTTTTTACATTCCAAATTTCTCTTGTATGCTGATGACCTAAAGGCATTTCGCAGTATTAGCTCATTAGATGACTGTTTACTTTTCCAACAAGATTTAGATAGACTATCCGCATACTGTCAGCACAACAAACTTAACTTGAGCGTTCCTAAATGTAAGAGGATCTCTTTTACTAAAAATAAAATTAATTTCATATATAATCTTAATGGTACCAGTCTTATTAGAGTTAACTATGTGTCTGACCTTGGCGTCTTATTTGACTCTAAACTTCATTTTGACTTACATATAGATAAAATAGTAAATAAAGCCTATCAAATGTACGGTTTCGTCATGAGAGCAAGCAAAGATTTCAAAAAACCAGCTACATATCTGGCTCTATATAACACTTTGGTTCGATTTCAACTAGAATATGCTTGCTGTATTTGGAGCCCATTATATAATAAATACATAGAACAAATTGAAGCTGTTCAACGTAAATTTCTTCGTTCTATGCACTACAGATGCCACCACGTTCGTCTTTCTTACCTTCCTTTATTAAATACGCATAAGTTACTTACTTTGAAATCTAGACGTTACCTATTGGAAGCTACATTGCTTTTTCGTATATGTAATAATTATGTTGATTGCACCGAAATTAATAATAAGTTATGTTACGTAGTTCCACGTACTGCATACCGACGGGTGGTGAGGGCACGCACATTATTTGCGACTGGGTCTTGCAGGACAAATGCTGGCTTGCGCTCACCATTACGTCGTCTTGTCGACCATTATAATAGTATTAGAAATCCTAAATAAGATTATTTAAAAAAAAGAGAATCTGTCCAGAAACCATTGTCTCTGGACCACCTTAGTAAAATAAAAACTGAACATACCACTAAAGAATTATTACCACACTCCTGCAGCAGGAATACATTGTAACCACCATGAGACGCAGCAACTTCACTGAGACTTCCGCACTGTACGAGATCTGAGAAACGAATGACTGCGGTACCGCTAGAGCTGTGACTTATATACGCGTTCGCTGAGCGCGTTCGGCTATCCTACCTACAATTTATTTGATATGGGTTTTTGAAGTCTAACACGGCCTCTCCTGACATGAGACCGTCCTCGGGCTCGCTAAATTTTGATGACTTCTAATCCCGCTAGGCTGCGATGAACACGGCCCAGTTTCATTGACTTGTCTTGTCCTGCACAAAACACAATACCCAAACAAAGTATGCACATAACATAAAATATTAAGGTGTACCTCGCTGCAGTTCAACGCAAGACGTACGCTACACTACTCTGCATTGATCATAAGAGTAGTCTTGCATTACATCGGTAAACTATAAGGGAGTCTTGTATTAACTGATAGCTATAAGGGTCGTCTCACACATACAATGGTTGGCTCGCTTTGCAACGGTTAAAACATTGAGACCTTCTCGAACATAAGACTTGAGAAAATCAAAACAAATTTAAGGAAGTCAAAATAAGAATCAAAAAATATTTATGAAAGTCAAAATAAGAATAAAAAGTAAAAAGGTATTGTTACTCATATCCCTGTGCTTCTTTGACTGCGATTACTGCATGGTCTTCGGTAGTACCGCTTCCGCTACGCAGAACTTCGCTGTTGGTGACCAGGTCACGCCCCATGCCTCGCAGTGTGCCTGCTTCTGCCTGCAGTCTGCACGTCAGTCAATCTCAGGACTCAGGTATACGTAGCTAAGAAAAACAGAATAAACCGCGAGCACTGCGCTCACAAACACACGCATACACAAGACATAGCAATCAGTGTACATTTTAAACCATACAAGGGCAGTGAGAAAACATACACAGTCATAGGCTTTAATCAGGTATCTTCCTGCGCAACCGATACCTTGTGCGCAACCAGGCTTTACATCGGTCTCTAACAGGTTACCCCGAAACCTACGAATCGTACAGGCTTTACACAGGTCTCTAGTCAGCTTGGGCCCCGCTGACGCAACCCGTCACCCTCATACATTGTGGTCACCTCAAAACCACGTGCACATGGCTTTACATGAGTCTCTCCCACAACGGTGAATACAAACACATCGTGGTCACCCCAAAACCACGTGAATGGCTTTACATGGGTCTCTCCCAACGACTGTTTATACAAGATCCCGATGTACACGACGACTTGGCGACAGACGCCGACGTCCTCCACCGCACGCTTCGGGACACCGTGCACCTCGCAGACTACGGCGTTAAACGCCATCATCCTTCTGCACGCATGCCTCGCAAGCCAGGCCTCAGCACGCCACAGCTAGCATCCACGTGCCTGAATTTTCCTCTGCGAACAGAACAATAGAACGCAAGCACTTTTCTTTTGGGTTTAGGGTCCACAGCACCTTATCGGCGCAGCCCCAATCGAAAATGTCAGTGACACACTAAACAAGGCAAAGATATCTTGACATCTATGTATATCGTATTTAGCCTGTTAGTAAGAATTTACCAATAGTAAATTACAACAGCACTGTCAGACCCGGGAATCGAACCCAAGACTTAGAGACATCAAAATCATAAACTACCAGACCTGGGAGTCGAATCCTAGACTTAGCTACCACAATACCACTTCTGGGAATCGAACCCAAGACTTAGCGATCACAATACCATAGACTGCCAGATAAGGGAATCGAACCCAAGGCTTAGCGACCACAGTACCATAGGGGTATGTCAAATAAAGATCCAGTCCTCCACAACGGTAGGTATGCTATAAACGCATCAAGTATCACTTCGGTGGGCATGTGTTGTTCTGCTCACCTCATCGATCATAAATTCCACGCTACTTGTAAATTATTAGCGTATTGCTCGCATATTCTACTCCTGACCAATAAATAGTTTCAAAAGAACATTGCGTTCACCAAATAAAGGTGTGCAACTTACGCCAGTGTGGCTGTCATTACCACACAGTCAACCCTGCAGCTGCTTTTCTTATTCCGGTGACTGGCCATCATGGCCACGGCGTAGCGTCAAACACCAGTGTGCTGCGCGGCGACCGACGATGTAAGCGGTAGCCACCAACGCCACCATGTGGGCGGCAACGCCGCAGCGCAACCGTAGTGGGGCTGCACAGCGCCACCTTCGTGTGGCAGCCCGTCGCCACCATGGTGTGGTGGTCACGCCACCGTTAGGGCGGCCATGCCACCGTTGGGGCGGCAGCGCTGCGTTTAGCACCCAACGCCACTCGTGCAGCGGCAGCAACGCCACAATGCAGCCACTATTGTCACAAACGCTCTGGTGACTCGCACTTACACATTCTGTGAACATAACTGCAGAAAACTAATTAAAAATTTGACAGGTAGGTAGTCAAATCAACAAGTACATAGGCACAATTAGCACTCGTCAATATATTAGGCCCGTACGACCCACAGCACTATAATCGCTCGGCCTTCCTTACAAAACATCCAGATCGAACCAGATTTCCAATACGATTATTAGTCATCGACCGAGAAAAGAAACACTATCCCATAACAATGCTTTACAAATTGTAATGACTGATCAAGATTAACAACAAAACATCTTAACAAAATACAACTTTACTTCCGGATATTTATTGTGGATATTTATTAGTAATCGCACTTTATTATTATAACTAGCAGTCAAAACTCAAATCAACCCACTGCTTAAAACAATACAAAGTAACAAAATAAATCCATCTAGTTCATTTGTACTAATCTAGCCGTAGCAATAGACTTTGCCGGTCATTAGGTACTTCCACGAACGAACTCACTATAGACCTAAATAGATTAACTGGCTCGATCGTTCAACCATCCATCGTGTGTCTACTGGACTAACAACAGTACTATTAGAACTATAAGCTGAACTATTACATTTTGATAGATTGATCTAGCGATAGATCGTAATAATCCTTATCGTATTCGACTTCCATTACCAACATGAATCGTACAACCCGTGGGCATCATTAATATTTTTTTTTTCATAACACGAACTACCCGCATATGTATTTTTTTTTTCGATAATAACAAAACATGAAAATAATGGAAACGAATATAACAAAATGCATCAGAAAGCGAAGCGGATAGGCTAGAATCCAATCCCACTTCTGATATTAGAAATCCTAAATAAGATTATTTAAAAAAAAGAGAATCTGTCCAGAAACCATTGTCTCTGGACCACCTTAGTAAAATAAAAACTGAACATACCACTAAAGAATTATTACCACACTCCTGCAGCAGGAATACATTGTAACCACCATGAGACGCAGCAACTTCACTGAGACTTCCGCACTGTACGAGATCTGAGAAACGAATGACTGCGGTACCGCTAGAGCTGTGACTTATATACGCGTTCGCTGAGCGCGTTCGGCTATCCTACCTACAATTTATTTGATATGGGTTTTTGAAGTCTAACAATAGTATATTTACTGATGTTGATATATTTGCATTATCTTTATACAAATTTAAAACCCTAATTATTAATGTGCTTATCACCAATTTTATAAATTTGTAAATGACTCTCAGTGAACAGAGCTATTAAAAATAATTCATTCATAGTCCAATTCAATTCCCTCTTTCCTTCTTCTTTGTAGTAATATTTCATTTCATATTGTTTTGAATTCTTCAACTACTGTTCAACACACATTCAAGTATCATTGTTTTGTTATTTTCTTTCATGCCGTATTGTGTAATTGTTTAAGCCCCTAGTTTATTTCTATTTTTAGTTTGATACTTTACTTTGTGGAAAATGTGGTTGATTGTACATTTGTTTACTATACACGTACCTATTGAACTGTCTGCTTTAATACGTAATGTACAATTGTTTATTTTCCTAAATAAATAAATAAAAAAAAAACATATTCTTTGTAGTGGAGTATCGATAAGTAAGTAGGTACAATAGGCGCAACATACCTATGCTTTGTAAATAACAAAACATAATTATACATAGCATTACGAATTTTGATAACTATTCCAGTTACCGTAGCAAGCGAGGAAAGGTCCTTTTCTAAATTAAAACTTATAAAAAAATGACCTGCGCTCAACAATGAGCCAGGAAAGATTAACAAATTTAGCAACAATATCCATAGAGGAGGCCATATTAGACCATATAGACATACACGAAACTATTAAGAATTTCGCAAACAGAAAAGCGAGAAGATTGGAAATAATATAATTAAGTATGTTTATATTCTTACTACATATTTTAGACTCCTGTTGTTTTTTTTTAACATAGCATACGCAATAGTTAAATCAGTATTATCAGAAAAGTCAGCTATTTTGTTATTAATATCTAAGTATACAATTAGATATAACATCATAAATAAAGTACTTATGTAATAAAATATTTTTGAAAAAAAAAATCGAACATATTTTATTTTATACTTTTTAGTGATATTTTCATACTAAAAGATTGAACCATCGAAGACGGTAAAATGATCTAGGTAGGTTATGATCACATTATTGTCTACATAATTCATGTTTCTTCAGAAACAATTTATCCGATCGTAATGAAATCTGCATGGAATCATCATAGTAGTTTACTCTCTCGAATAAAAAAAGAATCATCGAAATCGTTTTATATTTGTCAGAATAATGTAATGGAGAACATCAGTTTTATGGTTTTTACTAGATAAATTCCTCCGCATCGTTCATGGTCCTCCAGGAAGTTCTTATCCGGTTGTGATAAAATTCATACAGATTCATTACAGTAGTTCTCTTTCAAATAAAAAAAGAATCATTACAATTGATAAATATTTGCCAGTGTTATGACCATTTTTGTCCTTAAAAAGCAACAAAAACGTCATCTTATAGGCATTCCTGCAGGTTTCCTGCGCGGTCTCCATTCTTGTTTTTTCAGGAACTACTTATTCGTAAGCAATATTTTTTTTATGGGATCCAATCAACGGATTAAAGAATGGATGGAAGAAAGATTTTTTCAAATCGGTTCTTAATTGCCAGAGTTATGCGCGAACATACATAAAAAAAATATATACAGACGAATTGAAAACCTGCTCTTTTTTTGAAGTCGGTTAAAAATTAAATTGGTGTTTTATTTTTCGCAGTAATTGGCAAGCAGAAACGAACTGGTTTTACCTATTTAGGAAGATATTATCTAAGTATATAAAACTGGAGAACATTTATTTAGGTCAAAACTAACAAATAATAAAAAAACATAAGTTGAAACATGAAGATACGTGAAAAAAGAGGCGCTTCATAGGTTTCGCACACAGGCGCTGTGGGGGGTCGGCGCGGCCCTGGGGATAGGACAGCCCGTACTTTGTACTATGGTAACCAGACTACTAATACATACATACTTTTGTTTTGTAAATACATAGTAAATAACACCCAGACACAAGGTGAGAATTGAACCCACGAACTGTTGGGTAGTTCGACTGTTTTATTTTTTGACATTATTATACTTCGACTGTTTTATTTCTTGCCATTATTATACTTCGACTATTTTTTTTTGTCATTTTTATTCTGCGACATTTTTATAAGTCGACTTTGGACCATTTTATGCCTTGACATCATTCTACTATGACCTTATTCGACTAAATCTGGCTAGGGTGTTTAACCACTAGATGACTATCCAATTTACTAGTAACACCGATATTTGATCAAAGATCAATCAAAATGGCTGCGATTATAATTTTGTCGACAATTCCAATGAATTTTTGATTTAAGCTTATGAAATTAATGAATGTGTTTGAGCTTTTCTTTGTTATCGATGAGCCTGTTGGTCAAGAGCAGCCATACTCAACCTTTTTTCCCCTGGGCCACATAGTCGCTTCTGCTTTACCCTACGGGCCGCATAGTCTCTTCTGATTTACCCTGCGGGCCGCATAGTCTCTTCTGATTTACCCTGCGGGCCGCATAGTCTCTTCTGATTTACCCTGCGGGCCGCAATCTAGCCTAAATTGTATGTTTAATTATAACTACCCTAAGTATATTAAATTACAATAAATCGCATATTCGAAATATAGCATTTATGTATTTAAAAATTCAGGGATTTTCCACTAATAGATGACTTTTGTATTCTTAAATAGCGTAGCTAATTCAATAGTATTAAATGTGCGCGCTATTTTATGAAAGTATGCGAGTGAAATAAATATTTATTCATTCGAACCTTATTCGAACGACATTTTTTGCATTACTTTTATACACTTATCAATAAAATACTACTGATAATCTAAAAATACTGTACTAAACTTCGGGCCTAATAGAAAAGGCTAGCGGGCCGCAGGTTGAGTATGGCTGGTCTAGAGGTTAGACATAGGGATTGCAATCCGGAAAAACGGATCCGGTAATCCGGCGGATCCGACAGAATTACACGTTTACTGCATGGTATGGTATCTTAGAAGAAATGGAAAAAGCTACCAGTCGTGCGGCGTGATTTTCTTTTCTTTAGAAATGGAACTAAGATAGTAGATCAGTAATTTTGCAACTGTTATAATAAGAATTATAGCAGTATCCGTAAATAGGTTGGGATCAAATTAATACGAATCTTGGGGAGCGGGATAGAATCCCAGTCCGTATGAAATCCTTTTTGGTTTTTTTTTTTTATTATTTTATGCCTATAATACTTATGCATATACTATTGACGTCCGCGTGCTTTATATCCTCAAAATTTATATTGGATACTCAGTATATAGTTTTAGCCATTTTTTATTATAAATGCCCGAGGCTATTTAGAGTTTCAAATCACACCGCTGGAGGCGCTGGTGTTGGAGGGCACGTTTTGACGTGGGAGTTACCTATCTATTTCTAAGTAATATACTCTTATCTATGGTTTACCGAATCCGGTATATGGATCCGGCGATAGCAATTTTACGCAAAATCATAGCGCAGTTGCATGAATATAGGTAGATACAATAAACGCATGGTCCAACCTACTTAAACATATAGGTATAGTTTTTTGTATACTTACATCGATATACTAGGTTTAGGTTTGGTAGGTTTTTACTAGGTGGTAGGTTCCTTGTGCAAGGAACCATCCAGGTAGGTACCACCGCAGTGTCAGATATTCTGCCGCCAAGCAGCAGTGTGTAAGCATTGCTGTGTTCCGGTGTGAAGGGCACTGTAGCTGGTGAAATTACTGGACACAAAGACTTAACATCTAATGTCTTAAGGGGGTTAATGTCGGCAACGCGCTAGTGATTCTTCTGGTGTTGCTAGCGTCTATAGGCTGCGGTGGCTGCTTACCATCAGGCGGGCCGTACGCTTGCTTGCCACCTTGGTAGTATAAAAAAATAATATTTAAACTAGATTAACTTTTATGGTTCAAACAATTCCATATAAATCGGTTCAGCCGTTTCGGAGGAGTTTGTTAACTAACACCGCGACACGAGAATTTTATATATTAGACTAGCTGACCCGCGCAGCTCCACCCGCGCTTTAATTACATTTTGCTCCCTTTTTCTCCCTACTCCCTTGATTTATCTCTCTCCATCTCTCTCTCTTATAAGAAAAATCAAATTCTATGCTCTTTCTCTACCCTCCCGCTTCGGTCCCCGTCACACTTCCCCTCTTCCTCTCCCTTGTCCTCTCTGAACCCTCTCCCTCCTCTCTCTTCGCCCAACTTGCTCCCTCTCACTCCGCCCCCCCCCCTGCTCCACCTAACTCCTCCGATCACTCACTCAATCACCCTCTCCTGTCCCTCTCTTGCACCCTCCTCTCGTTCTATATATCCTCGTCAATCATGGTATCAGCGGCATAAAATATACTTTATAGCCTATTCTCAGACCTACCCGCAAAATTTCATACATATATCGGTTCACCCATCTATTTAAAGACCTTGCCTTATGTTGCTTAACCTTAACCTAGCGGCATGAAATATACTTTACGATCTATTCTCAGACCTACCCGAAATACACACAAAATTTCATACAAATCAGTTCACCCATCAATTTAATGACCTGGCCTTATGTTGCTTAACCTTAACCTAGCGGTATGAAATATACTTTATGACCTATTCTCAGACCTACACGATATGCACAAAAAAATCATACAAATCAGTTCACCCATCTATTTAATGACCTTACCTAACGTTGCTTAACCTTAACCTACCGGGATAAAAAGTATCCTATGTCCGTTTCCTGGTTCTAAGCTACCTCCCCACCAATTTTCAGCCAAATCGGTTCAGCCGTTCTTGAGTTATAAATAATGTAACTAACACGACTTTCTTTTAAATTTATAGATTAAAGTTCTATAGTGATTGTATGTTCAATTTCACCGATAGATGGCGCTGTTCATAATGTAAATCACGCTAACATCGTAAATTACTGTCTAATCATATTCGATAATGATAGTTCTAAGTTTTTCGCATCCTGCTTTTATTGTTGCGACTGTAATACAATTCCTATACACTACCTGGACTTGGGGGGTTTCATTAAAATTTCATGAACCCCCCTGAGCCCTGACCTTGAAGCGTTTTTTGGGAGCGCTGTTCATTGTGTTTAGTGTGAATTGTATTTGTACATTTTATTGCGTAAGATCATTTCGAGTAATTTTAGGTCTTTTACCTAAGTAAAAATTTAGCAAATTCGTATTCTCAATTTCTACCTACCTATACAAATGTAGCCTTGGTGGTGCAGCGGACCTAACCGCTGGCTTTTAAATGAAATGAAATTTTTCCCTTGCCTATTTCTTTCCTAATCTAGTTTGGACTCGCTCGGGAATTACAGATTTTAACTTTTCAAAGATATAATGTCATATTGCTATCAGCAACGTACTTAGAACAATACAGAAATCTAATGAAAACATCCTGGGTGTACCGGACCGGCTTACCCCTTACAAAAATTGACCCTCCGCCACTGCCATATCTTATGCAAACTAAATGTCTGCTCAGTCCCTATTGTATATAGCGTAATAATAGATATCTTAATGATTAACTGATCAGTTTATAATTACCCTATTCACATACAAAGGAAATTACGTGGTGATATGTGCAAGTAATGATTCATAGCGATGAAACATAGCGTGATGTTTTATATACCAACTTATACCCTGACTTCTACACAACACATCAGTGAAAGTCCTATGAAAATCCATCCACGGGTTTTCAAATGATACCTGGACGAACAGAACGACAGACAGACCGACAATAATTCCAAAAAAAATTGTTTTGGCTTCCATGTCGATAGTATAGTAGTAGTCGATAGATCCCCACATAGAAATTTTGGAAAAATATTCAATGTACAGAAAAAGTGCTCTTTGAGTTTTATTATAGTATAGATTAAAATTACATTGAAATAGTAGTCATGAAAAAAAACAAGGTATCTACGAGTAATAAATGAAACATTTATTTAAATATTTTACAGTTTCATTTAGTATTTTATTTTACAATTAATGAAAATGTTAATACATTTCTACTTCAATTGCACCGCCGAGTTTACAGAATACCTACACTGCTATACTATAGGTACTATAACATATTATTTACACGGTTGAAAATATATCAGAATACATTGTAGGTACACACGACGGGTGCGCTTCAAGTTCGACGCCCTATGTAACAGGAGTTCTCAACATTTTATACATCACGTTTTTTTACTTCTCACTTTGTACCCAACTTACGAACTTTTGCGTTTAGTGGTATTTATCTTTTACGACACTGTGGCCGACCAGTCGGGACGACATAGTATAATAGTTACTCGTTACATTTTGACGCTTAGGATAAAACTCGCTTATGTTTCCTTTCTATGACTCTGGGCATGACGTCTTAGAGAACCTTGTGTAGTAAAACTTTTATTACATTCGTTCAAAAGTAATTTTTACCGCCAGCATGAATTTTCATATGTTTATGCAATTCACCTTTCCTCGAGAACTTTTTCTTACAAGTAAAGCAACTGAAAGGTCGTTCGCGCGTGTGAGTCCGAACGTGGTTGTCCAAACTACCTTTTTGGGTAAAGCTTTTACCGCACACCTCACAAATGTAAGGTTTCTCACCAGTGTGAATTCGTCTATGTCGCGTTAAACTGGACTGTTGGTTAAATTGTTTATTGCATACGGAACAAGAGTATGGTCGATCGCCAGTATGGACCCGGGTATGGCATATCAGATATTCTTTTTTGGCGAAATGTTTACCGCATACATTACACATGATAGGGTCCCCCCGCGTGTGAACCACGCTGTGTCGTAATAAGCTATTTTTATTCAAAAAACGTTTATCACACGCATTGCAAGTGAAATATTCTTCACTAGTGGGTACCTCAGCGTCTAAATCAATTTTTTGACGATTCTTCCGCACCAAATCAGATGTGTGCTGTTTTTTGGCGATTTTATGATTATTTTTATACGAAACGCTATTGTGAAGGTCCTTATGCACTTTTAGTAAGTTAACGTTAAATATATTTTTGCGATTCACAAGATATAATTTTGATATGTTACTATTCGATTTAATTGTATTAATATGTTTTTTATCGATGTTATTATGTTTGTGTGCTTTACTGTTATTTATAATTGGAGAAATATATTTTTCGTTGAAGAACATGGACACGCTCGCCTCAGACCTAACGTTGTCTGTATCAACGTTTGTCCTCATCGAATCTTTTGGACGATCTGTCGCTTTACTTTTTGTAACTTGTGACACTCGTTCCGGCTCAAATCTAACTGGTAATTCTGTAAAGAAGAAACACATAATATAACAATAATATCCTGGGATAGGGAAGCCTGTACTATGGTAACCAGACATACTACATACATACATACTTTTGTTTGGTAAATACATAGTTTATAAATAAATAACACCCAGACGCAAGGTGAGAATTGAACCCGCGAACTGTTGGGTAGTTCGACTGTTTTGACATTATTATATTTCGACAATTTTATTTCTTGACATTATTATACTTCGACTATTTTATTTCTTAATATTATACTTCGACCATTTTATTTCTTGACATTATTATACTTCGACTGTTTTATTTCTTGATATTATTATACTTCGACCATTTTATTTCTTGACATTATTATACTTCGGCCATTTTATTTCTTGATATTATTATACTTCGCCTGTTTTACTTTTGACATTATTATACTTCGACTGTTTTATTTCTTGTCATTATTACACTTAGACTATTTTATTTCTTGACATTATTATACTTCGACCATTTTATTTCTTGACATTATTATACTTAGACTATTTTATTTCTTGTCATTTTTATACTGCGATATTTTTATATGTCGACTTTTGACCATTTTATACCTTCACATTATTTTACTATGGCCTTATTCGAGTAAATCTGTCTAGGGTATATAACCACTAGCTAGACCAATGGGCCTGTCGTCGTCTTCTATGAAACCAACAGATATACCAAATTGGCCGAAAGCTGTACTGAAAGGGGTGGATTTAAGGCTGTTATTCCACTCGGCAAATATCTTAGCCCTATGTACATATTTTGTGCAGGACAGGACTTATGTAGGTAGCAAGAGGTGACCCAGGGAGCGAGCATGAGTACATTTACACATACATATTTCATATTTTTAATTTTTTTTATCATTCAGTACAAAATAAATCAAGAATAAATTAATTCAATGTGGTGCGACTTGCATCACCGGTCTAGAAGTAGAGATAGGAGATCTTTCGTGCTCGCTCACTGCTTAATACACACGTACGGCACACATATAGCCCGCCAACCCAGTGATTAGGTTGGCTAACCTGTTAAATTCTACTTAAAATTGTAGGGAAAACACTAATGTTATATAACGAGAATAATGTAAACATTTGTTGAAACCATACTTAAATGTAACTTTTAAATATTTATTATGTAAATAGCTGCAATCGGTAGTAATAACCACCACAAGCAAACGGAATTGCTGTGATTGGTTGAGCGCATCACGCACACAAAATAATATGGTCTTATATCAGCGGTATTTATGATTCCCTAGTCACGACCATATAAAACTGTTTGACACGGCAGATCAAGGGCAGTCGTCGTCCAGTCGTCATTCAGTAAACACCAGTCATTAATGGCGGCATAAATAGTTCACAAATTAAAATTATCTAATTTCAGTGCGTTTTAGGGACTATTTGTAGTAATTAATTAATTGTTAATTAATCAATCTCAGTCATATCGACACAGTACTTATAGTCTGTAGAGAAGTGATATTATTTAGTTTTAAAGTAAATATTGTGTGTAATGTCAGCCAGATTCGCACATAAGAATTAATAGTTTGTTTAAGTACCTATAGATAACGCGTAATAGAATAAGGTATACAAGTGGTGTAAATTTAGTTATTGTACTAATTATTTGTATTCAGTCAGATGGACATTGATATTGTAAATATAGTGTTTAATGTATGCTCATTGATAAAGTAATGAAAGTAAAGTAAACAGTCTGTCAGATGACATTTTGTTAATTAGAACCAAGTGTATGTGTTTATAGTTCTAAGCTTAATTGTGTAAGTACATACTTGTTTTTTTATCAAAGGCAGACATACCGTCCACGTTCTTGTCCATATAAACTAAATAATAATTAGACCATTTGTTTAAGTATACAATTGTTTTATTTACACGGATTGCACTGGGTATATCCTTATGCTATCTATGTTCCCAAACCAGCGCACAATGTGTGGGAGTTGGAGCCATCAGGGCTAACTGAACTATCGAAGGGCATTGTAAACAACCAGTTCCCCACATATTTGATCAAGTAAACTGGATGACTATCCAATTTACTAGCAACACCGATATTTGATCAAAGATCTATCAAAATGGCTGCAAATGTAATTTCGCCGACAATTCCAATGACGAAATTTTTGATAAAATTATGAAAGGAATAAATGTCTTTATGATACCTACTTTGATGATTTTATTTTTGTTTTGATTTTTTCTTTATTATCGACGAGCCTGTTGGTCTAGAGACACACTGGCGTCGTAGGTTCGATTCTTTCCGTGTCTTTAAGAAAAAAAAATATAAGTACCTACCTGTTAGTTGTGTAATTTCCATAGTACAGGCTCTGCCTAGTTTGGGATCAGGGGCCCTACCACCACCTCTATTAGCAGTATTATTATCATCTTACTTGACATGAGATAGAGACGTCAATATACGTCGTTTATAGCTCTGTCACTTTCTATTGAGAAAGTATGGTGAAAATAATATTGCTATTAGAGGTGATGGTACAGGCCCAGATGACCGCGTCCCAGAATATTATTATTATTAATCAAATGGATAAAAACTATTACCCAACTGCGCCCTCATGAGAGATTAGTTTTTAATGTTGGATGTAAGTGGTGCTTACTAAGTACCTTTATTTCTTTGTACGTGCCATTCTAATAAAACAGGAATTTGTCAACCGAATTAATGTTTTGAATGGATTGGCTGTCAGAGGCCAATGGCAGCCAAATGCAGACATAGATTCCGAACGGCCAATAATCCTCCCGATCTGGCAACACTGATAATAACGTACCATGAGCGTGGTCGTCCAAATATTCCACGTCTTGATATTGTTCATCGTCGCGTGCGTCATGTGTCTCCACACAATCCTGCTCATCCAGTATCTCCTCCAAGACTACGGTATTTTGTCGAATGATGACCTCTATAAATGGGACGTGCGTTTTTACTAGTTTGTTCGGTAAACGATCAGTCGGGTAAGCAAGGTCAGTCCTTAGATGGGTGACCGTTTAGTGGCATTTGAACTGAGCGTCTCCATGCTTCGGAGGGCACGTTAAAAGTTTGTCCCGGCTATTGTCATCTAGATAGCAGTCGTTAAGCTAAGTCCGAGGCCTAAGGCCAGCTTGATCAACTCTGGACACCAGGTTGGCCACTAACCATACGGGAAATAAAACTGGTTGGTAGTAGACCGTTCGGGTAGGTACCACCGCAGTGCCAGATATTCTGCCGCCAAGTAGCTGTGTGTAAACATTGCTATGTTCCAGCGTGAAGGGCATATACTTATGGAGTGTGTCCGGAACAATGCTCGCAGACAGGATTTTTTACAGCAATATGGTGTCCTTCCTGCTCATGTTGGTTGGTACAATAGTGTTTTGTCGATCCCTGCGTCTCAAGAGGCTAAAGCATTGTATAAAGTAGCCCACTTTGGGATAGGCCTTACATAATGATTGTTATGTTCTTTGTTTACCTTTCGGGAGTGGCATGTTCAGCCTTGTATGAACAAACTCCCTTCTCTATTTCTCAAGAAAAAAAAAAAAAAAGGCACTGTAGCTGATGAAAGTACCAGCCACAAGGGACTTGATAACTAATGTTTCGTGTGACGAGCGGCAGTGTAATGCAGCTGTCTATAGGCAGGCATGTCGCTTGCCTCGCCACTAGCAAGAATAATGCGCCCCCAGCGACGGTTTCAAAGGCAAGGCACTGACTGAGGGGCACCTGCAGATGCAGATTCTATCGAAGAACCAAGGACCCATGCATATGCCGAAGCGACAGCCGGCAAACAGGGATTTTAGTGGGTAAACGTACCACATAGGTACCATGGTTGACATGGTCCAACCTATCACCTACCTACATTTATCATATATTTTGTTAAAATATTCTGGAACAATCCACACATTATTTTTTCTAAATACAAATCTCAGAGATACGAATATATGTAGATAAAACATCCAGACACTAGGTGGGGATCGAACCCACAACCTATTGGTCAGCAGCCAGGTCGTCTACCACTAGACTAACAGGCCCGCCCTATACATTATATAGTTTTTGGCATAACTATATAAACCCTCAGTGTGAAATTATGTGAACATTGCGTAAAAATCCGTTACGTGGTTTAGGAGGACTTAGCGGATGTATATTATATACAGACTCACATGGAAAGCTACTGTGTAAAATATCTTGTTGAATGAACAGAAAACAGTATGAAAGAGCGAAATAAAGTATAATACTGTTTGGACAGTATAAGTTGCCAATAAAGAAACGAATCTAAAGTGGCGGTTTGTAATGACAGTTCAGACCGTCAGCCAAACAATTTTGAAAGGACGGAGCGCGTCGAGACAGCGTGCAAGCAGATCCAGACTGTTTTGTTTTTGCATGCAGTACCGACTTGTGTGACTAAAGACCGGAATAATGTGCGAGTGAGAGGAAATGATAAGCGTCGCCATTTATGATTCGTTTCTTTATTGGCGCAGGTTATATGGTTGGCAACCCTAAGTGATGCCTTTTCACACGTACCTGATGATTGTTCTTCACTGGCAACATCTTGTTCATCTGCTGTTTCCTTTTTAATCTCGGTGCATAATAATACATTTTCTAATCTATCACTATCGGTGCTAGAGGTAGCTACAATAGGAGATATAGACAATGCTGAACTCAGACTCAAGCTATCTTTTAGTATGGTTTTGTTGTCTACCTGAAACGTGTTTTGTTTTGAGCTGTTTTTAAATCTGTAGAAAAGAATAAGGTTAGCGGACTACTCCTTATTGACTTCAATTAAATAACTTGAAAAACAAGGGTCCTGTGGTTTAGGCGTATAATGGCAGATTCTCAAAATGGCAGATGAGTCTACAAATGCCACATTATCAAAATGGCAGATTCTACAAATGCCACATTCTCAAAATGGCAGATTCTACAAATGCCACATTCTCAAAATGGCAGATTCTACAAATGCCACATTCTTAAAATGGCTGATTCTACAAATGCCACATTCTCAATATGGCAGATTCTATAAACGCCATCTTCTCTAAATGGCAGATTTCCTTCCTTACCCGTGTTACTATCATTTTTACTACCAGTATTTTTTTTGCCCTACTACTGACTGCTTTAGTAGGTAACGCGGGACAATTTTTATTTCCCATATTACTACTGGTCAATATAATTGTTGATTAGTATTATAAAACATTGATAAATGATAAACATAATGATAATAAAAATATTGCTTTATTCTTACCTATTTTTGGCCAATGTAGAAGTTTGATTCTTACCGAAATGTATGGGAAAAGTTTTAAGCGATTTTTTTGATTTCTTTATGGCGTTCATACCTTTGGTCTCTAAGATTTTGATCCCTACATGAAATAGGATCGTTTTTTTTATATGTTAGCATTTTTTCGTTAACTGTACATTTATTCTAAAATCTGTGAATTCAGTTGAGAATATCTCAAAAAGTTATGGATGGTCTCAAAGGCACATTTTCCTGTAACTGTAACGGTTAATGCCGCGGTCCCAGGCCCCGTTTCCAAGGGGATAGACCGCGCCAGGCTCGGCCGACAGGCCATGGGACTCATCGCATCCACGCCTGCCCACCCGCGTCGCCCGCCCGATCCACCGGGAGCATGGCGCGGCGCGTGGGACCTGACGGGCCGGCGAGGCCGTATTGGCTCATTCATTTTGTTTGCGACCGAACTCACACGTAGCCATGCACTTCGTATCACTGGATGGCGGCCTCGCGCCGTGGGAACACTCAGCACAGGCTGCGACGGGCCGCTCTAGACGTTGCAACATTTGCAACCCTCGTCGCGGCCTGTCGGGTAAACGAGTCGTGGGAACGCGGGTAACGAAGGAAAAGTACATAATTTCGAGATGAATACATTGTATAGAATCTGCCATTTAGAGAAGAAGGCGTTTATATAATCTGCCATTTTGAGAATGTGTCATTTGTAGAATCTGCCATTTTGAGAATGTGGCATTTGTAGAATCTGCCATTATGAGAATGTGGCATTTGTAGAATCTGCCATTTTGAGAATGTGGCATTTGTAGACTCATCTGCCATTTTGAGAATCTGCCATTATACGCCTAAACCGGTCCTGTATTCGACGTTCATTTATGCACCTATGTAACATTAATAAAAGTGTGTATCCACATATTGCTCAGAAACTTTTTATGGAAATACTAGCCGACCTGTGCAGCTCTTCTTGGGCTCATGCACAACACTTTGCTGAAGATCATGATATGATCAAATGCATAGTTTACGATTCTATAAAGGGCATATAGATAGATGTTATGTGTCACTAATATCCATAATCATAACATAATTCTCAGAATGCTCACAAAACTCGAACAGCTAGGCATAATTGACTGAAAATATAAATGACCCATATCCTTTAAACTGCTGAACTCATTTTAATAATAATAAAATCTTGGTACTATCTACACATGGTCATTTGGTCCCATACTAGGCAGAGCCTGTATTTTGGAAACCAGACAACTGATACTAATACTTATATACAATTCTTTTTTTGTAAATACATACTTACATAGACAAATAACACCCAGACACTTGATGGGAATCAAAACCCACAACCATTCAGTAAACGGCCAGGGTGTCTAACCACTAGACCAACGGGCCCGTCATGCATTTTGATGCAAAATACAGGCTCTGAGCAGTTTGGGATCATAAAACTGTGTGCAGTTTTTCCCAAGATATTATTTTATCATATCTGCATTCAATATGTTACTATGTGTTTTATGTTTTGAATGGTAGGACGCACTATTGCTAATGTACATCCAATTGTAAAGACAAACGTTTAAAAAAAGTGAAAAAAAGACAAGCCCGCTGAATTTCTTGCCAGATCTTCTCAGTTGAGGCCGCGTTGTGATCCTGTAGTAGCTTTAAAAAAAATTACCATTCAAAAGTGCTAGCGTTAGCCTATTTGAAATAAATATTTTTAACTTAGTACACTACATGAAAGTCGATGAGTTTGAAACATTACCTTTTTGGTGGCCACTAAATTATTCAGCATTATTTCTATAAGTATATCGTCAGCCTTCTGACATTTCAGCATGAACTTGTGACTCCTCAGCAGTTGTGCGTAGCACATGTAACACACAGACAGCGGTCTCGTGTCACATGTCTGAAACTAATTCCAATATGGTCAATAGATAAATCAATGTATATTTAAAAAAAAATTGTGTCGAACGGAATACATTTTCGTAAATAGAAAGAAGCTTGCAAGAGTATGTCTATACCAGTGGCGTGCACTGAAAGCAGGAAAAAATATCTGCGAGTTGTTTAGGCTTTATGCTATTTGTTCGTGTTCCAGCACAAATATCCTTAAATTAACCAATATTACCAACATATCCATTTACATTAAAAAAAAATTACGTTAACATGTCCAAACTAAGATTTTTTTAAATTAAGACTGTTTATAGAAATCCTAGGGTAGGCAAAGTATTTTTGGCAGTATGGAGCCGCTGAATAAACTTATTAATGTTTTCAAATGCTAATTAATATGTCTATAGTATTTGCTTGCATATAGATATTTGAAATGGTATAATAACATATTTAAAATAGGTGAAACAAGCCGAATACATTTTTTTGCCTACCCTCTGTGCACGCCACTGGTCTATACCTTTATGATCCAAGAGGATCAAAGTATGTTCAGGTGACTGCTGTGATGTCATTACCAGACACTACAAGATTTTTCAAAAAATATAATAATAATAATATCTTGGGACAATCCACACACGGTCATCCAAGCCAAAGCCAAGGCCAAGGTTGTCTGGAAGAGATCGCTTTAGCGATAAGACCACCTTAAATTGTCACACTGCAATTTTATTTTATTTTTAAGTTGTATTTTCTTTTCTGGTGTACAATAAAAAATATTTGTATTTGTATTTGTCATCTGATCCCAAACTAGGCAGATCCTGTACTATGGAAACCAGACAACTGATACTAAAACTTAAATACATTTTTTTTTGGAAATACATACTTAAATAGATAAATAACACCTATACACTTGGTGGGAATCAAACCCACGACCCATCGGTTAGTGGACAAGGTGTCTAACCACTAAACCAATGGGCTCGTCAAAATGTATAGAAAGGAACTTTTTTTTATGTATATATCTTACAATCAATCTTTCAATACATACTATAAGCAGACGAGGTGGTAGGTAAGGTACTTCTCCCAGCGGAGTGAGCCCTTTCTTTTGAGAAGTCAGATTTGCTGATAATCATGGTCAAATATATATACTGCCGCTTTTGTAACTTTTGAAATCTAAGCATATATTCGGAACCATGCATATTGGATGTAGTTCTGTACTCTGATTATCATTACATTGGAGTTACTATCAGAGCTCCACAGTTGTATGCCATATGTCCAAATAATAGGATAGAAAGGAACTGATTTTTCTTGGACAAGCTCTGTCTGTAGCTACGGTTGCCTGATGGCAGGAAAAAGAGGTTTATACCTTCCTGAACGGTTCCATGCACAGGGAGCCTGCCACCTAGTGAATGGTACCATGCAATAAGCTTTCAACAGCTTTGTTCAATTTCTACTAGTAGTTGTAGACATATTCATGTTCTTTGGCTTTAATGAGGTACATATAAAAAAATAAAATGATAGGTTCTCACCCGCATTCTTGTTAGATTTTCATAAACTTCTTCAAGGGGTGTGTTTTTAATGGTGTAGTGAACATTCGGATTCAAGCAGCCACGACATAAAGCTATGTTATCCATTGTTATTGTCGTCTATGAAATGAAAAACGCGGCTAAATTTTGTTTCTGTCATTAATTCTTCGATGAAATAAAATCAAGTGAAAACTGAACTGAAATCAAACAGGCGAAACCTTAGAGGAAGAAAACAATATTCTGCACAGAACACTATTACCTACTGATATTCTGTCCAATTCTGTCTATACGGGCGAAACACACATATCCTCTTTGGGCGAAACTCGAAATCCTTTTGTGAGTCTTATTTCCAATTTCCATGATTCTATTCACAGATTAACTGAGTGAGCCATGAAGCTATTAGGGTCTTTGACCCTATATCTTCATGGAGTGAGCGAGTGCACAGATAGTAATAGTATTATGTGGTGGTAACTTACCAACCACCTAATAATTTACGAGTTCGCAATGGAAATAAATGCAATAAATTTAGATGTAATAAATGCAATAAATTTAGAATAAAAGTAACTTCCGTTAACAGTTTTATACTTCAGTGTACCCAGGCAAAGCTGTTTGTGTGCAAAGTTAAGGTAACGAGTATGTACTTAGAGGAGATACCACTGGAGAGAGCAGATGCGCTAACCCCCTCTGCCAAATTTTTGGTCATATGGTCAGGTCATTCTTTATTTGTGTGCGTGTATTTTTGAATGTGTTGCGAGTTTATTATAGTGTGGGTATGCCTGAAAGTGTATCTGTGTGTGTTTACTTCGCCTCCCGCACCCCGCAAAAGTGCCACGAAAAATTTGTTCGGGGAATCGACGCGATACTAACTCCTTTGGTACTTTCTCTGAGAGTATGTATGAAATCCTCGCTTTTTTGGGTTCATTCCAATTTGGTCGGATAACCAGTAATCTAACAGGGGTTCTAGTTCTTGCTTGTATCTTCTTTATTATGAGATATTTGAAGCTGAAATTTTCAGGATATGTATTTCATTATGTTATAATTCTTGGTTTATACCAAAAACTCTAAGGTTGGTCTGGTTTTTTGTATTTTGAAGTCAAAGCTAGACATTATCAGTTTTATTATTGTGATATTATTCAATAATGAGTATATAATATGTTTTGAAACTTATCGTGGATGTTAAGAGTATTAAAAAGGACCAAATACCGTTTTCAGTGTGTATGAATTTTTGTTCGTTTAAGCGCTACTAGGACTTTTTTTTTGGTTTTCATAAATCCATTATTACGCTAAAATGGTAAATATTTTTGAAAATCTAATTAATGCACAAATACGCACAAATTAAGAGCTACTGATAATCGGTTATTCTACAGGTGCACAATTATTGGTTTCCGAAAAAAACACGATTCTGCAAAACGTTACCCCAGCAAGAATTGTAATAACTCTGAAATCTTGACGCACAAATTTCATTTTCAGCGCACAATTACGCACAAATATAAGCTATCTTTCCTGAAGTTTGTTTCTCTCCGATCATTGGTTTAGAATCTTCTTGCTGGAACAACGTTACCCCAGCAAGAATCGTTTTTCGGATTGTTCTGGAAAACGAAAAGATGTACTAATTTTTTATTCTGCGCACATTTACAGCAGATTATGCTCTAATTGTTCGTTTAACTCAATCTTCTCTACGAGCATCTTTCTTGCTGGGGTCATGCCTCAGAGTAATTAGAATAGAGCTAGAATAGTATCGCGTCGATTCGCCGAACAAATTTTTCGTGGCATTTTTGCGGGGTGCGGGAGGCGAAGTAAACACACACAGATACAATTTCACGCATACCCACACTATAATAAACTCGCAACACATTCAAAAAGATACGCACACAAATAAAGAATGACCTGAACATATGAACAAAATTTGGCAGAGGGGTTAGCGCATTCGCTATCTCCAGTGGTATCTCCTCTAAGGGTAATGCTCACCAAAGTGACATTAGCAAATGTCAGTTTACTCTAAATTATTGATTGGACTATAATAAAGAAAAAAAAAAACGGTATCTACGGGTAATAAATGAAACATTTATTTTAATATTTTACAGTTTCATGTAGTATTTTATTTTACAATTAACGGAAATATTAGAACATTTTGTTCAACTTCAATTGCACCGCCGACTTTACAGAATACACCGCTATACTATATACAATAACATAATATTATTATATAAATGGTTGAAAATATAACGGAATACGTTATACACACATCAAGTTCGACACCGTATATAACAGGAGTTCTCAACCTTTTTTTAAATCACGCCCTCTTTTCACCCAACTTTGTACCCAACTTCCGAACATTTGCGTTTAGTGCGATTTTTCTTTTACGTCATTCTTCTACGACACTGGCCGAGCAGTCGAAACACATCCAGGACGGTCCCTAACACAAGGGACGACATAGTATAATAGTTACTTAATCGTTTTGAAGCTAAGGAAAAAATCTCGCTTAAGTTTCTTTTCTATGACTCTGGGCATGATGACGCCTTAAAGAACCCTGTGCAGTAAAACTTTTATTACATATGTTACAAATGTAATTTTTACCACCAGCATGAATCACGACATGTCTATGCAATTCACCTTTCCTCGAGAACTTTTTCTTACACGTAATGCAACTGAAAGGTCGTTCACCCGTGTGAGTACGAGCGTGGTCGTCCAAACTACCTTTTTGGTTAAAACTCTTATCGCACACATCACAAGAATAAGGTTTCTCACCAGTGTGAATACGTTTATGTCGCGCTAAACTGGACTGTTGGGTAAATTGTTTATTGCATACGGAACAAGAATATGGTCGATCGCCAGTATGGATCCGGGTATGGCATATCAGATGATCTTTTTGGAAGAATAGTTTACCGCATACTTTGCACATAAAAGGGTCGCCTTTGTGGACTAAGCTGTGCCGTAATAAGCTACTTTTATACAAAAAACGCTTATCACACATATTGCAGGAGTAATGATTCGCGTCATTGTGAGTGCGGACGTGAAGCTTGAGTGAATACTTAGTACGAAAATTTAAATTACACACATTGCAAGTGAAAGATTCTTCACTAGTGGGTACCTCAGCGTCTGAATCAGACTTTTGACGACTCTTCCGTACCAAATCAGATGTGTTCGGTATTTTGGCGATTTTATCATTATACGGAACGTTATCGTAAAGGTCTTTTAGTAAGTTAACGTTAAATATGTTTTTAGGGTTCATGAGATATAATTTTGATATGTTATTAGATTCAGTCGAACTATTCGATTTAACTGTATTATTATGTTTCTTATCGATGTTGTTTTGTTTATTTGCTTTACTGTTATTTATAATTGGAGAAATATCATTTTCGTTGAATAACATAGACACGCTTGCCTCAGGCCTAACCATGTCTGTATCAACGTTTTTCCACGTCGAATCTTTTGGACGATCTGTCGCTTTACTTTTTGTAACTTGTGACATTAGTGCGGGCTCAATTTCAACTGGCACTTCTGTAAAGAAGAAACACATAATATAATAACAATATTCTGGGACAAGACAACTTGTACTATGTTAACTTGACAACTGATACAAATACATTACACAGGGTGAAAACGTTGTCAACAGAGGATATTTTCGTAATTATAGTGATATTACAAAAAATAAAACAGATATAAAAACAAGATGCCTTACTGCAGGACTTCACAACCTTTGCGTGTGATCACACCCTCCGAGCGTGGTTTGGTTTGATTTGATTTGTGGAAAGATCGCACGGGGGGCGTGGGACCATTGACGGTTTCAAAAGAAAAATCCATTGTCATAAATGCCAGTCACTAAAGTAGGGCCAATTTAATAGATCACATTTGACTTCATCAAAATTTAAGAACGTGATGATGATGATGATGATGATGTCCTCTTCACCGTATCCGGCGACAGCGACTCCCTCAACCGTCTATGTCCTGGCTGTGGAAGGCTCGGATGTGGCTCGCGAAACCGAACTTCTAACCTTGTAACGGCGGGCATAAAATACTATTACATATTTTTTTCAAAGTTAGAACTGCACTATTGCTTAACTTTTTTCAATTACGATTACATACTTATTGTAATAATGACAAAAGAAACTGACAGATGTCAAATGTGATCTATTAAATTGGGCCTACATTAAACGCAAAAAATCGTTAATTGGGTACTAAGCTATATGCGTACAAAATGAAAGGCGTGTCAGCTACGGTTAGGAGAGGGCGTTATGTAGAAAAAGTTGAGAACCCCTGCCCTAATGAGCAAAGTGACTTGTCAAAAAATAATCAGGTAATATCCAACATTTTGAGGTAATGTCGTCAATACATAGCCAGGGTGTTTACCCACTAGGAAGTTGAGCTGAAAGGGCAGGCAGGGCTGTCTAAAATCAGCAGACAGGAAAGGTCGACATTGGATAATAATTATTAATCAATCAACAGCGCCCGAATGAGAGTTCTGTTTTTAAATGGATGTAAGTATCTCTATTTCTTTCTATGCTGTGTGTGAGGGTGGAGGTAGGCCGGTTCACTCCAGCCAGAATTCAACAAGCTACTAGATGTTGCCAAAAACCTCCCGGAGGCTATTTTTATTATGGTAATGACGTGTAGTTTGACAGTTTCGTATAGACAGTGGCGACACTCCTATCGGCAACATTAATTTTGCCAGTCTCGGGCATGGCAGTTGCGAACTACTAGCGGAGTAAATATCAAATAAATAATTTTTATTTCGTATTATAATGATATCTTATTTATATTTATTATTTAAACTAGTAGTAATAAGAATACGAAACGAAAAAAAATAATCTCCTCCGGGAGGTTTTTGGCAACATCTAGCAGCGAGGGTACCGGGGTATGTACCCACTAACATCCCCACGACTGTCGCATGAGACACATGAGAGAGTACACACGGGCTCTCCGGTGGAATCTGCACCAGGAGCCCCTCAGTGACTTGCCTTTGAGCCCACCGCCGGGGGGCGCATTATAGCCCCCCAGGAACCAGTCACGGGAACGGAGGTCGCAACCCCGCCGCCGTCCTCCTCGGCGTCACCACCGTACTTGATGGACGTCACAGAGTCCACACCCTTAAGCGTCCAGCGACTGCGAAGTACCAACTTACGCTAACGCTAGACAAGTATAGGGATGACTATCAGTTCGCTAAGCCCGTACTCCGATATATTTGTTTTGAACTTGACTACAGGCCCTGGTGTGCAGAGGAGTAAGTTGCCACCCCAGCAATCAGGCTTGATTTTGGCTACACTGATAACTACATACCATAGACGCGTTCGTCCAAATATTCCTCGTGTTGGTATAGTTGGTCTCCCGCGGCGGCGGCAGTGTCGCGTGTGTCATGTGTCTCCTCACTCTTGCAGCTTACAGCGAGCGACCGCTCCTGCTCATCTGTTTTCTCCTCCAAGACTATCGTATTTTGTCGAATGATGGCCTCAGAAGACTCTGTAACTGCGACTAGTATTACTAGGTGGTACGACCCTTGTCTTGTGTAAGGAACCGTACAGGTAGTTACCACCTCAGTGTTAGATATTATGCCGCCAAGCAGCTGTGTGTAAACATTGCTGTGTTCCGGCGTGAAGGGCACTGTAGCTGGTGAAAAAAGACTTAATAATAGGCAGGCGGGTCGCTTACCATCAGGCGAACGACTTGATTGTCTCGTTACTAGGATAAATAAAAAAATATGCCCCTCGTCGACGGCCTCTCAGGCAGGGCACTGACTGAAGGGCACCTTATTTTTTTTCTTTTTTTTTTTTCACGCGTGGGGGAAATCTTCGAAAGATCCCCGGGAGCTGTTGGGCTCGACCGGGGTATGTGGGATTCTTACCCACTAAAACCCCCGCGGCTGTCGCATCGGCACATGAGAGGGGGGACCCCAGGGCTCTCCGGTGGGATCTGCACCAGGGGCCTCTCAGTGCCTTGCCTTTGAGCCCGCCGCCGGGGGCGCATCGTAGCCCCCCGGGAACCTGACACGGTACTCACGGGGACGGGGATCGCAACCCCGCCGCCGTCCTCCTCGGAGTAGCCGCCGTACTCAATGGACGCTCAAAGGGCCCACACCCTGAGCGTCCAGCGACTCCGAAGGGACTGAAGGGCACCTGCTGCAAGTTCTATCGGAGAACCCAGACCCTCACGTGTGTCCATCGATATAATATTTAAACTAGATTAGCTGTTACGGTCCGAAAAGTGATACACAGAAATAGCGCCCTTGTGTCGCTATTTCTTTACAAGCCACAGGCTGTCAAAATTATTTTTACCGATAGGAGTGTCGCTATTGTCTATAGGATACTGTCAAAATACACGTCATTATCATAATAAAACCGATAGTTCACATTTCCGCCACCAGCACAGATAAGACTGCGTGCGAACCCCGTGACCACATTTTAGATGTCATTTTGTTTGTGAATGTTTATATATTATATCGATGAATGTACCGAAGCAACAGTGGTGGAGATTATAGTAGGTAAAAATCCCGCATACTTCGGTTGGCCCACCACCGGGGCCAACTTACACTCCATACCAAATAAGCTTGAACGCGTTTACAAGTTCGTTTGCGGCACAATAACTACATACATTGTCAACTAGGCGCGTCAGCAAAAACAACTTTGTATTACAAACCTTTTTTTGCTGCCGCGTTAACGGTCAAATATACAGCGGCGGTATTTTATGACAGCATAATAAAGTTGTAATCGCGTTCAAGCTTATATGGTATGGAGTATACATGTACAACATTCAGTAAAAAAAAATAAGTGATTGAAAAAAAAACCGCTTAATATAATCCATTGCCTTGTATAGGAGTTATGATATTATAATATGCAAACTGACGTGGACAATGTAAACAAAATACTTTTTATTAGAACAGAAAACAGTATAAACAAGTAATCATCAGCAGCCAAAAAATTAAATATTTTCTTAAAATAAATAAAAATAAAGGAAAGTTTTCTTTGAGTAAAATTTTCTATCTATAGTATTAACAGTACTTCCCTTTCAGGTGGCTTTACAAAATTCCACCCTGTATATACTGATCTTCAAAAGCAACGTTTTAGTCTATACTATAATAAAACTCAAAGAGCACTTTTTCTGTACATTGAATATTTTTCCAAAATTTCTATGTGGGGATACTATACTATCGACATAGAGGCCAAAAAAATTTTTTTTGGAATTATTGTCTGTCTGTCTGTCGTTCTGTTTGTCCAGGTATCATTTGAAAACCCGTGGATGGATTTTGATAGGACTTTCACTGATGTGTTGTGTAGAAGTAGGGGTATAAATTGGTATATAAAACATCACGCTATGTTTCATAGGGGCTAAGCAGTGAAACATTACTTGCACATATTACCACGTAATTTCCTTTGTATGTGAATAGGGTAATTATAGACTGATCAGTTAATCATTAAGATATGTATTATTACGCTATATACATATATATTCATGACATTTTATTGAAACTCCCCAAGTCCAGGTAGTGTATAGGTATTGTATTACAGTCGCAACAATAAATGATGCGAAAAATTTAAAACTTTCATTATCGAATATCATTATACAGTAATTTACGATGGTAGCGTGATTTACATTATGAACAGCGCCATCTATCGGTGAAATTGAACATACAATCACTATCGAACTTTAATCTATAATATAAAAGAAAGTCGTGTTAGTTACACTATTTATAACTCAAGAACGGCTCAATCGATTTGACTGAAAATTTGTAGGGAAGTAGCTTAGGACCAGGAGACGGACATAGGATACTTTTTATAGGGTTTTAGTGGGTAAGAATCCCACATACCCCGGTCGAGCCCCACAGCTCCCGGGGATCTTTCGAAGATTTCCCCCGCGTCAAAAAAAAAAAAGGTCATTAAATAGATGGGTGAACCGATTTGTATGAAAGTGTGCATATCGAGTAGAATAGGTCATACAGTATATTTCATACCGCTAGGTTAAGGTTAAGCAACGGTAAGGTCATTAAATAGATGGGTGAACCGATTTGTATGAAATTTTATGTGCATATCGGGTAGGTCTGATAATAGGCCATTAATTATATTTCATGCCGCTAGGTAAAGGTTAAGCAACACAAGGCAAGGTAATTAAATAGATGGGTGAACGGATATGTATGAAATTTTGTGTAGGTCTGAGAATAAGTCGTAAAGTATATTTCATGCCGCTGATACCATGATTGACGAGGATATATAGAATGAGAGGAGGGTGCAAGAGAGGACAGAGAGGGAGAGGGGATTCGAGGAGGGGGTGAGGGATCGGGGGAGTTAGGTGGAGCAAGTTGGGAAAGAGAGAGGGGGGGGATAGGGTTCAGAGAGGGGACAACAGAGAGAGGAAGAGGGGGAATGTGACGGGGACCGATGCGGGTGGGGGAAAGAGAGAGGAGAGAAAGAGCATAGAATTAGATTTTTCTTATAATAGAGAGAGAGAGAGATGTAGAGAAATAAATCAAGGGAGAAGGGTGAAAAGGGGAGCAAAATGTAATAAAAGCGCGGGCGGAGCTGCGCGGGTCAGCTAGTTAACAATAAAATTAAAAAAATATATATAAAAAAAACGACCACTGCTGAACAAAATCCACCTTCTTAGAATAGAGGGATTGCCATAATCCCCATGCTTGACAAGCGTCTTGGAGATCGCAGTGTAGGTGGTAGGTAATACAATAGAAGACGCTGGTGGCCGTCTTCTTGTATTCCATTTGTCGCCTCTTACAGAAACCCAACGGGAGGAGATGGGAAGGTGCAATATTCTTACCCGAACACCCCATGGATAAGTATAAATAATAAAAGCACAAAAAGGGACTGACCAGACTGAGGGAACAAACAAAAGGGGCTTCAATTACATTATACTATGCGTTTCAGCTAAGAATGTGGCCGCCATGATGATCGAGACTGCGGAACTTCACTCGTTTTTTTACGATTTTTTTACCGGCAGCAAACACAAAATCAAAAATTCGGCCCGGTTTTGATTATTTATTGTAATTTCTTATTTTGCTATCTATTTTTGTTAAAATATCATTTTTAGTAATTATATATTTGAAATGGCAAGATGGCGGCCACATTCTTAGTTGAAACGCATAGTACATACATAAAACGTATAAACATATTGTTGTAGAATACTGGCTAGTTTATAATCAAAATGTATTCAAATATACATCCTTCTATTTTGGACATATAATTTATGTGTCACTTCATAATAAATCTTTTACAACAGATGAACAGTTTTTCCTCTTTATATATAATATTATATTCCACATTCGTTATCAGCACGAAATATCTTAATTAAAAGAAGATAATTATGGCTGCAACCAGTTTTCAAGGAATCCCGATGTTGAGCAATCGCGATGGTTACTCTAGCTGGAAATTCAAAATGCGTATGCTGTTAAAGCATGAAGAACTTTGGAGCACCGTAAATGGGTATGTAGAGACTGATAAAACTCCTCTAGACATACGTGCTAAAAACGACCAGAAGGCTCTGTCCAAAATATGCCTTACAGTCGAAGGTGCTGCTATCACGCATGTAAGAACAGCAACGACAGCAAAGGAAGCATGGGATTCTCTGCAAAGAGCTTATGAGGATCGCGGGTTAGGTCGAAAACTGTCTTTGGAGAGACGTTTGTATCGGTACTGCTTGTCAGATTTCACAAATATTGAAATGTACTTGAACGCAGTCATGACAGCCGCACAGGATCTGGCCGATATTGGCAAAATCATAGATGATAGCTCTCTTGCTGCGATAATTTTGGGTGGTTTAACTCCACGATATGAACCATTGATTATGGCCTTAGAACACAGTAACATAGAAGTGACGTCGGAGTTGGTAAAGACGAAATTATTGAGTGAAATGTCGAAAGAAGCTCAAAGTGATGAGGCGGCACTAAGGTCTACACATAAAAGGAAGACCATAATATGTTACAAATGCAAACGGCCTGGGCATAAGAGCCCTAATTGTCCACTTAATAAGGATAAAAGGAAAGAAAACTGTACGCAGAAAACAGGACAGACTGTCATCGCTACGGGACAAGTTAACACGGACGATAATGTTTTGGAAATGGCTTTGTCTGCACCGGGTGATCATGGTAACAAGTGGATCATAGATTCAGGAGCGACTTCACACATGACTTCGCATCGTGAATGGTTTCGAAGTTACCAACACATTGATGGTGGGAAGATAGCCATTGCAAACGGTGAGATGTTGCCAGCTGTGGGTATTGGTGAGGTTTTTATTCATACTGCTAATCCACTAATAAATAAAATAACTAATGTCGTTCATGTTCCCGGTTTAAAATGTAATTTACTTTCAGTAAAGAAAATTGTTGAAAAAGGTTTCTCAATCGTTTTTGATATGAATGGTTGTAATTTTTATAGTTCAAATGATGTATCTTATACTCGTAATTCTCTATTGCATGGTTCGTTTAGTGGTGGACTGTATACATTAGATTGTTCAGTTAATTTTCCGCAAGAAATTTTAGCTTGTAATGCGCAGTCCGAGCTATCCAAGTTTCAGCTTTGGCATAGGCGCTTAGGACATCTTTGTCGTATTGGTATGGATCTACTCAAAAAGGGTTTAGCTGACGGCGTAGAGTTTGCGGAAGTGGATAAACAACCATGTATCCCCTGCATAGAGGGAAAGCAAGCAAGAAAACCCTTCAAAAGGTTGAAGTATAAAAGAGCTACCTCAGTATTAGAGTTAGTTCACACTGATGTGTGTGGGCCGATGTCAACCACTTCATTTAAAGGTAATAAGTACTTTATTATTTTTGTAGATGATTATACACGTTTCATATTTGTTTATTGTATGGCTTCTAAGACAGAAGTGAAGTCTAAGTTTTGTGCTTTCCAATCTCTCGTTGAGAGACAAACCGGCGCAAAACTCAAATGTTTGCGTTCCGATAACGGCACCGAGTATGTCAATAAAGAGTTGGCAGACTATTTAAAATCTCAAGGGATTGAACATCAAACGACGGCGCCGTACAGTCCTCAACAAAATGGAGTAAGTGAGCGATGTAATCGTAGTATTGTAGAGAAGGCTCGGTCTTTGTTGTCACATGGGTCTCTCTCGAAAGCATATTGGCAGGAGGCTGTAGAGACTAGTGTCTACTTGAAGAACCGGTCCCCTCATCGTGCACTTATATATACCGGATACCGGATTTTACTTCACTTTAGCCGGTGGTCCGATCTCTTGGGAAAGCAGAAAGCAGAGTACCGTGGCACTGTCCTCGACGGAAGCGGAGTATATGTCATTGAGTTCGGCTACCAGGGAAGCAATTTTTCTGCGCAGGTTCGTGTCTGAAGTTTGTGGTAGGTTGGATAGGGTGTTGTTACACACTGATAGTCAGAGTGCTCTCAAAATTGCTAAAAACCCAGTCCACCATGCTCGAACCAAGCACATTGATACTAGGTATCATTTTATAAGAGAAAAGGTCGCTGACAAATCAGTAGTTTTAAGGTATTTACAGACTAATGATATGCCAGCTGATGTACTTACTAAGCCACTAGGGCGCACAGCACATAAGAAGTGCATTGCTAGTATAGGTCTCACTTAGAGTTTAATGCTTTTGTTGTTTGTTTAGTTAACCATTAAGGTTATATTTTTGGGACTATGCTAGATTTTAAATATTCTGCGGTATTTTGATTAAGGGAGGGATGTTGTAGAATACTGGCTAGTTTATAATCAAAATGTATTCAAATATACATCCTTCTATTTTGGACATATAATTTATGTGTCACTTCATAATAAATCTTTTACAACAGATGAACAGTTTTTCCTCTTTATATATAATATTATATTCCACACATATGTATATTATACTTATAATTCAAGTAGTCTCCTTAAGATCTTGACGATCGGAGACTGATGTTGTCACTCCCACAACACAACTAAGACGAATCTAATGACATATTATTATTAAAAGTGAAAATCCATTTAGGCTGTAGGTCATACCAAAGAAATAGACATATATGTTTTATACATACGTACTCTCAAAAAACATAAGCACTCCTCCTGGGACAGTCGAGCAGATAGCGAAAAATAAAATAATAATATTTTTGACGGCATGGTTGGCAACCTCAAGTGATGCCTTTTCACACATACCTGGTGCTTGTTCCTCACTGGCAACATCTTGTTCATCAGCTGTTTCCTTTTTAATCTCGGTGCATAATAATACATTCTCTGATTTATTACTATCTGTGCTACATGTAGTCACAATAGGAGACACAGACAGTGCTGAACTCAGACTCAATCTATCTTTTAGTATTGCTTTGTCATCTATCTGTAAAGTAATTTTTTTTGGTGTTTATAAAACCGTAGAAGATTAAGCTAAGCAAACTATTCCATAATTCATCTAATTGCAAATTCTCTTATTTAACCAACTTCAATAAAAGAGGTTCTGTAATAATATTAATAAAAATACCTTATATTTACATATTTTAGTCTGTGGGCTACATCTTAACAAATTTGTGTACCTACCAAATTTATTGAGTATGTACGTACATTTTACGTTGTACGGTTGTACGTGGGGATTACTCAGAAACTACAAATCCGATAGCCGAAACTTTTGTAGTAGTTTAAGAATCTTGCAAGTTTGGAAAAAGTACAAGTTTTATTTGCACTTTTCCAGCAGGTAAATTACACACACACATCAATTGATGTTACATTTAAAAATTTATCTGGTTACCATAGCATACGCTCTGCCTAGTTTGGGATCAAAAGACGTGTGTGTATTGTTAAAAGATATTAGATTCTTTCAGCAATAAAATTATGCTTCACTATGCAGTGAGTTGGAAACATTACCTCTTCGGTGTCCACAAACTTATTCATCATCATTTCTATAAGTATATGATCAGCCTTCTGACATTTCAGCATAAACTTGTGACTCTTCAACAGTTGTGCGTAGCACATGTAACACACGGACAGAGGTCTTGTGTCAGGAGTCTGAAACTAATTAGAAAATGGTGAGTAGATCGATCAATGCATAGTTATTACGACAAAGAAATAATGGTCAAAGAACAGAATACATTTTTATAAATAGAAAGTAGCATGCAAGAGTATGTCTATATTTTTGCGATCTAAGAGAGTCCGTGTTCATGGTAGCTGCTGTGAAACGTATTTATTATTATTATGAATTAACAGGGAAGCAATGATAGACGCTGTTGGCCACAGATGGCCATTACAGCTTCACCGGACAATAGGAGGCGAGCGCTTAAAGCACTCAAGCCTTAACGGCAGAAGTAGCGACGAGCTCAAGGGCACCTCAGGGAGGCACAGCCTCGGCTTGTGCTGTCGCTTAAGAGAGGGCTGAGTTTACCACCGGTTCACAATGCGCCCCCACTGAGAAGAACCGGCAAGAAACTCAGTGGGGTGATGCACGTCATTGAGGTCGCATGTGTACGATCCTTCGGCCTCGTCGGTGTAACCGGTGTCTGATGTTAATAGCCTGTATCCTGTTCCTCTATATTCAGTTGTACTGTTGTAGTAGCTAATATATGAATCAAGCCAGTTTTTACCAGTCTGTTTTTTAAATGTTTAGAAAGAAAATTATAAATCCCTGTAGCTAGGGCAGCTGATAGCAGGCTATCCAGGATTAACCTGAAAATACTTCTGGTCTGGTCTGGCAAGAAAACGTTGCCTACTTATCTGAATGCTTATAGTATAGTAAATAATCTAAATAATTTGCTGTTTCGCCTACCCTATGAAAGTGTGCACACCACTGGCATTTATACTGCATTTCCCAATACTTTGCTGTATCAATATTAGCATGTAAAGTTATACAAAGTTAAGCTTCAACAACATGTAGCTAGCTTAGTATACCTAGGGCAAAACTGTTAAATAAATAGATGGCCTAGATTGTGAACCAATGGCTCACAACACAATATTTTGGGCATGTCACCAACCGCAAAGTTCTTTTAACGCTGAGAAAAAAAATACTTGTATTAAGAAAATTTACTCCAAACAAGATAATATAATGTTTGAATAAATAATTAACAATAATAAATAATTTATTTAAGTATAATCAGTTTTTTAGAATTAGGGACTATTGAGTACATTTTTGTTCCTAAAAATCACAAATAGAAATGATTTGTAGGCATGTCTGTGGCCTTATTGGACATTTCTCACCAACCTAAATAGCACTTTATTATAAAATAGCATAAAGGTTCACCACGCCTGGCCTAAATGTTATGCCTTAGTAGCTTTCTTTTTTTTATTTATTTAAAGACAAAGATTTAGTGCCGCACGCACAAACGTCAAGTAACTTTAATTCTAACAACGCGGTTGTTTAGAAGCAGATTACTTCCACTGTAACAGCCATTAAATGCTTAATTATGTTAAATTATTGAATGCGAGATAATCTATACCTCATAGAAGAAAGTATTAAATTGGTTTCAAGAGACGATTGTGAGGACATTCAAATTCTCTAGCTTTGAAATAAATGTAATAAAGAATAAACTGGTTAATAAAGAATAACAGGTTCTCACCCGCATTCTAGTTAGATTTTCATAAACTTCTTCAAGGGGTGTGTTTTTAATGGTGTAGTGAACATTCGGATTCAAGCAGCCACGACATAAAGTTAATTTATCCATTTTTATGATGTCGTAAGATCAAACACGGCTAATAAATTATGATAAATTGATAACTACATAAGAATGTTTGATTTATTTTATTTGACGAACGAAATTGTTATTGTTTTGTTTTAATTTTAGACTTTTAATTGGCCGATCCTATTTTAATGATAGAACCATAGAGTACACAGAACACTATTACTCCAAACTTAGAGGAAGAAAACAATAGAGGGCTGGACACTTTCTTTCTCATTCACGCAAGAAAAGAATGCGTTTATGTAGGTTACGTGTGGTAGAAAGAAACAGTGTATATGATTTTTTGTCCCTCAGCATGTGTTCGATTTTTCCGCGCCGTGGGTGCGAAACAAATTTGACGTTTGCTCCCACTTTGCTCCGTGACAATTTTATCGTGGTTTTAATATTAAATAAATAACTTAAAATTCAATAAAAAACTAACTGTGACATTACTGTGTGTTGTGGAAATCCTATAAGAATCGTGCAGTGCAGTATTATAGGCTGTAAAAGTGACAGTGAACGTAAAATTAGTGGAGTATCGTTTCACAGGTAAACGTGAATTATTATGGCCAATTTAAAGATTACATTTAGAAACTAATACATGTAAACGACTTATTTAGATCTTATTGCTCTAAATTAGTTACTATTTTACTTGAAAGTTACGTGTAAGATCGATAAATTCTTGTTTTTCATCCATAACCTAAAATTTTCAGTTTATTGATCGGCATTATCAGTGTTGCCAGTGTATAAAAGAGAGACTACCATAAATAAGTGGTAAATTATTATTAAGTGCATCATACACGATCCCACATGCTGGGTGCATCGAAGAATTTCTCAGATTTCCCGAATTTATTTTTATGATTTCCTGAAAATATGGATATTTGTATACTGTGGATAGCAGCAACAAAAAGAATTAATTAGGTTGCTAAAAGTTATTCCCGAATGCTTAAATGTTCAGAAATAACGTAAGCGCTCAAGTAATTCGTCCAAGGCTGCGCAGGACGTATTCATTCGTTATTTATAGGCACAATGGTCATTGTACATTTAATCGTGCTTTTACTATATGCATGTTGTTTAAATATATGTATGTATGTTGTTGGTTACAATTTATTGGTAAATTTGTCTGAATTATAAATAAATAGTACCGGGCGTTGAATAGTTTGTTTCATTTGCTCCCCTATTATGTACCTATCTCGTTTGACAACTAAAGTGATGATCAATAAAGCAAAGTGACTATTAACAAATGATTCATTTGGCATTGCCTAACTTGAATCACCAATAAATACCAAACACACTTTCAGTAAACATCAAAGTTTGGTGGACAACTGAAGCTTGATAGTCACTTTGCTTTATTGATCATCACTTTTTTTTGTAGGAATAGTACTGTTTCACCGGACAAGAGGACGAGCGCTTAAAGCGCTCCAGCCAGAAAGGTTTGGGTAGCGACTAGCACAAGGGCACCTCAGGGAGGCACGGCCTCGGCTTGGGCTGCCGCTTAGAGAAAATGAGTTTACCACCGGTTCACAACGCGCCCCCGCTGAGAAGAACCGGCAAGAAACTCAGCGAGGGGATGCATGTCGAGGTTGCATGCGTACGGATCCCTTCGGCCTGGCCGGCGAGACCGGTGTCTGTGTGTTGATGTGTTTACGACTCTTGACATCGTTGTCGGTGTTGGTGTTGTGTCATGGTCCAGGAGGACGGACATCAGGTCGGGTGGGTCGAGCAGTACATGCCGCGGACGGCGGCGATGTACGGCTGTTCGACGATCTGAGGGACCTGGCCGCTGCCCAATAGGACATGGGTTCGATTCCGAACAATTGTCTGGGTGTTATTTATCTATTTAAATATGTATTTATACAGTTTACAAGAATTTGTAATCATTTATCTGGTTACCTTACTAAAGGATCTGCGTAGATTGAGATCAGGTGGTCATTGGTCAAGCGTAGATTGTCCCAAGATACTAGTACTATAGATTTGTATATTGGAGAAATTTACTAAAACTTACCCGGTAAATGGCCATAGTATGTATTATATTAAGTTATAAGAAAGCCAATTTTTGCCTACCTCTCTGGGAAATAGCATATTATTGTTTTTATCTCTTAACTTTTTTGTATGAGGCTAATAATTATCTACAGCTCTTAGCCACTTTAATCACCACGTGATATCACCCAGGTGAACAATGTGGAATAGACCTTAGCTACAGCATATATGATATTAAGTGTACATTCACTTTGTAGCCTCCGTCGTGGGTTCGAATCCTGCGAAGGGCAACAAATTTGAGTAGTTGTTCCTTACTGGCTAGGACAATGCAGGCCGATGACCTGATTGTCTGTAAAGTAAGATGATCCATGTGTCGGGATTTGCGATAGGACGTATGCCCGACTCCTGTCCGTCAAATTAAAACACAGAGCTTTGGTAATAAACACTTATAATCAAATTGAGAGAGAACAACTTATAATACAGTGGAGTAATCGTAATAATTAAAACATGTCTCTGCCATAGATACTAGCGCGCTGTCATCTTTTTGACAGCCCCGTTGGCGTTCCGAAACCGTGATCCGAGATACGCCACACATGCGTCGGATAGGCATGTAAAAAGTCGGTCCTACGCTTAACTTCTCCCCAGTCGTGTCAGTCTTCCGTCCCATCGGATTATGAGAGGTACCTTTTATATAAAGGAAGAGAGAGTGCACTTGTGTCTACGCAAGCACTTGTGCACTATAATATCTCCTGCGTACATGGCTGATCTTGTGAAAGATTGGCCGCTTTGGTCGTTTCGGCTAGGAGGACATTATTATAACAATCACTTTCGTACTTTTTGCAGACTGTCATAGATTAAGACGATATAATGTAAGAAAAGTAAATGTTGTGTCAAAAAAGTGGTTTTTGGTTAGGAAAGAAAATATAATTTACAACAACCTCCGTATTTGCTTTACACAAAGGGTAAAATTTCCCTTACGTGGCAACTCTAAATTTAGTATGTACTTATTTTTCTGTCCTTATCGGCGGCACGCTTGGTATATGTCTGTATTATATTCTGTCTACGACTCCAAAAGATAGAGTAAGTAAAGCAAGGTGTGGCAATTATTTTGAAAAACATCTCCCTAAATTCAAGTCCGACAGAATACCCCTAAAATCATACAAAAAACATTTTCATTGCAGTAATTGACTACTACACCAACTACTCCAAGATTTAAAGAGAACATAATATTTCGAAATTAAGTGGCATTCTACCAGCCAATATTTTTTTTACAATTTATGATGGTAAATATTTAGCTCCAACCTACCTAGATTTCAGTAAATATTTATTATCATAGATATATATATAATAATTTAGTGAAAAAGTAAATTATCAGCTTAAAGTCGTGTTACAAAATTGTATTTTACGCTGCGATTTAACCGTGGCTGTACTTATAAGTTGGGACATAATGGTACGCATAGTTATAATTTTTTGACAGCAGGGAAAATTGCTTCCCAGGGACGAAAAATACTGTTCATCCCTCTGATCAGGTAACTTCAAGCGTATTTTCCGAGTATGAGAAATGTAAAAAAATAATATGTCCAAAGAAGGTAGGTATGGAACCCTCGCCTCGCCTCGGTGCGCGAGTCCGACTCACACTTGCAACGTTTTTTTTTTTAATATATTTTTTAGAACTTGTAAGGTAGATACGACCGACGACAAGCCGACAACCGACCTTATATCTTTTTTTTAATACTACCAAGGTGGCAAACAAGCGTACGGCCCGCTTGATGGTAAGCAGCCACCGTAGCCTATAGACGCTAGCAACACCAGAAGTATCACTAGCGCGTTACCGACCCATAAGACATTAGATGTTGTCTTTTTGTCCGATAATTTCACCAGCTACAGTGCCCTTCACGCCGGAACACAGCAATGCTTACACAGTGCTGCTTGGCGGCAGAATATCTGACACCTATCTATCTGGCGGTGGTACCTACCTGGACTATCTATCCATCTATCTGGCGGTGGTACCTACCTGGACGGTTCGGACGGGACCTACCACCTAGTAAGTAGCAGTATCTATCCACATAAGTGTAGATAACTTGTTTGTGTTTGTCACGCGGTGTGGGGAGGTTGATGGTAAGGTCGATGCTAGGATTGATTGGAGCTGGTAGAATCTGCGTTTAGTACACCTTTTTTTTATTGTTTTTTTTTTTTGACGCGGGGGAAAGCTTCCATAGATCCTCGGGAGCTGTGGGGCTCGACCGGGGTATGTGGGATTCTTACCCACTAAAACCCCCGCGGGTGTCGCATCGGCACATGAGAGGGGGGACCCCAGGGCTCTCCGGTGGGATCTGCACCAGGGGCCCCTCAGTGCCTTGCCTTTGAGCCCGCCGCCGGGGGGCGCATTGTAGCCCCCCGGGAACCTGTCACGGTGCTCACGGGGACGGGGGTCGCAACCCCGCCGCCGTCCTCCTCGGAGTCGCCGCCGTACTCAATGGACGCTCAAAGGGCCCACACCCTGAGCGTCCAGCGACTCGGAAGACGTTTTGTACACCTATGTTAATCCTACCCCATTCAAAAAAAAACAAGCTAAGTACGATGTTATTTAAATTTTTTAAAGAATATAATTTTAGGTAGATAGATATTGGCCACTCATTGGCTGAATAGATCTCAATCATTAGCAGTAGGTAGGTACCTAATAAAGAGCAGCAACAGCTCAGTAGGCGAGCGCTTGTCTTGGAAACAAGGTGCACAGGTTTGAATCCGGCTCGCATCTCTGATTTGTATACTTAATGAATCATGTGCGAATTGTCTTCGTGCGATTGTTACTAACTTTAGATGAAGGAAAACATCGTAAAGAAACCTGCATATCTGAAAAAGACTAACTAGTTCGAATGACGTGTGAAGTCTGCTAACCCGCAGTTGGCCAGCGTGGTGGACTAAGCCCCCCCATAGGAGGCCTCAGTGTAATTAAATCTGAGGGGGTAGCCCGTAAAAAACATATTAGCAGGTTTACTCTAGATACCAATATAAAATTAAATCTAATTAAATTTTAAATTTCACTAAGGAGATACTGTTCCGTCTGCACGGAATTATTTGAATTGGAATGAAGTTTAAATCTGTTACCTATTAGTAAGATACTGAAAAACAATATCGCAATGATTTTTTATTGAATATCAACAAACTCCATCTAGTTCAAATATTATTGATCTACTTAGTTTCCTACTGGATACAATTAGGCTAAGTTTATATGGCCGCGCGGTACCGCGCGGTTGAGGCATTCACACGTTTCTCTAAGCATTCACATGATGGTATATGTACCGCGCGGCAGTCTGGCATAACATTGCTTGACAATGTACGTGGAGGAGGCAATTTGCTTATGGATTTTATACCGAAGGCTGAGTCACCGCAGTAGAAGACAAAGACGATACTGGGTGCATACTCTTTTAAGTGAAAGACTTTCTTCAAGCCACTATATATCCCAACCTGATACTACATGTAGCTTTTTGTGATGGCTGCTGCTCGAGTCAACTCGTGCGCGGGTGCTGCTTGGGGGGGACTGGTCCGACTACTATCCCTTTGGCTTTTTAGTTTGTTGTACTTTCGTCGTATTTCATTATTTTTTTCTGTCTTATTTGATCTTTTGAACGGCAAGACACACTGTCGCTCTGATCTAATTGTAACATGACACACTGTTTAAAAAGGTGATAAAATGACAAGCCCGCTGAGTTTCTTGCCGGATCTTCTCAGTTGAGGCCGCGTTGTGATCCTGGTGGTAGATTTAAAAAAAAAATTCATGACCTTTCAAAAGTGCTAGCGTTAAGCCTATTTGAAATAAACTATTTTTGAGTTTGAGTTTATTTCAGGATGTCGATAACATTCTTGATTTTTTATATGATTGGAAAACCCAGTGATGATACTACTAGATATTTTTCTATTTCGTCGATTAGCAAAACGATAGGTACGATGTCGTTTTCGCCACTCCATTTTTCCTGCATCTATGTGTCTGCTCGTCTCAACTCGGGCGGGCCGCGGATCATCTGAACAGGTCAATTTGGTTTCTTGCTCTAAGAGAAAAAGGTTTTTTTTTATACCACCAAGGTGGCAAACAAGCATGCGGCCCGCCTGATGGTAAGCAGTCACCGCAGCCTATGGACGCTAGTAACACCAGTAGTATCACTAGCGCGTTGCCGACCCCGTAAAAAATTGTCAACTCCCTTTTTTAATAAAGCCCATGCTGTAATTATTCGGGAAAACCTCGGCAGGCAATTTATTCCACAACTTCAAGGTGCGAGGAAGAAAACTTCTTTGAAACCGCAAAGTGCGGGATGACATTGTTTTTAAGATTGAGGATGAACTCCCATGGCGAGAGGTGAGATCTCAGAGGGTGCGATGGTAAAAAGAGGCCGTGGGCATCATGAAGTATAAGTATCAGTATCAGTTGTCTGGTATCCATAGTACAAATCTATATGCCTAGTTTGAGATCCGTGCGTGGAGTGTCCCGGAATATTTTCTGGGTGAATTTTCTCTATTCTATTCACGGTTTTGATTGTAGCCATTTCATCAATTTTTTCTATATAACTAACTTAACTTTAAAACATTCACACAGTATTTTACTATTCATGAACACCTCAGATAGCAAAAAAACCAAACCGCAAAACTTAGTTTGTTAGTAGAGGCTTTTTTAGGTTTACCTACTAAAAAACTCCTACTAATTAGAAAGATCATTTTATTGTTCCTGTAAAATATAGATAGACATGTACCTATTATGCATAATTATTTCAGTTTTTTTGACATTTATAATTATCAGCCATAAACTACGTCACATAAGCCAAACTAAAAATCTGTTTTGAGATGTTCAAATAAAGGCCTTCCATATGATACCCCACTCCATAGTCTCACTTTGTAATTTTAATGAACCATTTCGACCCCCATTATAAAAAAGTAAAAGAATTTTTTTTTGCGATGTGGTTGGGTAATTTAGATCTAAAACTATTCCAAGTTTCAAATCCATAGCATCAGTGGTTCCTGAAATATATCTACTATGCGTTTCAACTAAGAATGTGACTGCCATGATGATCGCGACTACGGAACTTCACTCGTTTTTTACGAGTTTGTACCGGCAGCAGAGTAAACACAAAATGAAAAATTCGGCCCGGTTTTGATTATCTAATGTCTTATTTTGCTATCTATTTTTGTTAAAACATCATTTTTAGTAATTAAATATTTGAAATGGCAAGATGGCGGCCACATTCTTAGTTGAAACGCATAGTCGGTGTGACAGACTGACAGACAGACAGACGAAGTCAGACCATAAGGGTTCCTTTTTTACCTATTAGGCTTTGATTATATATACGTCTAGATACCTAATAGTCTTGTAACGTTACGTTAATAAGCATAACAACCTCATGATTCGTGTGTGCGTGCAGGCCTCGTTGTACACTCGCGTCATCTGTGGTTGTGTGCGTGTTTGGGGATCTCCAGTTATAAATATTTTTCCCATAAATAGCGATAGCGTTGTGGATTGATATGTACTTTGTAAATGTGTAATTCCTTTTTTTTTAAATATAATGTATAGCTGTTTGATGTCCAAATAAAATAAAATAAAATAAAATAAAATAAAATAAAATAAAATAAAATAAAATAAAATAAAATAAAATAAAATAAAATAAAATAAAATAAAATAAAATAAAATAAAATAAAATAAAATAAAATAAAATAAAATAAAATAAAATAAAATAAAATAAAATAAAATAAAATAAAATAAAATAAAATAAAATAAAATAAAATAAAATAAAATAAAATAAAATAAAATAAAATAAAATAAAATAAAATAAAATAAAATAAAATAAAATAAAATAAAATAAAATAAAATAAAATAAAATAAAATAAAATAAAATAAAATAAAATAAAATAAAATAAAATAAAATAAAATAAAATAAAATAAAATAAAATAAAATAAAATAAAATAAAATAAAATAAAATAAAATAAAATAAAATAAAATAAAATAAAATAAAATAAAATAAAAAAAAATAAAATAAAATAAAATAAAATAAAATAAAATAAAATAAAATAAAATAAAATAAAATAAAATAAAATAAAATAAAATAAAAAAAAATAAAATAAAAAAAAATAAAATAAAAAAAATAAAAAAAAAAAAAAAAAAAAATAATAATAATAAAAAAATAAAAAAAAAAAATATAAATAATAAAAAAAAATAGAAAAAAATATAAAAAAAATATTTATAAATAAAAAAAAAAAATTATAAAAAATAATAAAATAAAAAAAATAAAAAAATAAAAAAAATAATAAAGAAATTGATTTGATTTGAATTGAATTGAAAAGAATTGAATTGAAATTAAATTAAATTAAATGGCGTGTCCCTTACCATCAGGTGAACGTCTTATTTGCCTCATGACCAGGAAGAAAAAATACTTCTAAGTACTTACCTATATAAAAGTAATTAATTTGTCAAAAAAATCAATTAAAATTATTATAATTGATTTATTTCATGTTTTGGTCACTAACTACGTATTAAGTTTCATTCAATTCATTTTTGTCAAAAGAAAAATTACCCCAGACTTAAGATATATTCCCCCATTATTACCTAGCCACACCAGTCTAGTCGGACAATGTACAAATTGTCGTAAAAACAATCGAGTTTTTATAATAATCCCTCACAGAATCTTAAGACTTATGAATGGAAAATTAAGTTAGGATCTTTATTAATTTTACTTAGTTAATATTTTCACGATTTGATTACACAATTCGGCAAAAAGTTTTTTTTTTGCGAGCACAAACCATCGGTAGAGTTCAAGTGATACTAAACAACCAAGTATACCAATTTGATGTTTTGGTATACTTGATATTGTCAAGTGTTTGAACATCGAACACGCTATCTAGACGTATATATAATCAAAGCTATTAGGTATGGAATCCTAAAAATGACTCCACTAGTCCATACAAAATTGGGTAAACCTCTTGAATCGGTGTGTTCCGTCCTAGCCCGGCCACAGTGCCAAATAAGGTCATGGTTATGGCAGTAGACTGTACGGATGTGTACTACTTGGTACGCGAGAGGAAAAAAATAGTACCTTATTATTTCACGAGTTATAAAGGATTTCTTGTGGCCCGGCTACAACGTGTTCGTCCCAGCCCGGCCACGCCTAGATCTCCATAAATCCACTATTCTCATACATTAATCATGTCAGAGATTAATGTACGCCTAGTGTACCATATAGTACGCCTTTTATTTGTTACAAATAAGCCTGTATACCAATTTAATAACCACTTCAATTTTGTGACTCCAAATCCTGCAATAAATATCACAGCAATAAAGCTTAACTTAACAATTTATTACCTAGTCAATTTTTGTAGGCGCCTAGTTCGGTGCGACTTAGATTTGCTAACACACATTATGTTCAGGACGACTACAATAGGAAGAAAGGACAAAATAGTGTTTGTGTTACAGAGTGTTGTGTTTTATAGTAATATATAATTAAGTTTTATAACTCTGCGATAGTTAAGAGCCTAGATTTAATTTCCTAATAAATTATAATATAGTTCTGTGTATAAGCTCACTATCCCGAGGAGGGGTGAGCTGAATCAGTTATAGATAGCCTAGCCTAGGTCTCATAGTACTTGCTATTTGTAATTAGCGTAGGGTAATAGTATAATAGAAGTACCCACATGCCCTAGATGTGCTAAGCACATATATGAACGGCAAATAGCTATTTGCAGCTAGGTCCCAAATCTAGGAACCAACTCAGGACCTAGATCTGGGTCCGCCTTGGTGGGTCTAAGTGCCTAAACAGCACTGATGTACATATTTCCATAGTTACAGGCAGTTGTTCTATCGCATATCATGTTTTCTAGGGTTTTTGCTATGACCTAGGCCCCTAGGTGGTCTAGATCATAGATATACAGATAGTACACATCGCAGGCTACCTATCGGTACTATTTGTGGGCATGTGGATGCTACGGGCAGGGCGCAGGCGAAGTGACAAGCGGCCAAAGCATAGTCGTCGCGCCCCTATTACAGTATTTATCGGCCTGTAGTTCCCTAACAGAAATAGATAGATAAACCCTATGTACACCGTTAGAAAGCTGCTTACACGCACTTTCTAACGGTATAGGTATCATGTATGTGTCTAGAATAGCCTAAGTAGAATAAGTGAAAATGTACAGTTTTGATAATAAAAATTAAACGTTAGTGGCTGCCTCGGTGGGGCTCTCGTTACGGTAAAGTTCCCTGCAAGGATAGTAAATGCGCATTCGGCGCCACTGTCGGTGAACAAGCAAGCGGTCGACGCGGGAACTAAAAGCAAGATATAAATAGAAGAAAACAATATTCAGTACGAAGAGCGCCACCGTCGGAGCCACTATCAAGCTTGCTATCAAACAGGGCCGCGCCGCCCCTGTGTGCGAAGTGTGCGGCGCACACAGGCGCCAAGACAATAGAGGCGCCGCCATCGAAATTATTTTTGATACACTTACACAACAACATATTCTTTGTAGTGGAGTATCGATAAGTAAGTAGGTACAATAGGCGCAACATACCTATGCTTTGTAAATAACAAAACATAATTATACATAGCATTACGAATTTTGATAACAATTCCAGTTACCGTAGCAAGCGCGGAAAGGTCCTTTTCTAAATTAAAACTTATAAAAAATTACCTGCACTCAAGAATGAGCCAGGAAAGATTAACAAATTTAGCAACAATATCCATAGAGGAGGCCATATTAGACCATATAGACATACACGAAACTATTAAGAATTTCGCAAACAGAAAAGCGAGAAGATTGGAAATAATATAATTAAGTATGTTTATATTCTTACTACATATTTTAGACTCTTGTTGTTTTTTTTTAACATAGCATACGCAATAGTTAAATCAGTATTATCAGAAAAGTCAGCTATTTTGTTATTAATATCTAAGTATACAATTAGATATAACATCATAAATAAAGTATGTAATAAATATTTTTGAAAAAAAAATCGAACATATTTTATTTTATACTTTTTAGTGATATTTTCATACTAAAAGATTGAACCATCGAAGACGGTAGAAAAATGATCTAGGTAGGTTATGATCACATTATTGTCTACATAATTCATGTTTCTTCAGAAACAATTTATCCGGTCGTAATGAAATTTGCATGGAATCATCATAGTAGTTTACTCTCTCGAATAAAAAAAGAATCATCGAAATCGGTTTATATTTGTCAGAATAATGTAATGGAGAACATCAGTTTTATGGTTTTTACTAGATAAATTCCTCCGTATCGTTCGTTCATGGTCCTCCAGGAAGTTCTTATCCGGTTGTGATAAAATTCATAAAGATTCATTACAGTAGTTCTCTTTCAAATAAAAAAAGAATCATTACAATTGATAAATATTTGCCAGTGTTATGACCATTTTTGTCCTTAAAAAGCAAAAAAAACGTCATCTTATAGGCATTCCTGCAGGTTTCCTGCGCGGTCTCCATTCTTGTTTTTTCAGGAACTACTTCTTCGTAAGCAATATTTTTTTTATGGGATCCAATCAACTGATTAAAGAATGGATGGAAGAAAGATTTTTTCAAATCGGTTCTTAATTGCCAGAGTTATGCGCGAACATACATAAAAAAAATATATACAGACGAATTGAAAACCTGCTCTTTTTTTGAAGTCGGTTAAAAATTAAATTCGTGTTTTATTTTTCGCTGTAATTGGCAAGCGGAAACGAACTGGTTTTACCTATTTAGGAAGATATTTAGGTCAAAACTAACAAATAATAAAAAAACATAAGTTGAAACATGAAGATACGTGAAAAAAGAGGCACTTTATAGGTTTCGCACACAGGCGCTGTGGGGGGTCGGCGCGGCCCTGCTATCAAATTGAGAGTTCTTATTTCACGGACACCTTGTAACCAACCTACATTGTAACCAACAGCGTCAACACTCTTCGGCGGGTTCATACCGTACCAGCGATAGCTACAGACACACAGGACGTCAGTGGCTCGTGCATTCGGGTCCGCCCGTCCTGCACATTCGCTGGTCCTTCGAGCCGGATAACCGAAGAATCGGCTGAAGAGTACCAACCAGCATTCGCTGGTCCTACGGAGCCGGATAGTTGAAGAACCGGCTGAAGAGGACCGACCAGCATTCGCTGGTCGCATCGAGCCGGATTACCGAAGAACCGGCTGAAGAGCTGAAGATTTGAACTGAAGAACTGAAAATTTGGACTGAAGACTTACAAGATGCCCATAACGCGTTCAAGAGGACGGGCTCCCGAGGCATGGATGATTGAGGTGGGGGGGGCCCCCACCCCCAGAGAAGAACCGTCCGTTCGCCACGAGCTGCCGCCGCGTTCCCCGTCGACCGTCAGCACCGACCCGCCGCGGCCCGCGACCCCGCGGCGGTCCCCTCCGCCGGCCCCGAGGACTGTTCCAGAGAGACCAGAGCCGCCGAGCCAGAGGAAGGGGAAACATACAGGAAAACATTCAGATGCGACGCTGCGCCCCGCCGACGAAGCACACCGACCGGACGCAGCGACCGTTAGCCGGGAAGAAGAAACCCGGACCGAAGAATCGAAGAGGCCGACCGGCCCACCGAATTCCCACAGGACTCATCGATCCCAGAAGAGGATACTGAAAGCCCGTGAAGAAATACTGAAACTCAAGTTGGAATTAGCCGAGCTAGCGCTACAGAAGGCTGAAGAGGACTCATCGGAGGACGACTACGATGACGACGGTCACTCCAAGACAGAATTCGTACGTTCCTGGCTGGAAGAAGCACCGGAACCAGAGTCACAGCCACGCCCAGAAGAGGACGAGACCGCCGGGAGGGATGCCGACGCCGCCGACGCCGCGCAGCCCGTTCAGACACTGCCGCTCTGCCCGGAGGACATCGCGCCGGCTCAAGACAGAAGACATCGACCGGATCCCGACGCCGCACAGAAGACTGGGGTTCCGGATACAGAAGAACAGAAGTGTGCTGATCCAGTGAAGATCCCGAAGGAAGGCGACGCACTCCGTCCGTTCATCAGCGAACTAACGTCCGCTATCGCCGCGCTCGCTGACCGAAGCAAACCGTTCGAGACGTACGCAGTCACGCCGGTTGCCGCCGCATCGAAGGTCATCATGGACCTGCCAATCTTCAGTGGAGCACACACCGAGTGGTTATCGTTTCGCGCCATATATGACACCACTCGCAGCTACTTCAACGACGTTGAAAATACAGCAAGACTAAGAAGAAGTCTCAAGGGAAGAGCCTTGGAAACAGTTAGCTCGGAACTCATCGGGCACGCGAAGCCGGACGACATTATGAAGGAATTGGAACTACAGTTTGGCCGTCCGGACTCCATCGCTCAAGCGGAAACAGAAAAACTCCGAACTTTGCCGCGCTGCACAGAATCGCCGAAGGACATCTGCACCTTTGCAAGCAGGGTCAGAAGCAGCGTGGTCACACTTCGCGCGTTGAAGAAAGAATATTATCTCATCAACGCCGAGCTACTGCGGTGTCTCACCGAGAAGCTACCGAACTCTCTGCGCGTCCAGTGGTACAAGATGTTCACCGAGAAGTATAATTCAGTTCCGGACTTAGCAAGATACAGCGACTTCGTCACCGAGCAAGCCCGCTACTGCAGCGCCTTCGCACCGCCGGAGCTGATCACGGAACCACGGGCCAGCCTACGGACGACGCCGACGCACAGAGCGCACACCGCAACAGAGAAGCAGACGCCGCGGTGCAGGGTCTGCAACAAGGAGGGGCACGCCATTACAGATTGTGCCAAGTTCAAGGAAGCCGATTCAGATGGAAGGTGGGATCTCGCGAAGAAGCACAGCCTATGCTTTCGCTGTCTGAAGCCAAGATACGCGAAGCATCACTGCAAGATCAGAAGGTGCGAGATCAAGGGATGCAAGAGGACGCACCACCGCCTTCTCCATCACGAAAAGGCGGCGTTGGTAGCGTCCACCGAAGAGAGGAATGCGGAGGAAGCCAGGGAGACAGTCGCCAACGCATGGATGTCGCAGAAGCCTCAAGCCTATCTGAAGATAGTTCCGGTACGAGTCATCGGACCGGCGGGAGAGACCTCGACGTACGCCCTGCTGGACGACGGGTCTACGGTGTCTCTCATCGACGAAGAGATCGCCAAGCAAGTGGGAGCCGAAGGACGTCTGGACCCGCTCAAGATGGAAGCCATCGGGGACATTATCGTCGACACGCCAGAGTCTCGTCGCGTTGCGGTCTCGCTCACGGGGCCGCAAGGACAGCGCGTTAACCTACACGCGCGCACCGTACCAGGACTGCACCTGTCGCCGCAAACCGTGGACCGGGACGACCTCGCGGGCTGCGGACACATAGAAGATCTGCGCGAGAAGCTCGCCTACGAGGGAGCGGTGCCACGAATACTCATCGGGCAAGACAACTGGCACCTGCTTCTCGCCAGCAACGTGCGAAGAGGCCCGCGACATCAGCCGGTAGCATCGCTCACTCCACTGGGCTGGGTGCTACACGGCACGTACATCCGAACGCAACCACCACAGCGTGTCCACGCAGTACATACCGTGGATACGCCTCTCGAGGAACAGGAGCGGCGCCCGGCCTTACAACCCGTTCGTCGCTCACCCGGCCACCAAGAAGAAGCACAGCAAGGTGACGGACTGGCGCCTGGTGACAAAACAGAAAAACGTCGCCGCTCGCGACGTAACGCCGGACGCCAACGACGGAAACAAACAGCATCGAAGCCCGTACAGCAATCCGTCACACTGGCCGAAAGAGAGAACAGTCAGCGCCGAACCAACGGGAGAAGAGAAGACTCTGACAGTAACAGAAGCTCGCAGCGCACCGAATCACAGAGAAGTCGTTCCCGATCCGCACAGATTTTCGAAGTGGGAACGATTACTGCGGGCCACGGCAAGAGCGCTTCAATTTATAGCACTGTGTCGAAAAACCACAGCGAAAACGTGCTACAAAAGGACCAGAAAGAATCCGGAACAAGATCCCGACTGGAGACGACAGAAGAGGACTCAGAAGACCTGCAGACCTCCACAGAAGGCAGTCACCACTCGAAGATTCGTCACGTTACCGGCCGAATTCCTAAGGGAAGCAGAAGTACTACTGATCCGCGTAGTACAAGAAGAGTCCTTCGGGCGGGAAATCAATGACCTCCGGAAGGGCAACAGTATCGCCATCGACAGTCGCCTGCGATCGCTGCCGATAGAACTCCGCAACGACGACATCATCACGCTCAGAAGTCGCATCGCCGCTGCTGAAGATGTTACAGAAGAGACGAAAAGACCGCCCGTGCTAGACGGCGATCACTACATCACGCAGCTCTACATCGACTGGACGCACCGCGATCTACACCACAGTGGAACAGAAATGATCGTGAACGAGGTGCGCCAGCACTATTGGATAGTGCGACTTCGACCCGTCATGAAAAGCATCGTGAACCGTTGCTTGAGATGTCGCATACGACGAGCACAACCTCCAGTGCCGTCCACCGGCGACCACCCGAAGACACGACTGGCGCATCACCAGAGACCGTTCACATTCACCGGTCTGGATTACTTCGGACCGTTCTCCGTCACCGTCGGTCGTCAACACCAGAAGAGATACGTGGCCCTCTTCACCTGCCTCACCACACGGGCCGTACACCTCGAAGTCGCGGCCAGCCTCAGCGCGGACTCCGCCGTGCTCGCGCTGCGAAGGTTCGCGGCGCGCCGCGGGTGCCCCGCGGAGATCTACTCCGACAATGGCACCAACATGCACGGCGCGGACAGGGAGCTGCGCGACGCACTCGCCGAGGAAGCCGGCCGTCGTGGGATGGCGTGGCGCTTCATAACGCCCTCAGCGCCCTTCATGGGAGGCGCCTGGGAGCGTCTCGTTCGCTGTGTCAAGACCACACTGAACACAGTACTACAGGAGAAGCACCCGCAAGAAGAGGTTCTGGCCACGCTGCTCTGCGAGGCCGAATACACAGTCAACAGCAGACCACTGACGCACGTATCAGTGGACACCGGGGACGACGAAGCCATCACGCCCAATCACCTGCTGCTCGGGGGGTCGGCGCGGCTGCCGACACCCGGGACGTTCGACGAGAGCGACCTAGACAGCAAGAAGCAATGGCGACGCTCGCAAGCGCTCGCCGACATGTTCTGGCGACGCTGGGTGCGCGAGTACCTGCCCGAGCTACAGTACCGGCGGGAGCCCCACGGGAGGGGTCCCAGTCTCCAGGTGGGCGATCCCGTCCTGATCGCCGACGGACAGCTGCCGCGCAACACTTGGCCGCGCGGGAGGGTCGAGGCAATCTACCCCGGAGCCGACGGAGAAGTCCGCACTGTGGAGGTGCGCACTGCGGGGGGCATCTTAAAACGCCCCACGAAGAAGATCGTGCCACTACCGAAATAGAAGCGTCGAGAGCGCCGGAAGCGTCGCCCTTCACCGGAAGAGGATGCAGCATCGCTCCGGCCCGTCGCGCTGCAGCACGGCGGGAGAGATGTTCAGGACGACTACAATAGGAAGAAAGGACAAAATAGTGTTTGTGTTACAGAGTGTTGTGTTTTATAGTAATATATAATTAAGTTTTATAACTCTGCGATAGTTAAGAGCCTAGATTTAATTTCCTAATAAATTATAATATAGTTCTGTGTATAAGCTCACTATCCCGAGGAGGGGTGAGCTGAATCAGTTATAGATAGCCTAGCCTAGGTCTCATAGTACTTGCTATTTGTAATTAGCGTAGGGTAATAGTATAATAGAAGTACCCACATGCCCTAGATGTGCTAAGCACATATATGAACGGCAAATAGCTATTTGCAGCTAGGTCCCAAATCTAGGAACCAACTCAGGACCTAGATCTGGGTCCGCCTTGGTGGGTCTAAGTGCCTAAACAGCACTGATGTACATATTTCCATAGTTACAGGCAGTTGTTCTATCGCATATCATGTTTTCTAGGGTTTTTGCTATGACCTAGGCCCCTAGGTGGTCTAGATCATAGATATACAGATAGTACACATCGCAGGCTACCTATCGGTACTATTTGTGGGCATGTGGATGCTACGGGCAGGGCGCAGGCGAAGTGACAAGCGGCCAAAGCATAGTCGTCGCGCCCCTATTACAGTATTTATCGGCCTGTAGTTCCCTAACAGAAATAGATAGATAAACCCTATACACCGTTAGAAAGCTGCTTACACGCACTTTCTAACGGTATAGGTATCATGTATGTGTCTAGAATAGCCTAAGTAGAATAAGTGAAAATGTACAGTTTTGATAATAAAAATTAAACGTTAGTGGCTGCCTCGGTGGGGCTCTCGTTACGGTAAAGTTCCCTGCAAGGATAGTAAATGCGCATTCGGCGCCACTGTCGGTGAACAAGCAAGCGGTCGACGCGGGAACTAAAAGCAAGATATAAATAGAAGAAAACAATATTCAGTACGAAGAGCGCCACCGTCGGAGCCACTATCAAGCTTGCTATCAAATTGAGAGTTCTTATTTCACGGACACCTTGTAACCAACCTACATTGTAACCAACAGCGTCAACACTCTTCGGCGGGTTCATACCGTACCAGCGATAGCTACAGACACACAGGACGTCAGTGGCTCGTGCATTCGGGTCCGCCCGTCCTGCACACATTAACTATACTATATTTACAGAGCAAAAGAGCCCTAGACTTCTACATACAACAGTACAAAAGAGGGATAGAATAAGACAACAGGTTCTTTCTATAGATAATTTATTTATTTGTTATTAGTGCAGTGTTTACATGCGTTTTTATTTTATTTTTTAATTACTTACTAATTTATTTAATTATTAAGTTATTTTGGATTTTTAGGGTTCAAAAAAAATTGCAATATTACAGTATGTACCTACCTCCCTACTTACAACGGAATCAAAAACATCATTTTCCATAATATGAAGACAGTTGAATAATAGTAGTTTATCTAACCTCATATAAAATAATACTGTTTAATCTCAAAACCAGTACTCTAATGACAAACTTTAATCTAATGTCTCTTTAAAAAAATAAGTTATTAGGTCTCCTGAACAAAGCGATATTTTAAAATAACTTTTTTCTATTAAAAAACACCTCAATTTTATGTATTATTTGGCTGGGATCATACAGTTATAAGTCTTCAGTTATTCATTATTTTACCAACCAGAGATTATAAATCGAATTTTTAAGCCGATCTACCTAGTAGGCCGCGGTCTAATCAGTAGGCCACATGTGAAACATTGTTTTTCCTGGGATATGGATTGTCGGATTATGAAACTGTTGCATAGTAGGGGTTATTAATGCACGAGCGTGTTCGGCTCGGTTTTATAATAGTATCACACGAGTGGTCGATCCGTGATCGCGGTGCGCGCTTCGTTAGTTCGAGGTTGCGCGGTTTAATACCCAAATATATGCAGTTTCATACACTATCTACACTAATGTAATAGATAAAAAAAAACAAAGTTTAAAGCACCAAACTACAATACAAAACAGGTAATATTTTTGAGCTCAATGTAATTCAAATAGCTTTTATTTGAATTACATTGAGCGTACAACTGCGTCCCATTAAATTCAATGTATCGCAGCCTACTAGATCGGGCCTATAAATTCGATCTGTAATCCCTTTGGTCGGTAAGAGAATGAATAAATGAAGAATTGGGAGTGTAGTCTCAGATAAAAAAAAAAATAAGTTTAATAGTAGAAAAAAAAGTTATATTAAAGCATCGTTATGTTTGGGAGACCTGTACTTTAAAAAAGCTTTTTATTTTTTTTTAGAGTCATGTACTTTGTCATTATAGTAAGTATTAGTTTTGAGTTTATAATTTGAATATTATATGTAGATAAAAGTTTAATAAAGTTTAAATACAATTCTATGAGTCCAACTGCTATTTCCTTACTAACGTGAATCAGACTATGACGTTTTAAGTAACGTTTTACAGCAAATCTTTTATTACACACACCACAATTAAATGAATTTTCGCTAGTATGAATCCGGATGTGCGATCGTAAAGTGTCTTACAGAAAAACTTTTATTACATACATTGCAAGTGAAAGGTTTTCTCCAGTATGAATCCGGATATACCTTTAACGGTAAAATCTATATTACAAACTTTGCAAATGAAAGTTTTCTCGACACGAGTATCAAACCGAATATGACTTTTTAAATTCCATTCATATGTAAAACTTTTATTACACACATTGCAAACGAAATATTTGTTACCACTTTTATCAAATTGATTGCAAGTGAAAAATTAGGATATTCATTTTTGCGTAACGACGCGATGATCGCGTACTATTAGTATTAGGACACTCCCTTAAAATAATTTCATTTCAGACATATACCAAAGCATGTTACCATTATGACCTTAGTGACTAATCCCCTCAGGCATTCAGGGTCAATAAAAGAATCATAAAAGAACCAAGACTTTAAACATTTATATCCAAAGAAAATATTGTACATACATTGTTACTGGTCTGGAACGAAATAATGTCAAAAGTACATTTATATGAATCCAATTATTTACTATTAACATCCCTTTCTAACGTGAATTTTATTACACACATCACAAATAAAGGGTTTTTCACTAGTATGACTCTGGTAATGTTGTTTTAATCTATTTTTTATTTGTAAAAGGTTTTTTGCACATCTTGCAAGCGAACAATTTGTCATTAGTAATCTGAATGTGCGCTTGTAAATTGCTTTTTGTAAAAAACCTTTTATCACATTCATTGCAAATGTAAGGCCAGTATGACTCTGGTAGTGCCGTTCTAAGTTACTTTTACTTACATAACCTTTTTTGCAATCTTGCAAGCGAAAGTTTTTATCATCAGTATGAATCCGGATATGCGCTCGTAAATTGCCTTTTATAGAAAAGCGTTTATTACATTCATTGCAAGTGTAAGGTTTTTGGACAGTATGAATCCGGATGTGCCGATTTAAACTACTTTTATCGGTAAAAACTCTATTACAAACTTTGCAAATGAAAGTTTTCTCGCCACCCGGCACCCGTATGAAAACGGATATGATTTTTTAAATGCTATTCATAGGTAAAACTTTTATCACACACATTGCAAATGAAATATTTGTTGCCACCTTTATCGAATTTATTGCAAGTGAAAGGCTTGCTACATAAACGGCGGATGTGCCGTTTTAAATTTGCTTTTTCACCAAAACCTCTGTTACGTAACAGAGGTTTTGGTGAAAAAGCATGTAAAAGGCTTTTCGCCAGTATGAATCACGATGTGCCGATTTAAATTAGTTTGGTTCTTATAAGCTCTACCACACACGTTACAAGGATATGCTTTCTCGCGAGTATGAATCCGGGTATGAAATTTTAAATAACCTTTTCGGGTAAAGCTTTTGCTGCATACAATGCAGCTAAAAGGCTTTTCGTCACTATGAGTCCGAATGTGATTTTCTAGATGAGATTTTCTGGCGAAACCTCTATTACATATATTGCAATCGAAAGGTTTGTCGCCAGTATGAACCATAACATGTCTTGTGAAATCAGTTTTGTTGGTGAAACTCTTCTGGCATACGTCGCAGATGTACGGTTTAACGGCGACATTTTCATTTTTTTTATCATGATTTCGTGTTTTAATTGTATTTTTTCCAAAATTAGATTTAGTATTAAAAAGGTTTTTACTATTTACAACATGCAGTTTTATTTTATCATGTTTGGTTTTATTATCTGGCTTAACATTGTTATTTACAACCACAGAAAGGTTTTTGTTGCAATATAATTTAGATACGCTTGCCTCCACCAGAGCAGTGTTTGAGTAAATGTTTATATATTTCGTATCTTTTACAGAATTTTCTTGTCTTGCATTAATGTGTGACACAAGTTTGGACTCATTTGCAACGAGTGCTTCTGAAAAGAAGAAACATGTAATGTGGCATGATAATTGGTCGTGAGGGAGTCGATCGTCACACCAGCCGATATTGTACTACGTATGAAAATATTACACGGCCCGGAAGAATTCGTAGTTAACTAGAGACTTAATGGTTTTACTGCCGCACTCACAAACGTCAACTAGATCTAACTATCGCTAATCTATTTTTAGGAATCGGATTATTGTAACACTAGAAGATAATTTATAAGGTTCTCGAGTGGCGAATACGAACCGGAAGACGCATCGTAGGTAGGCCTCCCACTAGGTGGACTGACGACAAGGAGGGGCGCCTAGTGCTTCTGCGGAAGGATGGACGACCCCACGACTCGCCGTCGGCTTATCGCCCGATATTGCTGCTGGACGAGACGAGTAAGCTTTTTGAGCGTGTGCTCCTGCGTGTGCACCTTGACGACGTTGGACCGGGGCTTTCCGACGCCCAGTTTGGTTTCCGAGGGGGTCGGTCGACCGTAGATACGATCCTGCGCGTCAAGACCCTCTCGGAGGAATCAGTTGCAGGAGGCGGGGTACTGTTGGCGGGGTACTGTTGGCGGTGTCTGTAGACATCGCCAACGCGTTTAACACCCTGCCCTACAATTGTGTTTCGGAGGCCCTGATGTATCATCGGGTGCCGGTCTACCTGTGGCGAGTGGTGGGCTCGTATTTCGAGGAGAGAGCCGTCACGCGATGTGCGGTGTTCCACAGGGGTCGGTACTCGGCCCACTCCTGTGGAATATCGGATACGACTGGGTGCTCCGCGGCTATTTACACCGCGGGCTCTAGGTCGTTTGTTACGCAGATGATACCCTTGTATGTGCCTCAGGAGGCACTTTTGAGGAGGCGGCCAGCCTGGCTGAGAGCGGGACCGCTGAAGTGGTCTACAGGATTGGTCGGCTGGGCCTGAGGGTGGCTCTGGAAAAGACCGAGGTTATCTGTTTTCACGGACCTCGGAGGAAGCCACCCTCGGGCGCACAAATCAACGTCGGAGGCATCGCGGTTGCGATTGGGGCCCGGATAAAGTACCTGGGTCTCATCCTCGACTCGCGGTGGAAGTTTGATGACCACTTCGGGGAGCTCGCTCCGAGGTGGCGGTTAGGGTGATACGGTGCGGTAGCCCCGTATCACCCTAACCGCCACCTACCTTATGAGGCGGCGACCGTACTGGCGGAGATCCCACCCTGGGATCTGGAGGCAGAGGTGCTGGCAACGCTATACCAGCAGAACGCAGAAGTGCGAAGCCGGGGCGGCATGGCACCTCCAGGCAAAGTTCGGCGTTGGCGAAACGAGGCCCAGGAGTTGGCCCTTCAAAGGTGGCAGGAGCGGCTGGCGGAACCATCCGCCGGCCACTGGACCATATCCGCGGTGCACCCGGTCCTAAAGGAATGGGTGCGCCAAAAACACGGTACGCCTACCTTTCGCCTGGTGCAGGTACTGTCAGGACACGGCTGTTTCGGCAGATACTTGCACAAGATAGCCGGAAGGGAGGCGAACCCTGGCTGCCACGAGTGTGGCTGCGCCGAGGACATAGTTGGTTGGAGTCCAACATAACCTGCGCTGCCACCACCCGGCGGTGCAGGACCTGCACTGTGGGGAAATACTTCCAAGAGATTAGAGAAGATTTCCCCACGAGAAAAAAAAAAACAAGAAAAAAGTTACATTACGCGCGTTGCAGGTAACCGGTGGATGCAAATAAAAAAAAAACCGTTAATTGTGGCGTTCGTAGGGGGAGGCCTAAGTTAAGCAGTGGAAGTCTTCCGTCTGGTGATGATAAGATGATGAAGTCGTTTCTGAGTACGGCAGTTAGAGTAGACAGTAAAAAAAAAACAGAAGTAATATTTCTTAATACTGCCAAACTTCAGATTTATATGAAGTCCATGGTATTATAATCATTAGATATGTTATTTCCCAAACAATACACGCCAAAAGTTATATCCTATGTAGTAGCTACACATATACTTATGCAGAAACAAGTGCCAGGAGAGAGATATATTGGTATAACATGGGTGTAACAGAGGAAGTGTCACCAAAAAGGTTCCTATTTTACAATTCCAGTACGAAACCCTAAAAATACGTGCAAATGACGTAAAATTATTTGGGCGTATTTATAGAAGTGGATGAAGCCACATTTTTGAAATAGGAAATAATGAAAAACCCGCTGAGTTTCCAGTCGGACCATCCCAGTTGAGGCCGCGATAGCTTTAAAATAATTTCATTTCAGATATATACCGTAACATGTTACCATCATGACCTTAGTGACTAAACCTATCATGCATTCAGGGTCAATCAAAGAATCATAAAAAAACCAAGACTAAACATTTATGTCAAAGAAAATATTGTACGAAAATATTGTATGTACATACATTGGTACGAGGGATGCCTTTTAAGTTTTGTCGTTTGAAGAAAAAAACACAACTAGAACCTTATAGTACTTTTTATTGTTTTTCAAAGTATTCACCACGTAGCTTAATACACTTTTCCATTCGCTCAAAACAGTTATTATAATATTTATTCCACTCTAAAGTGGGGGTGTTCAAAATGGCTAACTTGAAAGCATCGACTGCTTCTTCACCGGACTGAAACCTTTGACCACGAAGACTTTTCTTAATTTTAGGATTTTTTTTATTAGTTAATGATGTTCCCTTGTGGTAACACCATATAAATTACAATCTAGCTTAATGGCTAATCAGCAATTTTACTTTAACCTAAACGAATAAATTATATTAGATTAAGAATGTGTCCAATGGCACTTTTCTTATTGTCTCTATTAAGGCGAAGACACTTTGTTATTGTGTTCTACACTGCACTATACTGCACTAATTTAACACTTAAACTAACTCAAAAGGATTTGTTCTTTTCAGTCTTCTCACTATGTCCGTGGTATCGAGGAGCTGGATAGCCTCGACATTCACATGATGATGAAGCCGACGCTCATGAGCTTCAGCGTAGTCCTTGATAACTTTGGCTACGAAATCCAATTTGAGGTCCCAATGGAGGTCGTTTGTTCTTATGTAACAGGGCGCATTTACAATTCCTCTGAGTACTTTATTCTGGAACCGTTGTATTGTGTTTACATTGCTTTGTTTGGTACAGCCCCACAGCTGTATACCATAAGTCCATACTGGCATTAGGACTTGTTTGTACAGGAGTATTTTGTTTTGCACTGACAGCACGGAGTGTTTACCGAGAAGCCAGTGCATTTTCTTGTAGCGAAGGCCTAACTCTTCGCGTTTCTTTTTGACATGAGCCTTCCAGCGAAGCTTTGTATCGAGTGTCATGCCAAGGTATTTGGCGGTATTTTCATAGGGTATAACACGATTGTTTATGTAAACCGGATGATAGATTGATTTTTTATTGGTGAAATCAATATGAACTGACTTGGATTCGTTGAGTTTTATTCGCCACTTTTTTGTCCAGTTACATATGGTGTTTACGGCAATTTGAACATTTTCCACTGCTTCCGCGTGTGTAACACCTGTGGCCATAATGGCCGTGTCATCAGCAAAGGTTGCAATGGTGTTGTTTTCTAGCGTTGGAATATCACAGGTGTATAGTAAGTACAGGACCGGACCTAACACACTTCCTTGTGGTACTCCAGCTTTGATGTGCTTAAGATCAGAATAAGAATCTTCCTGTCTTACTCTGAACATTCTTTCTGATATGTAAGACTCCAAGATCTCGGAGAAATTCTTTGGTAACATCTTTCTTAATTTATATATATGACCTTGATGCCACACCTTATCGAATGCTTGGGCTACATCTAGGAAAACTGTAGAGCAAACTTTTTTTTCTTCTAAGGTCTTTTGAATAATGTTAGTAAGTAGTCCATTAACTTAGTCTATAGTTGAGTGCTTTGCCCTAAAGCCAAACTGATAGTCAGGAATAAGATGTTTTTCTTCTATAATTGGTCTTAAACGTCTCAATAATAGCTTTTCGAATAATTTTGACATTATTGGCAACAGCGAAATCGCTTCGAAGTTGCTTCATTTGGTGGTTTACCAGGTTTTGGTATCATAATAACTTCAGCCACTTTCCACATATCGGGTACATATTGTATATGTATTGTATATGTTGTGAGTTTCACTATTGCTTTACGAGGAAGATTGCTGAGGACTTCCCCGGTGATGAGATCATAACCTGGGGATTATTTCTTGTTTAGAAGTTGAATTTCCTTGTGTACTTCTTTTGGTGTAGTGATTCTCAAATCGGTATCATCGTCTTCTATTATTGCATCAAGAGTAATCTCATTTTCAGGCTGATTTGGTTGAAAAATTTATTCTAAATGATTTGCAAATCTAATTGCTTTTTGCTGATTATTTATAGCCCACTGCCCGTTCATTTCCTTAATTGGGGGAATTTGCGTGATGGGTTTTTTAAAACTTTTAGTGGCTTTCCACAGTGAATAATCGGTTGTACGATCACTCGTTAGCTGAGTAAGGTAACTATGAGTGGATTTATCACGAAATTTCTGAATTTCCCTACTCAACTGCTTTGTTAGTTTGTTTAAAACTGTTTTGTCGAGTGGATATCTAGTCCGTTGCCACCTCTGCCTTTGTCTTCTCTTTTCAATTATAAGGTTTCGGATTTCTATTGGGTAATGAATGATTTCGGATTTCTTTTTTAAATCGGGTGTGTTTTTCCAAGCACACTGTTGGATATTTGTTACAAAACTCCTTACTTCTAATTCTAATTGTGTCCGTCAGGATGACCGGACCACAGCACGGATTCACGTGAAACTTTACCAAGATTTAGTACCTATTTTGTACTATTTTGTACCTATGTTTAAATATTTTGTACCTCAGTAATAACAAAGTTATTTAATAAATAAAGTGGGAAGCCATTCTGACGTCAGGATGGCTTCCCACTTTTTACTTTGGGTACTTACGGTCCATATATTGCTGAAATCATTGCATAATAATTTAGTACCTTTTTTGTACCTACGATAAATATATGAATACTTAATGAATTCCATTTAAAAATTACTTTTATAAGATTATAAACAATTATATATGGAGCATCATTCATCTGACATATTATATTTCACAAACCATGTAGTCCCCTTTCCTGCATCCTGGCAGAGGAGTAAAACCCATACATTTGTTAGTTCTAACATTGACGATAAAAATTTCTGCCACCTGTTTCTCTGGGAACTTAAACTTTGGTTGGTTACAGTTTGGGACGGATGCGTGAACGGCCGCGGGGCGCGTGAGCGACCGGTTGTGTAAGTATCGCGGCACTTACCGCAGCTGAAAAACGCTATTCTCAGATTGAACGCGACGCGCTGGCTATAGTGTTTTGTTTAGAAAAGTTGCACCAGTATTTATATGGGAGACGTTTTAAATTGCGTACCGGCCACAATCCGTTGGTGACTATTTTTGAGCTTAAGCAGGGGGTTCCCTCGATGGCTGCGAGTCTCGATGGCGTTACAACGGTGGGCTAGTAAATTATCAGCACATACATACGACATAGAATATGTAAAGTCAAAAAAATATAGAGCAGATGGGTTATCACGATTGCCAGCTTTGACTAAAACTACACAAAGCGGTTGCGTTCCGGAACAATCTTATTTACATTTTGCGCAAAGTGCCATGTTACTAGATTATATAAAATGATATAAAACAGCAAACAAGCCGTGATCAGTTAATAGGCAGAGTATTAAGATACATACGGGACGAATGGCTCACTGAGAATGAAATAATGTCTCTTCGGCCTTACTTCAATCGCTGGAAAGAACTGTATGAAGAATTAGGTTGTGTGATGTGGGGCCATAGGGTGGTTGTGCCAGAAGCTTGTAGATATAAAGAAATCTTTCGCTAGGAGCTACGTGTGGTGTCAAAGTAATGACGAAGCTATAGAAAGAATCTGTCGCGATTGTCGGATCTGCATTGCTGAGAGTGAAGCGCCGCTTATGCCCTGTCTGGCCATGGCCAGAGAAACCCTAGGCTCGCATACACATGGATTTTTTGGGCCCTATCGAGGGACGAACATTTTTGGTCATTATCGATGCATATTGATGAACTCGATATAGAAGGCACACTTTGAAATTTTGACAACCCATTTTGACCTCCATTGAAAATAATTTTATGTTTTTAATTTGCTTTGAGGTTGGGTAAGTACGATCGAAATTACAAATCGATAGCACCAGTAGTTCCTAAAATATATAGGTGTGGTCGACAGATAGACGAAGTCATACCATGCACAACCATAAGGATTCCCTTTTAAACGACTTGAAAATGAGTAGTTCTGTATGCGACGCGTATGTATGTAATATTAATAAAAATAACTAATATTTACATAATATGTTAATCTATGTAAATGTACAAAATTTACCCAATTTCATGAGTGTACGTATGTATGTAGGTTTATCCCCGTATTTCTTAGAAACTACAAATCCTATTGCGATCGAGCGATATCAAAATCGGTTCATTAAGAGATATAGACTGTTTAAGTTTCCAGTAAATTACTCTGGCATAGCCAGCCATAGTTACTGTAAGTCATTATAACTGTACTAGTTTATGTTGTTATTAAATACTTAAATATTTTGTTGATTTTTTTCCTAGTAATATTTAATTAAATTAATTTCCTGAATTTTGCAAGAGAGAAAGAATGTGCCCTTTACAGATCGTATAAGATTATATACTATATTGCTAGAATTATATAATATATTCTGTATACAAAATGCTATTCTATAGTGAATAATTTTTAATTTATACATTTTTTTATTTTTATTTATGTACTTTTATATATATAAAACTAGCTGTCCCGTGCAGCTCCGCCCACCTAATTAACTAATTTACTGCGCAACTTTTTTATTTCTTTTTTCGTAAGAACCTTCGCCTGATAATAATGTAATGTGGGTGTCTTCAAGGGAGTAAATATCCTTTTAATAAGTTTTCGATCAGGTGGGATTGCAGCCAAGCTAGTGCTTATGACTACAAAAAAGACTTGCCGCCCTATTTGTTTGACGTCTAGGACCCACACTCAAAATTTCCTAGCAACTCGAAAGTGCAAAACTAACCTAAAGTAGGGCCAATTTAATAGATCACATTTAACATTTGTCAGATTCTTTTGTCATTATTACAATAAATATGTATGACAGGCCTGTTGGTCTAGCGGTCAGACACCCTGCCCACTACCCGATAGGTCGTGGGTTTGATTCCCACCATGTTTCTGGGTGCTATTTATCTATTTAAGTATGTATTTACAAAAAAAAAGTATATAAGCATTAGTATCACATGTCTGATTTCCATAGTACAGGCTCTGCCTAGTTTGGGATCTGATGACCGTGTGTGGATTGTCCCAAAATATTATATTATTATATGTAATAGTAATTGAAAATAGTTAAGAAATTGTGCAGTTCTAACTTCAAAAACAATTAATAATATTATTTGCCCGCCGGCGCCGTTAGCAGGTTACGTTGTTAAATTTTGATGAAGTTTCAAATGTGATCTATTAAATTTCATCAGAGAGGGTCGAATGTAGCTCATGATTGTTACTGCATGAATGTATGCCGTAATGGAGAATTATGAAACGCTAAGCGGTGTCGGAATATCCTAAAGAAAATACTAAATACTTGCTCTGTTTCGCAGGATAGGGGACTACATGTTACATTATAATGTGTCAGACAAATGTCAGATGAATGATGCTCCATATATAATTGTTTATAATGAAATAAAAGTAATTTTTAAATGGAATTCATTAAGTATTCATATATTTATCATAGGTACAAAAAAGGTACTAAATTATTATGCAAAGATTTCAGCAATATATGGACCGTAAGTACCCAAAGTAAAAAGTGGGAAGCCATCCTGACGTCAGAATGGCTTCCCACTTTATTTATTAAATAACTTTGTTATTATTGAGGTACAAAATATTTAAACATAGGTACAAAATAGTACAAAATAGGTACTAAATCTTGGTAAAGTTTCACGTGAATCCGTGCTGTGGTCCGGTCATCCTGACGGACACTTCTAATTGTTGTGGGGTTTTCAGGGGCACTTTTAGTATCACTGCGGAATCCAAATCGTGCTTGAAGCTCTCCCAGTCGGTATATTTATTGACTAAAATTACATGGTTTTCTCTATATATAATGTTTTCATGAATAGTTACTATAATAGGTGAATGGTCTGAACTCATATCGTAACCATCTTCAATAGAAAGATAGTTTAACGATATGTTTTTATAAATGAAAAATCGATTAAGTCAGGAATTTTCTGTAGATCTGTAGGCCAGTAGGTTGGTTTCTCCGTTGATATTGTGTCACATTTCGTATTTCTAATTGCATGCAATAGTTTTTTACCTTTAGTTGTAGAGTAAGTCTAGATCCCCAATAGGTATTCTTCGTATTGAAATCACCTCCAAGGACGAACCTGTTGCCAAGTTGTTTTAAAGGTTTTCATATTGAGCTGCTTTTATTAAGTACCGTGGTGGAAAGTATATAGATAATATGGTGACCGGATACCGTTTTGTCTTGACACATACGGCCACAGCTTGAATTTCACGTTGTTCGTGTTTAAACATCTCATAATGATAGATACCTTCCTTTATTACGACGGCGCTGCCTCCTCTAGCTTTACTGTCCGGGTGAAGTGCGTGATAGATTTATATCCTTTTATTTGTATATAGGTTTCGTTTGTGAAGTGTGACTCGGATATAAGGCACACATCGATATCTTTTGTGTTTAGGATGACTTCTAACTCATGTTGATGCTGACGTAATCCGTTAGCATTCCATGCCATAATTTTTAGATAGGTTATTCTGCCTGTATAAAATTGCATAGACATACATTACAAAAAAATCGTAATCTAGGTTAACAATGTCACTAGTCATATTAATGCACTAAGAATGAATCCCTGCCGCCCAAATTAGGAGAACCTGTATCTTGGGAAGCAGTTTCGCCATAACATACATTATAACATGGTAAAGTGATTACGTCTCTGTATTTATACTCATCTATGCTATGTGCGCGCGCGCGCACGTGTGTGTGTGAGTGTGTGTGTGTGTATGTGTGTGTGTGCGTGTCTGTGTGGGTGTTATGGTGGTAATAAGTGATTGGATGATTCAATGTCGTAAGTATTATAATGTTGTATGAAGGATAAGAAACCACAACAAGTTTACTCAAAAAATGTAAGTAAATCCTCTGTTTTAGTATAGGTATCCATCATTTTTGTTTAGTAATAGCTACTTTGGTGCTATGTTCCAGTTTGTTAAGCCTTTCGTCGAAAGATGTAATGACGTTTAAGATTTTGTTTAGTTTTTCATCTAAATGGGATGTATGCTGTGTCTGTGCCTGTTGCTGTGGCCGTGTGGCCTGTGTGCCTTTCGTTATCTGAGCAAAAGACAGATTTTTGGTAACCGGTTTGCTCTGTATCTTTCTGCCGGTGTTAATGCGTGGGACCTCATGAGTAGGGGCTTTGTGCATGTTTACTGCTTTATTTTTAAACTGCTGCAGTTCCTTGGCTACTATGAATCCGCGGTAGCTAGCAGGGTGTGCTTCGCCACAGTGGACACATTTTGATTTAGTTTCTGCAGGTTTTTTGCAGTCTTTTGTCAGGTGCTTTCCGGTGCATTTCACACTAGAGCAATAGCCTCTGAGTGTGTCCATACGCTTGACACCTTTTCCATTGAAGTATCAATTTAGATGCTTTGACATACAACCTATGTCTACTTTACATCCGAGAATAGACTTTATGGTATAAATTTTGTTAATGTCTTCACCTTTGCTGAATGAAAGCATAAACATGTTAAGAGGTTCTTTAGTCCTCCAATTAAGTTTATTAGTTACCTCTTGGATCTTGTAGCCTTTCGATGTTAAGTCTTCCATTATTCCGACGGGATCGCAAGAAAAGTGTAAGTTTTTCACCATCACTCTGACTGGTCTATCCTGCTTATTCTCGTAAGAATACCAGTGGCATTCGCTTTCTAAGAGTAGCTTTGTAATAGCCCTGTACGTGTCCTCGTTATTTGCGTTTACTTTAACGCTGTCCCCTTTTTGCATTTTAATTAAAAATGTGTCACTGGATATAGTCGCTGTTAGAAAGTCGTAGAACTTTTGGTAGTTTTTAACCTGTTCCACTATGATAGGAGCCACCTCCTGGGGAGCCTTTTTCTCTTTCTGTGTCTTTTTTCGTTTTCGCTGGAGCTGGCTCCTTGTTGTTGCAGTGGTGATAGTGATTGGTTCAGCTTCTTTTTTTCCGACTCTGCTGACGAATCCACTCAGTTTCTTTTGCTAGCTCCTGTTCATCGGTCTCATATAGGACTTCTTCGGACGTTTTAAGAATAAGAATGATTTATTTGTTAGAGCATTGTATATAAGATGTTACAGTATTATAGGTATCAAATACTCTGCCGTTTCCGGCGTACAAATGTATTTAGTATATTAAAATCTTTCGGAACAATTATAATTATTACATATTTTACTTATACAAATTATTATGTCAAGGTATAAAATTAGATGAATTGAATACAAAATAAAGTCATTATAATCCATATGTCAATAAATAAAATAAGTCAGATTTAATATCAAAATAGCAGATACAACCATGATAGCTTAAATTACTAATTTGCTATCAAATTTCTCATTTAGGAAGTCTTTGATGGTGTAGTACGACTTGTCGAGTAAAAATTTAAATAATTTCGTTTTGAATGCATTAAATTCTAATGTCTTAAAGATATCTGGTAATTTATTATATATGCGAATAGCCATGCAGAAGACATTCTTTCAGAATAGTTTAATATTTTGTCTAGGTACATACAACGTATGAATTCTGCGGCTTGCTCTGGCAACCGTATCATTGTGTTTAATAAATAAATTACTGTTCTTATAGACAAAAATACAAACTTCAAAAATATATAAGGCTGGGAATGGTAGTATATTTAGATGTTTAAACAATGGCACACAACTGTCTAGTGGATGAGCTCCACATATTGCACGTATACATTTTTTTTGCGCTATAAATACTCTAGTCATGTTAACAGAATTACCCCACATTATTATGCCATACCGTAGAAGCGATGACACATATCCATGATATGCACATAGTGCCGCTTCAATGCCAACCACGCGTGCTAATTTACTGAGGACGTATACAAATCTATCAAGTCTTGAACATAAATTATCTGTGTGTGCTTTCCAATTACAAAATTTATCTAATGTTAGTCCTAGGAATTTTATATCATCTACTTCTTCAATAATATTATTATCATAAAGTATATTTAGTTGTTGGCGATTGCTATTATATGTCTGAAATTGAATTAATTTTGTTTTATTAGTATTTATCTGTAGATTATTATGTTTTAACCATGTTACTACAACTTTATATTAAGTATATTCTTTTCTTTAAATTACGCTTAATGATTGCTGTAGTCGACGCAGTGTTGATTGAAAATATTTTGCTCTACACAAAAAACGATGCGGCCGATGGGGATCGAACCTAGGAACATTCTTTCAACTGTGAACACAGCCGATGACCTCCAGACCAAACAGTCACTAGCGATGCAAGTCGAAATTTGTTATCTTATTCTAAGAAACAAGTTTTTAAATTTTATAGAAGCGTTATGATTTTTTTTTTACTTTTTGCTGACGACCCACTTTTATGTTATGTTTATTTTTAGATAATTATTACGCACTTTTAACACTTTATTATCACTTCTGGTCTATGTTCGATATGTAATATGTTGTATAAGTAATATTTATAAGTAGTTGAAAACGGTTAATAGTCTATAAAACACTTGTTTTATTAAGTTACATATTTAGCTAAATACACTAAACACACTGAAGATAACATTTCCACTTATAGTTTGTGATATTGTCTACTCATTTATAACAGTTTTATCGTAATTATCAATTGATTTATATTTTTAATTAATTTCACATTTGAAAGCGGTACAAATCGAGTGCTTACAAGACAGCGCCCTCTAGCGAAGCTCAAGTCTTTTCTCGGTAGCCGTGGTATCTTTAGCTTGAGATACATTGTTCTTCTCTTGGTAGTGCTCCAGTTGTTGCTGGAGTGCTTCAATTTTGCAATGTAAGTCCTTCACTAAACTTTGCAGTTTCTTACATTCAGCTTGTTCCTCAACGAAACGTTCATACAAAAGATGTTCCGTTTCTGTTTGAAGCCTAACTGTATTTTGCAAAGCCATTTTTAATCAAATATTAAAATGTAACTTCGCCTTAACTATATTTAAACACATTGCTGTGATTCACCACTTATTGTAGTAATCTGGGTCATCGCGGCGACCGGTGACGATTACTCGCGACAGTGTTCTTGCTGCGTCAATTTTAGGAAATGTAAAGAAATCGTTAGGACTTAGGGCAGGACTGTACACGTATGGTGGATGGTCAAGAATTTCTACTTTTTCCTGCTTGAAATACTCAATCATTTGACAAGCGCTGTGTGAGCTTGCGTTGTCGTGGTGCAGGATGATGCGTCGCTTTGAGTTAAATTTTCCGATCGGTTGAACCTTTGCAGAGTTTTCTTACACAATCTGACGCGGGCCGCCTTGTGATCGTCGGAAATCAGATGCGGTATCCAACGGCAAACTAGCTTTCTCACACCAAGCGCTTCATGCAAGATCTTCTGAATGGTTGTCCCTGAGATGCCTAATAGAGCCCCTATCTCTCGATACGTCACATGACGATCTTCGATTAGGTATCTCACAGCAATGATGTTATCTTCAGTGAAGGCGGATTTTGGGCATCCTTCGCGAGATTTGTCACTAACACTAGTATGTCCACGCTGGAATTCTAAATACCAGTGTTCGACAGTCCGCAGACATGGGGCTTCATCACTGAACACAGATGTTAGCTCCTCAAAACACTGAAGCCGTGTCAGGCCTCTTCTAATGTTATAGAAAATTATTGCACGAATATTTTCCTTAGAAAGATTCATTTTCGTACGTAACCTGGCAGACACCAACGACGCTGTGTCTAAACAATAGCATTAATCCTAATACTTTCAACTGTTTTGAGATTCAAAATTTAAACACATTCGAATATAGAACAGTTCCAAATTCAAAATTGCCGGGAAATATGGAAACGACAGAACTTAAAAGGCAGGCTTCGTACTGGTGTACGCCGTGTCCGTCAGGATGACCGGACCACAGCACGGATTCACGTGAAACTATGCCAAGATTTAGTACCTATTTTGTACCTATGTTTAAATATTTTGTACCTCAGTAATAACAAAGTTATTTAATAAATAAAGTGGGAAGCCATTCTGACGTCAGGATGGCTTCCCACTTTTTACTTTGGGTACTTACGGTCCATATGTTGCTGAAATCTTTGCATAATAATTAAGTACCTTTTTTGTACCTATGATAAATATATGAATACTTAATGTATTCCATTTAAAAATTACTTTTATAACATTATAAACAATTATATATGGAGCATCATTCATCTGACATATTATATTTCACAAACCATGTAGTCCCCTTTCCTGCATCCAGGCAGAGGAGTAAAACCCATACATTTGTTAGTTCTTACATTGACGATAACAACTTCTGCCACCTGTTTCTCTGGGAACTTAAACTTTGGCTACAGTTTGGGACGGATGCGTGAACGGCCGCGGGGCGCGTGAGCGACCGGTTGTGTATGTGTCGCGGGCACTTACCGCAGCTGAAAAACGCTATTCTCAGATTGAACGCGAGGCGCTGGCTATAGTGTTTTGTTTAGAAAAGTTGCACCAGTATTTATATGGGAGATGTTCTAAATTGCGTACCGACCACAAACCATTGGTGACAATTTTTGAGCCTAAGCAGGGGGTTCCCTCGATGGCTGCGAGTCAGTTACAGCGGTGGGCTATTAAATTATCAGCACATACATACGACATTGAATATGTAGTCAAAAGAAAATAGAGCAGATGGGTTGTCACGATTGCCAGCTTTGACTAAAACTACACAAAGCGTTTGCGTTCAGGAACAATCTTATTTACATTTTGCGCAAAGTGCCATGTTACTAGATTATGATACAATATGAAACAGCAAACAAGCCGTGATCAGTTAATAAGCAGAGTATTAAGATACGTACAGGACGAAGTGCCCACTGAGAATGAAATGTCTCTTCGCTGGAAAAAACTGTATGAAGAATTAGGTTGTGTGATGTGGAGTTATAGGGTTGTTGTGCCAGAAACTTGTAGATATAAGAAATCTTTCTCTAGGAGCTACGTGTGGTGGCAAGGTATTGACGAAGCTATCGAAAGAATCTGTTGCGATAGTTGGATATGCATTGCAGAGAGTGAAGCGCCGCCCATGCCCTGTCTCTGGCCATGGCCAGAGAAACCCTGGGCTCGCATATACATAGATTTTTTGGGCCCTATCGAGGGACGAACATTTTTGGTCATTATCGATGAACTCGATATAGAATTCACACTTTGAAATTTTGACAACCCATTTTGACCTCCATTGAAAATAATTTTATGTTTTTTATTTGCTTTGAGGTTGGGTAAGTACGATCGAAATTACAAATCGATAGCACCAGTAGTTCCTGAAATATATAGGTGTGGCAGACATATAGACGAAGTCATACCATGCACAACCATAAGGATTCCCTTTTAAACGACTTCAAAATGAGTAGTTCTGTATTCGACGCGTATGTATGTAATATTAATAAAAATAAGTAATATTTACTTAATATGTTAATATATGTGGGCATAAACCAAAATTTACCCAATATCATGAGTGTGCGTATGTATGTAGGTTTATCCCCGTATTTCTCAGAAGCTACAAATCCTATTGCGATCGAGTGATATCAAAATCGGTTCAGTAGTTTAAGAGATATAGACTGTTTAAGTTTCCAGTAAATTACTCTGTCATAGCCAGCCATAGTTATTGTAAGTCAATTTAAGTGTACTAGTTTATGTTGTTATTAAATAAATGTTTTGTTGATTTTTTCCTAGTAATATTTTTTTAAATAATTTCCTGAAGTTTACAAGCATATGAGAATGTGCCCTTTACAGAGCGTATAAGATTATGTACTATATTGCTAGAATTCTATAATATATTCTGTATAAAATCATCATAATCATAATAATTTATTCACAGGAAATAGAGTACAATGGGTAAAAATATATATAAAAAGTGCATGATATTCATATATATTTATTTATATGTGTTTAGTGAAGTGTATGATATTCTATAGCGAATAATTTTTAATTTATACATTATATTTTTTTATTTATGTACTTTTATTTATATAAAACTAGCTGTCCCGTGCAGCTCCACCTAATTAACTAATTTACTGCGCAACTTTTTTAAATTTTTTTTCGTAAGAACCTTCGCCTCATAATAATGTAATGTGGGTGTCTTCAAGGGAGTAAATATCCTTTTAATAAGTTTTCGATCAAGTGGGATTGCAGCCAAGCTAGTGCTTATGACTACAAAAAAGACTTGCCGCCGTATTTGATGGACGTTTAGGACCCACACTCGAAATTTCCTAGCACCTCGGAAGTGCAAAACTTACCTAAAGTAGGGCCAATTTAATAGATCACATTTATATCTGTCAGTCTCTTTTGTCATTATTACAATAAATATGTATGACGGGCGTGTTGGTTTGGGATCTGATGACCGTGTGTGGATTGTCCCAGAATATTATATTATTATATGTAATCGTAATTGAAAAAAGTTAAGAAATTGTGCAGTTCTAACTTCAAAAACAATTAATAATATTATTTGCCCGCCGTTACCAGGTTATGTTGTTAAATTTTGATGAAGTTTCAAATGTGATCTATTAAATTTCATCAGAGAGGGTCGAATGTAGCACATGATTGTTACTGCATGAATGTTTGCCGTGATGGAGAATTATGAAACGCTAAGCGGGGTCGGAATATCCTAAAGAAAATTTGCACTGAATACTTGCTCTGTTTCGCAGGATAGGAGACTACATGTTACATTATAATATGTCAGACAAATGTCAGATGAATGATGCTCCATATATAATTGTTTATAATGAAATTAAAGTAATTTTTAAATGAAATACATTAAGTATTCATATATTTATCGTAGGTACAAAAAAGGTACTAAATTATTATGCAAGGATTTCAGTAATATATGGACCGTAAGTACCCAAAGTAAAAAGTGGGAAGCCATCCTGACGTCAGAATGGCTTCCCACTTTATTTATTAAATAACTTAGTTTTTACTGAGGTACAAAATATTTAAACATAGGTACAAAATAGTACAAAATAGGTACTAAATCTTGACAAAGTTTCACGTGAATCCGTGCTGTGGTCCGGTCATCCTGACGGACATGTGTACGCCTGGTACGAAATAATGTCAAAAATACATATATATGAATCCAATTATTTACTACTAACATCCCGTCCTAACGTGAATCAGACTATGGCGTTTTAAGTAACATTTTAGAGCAAAACTTTTATAACACAAATCACAAATAAAGGGTTTTTCACTAGAATGAATCTGGTAATGTTGTTTTAATCTATTTTTATTTGTAGAACGTTTTCTTGCAAGCGAACAATTTGTCATTAGTATGAATCTGAATGTGCGCTTGTAAACTGCTTTTTGTAGAAAAGCTTTTATCACATTCATTGCAAATGTAAAACGGCCTACAGCCCTACGATACACGGTAACGATTTGCCTATACACGAGGTGATCTAGGGTACGATTTAGGGTCCTCCCCACCACTATCCCGATATCGCCACTGATTTTAGGGCTGTGTGTAGGCCGTTTAAGGTTTTTTACCAGTATGAATCTGGTAGTGCCGTTTTAAGTTACGTTTACTTACATAAACTTTTTTGCATATCTTGCATGTGAAAGTTGTGTCACCAGTATGAATCCGGATATGCGCTCGTAAAGTGTATTTTTTAGAAAAGCTTTTATTACATTCATTACAAGGTAAGGTTTTAGGCTAGTATGAATCCGGATGTGCCGATTTAAACATCTTTTATCGGTAAAAACTCTATTACAAACTTTGCAAATGCAGGTTTTCTCGCGACCAGTATGAAACCGGATATGACTTTTTAAATGCCATTCATAGGTAAATCTTTTACCACATGTATTGCAAATGAAACCTTTATCGAATTTACTGCAAGTGAAAGGCTTGTTACTAAAAAGACGGATGTGCCTTTTTAAACTTGATTTTTCAACAAAACCTCTGTTACACCCATCGCATGTAAAAGGCTTCTTGCTAGTATGAATCACGGTGTGCCGATTTAAATTAGTTTGTACCGTAAAAGTTTTACCACAAAATTTGCAAGGATATGCTTTCTCGCCAGTATGAATCCGGGTATGAAATTTTAAATAACCTTTTTGTGTAAAGCTTTTACCGCATACATTGCAGCTAAAAGGCTTTTCGCCACTATGAGTCCGGATGTGGTTTACTAGATAACGTTTCATGGCGAAACCTTTATGGCATATATTGCAATTGAAAGGTTTATCGCCAGTATGAATAAAAACATGTCTTGTAAGCTCAGTTTTGTTGGTGAAACTCTTTTTGCATACCTCGCAGGGATAGGGGTTATCGGCGACTATTACAATTTTTTTATCTGAATTTAGATTGCTAAAATTACAAAATTTTTTAATATTGTTTTTCTTATTAACCCGGCTTACCATTGTTATATAAAGTAAGATTATTCTCGGAAATGAGCTTAGATACGCTTGCCTCTACCTTCGCAGTGTCGAAGTCAATGTTTACACATTTCGTTTCATTTACAGACTTTTCTTCACTTGCTTTATTGTGTGACACTAACTCTAGGTCATTGGAAACGGGCGCTTCTGAAAAGAAGAAACACAAAAAATGAAAATATTATTGGCGCAGGGGGGTGATTCTAACTTACTTCGAATCCACTTCGATTTCGAATCTGCAATTCGAAGCCTATCTCTACTAAGAAATTTCGAAACTCGAAGTGTTTTTCTCGTGTCTTGTATTCTGGGCAACAATCGAAGTAATAATCTCTACTGGAAAGAGGAAAATGTTGCCATTATGAAAGATAAATGTCGCGCGAGTCATTCCGTTCAAGAAGTCGATACGGTTTTTTTACCGGATGGAATGTTTTTGGTAGCAAAACATATCTATAAAGTTGTTCACGTCTATAAAATGGTAGAACAACATATTGTACGATTTTGAACATAATGTATCAAAAATTAATGAGTACTAAATACACAAAGCTGTATGAACGTTACTTATTACCATAGATTTTTATAATTCTATAGTTCTTACTTAGTACTCTGTGGCTGTATGGTCCTAGTACCTTTGCCTGTCTGGCGAAGTAAAATTAAAACAAAAATACCATATGTATACGTTTACGATTTTTAGTATGCCCGAAAGGTTATTTATAAAAAGAGAAGTTTTATTATTGTTGCCCGTATTCTTAAAGGCGTTTATGTGATGTTTAGGTGTTAACTTAATTGGCTGTCGATCGTACTATCTCTTAATTAATAGTCTGTGTTGGTTGTTGATTGTTTGTTTGGTAATGAATTAAGTTATAATAAAGTGCGAGGGCTTCGTAAAGTGTAGTTTTACTTTAATAAACTATCCAATAATGTTATTTTGATAGAATTAACCTAGGAGTACTCATCTTAAAATTATAATCATTAAGGTTTGACATTTGTTGTGATTCGATCTCGAGATGACGATTCAAATGGTCTTGAGCAGTCGAACAGTTCGAGCGGTTAGCGTTCGAAATACACACATCAAAAGTGTCTAGGGATCAAGCATTTTTAAGCGGATTTCTTGAGATTGAGATGTGGCTTTGTAATAAATTTATGATTTTATAAATTTATATGGATCCTTTTTGGTGCATTTCATAATTTGAATCAGGAACTGTGAATCAAATTCGAGTAAAAGATGAAAATCAGCTGTCAATATTTTCCCTATAAAAACATACAACGCATTGAAGACATTATTAGTGCTACTGTTTCCCTACTACTGATTAAAACCAACGTTATTATGGAGCGGCGACGTCATTTAAGCAGGGAAGAAATGCTCAGAGCCGTGGGAATGATAGAAGCTGGTTCCCGGCAACGTACTGTGGCTTTAGCTCTGAATACAAGTCAGAGTGTTATCAGTCGACTTTGGACACGTTACCGAAGCACTGGTACCGTGGCTGAGCGCCATGGAAGACGGTATCGCTGCACCACACGGAGACAAGACCGATATATTCAAATCTTAACTCGAAGAGCTCCAACAATAACTGCCATGATGTTAGCCGTGAGGCTTCATCACTCTTCAGGGAACTTAATTAGCGACCAAACAGTCAGAAACCGCTTGCATGAAGTGAACCTTCATTCCCGAAGACCGCTACGGGTACCACCTATAGCAATGCACAATCGTAGGATTCGATATCAATGGGCTCTTGAACACAGAAATTGGGCAGAAGAACAATGGCGTTTCGTGTGCTTTTCTGATGAGTCTCGTTTTGGTATGAGACCGGATACAAGACGTATACGACACTGGAGAACCCCTGGACGCCAACAGCGATTAAAATCCTGCCAGGAAGTCCATCCTTATAGTGGTGGAACCATCATGGTATGGGCGGGTATTTGGATCGGCGGAAGAACTGAGTTGATTTGGATCAGAGGCAACCTCAACGCTCAAATTTATGCTGAGACGATTGTATCAGACGTCATCGTTCCTCTACAAGTGCAAATCGGTCCCTTATTTCAGTTAATGCATGATAATGCACGACCGCACACCGCAAGAGTTGTAAGACAGACTCTCGCCGCAGCTAACATCAATGTCCTGCCCTGGCCTGCTCAGTCGCCAGACTTGAACCCGATTGAGCATGCATGGGATATGCTACAGAGAAGAGCTCTGCCGAATATGGAGGGTATCCAGTCGCAAGAAGACCTTTTTTTGTTGTTGCAACGAACATGGGCGGCCATTCCACAGCGTGATTTGGATGAACTCATTTTGAGTATGCCAAACCGATGTTCTTGTGTTGTTAGTGTTCGCGGTAGAAACACGGATTATTAATTGTTTAAGTTACCCAATAAAATTTTAAAGAAAACTGTTATTTCAGTCTTTTTTTCGAACTTTTGTGTTAGTGGTTCAAATGTCAAAAATCCCTTTATTAGGAAAATGGCAAATTTCTTTATTAATGCAAAGGTGACTTGGTTTATCGTTACTGTGACAAACGAAAACACTTTATTTGATGAATCCTTAAAGAAAATTTTAATTAATATCAATCAGGAGAAAAGTTATTGCAAAAATATATGTTGATCCCTAGACACTTTTGATGTGTGTATGTTGGGCTCGACTTGTCGAGAATACAATTACTTGATTTTTAGTCGCCAATAGTTCGAATTAAAATTATTTTTCGATTCCGTTTTTGCTTCGAAGGCCCAGTTGTCCTGAGATGGAGGTGGGTTCGGTAAGACTCTTGGAACCTTAGAGGTAAGATTGGGATTTGGCTGACCGTAGCGAGGTTATAGAACCCTACAATAGGAAGGATATTGCATGTACATACTATTTAATAGTATAATAGTAGTTTATGCATCAAGGGGATAAAGTAGTAAACACTGGGTTGTGCTCGTCGCGCTCGGTTCGATTTTCAAATGTTTTGTTTTTCGTGCAGGTCTCTGCTTAGAGTAGTAATATATACCTGCGGTAAAAGTGTTGAGGAATTTTCGTTTGACGTTCGAAATTCAAATCACATTATATTACCCAAGGGAGTTTAGTACAACATTATTACCCGGCTAGACTATAGGGATATAATGAGGCACTTTAAGTCATCTTTATATGACACATTAATGCAACATTATCGAGAAGGTGGTGTGAATAATATTATCAGCTCTTGTATAAGTCCCACTGTTGGGCACGGGCCTCCCTTCAAGATGGCGGTTGTCAATTGACAATGAAAGGTCAAATGTCTTGTAGTGTCTTAAATATAAGGTAGAAGTGTCGTTTTCACAAATTGTAATGGTAAGGGAGACTAACGATAGCTGTTATAAGGAGTTACTCTAGCGCTGAGAACACAGTCTGTCGTGATCGTGATATATACCAGTGAATTTGGGAGCCAGTCTATCGTGATATTTCTTAGTGAACTATAGTAGTGAGTGCATTGTGGGGATCCGAACGAGAGTCTACGTACAGCGAGTCTGGGGATAACCAAGTGTATATTGAGAGCTAAGTGCATTTCTCCGTTGCTGTTATAATTTATAATTGCTAGTTTGGATCGTGTGATCTTATGTAGTGCGTAGGTACATCCTGGCGTATTACGAGTATGACTAGTTCTTAAGTAGCTTGAAGGTCGGAATAGGAACTTGTTCGGTCAGGGTCAGCTGTGTGGGGCTATGGTGGAGGCTGATCATTAGGTAGATAGGGCTTCGATACCCTACTCAGATTCTGATTTGAAGATTTCCTGGCTTCCTTATCGCGGCAAGATTCATTCGAGTAAGGCTTTGTGAGAGATGCTTCTAGGCATTACAGAGTGTGTTGTGTATCGGAGAGTTAAGGGGCCGTGGAAGCATGTCACTGTCGTCTATGTTGTGGTTATTTATTCTTTGTTTTTCCATCCATTCATTCTCCGACATCAGAAATGGGATAGTGTGCTCAAGCAATATTAACTTTTGCCATCTAGCATGGTGAGTGGTGACATCAGGTATTACACAGAGAAAGATATTCTCAAGAGATTCTAGTTCCATGTTGAGTGCAGTAGTGCTGGCATTAAATTCTCTTTGGTCGTGGCGATACGACTCTAGTCGGAACTAGAATATATAGCTTATAAACTTATGACTAGTCATACTGTTCAGGACGACTACAATACGACGTTTACGAAAGGACAAAATAGTGTTTGTGTTACAGAGTGTTGTGTTTTATAGTAATATATAGTTAAGTTTTATAACTCTGCGATAGTTAAGAGCCTAGCTTTAATTTCCTAATAAATTATAATATACTTTTGTGTATAAGCTCACTATCCCGAGGAGGGGTGAGCTGAATCACTTATAGATAGCCTAACCTAGGTCTCATAGTACTTGCTATTTGTAATTAGCGTAGGGTAATAGTATGATAGAAGTACCCACATGCCCTAGATGTGCTAAGCACATATATGAACGGCAAATAGCTATTTGCAGCTAGGTCCCAAATCTAGGAACCAACTCAGGACCTAGATCTGGGTTCGCCTTGGTGGGTCTAAGAGCCTAAACAGCACTGATGTACATATTTCCGTAGTTACAGGCAAATGTTCTATCGCATATCATGTTTTCTAGGGTTTTTGCTATGACCTAGGCCCCTAGGTGGTCTAGATCATAGATATACAGATAGTACACATCGCAGGCTACCTATCGGTACTATTTGTGGGCATGTGGATACTACGGGCAAGACGCAGGGGAAGCGACAAGCAGCCAAGCATAGTCATCGCGCCCCTACTTACAGTATTTATCGGCCTGTAGTTCCCTAACAGAAATAGATAGATAAACCCTATGTACACCGTTAGAAAGCTGCTTACACGCACTTTCTAACGGTATAGGTATCATGTATGTGTCTAGAATAGCCAAAGTAGAATAAGTAAAAATGTACAGTTTCTATAATAAAAATAAAACGTTAGTGGCTGCCTCGGTGGGGCTCTCGTTACGGTAAAGTTCCCTGGAAGGATAGTAAATGCGCATTCGGCGCCACTGTCGGTGAACAAGCAAGCGGTCGACGCGGGAACTAAAAGCAAGATATAAATAGAAGAAAAGAATATTCAGTACGAAAAGCGCCACCGTCGAAGCGACTATCAAGCTTGCTATCGAATTGGGAGTTCTTATTTCACGGACACCTTGTAACCAACCTACATTGTAACCAACAGCGTCAAAACTCTTCGGCGGGTTCATACCGTACCAGCGATAGCTACAGACACACAGGACGTCAGTGGCTCGTGCATTCGGGTCCGCCCATCCTGCACATATACAAAACCTCGAAGAAAAGAAATCAATAAAAGCGTACCAAGAGCGTCTTCATCCAAATATTCCACGTCCTCGTATTCATTGTCCTCACTCTTGCAGCTGACAGCGAGCGACTCATCTGGTACCTCCAGCGGTCCAATCGTGGTGGGACTGATGATATCGGGAGACACTGTAACCGGAGTATGACTGAGACAGAATATGGATATTGAGCCGAGAAAATTGCGAGTAGGCATACAACACGCCTGCCAAGAGTGGGGATTATGGCAACGCCTCCTTTCTAAGGTTACCGTTGTTCAACAGTGGACCTCCTTCGGCTGATGATGATAATAAAATATATAGCTTTTCCTTATCTTTGAATTCATCGTGTAAAAAATACGACTCTATGTACGCATTATTTTTTGCTTCAAAATATAATATCTGCTTTATCGAACAAACTACCACATCATTTCGAAGTAGGAATTAAACTAATTTTTTACCTAAATAAAACTGTAAAACTTTACCATTTGTACATTTTCCGTCTTATCACAAAAAGAAGTTTAACGATGAATCTTGGTTTAAACTCAGGAAATCGTTCCTTAAACCGAGTCTAAACCTCGGTTTTTCGTTGAAATGCTTTTCGTATTAAGACGGTTTATGTTTTAGATCTAAGTTTAAATATCTTTTTGGTGTAGAGTTAAGATAATTATATTCAAGACTTCTGTTATTGGGTGCAGCACAGGGTGCACAAGACCTCGTACAATAGAATAGAATACTCTTTATTTGCACACCAAAGTAAAACACTATACAAAACTTAGAAAAATCGTATTCTCGTGATTTCTTTTATACCCAGTTTTTTTTACAAGGTCATAAGTCAATAAATGTATGAATACAAGAGTCATGGCTGACCTGAGGCCGGCCAAAGACAATTAGGTTGGGTTAAATATGATATTTTAAAACGTCAATTGAATCCTACCAATAAGCTAGATGACATTAGCCCGTTATTTAGATTATCAAAAAATATTGGGGACGTATTTTTTAACCGACTTCAAAAAAGGAGGCTCAATTCGTCTGTATATACAGTTCTAGTCATTAGAAGTTACAGATCATGTAAACAAACCCATTTTCACATGTTTTCTCAACAACCTTCCGCAGAATTCAGCTGAAGTTTATTTTAATTTATCTAGCACTATATCACGTCCATCTCGCACTGCATTTAACTATGAATTATATAGGAAAAACTAACAAAATTTACCAAAAATGCACAAACTAGATAACGGCGTCAACACGATGATGATGATGATGATGATAGTTTATTCGTCCATATACAGGACAGGCGAAGGAATTTCTCCATACTGCCAGATCTTTTATAGAATATCCGATATACGTATTGTTATTCCATGAATTAATGTGTCTTGTCCGAGATATAAATTTATAAGGCAGAAATGCCAAGTCTTGCATAGTTCTTCATTCCGGTAAGTAGTTTCAGTAAGGCAAAAGTGCCAAGTCTTGTATAATTCTTCATTATCCAGTTAGTAGCAGTTTCATTATAATTACTTGTCTTCATTCATTGTAATGTTGTCATAGTTCTCCAATAGTAGAGTTGATAAAGTCAAATATAATAGTAAAATTATCAGGACATGCTAAAAGATCCTGAAGTGACGGCGGGATATTTTGATATTTACTCAATAAGCTATCTATTAATATCAGGCGTTGGATATTATAAGCAGTACACTTGAAGAAAATATGATCTAGAGTCTGTTCTTCTTGCAATGTGCATTCAGGACACAATTATTTACTTCTTTACATCTTTACCTAATATATTATTTAACCTATGTATGTACAAAATAAATAGGAGAGGACTCAATATTCCACCTTGACAAACGCCTTTACTTGATATTTGGGGTCCAAACAAGTTATTTTGATGTTTAACATAGACATGTCTTTTGCTTAAAAAACTAATAATCCATTTTATTAATTTTACAGGCAGACCAAGAGACTGTAACTCATTTGCAAGGACATTATGATTTACATTATTAAATGCACCAGTGATATCAAAGAAAATGCTGACTAAAAACTTGTTGTTTGCAAATGCATTATGAATATCCAAGTATAAATGATTCAAGCTTTCTGCAGCAGAATGCCTTCTTCTAAAACCAAACTGATTATATGGTAATAATTGTTTAGATTCAATATAATACTCAAGTCTTTGTTTTAATAATTGTTCGAATAATTTAGAAGCACAAGATGTTAAAGCTATTGGCCTGTATGAATCATGATGATTTTTATCTTTACCTGGTTTCAGAATAGGGATAAGACAATCAGTTTTCCATGTTTCAGGTATTACCATGTTATCCCACAAGGAATTGAATATATATAAAACTATTTGCTGGCTAAATAAATTGAGGTTTTTGAACATTTTATAAGAAATATGATCTAAACCAAATGCAGAATCGCGACGAGAATATATGGCACTTAATAATTCTGACAGAGAAAAGGGCTTCTTGAAGAATTCATTCCCACTAGAATTAATGTTATCATCACAAAGATTAAACGCTGGTTGCTGAAGGTTGTCAGATGTATATTTATCTAAAAAAGGTTGTATCCAATTATCACTATTGGTATTATTAGTTGAAATGCTATATGTTTTATTGAATTTTTTAATTTTAGTCCAAATTGTTGATAAAGGTGTTTGCCGATTAAATGAATTACAAAGTTCTGTCCATGAGGTTTGTCTTTCTTTATTTATTGTTAATTTCTTTAAAGCTTGCTCTTTTTTAAAAGATAAATAATTTTCTGTTGTGGGATCTGATTTAAAAAGTAAATAAGCTGCCTTACATTTACTAACTGCTTGTGTACAAACATCATTCCACCAAGGTAAACATAATTTTTTTTTTGGTCTACTGTAAACCCTTGATGCAGAGGAATTCGGGGAGTGAACTCTGACATTGGCATTGGCCTCAGTAACACTTTCTAGCAGAATTTTACACAACAATTCATAGCATGTCTCAGGATCAAGAGAGTTAAAATTAATATTATGTAATTTTACACTTACTATATCTTGATATTTTTGCCAATCAACACACTTATAATTAGGACGTATATAATTTGCACTAGAAAAATTGTCATTATTTACATTTACAGGTTTACATAAAAGGGTAGTGACAACAGGAAGGTGATAACTACAAAGAGGATCATCATGCACATACCAATTGCATCTCAATGCTAACAAAGGTGAAACTATTGTGAGGTCTAATGCATTTGGCCGCCAAGTATGAGAACCAGTAGTTGTAACTGATCCATCATTTAGCAAGCTTAAATTGTTGTCATTTATAACATCTAAAAGTGTTGAACCACGTGTGTCTGTGTTTGCACAACCCCATACGGAGTGATGAGCATTAAAATCACCTGCTAATATTATAGGTTGTGGTAAGGACTTTATAAAATTATCAAGTTTTACATAGTTAAAATTAGAAGGATAAGCAGATGTTGGACTGTAAAAACTAACTATTGTTATAGTTTCGTTGTTTATATGTATTTGAATAGCTAAATTTTGTAAAGAAGTGTCATAATATGTTTGTAATTTTGTATATGTAATATATTTTCTAATTAATATGGCTACACCATTATGTTTAGAACCAATATCTAATCTTTCTAAATTATAACCTTTGATACATATAGTTTTAGTTGGCTGTAGCCAAGTTTCAGAAATGATTGCAATGTGTATATCATTTTGATAAAAAAATTGTTGAAAGTCATGTTTATGACTTAGTAAACTTTGAGCGTTCCACTGTACAATATTGAGCTTATCCATGTTTGGTGGGTGTGTTTGTTTTACTGTTATTATATGTGTCCAGTAACATAGATTTAATTGCCTCCGAAGTAATAGGACTATCATTTGTACTTTTTTGTGAGCTGAGTTTTAATATAGTTGATATAATTAAGTTAAGAATGCGGTCAGACTTTAAAAATTTCTGTATGTTATCAGAGTTATTGTTCAGAGTTGGAAAATGTTTGTCATTGAATAAATCTGCATATCCTTTTTTTTGTTTATATTTCAAGTTATTTTTTTCAGTTTCCTCTTTTCGTTTTGGGCATTCGCTGGAGATAGCAATGTGATTGCCTTTGCAATGCACGCACACTGCATCCTTCGCTGTTTTTGTACACTTGCTGTAATGATGATCCTCACCGCAGATTGAGCACTTCTGTGCATTTTTGCAGTATTTGGCAATGTGACCATATCTCAGACATTTCAAACATTGACTGATAGGAGGAATGTATGCGCTTACCTCAAAATACCAGCTATTGATATCAACGCTATCAGGAAGTGTAGGACAGGAAAAAGTGATTGCTACCGTCTGGGTTGGGAGCAGGACAGGCTTGTCGTCGTCGTCTCTTCCGCGGCGCATCAGGCGTCGCACGGACACATCTTTGGAGCTGGAAATGCCGTTATAAATGTTAAGATTGGACATATAAGTGGGAACACCGCGGATGACACCTGTAATTTCAGTGAGTGTAGCAGGAATAGTGGCTTTTAATTCTAAATCCTTCTGAACCTTAGCATTGTTCAGAGCCATGTTCGCTAACCCTGGTCTTTCAAAAATAGCTGCAACTTTATATCTATTGAGCCGTTTAAAACGTTTTATTCCTTTGTGGTGACGCTTCAATACTGCACCTAAGGACATAAGGTCCCGGTCTCCTATAGGCTTAGAGTCAACAATAGTTTCATAAATAACTAAGTATTCAAAGATTCCCCCATCTTCTGGATATTGCCTTGAATAATTTTCAATTTTATAAGGTAGATATTTGTCAGATCCTGAATCATCAGAGTCTGACTCAGTTGGCGGTAGATCTACCGCTTCAGGTTTGTGCCTTTTTCTTTTCCCCATTTTCTTCCCATTTAACAAACCCCTAATTAACTTTACAATACAAATTTACAAATAAATACAAGTTTTAAAAATATTAATGAAAATATTTTAAAAATTCGCGCCTATCCGATGTGATTTCCCGCCATCGAATCCCGTCAACACGAGCTGTGATTGTTTTTTTTTCGTAACTCTATTTGTCTATGGAACGTTAGTGAAGTTACGAAAAACGCTACGATCGATACCGTTATTATAACAATAACCGTTTTACAATGATCGTTTTTCTAACAAAAACGTCAATACCGAGCAGCAAAAGGGGAGTGAAAATATTATGAGTTCAGTAGAAATTGAATTGTAATTATAAAAAAATAGCAACAATAATATTTATGTAGTTTTTAGGGGTGTGTGTACGGCGCGAGATTTTTGTTTTATTTTTGTTTTGTATAATTTTATAATACACACTATAAGCGCAGTGCTACCAGTATTAATGAAAAATTAGGACAGTGAAGCTAGGCGGGTCAGCTAGGTAATGTAATAAAAACAATATTTTACTAATTTTCTTTATTTTCTTCATCACTGTAATAATATTCTGACGTGTCATCATTGGAGTTACCCACATTAATAACAATCAGTTCTACCACAGAGTCTGTTGCCCTATCCAATATTCCATCTAGACTCTTCATTTTTTCTTCTTCTTTTAAAACATGGGTCACATTTTTCCCACTGTTCCGCTCCTATCCACGTCAAACTATCTTTCAGCATTACCTTAACATCTTCCATTTTAAATGTTTTATTTGTGAGCATCCATCTCACCGTGGTAATCTTCTTCAGCTTTCTGTGCTTGTAATATCCATTCTCCTTCCTACCTTCAACAAATCCGTCTTCGTTTCCAATATGGGTTATAATTAACCGTTTACCTTTCTGCGGATTTTCAGCCCACAAGAGAGTCCTCTTAATAAAGCATCTCTACTGGATGTTATACTATCGTCGACCCATACATTGTTTTTTTTCTACCTGCATTCTAAATTTTATCATAATACTGCCCCACGTGTTTTATAACCACCGAGATTCGGAATACACCAAATGTTAATTACCTGTAACCGAGTTTGCCCATTGTTTTCTTATTGCCGTCTAATCCTTTCAACCACTATACAATAGGTACATAATATGTACATGACCAAAAATATAATTTTTAGACGATAGGAAAACATTTCAATGTGTCTATAATATGAACACATAATTGTTAGATTTTTAGTTACGGAACCTATGTGTTTTGTATATATTTTGATACTAGCAGTTCCGCACAGCTCCGCCCGCGCTCTTTTTACGTTTTTAGATGCCCGCATAGGCTTATTATTAACCGACTTCAAAAAAGGAGGTTCTGTATTCGACGCGTATGTATGTAATATTAATAAAAATGCGTAATTTTCATATATGTTAGTCTATGTGGGCTTCTAAACGAATTTACCAAATTTCACGAGTGTTTGTATGTATGTATGTATGTATGTATGTATGTATGTATGTATGTATGTATGTATGTATGTATGTATGTAGGTTTGTCCGCGGATTTCTCAGAAACTACAAGTCCGATTTCAAAAATTCTTTTTGCAATAGTTAGAGTATCTTTCAACTTAGGGTAGAGTACAAATTTCATCAAAATCGGTCCAGTAGTTTAAGAGATATAAACTTTTTATGTTTTCAGTAAGTTACTGTAATGTAGACGTTCGAGTTGCGTGATAGTGCTGATACCTATCTTGGTAAAATAAGTCACTAAAAAGTGTTAAATAAACTATTTTAAAAAAAATAAAAACCGACTTCAAAGTAAATTATCTAAAAAGCATAAAATAACGAAAATATTATTGAAGTTGGTGCAGAATATACACAGCAGGTACGCTAACACCAACTTCAATAATATTTTCGTTATTTTATGCTTTTTAGATAATTTACTTTGAAGTCGGTTTTTATTTTTTTTAAAATAGTTTTGTAATACGTATTACACATTTTTAATAGTTTAAGATACACAGGTACTCGTCTTATACATAACCTCCTTTTTGAAGTCGGTTACAAAACGGGGCCTATCTTTTACTTGCCCTCTGAAGCACGGAGACGCTTAGAATGTAATTAAATGGTCAGTCTATGTAATGACCTTGCCTTATGTTGCTTAACCTTATAAAAAATATCCTATGTCTGTCTCCTGGTTCTAAGCTACCTCCCCACCAATTTTCAGCCAAATCGGTTCAGCCGTTCTTTAGTAATCAATAGTGTAACTAACACGACTTTCTTATATAGATATGTATTTTAATAATGGGACTTTTTGTCTGAATGAGAGATTATTTTTAATGTTTATTTTATTAAATATTTATTAGACTCTTTTTCCACTTCCACTTGTTGATGATGCTTTACGCAAATCGTCGTTACGAGTAACGGTTAACTGTAACGATCGATTATGATTCGTTAAGTGTCTACGATACTACATCACTACTTAGTTCGTCAATTCATAGACAATTCCAATGTTAGTAAACATTGGAACTTCGAATGAAAAATAGTATATATATATATATTTTTATGTATGTTCGCGCATATTTCAGGCAATTATGAACCGATTTGAAAAAATCTTTCTTCCATCCATTCTTCAATCCATTGATTGGGTCCCATAAAAAAATTATTGCTTAATAATAAGTAAGTAATCCTGAAAAAACAAGAACGGTGACTGCGCACTGAGAGCTGCAGGAAAGCCTATATAGATGACTTTATGTCGCTTTTTATGGACAAAAATGGTCATAACTCTAGCAAATATTTACCAATTTCAATGATTCTTTTTTTATTCGAAAGAAGAAACCACTGTATTGAATCTGTATGAATTTTATTACAACCGGATAAGAACTTCTTGGAGGACCATGAACGATGTGGAGGAATTTATCTGGTAAAAACCATAAAACTGATGTTCCCCATTACATTGCTCTGACAATTATGAACCGATTTCGATGATTTATTTTTTATTCGAGAGAGTAAACTACTATGATGATTCCATGCAAATTTCTTTACGACCGGATATATTTTTCTGAAGAAACATGTATTACGTAAAACTATGTAAAAAATGTGATCATAATCTACCTAGATAATTTTACGGTTTTCGATGGTTCAATCTTTATATAGGAAAATATCACTAAAAAGTTTAAAATAAAATCTTTTTAAAAAAAAATTGAACCGACTTCAATATCACTGAAAAGTATAAAATAATTTAAATATTATTGAAGTTGGTGCCAAATATACACAGCCGGTAAGCTAACACCAACTTCAATAATATTTAAATGATTTTATACTTTTCAGTGATATTGAAGTCGGTTCATTTTTTTTTAATAAAGATTTTATTTCTTTTGTCGATTAAAAAGAAAATGACGAAGGAATGCTTGTTACGTTGTAACAACGTAAAATCATTAAAATAGTAAAATAAAAAACTTTACGAACTAACAACCGCAATACCATATTTTTATTATCGTACGGACGCCGCGCGACGCAACTAGTATTAGCGCTCACAGCGCCTTATATGGCATTGTTCTGTGTCAATATCCAAAACAACTATCTAGAAACCGTATCAACGATCTTATTATCTTGAGCTTCCAGTCTTTTCGATGGATGCTCCTTCTCGCTCGGAAGCATCATTGTTGTCTATTTCCTATCTCCGTCGCACATGTTATGTTTTCGAATAGAAGGAATGGATTCGGAATTTCATTCTCGATCGCGTCGTCCGCGCCGTAGGTTATCGTCGGAATATATATTTGGGTAGATGACCCGGGACGCGGTCATTATCATGTTTATTCGTTGTTCTGTGTAGTGTTGAAGTAAAAAAAATGTGACCTAAGTGTGTTTGTGTTGTAAAAAGGCGGTTGGAACCCCCTGGTAAGTTCATACAATTATCCAAATTAATTCATTTTCATGTTAGGTAATCCAGTTACAGTCTAGCAAGTAATATCTCAACCTTTTTATAGTATTATTATCGTTGCTATTGCTATTTTATCTCTTAATTTCATTTCTTCTAGGTAATTAATGTGACAGGATGTTTTAATGTCAATCAATTATAACCTCATTTATTTATTCATTCCGATAACTCTTATATATGTTTCGACACGGTATTTTCCTTATAAAATTCCTATATCTTAATATTAAAGCCCAATCAGTTTTAGCCATCACAAGAATCAGGTGAAATATAGTCTCAATAACTAATTCCATTGTGTAGTCTATGCCAGTAATCTTAACCTATATTCTAATGAGTAATTGTTATTTTAGAATGTCCAGATAGTTTAAACTCCATAATATCAGTTCATACTTGCAAGGAATAATCATTGTGTTTTTCATAATTAGTAGTCTAATAGAATTTTCCAAAGTAAAAATTGTTTACAAGTTTGTCATTGTAAATTAAACTTATAGTCTTGTATTTCTAATGTGTGCATTGTTGTATAAGAATGTCTTAATTTCCTTTAAGTGTTAAAGCCTATTGTAGTGTAGTTGAAATGTAACACATATCTCCCAAGCGCTAGCAAAGTGGTAGTTAGAGTTAGTTCCCTCCCTTTTAAGGGGGATACATCTGTCTGGAATAGACATCTATCAACTGTAATGTAGTTGCTTACATAAATTATTCTTCATTCTATTAGCTCATCACACAGCTGGGAGATATATTTAGTTTTGGTTATTATAAGGGAAAGTACCGGGGAAATAAATATTAAAAGTCTTTGTTCCTTCTATATGTTTTTATTATAATTGCTAATGTAAAATGTAATATTCTCTTTGTTCTGCATGGCGTTGTGGAATGGTGATTATCCGGCATATAAAACATTGGGGATTTGATTCTGGGTCGGGTAAAAATATATTATTTAAATATTTAATTTTCTTTAAATTACATTTCAACCGGAAATGCATTTCACCACTCCATTCCGCGTAATATTTAATTGTTTTGCGAAAGATACCGACGCCCATATCTGGTCACACTAGTGCCAGGGCATCGGATCTTTCGCGCTACAGAAGATGTTTCGACGCGTTCCAGGATTGGGGGTGCACCGCTAGGGGTTCACCGTTCCCCGTTGGAATTCACCGTTGGGAGTTCCCCGTTTGGAGTTCACTGTTGGGACTACACCGTGCCTGCCTGGAGTTCCCCGTTACACCGTTCACTGTTGGGACTCCACCGTTCACCGTACAGATTGACTGTACAAGCGGCGACGCATCAGGCTGCACTGTAACACCCGAACCACCGGTGCCCTTCAAGTAACCGAGTGTCGGCTGAAGGCACTACCAAAGACCCCCAAGCGTCGAGGACTCGGACGGCCAAAAGTTAAGCCTCTGCACTATTTTATTGTTCAGACCAGATAACTTCCCTGTGCCGTGAATCCACACCCGGGTGTTTTGACTTTATTTTAGAGACCTTAGAAATTGGTTCTAGTGCAATTTTTAGAGACTATAGAGTTTTAGTTTTATTAGTGAAAATTTAACTTCCTGCCGGGTTAACGTATTTTTTTTTATTGTCGATTCAATAAACAACTTGTAATTTTACTTGTACTTATTTCTTGTACCTAGCCGTCAGGCGAACGTAACAGTGACGTCCAACGTACTGTTGGCGTAACATGCTTTAAAATGCCGCGTGACGTCACGCCGGTATACAATTTATACTGAGGCGTGACGTCAAGAAAAAAATACGTGCCAATATATTTAGATAATCTAACTGTTGGACTAATTAGAATTATTATTTTTTTACCCAGTCATCATCCCCATTGTCTTTGGCTAACGTTTATTGCTACGATTTTGATCTTTTTAAGAATAATAGGGTAGACATACACAGTGAATCCACGATGTGATGATGTCTGTTTCTACATACCTGCTTCATCACCTGTGTCCTCCGTGTCAACATCTTGTTCATCTGATAGTTCATGCTTAATGTCTAATTCTTCTCCTTCACTATCTATATTATCGTCATCTGTAGTAGATGTAGTAACAATAGGAGATAGAGATAATGCTGAACTTAGACTCAATTGATCTATTAGAGTTGCTTTGTCATCTACCTGCGAAGTTACCTTTGCTGTTTATAAATCTGTAGAACAAGCCTAAAAACAAACTATTTCATAAAAACTAAGCATTTATGAACATCTGAAGATTGAAACCAGTTTTGTATACTCCTTTTGGCACCCTAGTCAGTGTGCCTATATAAAGGAGGTGCAAATTCATACAGCGGCCACGGAGGGCAGTCATCGGTCTACCCTCATCAGGATATTATTATGAAGGTTTGAAGAAAAAATACTGTAAATGATGAACAAATTGTCCTGAAATTATAAGGATATTTCTAATTATCAATATGCTCTAAGAAGTAAATAATCCTGTGTCCTATTCCACTTTATTTTTGCAGTCTTATATCTTATCATATCTGAGTTCTAAATATACTCCTTTCATTTAGAATGAGATGAATGGTGTAATTCTAAAGGTACCTTTTGTTTCAATAAATAAAAAAAGGATGATGGATTATGGTTGGTGGCTAAAAATCGAAGCCGGTAAGTGGGCTTTCATTAATTCCCCTGATGAGATTTGATAATTTTGCTCTCGTAAAAAAATTACTTGATATTTACCAAGACCCTCATTTTTCCCACGTGAGATTGGGTAACGTTCGGGTCGAAGCGAAGCTATGTTTCAGTATGCTATGTTTAATTGTGACCAGCGGGTCTAACAAGGCCACTTTCGGCGAATACAAACAGGGTGAAAACTTTTAGTGTTCCGATTATCATGTTTTTTTTGTAGGTACTACTACTACAAAAAAAAAGATGTTGGCCGCAGATGGCCATGACAGCTTCACCGGGCGAGGGCGAGTAGTTAAAGCACTCCAGCCAGAAGGGTTGGGGTAGCGACTAGCATAAGAGCACCTCAGGGAGGGACGGCCTCAGTTTGGGCTGTCACTGAGAGAAAGTGAGTTTACCACCGGTTCACAACGCGACCCAATTGAGAAGAACCGGCAAGAAACTCAGTGGAGTGATGGGCTAACGGATGGACTTTGTACACTATACTCTAAAATAGGGAAAGACAAACATGAGATCCGTGTACTGCAACAACATAAATACTGAAAACTCAGTGAGGGGATGCATGTCGAGGTTGCATGCGTACGACCCTTCGGCCTCGCCGGCGTGTCCGGTGTCTGTAGATGTGTTTACGACTCGTGACATCATTGACGGTGTTGTGTCATGGTCCAGGAGGACAGACATTGTGTCGGGAGGATACATACATAGTTTGAAATATACTTTACCTCTTCATCAGTGTTCACTAATTGATTCAGCATTCCTGTGAGTAGAGTTTCAGCCTTCAGACATGTCAGTATAAGCTTATGAGTTTTCAGCAGTTGTGCAAAGCACATGTAACATACGGACAGCGGTCTCATGTCATTTGTCTGAAACTAATTTCAATATGCTCAGCAGATTAATCATTATCATTCTGTTACAATGTTGGAATTTTGTGTGCTAAACCAAAGTAAACTGTTTTATGTACTCTTCATCACAGACTGAACAGTGGTTGCTACTGGCCATGAGCGTCTTGTTGGAATAAAACCTGCCTTGTAATTAAAAGAACTCTAAAAAAGAAGTGTCTAGTTGCTATGGTAACTTACTGTAAAGAAAACAGTATTGTCAAATAAATATTCGTTTTAATATGTCAATGTATACTATGTAAAATATATACAAGTAATTCTTATAAAAAGTACTCCGTCTTTACTTTACGACGTAAGTAGTTAAGGATCGAACGAAAACGCCACTACGTGACAGGTTATGTTACAGCACTATAATCTTTAACTATGGAGAACGTTATAGGAAAAATCCAAGTTGGTCTTTTAGAAGGAAAATCGAATTGGGATACATGGAAATTCAAAGTCACGTCCCTACTACGTATGGTGCCTCATGCGTTAGAGGTAGTGGAAGGCTCGTTCCAGAAACCCTTAGAACCAGCCACCGGAGCTGGCGATGCCGATGTAAGCGCATACAATGCGAATGTAGAGCGCTTTAATAAAGGTGACACAAGTGCCGTCCTTTTACTAACTACCAACATGCAGGAGGATACCCTAAGAAAGGTAATGCGGTTTACGAGTAGTCGTGAAATATGGCTGGAGTTACATAGACTTTTCGATGGAACCGACGAAGATAAAGCATATAATCTATGTATGAGCTTTTTTGGTTACAAAAAGGATGCAGCAGATGATTTGGCTACACACATGTCCAAGCTAAAGAATATATGGACACAGCTGAATCAAGAGCTAAAGAGAGATAACAACAAGGAGCTACCAGATTTACTATTAATATGTAAAATTCTTGATACTCTAGATGAATCCTACTTGTCTTTCCGAAGCAGCTGGCTGTTGCTACCTAAATCCGAACGAAATGTTGAAACTCTTACGAGCCATCTCTGTGCATTTGAACGCGCAACGGCGCGTAATAATGATATGCAAGAAGCGTTTGTTACAAAATCCAGTGGAATTCAGTCTGCTGTCGAGAAGGACAAAAAGTTGAAGTGCAATTACTGCCATACAAAAGGTCATCGTGTGAGAAACTGTCAACAGTGGATCAAAGATGGAAAACCTCCAAAAGGCTGTAATCCAGATCCAACACCGTCAACTTCAAAATCCGCAAACATGGTCTTGCTATCAGTAGCAAACACAGAAGTTTATTCAAGCGAACACGACTCTGGAAACTGGTACGTGGATAACGGCGCCACGAGCCATGTTATTAATCGAGCGGATATGTTCCATGATTACGAACACTTTAACGAGAATCGTACTGTAATGACTGCTAATGGCAATGCAATTAGTGCTAAAGGCAAAGGATCAGTAGTACTCGAGGCAAGTGTTAAAGGGAAGACAATTAGAATTACCCTTAAAGACGTTTGGTACGTTCCTGCTATAAATAAGAATTTATTTTCAGTTTTAGCGTTACATGACAAGCATCCAAGAAGTTTTTCACGTCAACGACAGATGAATGCATAGTCTCTGTCAACGGAGAAGCTTGTTTGATTGGGAAGAGACATAAACATGGTGGTTTATACAGGCTACAAGTTGCAAATGTATCACCAGATGTCCCGCCAGAAGTTTATGCGACCTTAGCAACCATGCAGCTTTATCATGAAAGGCTGGCACATCAGAACAAGAGACATGTAAAAGCTACAGTTAAGCGCGAACTGGGGTTAGATCTACCTCTTGACAAGGAGACCTGCGATGGCTGCATTTACGGGAAAGCACATAGACTTAAATTCGGCACAAGAACTCGAGCAACAGAACCAGGAGAGATCATTCACACAGACGTTTGTGGACCATTTGAACCGAGTTGCTCTAAGTTTCGATATTACGTTTTGTTTAAGGATGATTTTACAGGTTACCGTATGGTATATTTCCTGAGACGCAAGTCTGAAGTCAAGGATAAGCTCGCCTTGATGCTAGCTCAGACAAAGACAGCAGGATATAATGTAAAATGTCTACTCAGCGACAATGGCGGAGAATTCGTCAATGAGTCAGTTCGTAAGATCTTGAATACGCATGGAATAAAACATAGACTTGTTACTCCTTACACACCTGAACAAAACGGTTCGAGTGAGCGAGAGAACAGGACCCTTGTTGAAACTGCACGTTCAATGATGTATGCTCACGAACCACTGCCACAACATCTATGGGCAGAACTCATCAACACTGCCGCATATGTTCTGAATAGAACCGGTCCGACAAACACAAACAAATCTCCCTATGAACTTTGGTTTGGGAAGAAACCTGTTATAAAACATCTTCGTATAATAGGTAGTACTGCTTACGCCCACATACCAAAACATAAGAGGAAGAAACTAGACAAAAAAGCCACTAAAGGTAGACTTATTGGCTATGATGAAGACTGCTACCGAGTTTGGATCACTGATGGAAAGAGAAACATGCTTGTTCGTTCACGTGATGTCATTTTCGATGAAAAGCCACTTCAGTTAGTTGACACTGACCCGCCTTGTGTAGATACTGATATAAATTCCAGAGAATACACATTACAACTGCCAATAGAAACGACAACTAACAATGAAGATCCGGCTTCTCAAATCGGAACGCAACAGAATCCATCAACAATCGAAAACGAGGGAGATGTAGAACACAGTGAACAAACAGTTGATGGCGAAGTATATGCGCCACCAGAAGAAGTGGTGGATGAGGAAGAATTTCATGACGCTGCTGATTCTCATAGATACAACTTGCGTGACAGAGGTCAAATCAGACGACCTGAAAAACTGAACGACTGCGTATGTATAGTAGAATCATATTCATCAACCTTTTCAGATGCCATGCAGAGTGAGGACTACGAGGAATGGATGAAGGCAATGAAAAGTGAAATCAGATCCTTGAAAGACCACAATGTATGGACTTTGTGTGAGTTACCACACAATAGAAAGTCATTGCCGTGCAAATGGGTTTTGCGAATAAAAAGAAACCCAGATGGAAGTGTAGACAAATACAAAGCTCGTCTAGTAGCGAAAGGTTTTCGACAGAAAAAGGGCATAGACTATGATCAGACGTTCAGCCCAGTTGCGAGACTTGCAACGATTAGAGCTTTAATAAGTGTATCTGCTCAAGAAGGACTACATCTGACACAGTTTGATGTTTCGACCGCCTTTCTACACGGAAAGCTTAATGAAGAAATCTACATGCAACAACCTGATGGTTTTGATGATGGAACTACCAAAGTATGTAGACTGAATCGAAGCCTATACGGTCTGAAACAGGCTCCACGATGTTGGAACTCATGCTTCGAGGAGATTTTACTTGAAATGAATTTCGAACAAAGTGAATCTGATTCTTGTTTGTTTACAAAGAGAATAGTTAATAAGAAGATTCTAATAACTCTTTACGTGGATGATGGTTTGATAGCTGCTACAGATGCAGATCTTGCTAATAACTTTCTTGATGATCTGGGAAAGAGACTCAAAATAACGACGAAGCCCGCGTCATATTATTTAGGTCTTGAGATTAAGAAAGAAGCAGATGGGGCTATTATAATCAATCAGGAAGCCTATACCAAAAGGATTTTAGAACGCTTTAGAATGTCTGACTGCAACGCCGTGTCAACACCTATTGAAAAAGAGACTTTTCAGACAGGGAAAGTTAGCACTTCTGAGAACGGTGTGTTTCCATATAGGGAGGCAGTAGGTGCTCTCGCCTATTTAATGGTAGGATCACGACCAGATATCGCCTATGCTGTAGGTGTTGTTTCTCGTAAGTTGGAAAACCCCACATCAGATGACTGGAATAAAGTAAAGAGGATTTTCCGTTATCTAAAAGGTACATCCGGATGCGGACTTAAATACAGTTGTGGACCTAAACAGGTTCTAGGTTACAGTGACGCTGACCATGGAGGAGACATTACTACCGGTCGCTCCACCACTGGTGTGGTGTGTCTTTATGCTGAAGCAGCCGTGTCCTGGTTGAGCCAACGTCAAGCTTCAGTAGCAATATCTACAACGGAAGCTGAAATTGTTGCAGCAAGTGAAGCAGCAAGGGAACTTGTATGGCTCCAAAGAATTTTTGAGAAGCTGACTGATATGGAAGATGTGCCATATTTAAGAGTTGACAATGAAGCTGCAATCAAACTAGCGCACAATCCCGAATTCCATAAGCGCACCAAGCACATTCGCGTGAGACATTTCTTTGTGCGTGAAATGGTACAAGAAAATACTTTAACAGTTGTTAAGACCTGTTCAACGGAGCAGCTCGCAGATATTCTTACGAAGCCAGTTCCAAGACCGCGCCATAGAGAATTATCTAACAAGATTGGACTGCACCAAGCAACTACTAGTTCAAATTAATTAGGGAAAGTGTTGGAATAAAACCTGCCTTGTAATTAAAAGAACTCTAAAAAAGAAGTGACTAGTTGCTATGGTAACTTACTGTAAAGAAAACAGTATTGTCAAATAAATATTCGTTTTAATATGTCAATGTATACTATGTAAAATATATACAAGTAATTCTTATAAATAGTACTCCGTCTTTACTTAAGACGTAAGTAGTTAAGGATCGAACGAAAACGCCACTACGTGACACGTCTCACGTGAACATTTACTGCAGTGGCATGCCCAGAAAGTAAGCAAAAATATCTGTGAGTTATACCCACACACACCACAAATATCCGTGAATGACATTACAGACATATCCATTTATATTAAAAAAACTTCATGTTAATACCATGTCATCATCAGCCGGAAGACGTCCACTGCTGAACATAGGCCTCCCCCTTCGAACGCCAAAATGTCGTCTGTCCACCTAGTGGGAGGCCTGCCAACGCTGCGTCTTCCGGTAATACCATGTCAGTACAAAATATTAATAAACTAAGATTATTTAGAGAAATCTTAGGGTACTCAGTCTTTTTGAGTGGACCAAAAAAAAAATCTAAATGTTTTTATTGTTACTTGATTGTTACTCAAACATTGCATGCAAATATAAATTGAAATAGTCCCAGTACGTTAAAGTAATTAGTTAATTTGATTATGTCTGAACCAGTTTAATAATAAATTATTTTTCTCACCGGCATTCCAGTTAAGTTTTCATAAACTTCTTCAAGAGGTGTATTTTTGATAGTATGGTGAACATTCGCACTCAAACAAACACGACATAAAGCTATAATTTCCATTTTATAGTTACTTATGCGTCTTGTACACAACCTAATCTAACATACACATGCATTCAGTCACACACAACCGAGAGAAAAATAAACAACTATACAAAGTACTCTGTGATAAACAACAAACCGTAAGTAAAGTAAACAAAATAGGTACCAAACAAAATACAATACAAAAGAAAGATACAAAATAAATGACCGATACTATTTCAATGATGGAACCATAGATTAAATCAAGGTGTTGCAATCCTTTATAAAAAATAAAAAATTATATCGGTGTCAGTCGGCGCTGTGCTGACATTAGTTAACATGTCAATTGCCATAACGCTTTTCTTAGCACCAATATGCGACCAATCGAATATGTATAACTGAATAACATTTTTGTAAACTAATTTCGGAGGTAGTTATCGTAATAAATTGTAATCATGTTATTGCTCTTCGTAATGTTTGCAAAGATGGTGATGGTAATGTTTTCAAAGATGGTGATCAAATCTTGCAGAGAATTAAAATCTCTCCACCGATAATGTATTTTTGGGGGCTTTAAGGGTAAATTTTCCAAATGAATGATTGCAACACCTTACTCTATGGTCCAATCAAACCAATCGTATGTTTTTATTATGAAGTCTGTGCCAATCATCAAAATAGTCTCGGTCTGTCAGTGACGGTCGCGCGACCATGAAGCTAGTACCTAGGTCTTAGAGGAAGAAAACAATAGAGGGCTGGACACTTTCTTTCTCATTCACGCAAGAAAAGAATGCGTTTATGTAGGTTACGTGTGATAGAAAGAAACAGTGTATATGATTTTTTGTCCCTCAGCATGTGTTCGATTTTTCCGCGCCGTAGGTGCGAAACAAATTTGACGTTTGCTCCCACTTTGCTCCGTGACAATTTTATGGTGGTTTTAATATTAAATAAATAACTTAAAATTCAATAAAAAACTAACTGTGACATTACTGTGTGTTGTGGAAATCCTATAAGAATCGTGCAGTGCAGTATTATAGGCTGTAAAAGTGACAGTGAACGTAAAATTAGTGGAGTATCGTTTCACAGGTAAACGTGAATTATTATGGCCAATTTAGAGATTACATTTAGAAACTAATACATGTAAACGACTTATTTAGATGTTATTGCTCTAAATTAGTTACTATTTTACTTTAAAGTTACGTGTAAGATCGATAAATTCTTGTTTTTCATCCATAACCTAAAATTTTCAGTTTATTGATCGCCATTATCAGTGTTGCCAGTGTATGAAAGAGAGACTACCATAAATAAGTGGTAAATTATTATTAAGTGCATCATACACGATCCCACATGCTGGGTGCATCGAAGAATTTCTCAGATTTCCCGAATTTATTTTTATGATTTCCTGAAAATATGGATATTTGTATACTGTGGATAGCAGCAACAAAAAGAATTAATTAGGTTGCTAAAAGTTATTCCCGAATGCTTAAATATTCAGAAATAACGTAAGCGCTCAAGTAATTCGTCCAAGGCTGCGCAGGACGTATTCATTCGTTATTTATAGGCACAATGGTCATTGTACATTTAATCGTGCTTTTACTATATGCATGTTGTTTAAATATATGTATGTATGTTGTTGGTTACAATTTATTGGTAAATTTGTCTGAATTATAAATAAATCGTTGAATAGTTTGTTTCATTTGTCCCCCTATTATGTACCTATCTCGTTTGACAACTAAAGTGAAGATCAATAAAGCAAAGTGACTATTAAATAACTATCAAATGATTCATTTGGCATTGCCTAACTTGAATCACCAATAAATACCAAACACACTTCACGTCAGTAGACATCAAAGTTTGGTGGACAACTGAAGCTTGATAGTCACTTTGCTTTATTGATCATCACTTTTTTTTTTGTAGGAATAGTACTGTTTCACCGGACAAGAGGGCGAGCGCTTAAAGCGCTCCAGCCAGAAAGGTTTGGGTAGCGACTAGCACAAGGGCACCTCAGGGAGGCACGGCCTCGGCTTGGGCTGCCGCTTAGAGAAAATGAGTTTACCACCGGTTCACAACGCGCCCCCGCTGAGAAGAACCGGCAAGAAACTCAGCGAGGGGATGCATGTCGAGGTCGCATGCGTACGGATCCCTTCGGCCTCGCCGGCGAGACCGGTGTCTGTGTGTTGATGTGTTTACGACTCTTGACATCGTTGTCGGTGTTGGTGTTGGTGTTGTGTCATGGTCCAGGAGGACGGACATCGGGTCGGGTGGGTCGAGCAGTACATGCCGCGGACGGCGGCGATGTACGGCTGTTCGACGATCTGAGGGACCTGGCCGCTGCCCAATAGGACATGGGTTCGATTCCGAAGGATTCCGAACAATTGTCTGGGTGTTATTTATCTATTTAAATATGTATTTATACAGTTTACAAGTATTTGTAATCATTTATCTGGTTAGCTTACTAAAGGATCTGCGTAGATTGATATCAGGTGGTCATTGGTCATGCGTAGATTGTCCCAAGATACTAGTACTATAGATTTGTATATTGGAGAAATTTACTAAAACCACAGACATATAAAAGTTCCATTTATATGTCTGTGACTAAAACTAACCCGGTAAATGGCCATAGTATGTATTATATTAAGTTATAAGAAAGCCAATTTTTGCCTACCTCTCTGGGAAATAGCATATTATTGTTTTTATCTCTTAACTTTTTTGTATGAGGCTAAAAATTATCTACAGCTCTTAGCCACTTTAATCACCACGTGATATCACCCAGGTGAACAATGTGGAATAGACCTTAGCTACAGCATATATGATATTAAGTGTACATTCACTTTGTAGCCTCCGTCGTGGGTTCGAATCCTGCAACAAATTTGAGTAGTTGTTCCTTACTAGCTAGGACAATGCAGGCCGATGACCTGATTGTCTGTAAAGTAAGATGATCCATGTGTCGGGATTTGCGATAGGACGTATGCCCGACTCCTGTCCGTCAAATTAAAACACCGAGCTTTGGTAATAAACACTTATAATCAAATTGAGAGAGAACAACTTATAATACAGTGGAGTAATCGTAATAATTAAAACATGTCTCTGCCATAGATACTAGCGCGCTGTCATCTTTTTGACAGCCCCTTTGGCGTTCCGAAACCGTGATCCGAGATACGCCACACAATGTCGGATGGGCATGTAAAAAGTCGGTCCTGCGCTTAACTGCTCCCCAGTCGTGTCGGTCTTCCGTCCCATCGGATTATGAGAGGTACCTATTATATAAAGGAAGAGAGTGCACTTGTGTCTACGGAAGCACTTGTGCACTATAATATCTCCTGCGTACATGGCTGATCTTGTGAAAGATTGGCCGCTGTGGTCGTTTCGGCTAGGAGAACATTATTATAACAATCACTTTCGTACTTTTTGCAGACTGTCATAGATTAAGACGATATAATGTAAGAAAAGTAAATGTTGTGTCAAAAAAGTGGTTTTTGGTTAGGAAAGAAAATATAATTTACAACAACCTCCGTATGTGCTTTACACAAAGGGTAAAATTTCCCTTACGTGGCAACTCTAAATTTAGTATGTACTTATTTTTCTGTCCTTATCGGCGGCACGCTTGGTATATGTCTGTATTATATTCTGTCTACGACCTAGGTCAACAATGGAGCCCAAACTCCAAATACTTGATTGAGGCATACGCTATCCCTATCATTGAGGTCCGATGTGTGGTTCATGTTATAATTGAAATTACCCGAGAAATGGATACCCTAATATAGAAATGCTTTACTTACACATCAAAATAATGTTTTCCACCCGAAAACTTAAAATACGATGACAATCATGTCTAATAAAAAAAATTATTGGTACTGTTCTGCGAGTTCGATTAGAATAATGCTCTATTGTGTTTTCGCCAATTATACTCAAATGCAATTTTAATTACCGATTTTAAGGGTTCGTATTTTGTGGCAACACTGTAGCTTATTGTCAGCATGAAACTGTCTGTCATTTAAATCGATCAAACATTTAAATACCATAATTTCCCGATAAAGTGAATTAAAATCATAAAAATGGTGATAAAATGTGCAGTACTTGGTTGCAAAAATATGTTGTATCCAGTATTTAATACCGAATATCACTCGTAAGTGTGATTTTGTTCAATAGTTACCTACCGATGATCCCTGTGCATTATTCACCATATTTTCGATCAGTTCTTCTTTCGATAGGCACATAACACGTTTTCAGTTCGTTTGTTAGTATTGGGTTTAAGTTTCTATTTGTACTTTTTTTTATTTTTTTATTTTGTACTTCAAATAAATTTATTGAAACAAAATATTTACAGTTTATTTACAAACATGTACACTTAAACTAGGTAAAAAACTTCCTCGAAGTTGTCGCCGCACTGGGAGGGAAGGGTACCTAAAAGACTGGCGGCATTGCCCCTTTGTATGGCCAAGCTGGCATAAAAACATTGGCAGAAAAAGCTACCAGCCCGGCGGTCTCCTGAGACTTCGATAAGTTTGTACTTGAATTATTCATTTATTTAATTATTCATTTATTTCATTTATTTCAATTATTTATTTCAATTTGTACTTGAATTATTTAATTTTAAAATATTTCACATTGTTTTAATAGAGTAACCATGGTAAAGATTTTTTGAAGACTTTCCGTTTTGGGGATTCTATAACCGCCACTTTATGATCAAAAAATAAACGATGTATTTAGTTCAAAGGATTGATATTGAAAACATATTGTATGTTCATTAATTTTACAAGTGTGTAGGTATGTAGGTTAAGTTTAGGTACAGTTAGTTTTGTAACTTATTAGATACATATTATTAAAATCATATTTATTCTTGTCGCCTCCTAGTCCTGTCGCGTCTAGTAGCCTCCGTGGCGCAGTGGGAAATCGCTTGCTTGCATACCGGGGGCCGCAGGTTCGAATCCTGCGGGGAGCAACAACTTTGTGTAGTTGTTCCTCACTGGCTAGGATAATGCAGGCCGGTCATCTGATTGTCTGTAAATTAAGATGATCCATGCGTCGGATAGGCATGTAAAGTACACTTGTGCACTTGTGTCTACGCAAGCATTTGTGCACTGGATGATGGCTGATCTTGCGAAAGATTAGCCGCTGTGGTTGGATTGGCCGTATCGGCGAGAGTACCTATATCATTCCATAAATATACATACTGTTTTATTTAGCCCTGGTCAATATTAATACATTTTTTATTTTCTTGTAGATTTCCTAAAAATATTGAGTGAAGGAATGTACCTATGACTATCCATTGTCCCATTGGAAAATAAATTTGATGAAGCTGCAATGATCTGCTGTTGGTCCAATGGAAAACTAAATTTACCGCGAATGCTTTTTCTTTCGTCTAATGTGTAGGTTAAAAGGTGTTTTAGTTGTTTGCATATAATGCAAATTGCTATTCAGTATCTTGTGATTAATCGGAGATCGTTAAACGTACTGAATAAATGATTTTATAACACAATATTTATTTTAATCACAACTTCATATGCTTTTATTTTCACAACCATTAGCTTATTATCTATCCCTTGATTTTCTGTAAAGTAAGATGCTCCATGCGTAAGATGAGCATGTAAAATGTTGATCTTGCACCTGGTCTCTCCCCGGTTGTGTCGGTTTTTCATCCCATCGTATTTTGAGAGGTAAACGGAAGAGAGAGAGAGAGTGCAGTTGTGTCTACGCAAGCACTTGCGCACTATAATATATTTTGCGTAGACTGAGATTTTTCAAAATACCCACTGTGGTCATATCGGCCAGAAGGAGGTCCTTATTTATTTATCATCTGTTTCCCTATCAATCACAGTTTGTTCTTCTTGTTCACAGTTCTTCCGTATTTGGGCTGCTCCAACCCATAATCAGACTGATTAAGCAACTAGACATATTTAATCGGTTTAAACTTAAAGCATAAACAAGCCAAGTAAGTCGTATTATGCGACGAAGTTAAAAAGATGTCCTGATTTTTCATGAAACATTAAGGTTGCCGTCTTAACCCTTCGGGCCCGGGTGATACGTATTTGTATCATGACATAACGCACCGCAATGACTCCCTCAGGCCCGGGTGATACGTATTTGTATCATGCGCCGTTGACGGAATTCACATTTTTTTTTTCATGGTAGAAATTTAATTTTTGTATGGGAACCCTATGCTTTATGGTTACATCATAGTATCATCTTTAAAATAGACCCGTTATTCATTAGTTCTTTTGACATTTTAAGTCATAAATTCAGTTACGAAAGTCGGCTGGTCTCGGTCGGACGGAGTAAAAGTTGTGGTCACGGAATGTTAGTTTTAAATCGTAAGTATTCTTTTATTTCAGGTGAAATGTTTTATTTTTTTGTTTTAACGTAATAATAAAGCTGTGTAGAGGGTAGTTAGTGCGTATTTTGTCAAAATATTGTATATTTTCGAACTGAAAAAACAAAAAAAAACACCATAGGTGATTTTTTTGTTTGTTTGTTTACTTTTGGTATAATTCCGTTATTATTTGTAATGTAATTGTTGTAAATACATCGTAATTACATCATAACGATAATAACTCAAAGATAAAGTCATAAAATCCAATCTAACTATCGAAAATTTTGCATACCATGACGTCATATCGCGCAGTGACGTCATTTTTTAAAAAAATTGAGTTCATTTCGACTTTTTGGTAGTGTTTTGTTTAAAACTTGTAAAAAAGGAGTTTGGATGCAAAGAATGGATCTTTCTTAGTGCCTGAGTCAATATTCTAAACTCAAAATCGAATTCAAAAATAGGTAAAATCAGCTTTGCCAAAAAATCACCTATTTTAGACTTTCCCTTTAAAAAATCGATATTTATAACTCTAAAAAAGCATATACTGGATAGCTTATACTTGTCTCAATAGAACTCTGTTTACAGAACGCAAATTGGTTAAGTGGTTGTGTTTATATAACGTTCGTAAGTTGAAACCACGGCGGGCCGCCGAATAACATAAACAATTACGTCATCACAAAACGTGCGCGCGCGAAAAGCGGCCGGGCCTTACCGGGCCCGAAGGGTTAAAAAGAGAGATCCGACCTCAATGAAAGGGATAGCGTTGACCTCAGGCATGTATTTGGGAGTGTTTCCTCCACTTTGACCCTAATAGCTTCATGTCCCTAATACCACGGCTATAAATCTCGGTACTTCTATTCCTCGCATTATCTATAGGAATTGTAGCTATCCATTTTGACAGTTTCCCTCCTCCCTCCTTCATTCCCTTAGAGAAAGAAAACAATAGAGAGCTGGCACTTTCTTTCTCATTCGCGCAAGAAAAGGATGCATTTATATATATTATAGTTGATAGAAAGAAACAGAGCATATGATTTTTTGTCCCTCAGCGTGTGTTCAAAATCTGGCGCACCTACGGTGCGTTTTCTTCGAGTACTTATGAAATTTTCTAGTTCACGACCTAGCTTTGGAGTTTTAAATTGAATTGCATTATGAAATATCGTTTATACTACATAATAGTAGCTTTTGAATTAATATCCATAACGTGTGTTAAGTGTACGAATGATTATTTTCCGTTATTTTCTGTCCTTATCGGCGGCACGCTAGCTAGATGTCTTGTTATATTCTGTCTACGTTCATTCCTCTGTCATCTGTATTATAGACGTCATATTTTATTTTACTGACAGAAAACTATGTGGACGCCAGGGCTGCCAGATTAGGCGATTTATCGCCATTTAGGCTACCTTAGAGAGTCAAATGGCGACCAAAAAATCCAATCGGCTACCAGTAGCCATTTATGCTACCCAGAAAAAAGGAACGGGCGCTTTAGGCTACTTCAGGATTACCTTAAAATTTAATAAATTCTTGTTAATTGTATGTTTCGACAAACGTAATATGTACTACATCTAACGTTCTTTCGTCACTGAGGAAAGAAGTCTGCAGAATCCTCAGGTTCTTGCCATGCTACTTGCTATCTTCTATGCGATTGACAGGCTTGTTGGTCTAGTGGTTAGACAGCCTGGCCGCTAGCCAATAGGTCGTGGGTCGCGTTTACATGTCTGGGTATTTTTTGTATGTAGATATGTATTAACAAAAAAAAAGAAAGTAAGTATTATATTTGGTATAGCGTTTCCGCAACTCCACAACAAAGCGCGTATTTTGTGTGTGGAGTAAGTATTATAATCAGTTGTCTGGTTTCCATAGTACAAGCTCTGCCTAGTTTGAGATTAGATGACCGTGCGTGGATTGTCCTTAAAAAAATCTATCCTTGTCTAGAGCTGCCGCAATGAGACGTCACGAATTGATGGCAACGGTTCTGTATTCACAACAACGTTCCAATCCATACCCGGTCGAGTTAACTTGTACCTTGCGGCGAATACGTTCTAAACCAGCGAGCTGCAAAGTTGCCGAAAAGCTCGAAAAAGCGAGCTTGTGTCAATTTAAGTTACTCATTTCAACTCGCTGTATGACAGAGCCGGTTACATATTTTTTTAGTGTGTTCTCTTTTTTCGGCTAAATATACTTAGCTCAAAATGTTAGGCGAATTAGGTCAAGGAAAAATATATTATAGGCGATTTAGGCTACTCGGTAGGCAAAATTAGGCGAATTGAGTTAGCAGACATCTGGCTACCCTGGTGGACGCCATTGGCCGTCACTTTTGGCGGGAAGTCAAATAAGGCGGCAACTTAAATTTCCACTCCCGAGTTTAAAATTATTTTTTTGCACTTATTCGACTGATACCTACTCGTTTTATATCGCAAAATATTCTGGGCATAGCGTCCCTCAATATGAGTCCCCACAGCGACGGTGAAGGTGTGTTCCGTCCTAGCCCGGCCACAGTGCCAAATAAGGTCATGGTTATGGCAGTAGACTGTACGGATGTGTACTACTTGGTACGCGAGAGGAAAAAATTAGTACCTTATTATTTCACGAGTTATAAAGGATTTCTTGTGGCCCGGCTACAACGTGTTCGTCCCAGCCCGGCCACGCCTAGATCTCCATAAATCCACTATTCTCATACATTAATCATGTCAAAGATTAATGTACGCCTAGTGTACCATATAGTACGCCTTTTATTTGTTACAAATGAGCCTGTATACCAATTTAATAACCACTTCAATTTTGTGACTCCAAATCCTGAAATAAATATCACAGCAATAAAGCTTAACTTAACAATTTATTACCTAGTCAATTTTTGTAGGCGCCTAGTTCGGTGTTCATACTTCATTAGGTATATATTTTAAAACTAAAATTTAGATTATATTGATTTATTTGATTTACAACTTGCTTCTAAACAAACTTTGTAGTCGATTATAGTTTAAATAATAATAAATTGTAGGTAGTTCGGAATAATGAGAGAAGACTGAAAATCAAACATAGATTGTTTGCCTTATAACACTTTTATCTTATTAGATATATTTAAATATAGTTACAATAAATAATAGAGCCATCTTCTGTTTTTGTTTGGAAGCAAGTTGAAATATTAGTTTGAAATCAACATGAACATGAACTATGCACACCGAACTAGGCGCCTACAAAAAATGACTAGATAATAAGTTGTTAAGTTAAGGTTTATTGCTGTGATATTTATGGCAGGATTTGGAGTCGCAAAATTGAAGTGGTTATTAAATTGTTATACAGGCTTATTTGTAACAAATAAAAGGCGTACTATATGGTACACTAGGCGTACATTAATCTCTGACATGATTAATGTATGAGAATAGTGGATTTATGGAGATCTAGGCGTGGCCGGGCTGGGACGAACACGTTGTAGCCGGGCCACAAGAAATCCTTTATAACTCGTGAAATAATAAGGTACTATTTTTTTCCTCTCGCGTACCAAGTAGTACACATCCGTACAGTCTACTGCCATAACCATGACCTTATTTGGCACTGTGGCCGGGCTAGGACGGAACACACACGGTGAAGATCCTGGAGATGGTAAAAAGAAAAGAAAATTTCAAGCGATTTCTGGCGGCGAAAAAGAGAAGTATAACATTTTTACTAAACTACAAACGAACTATAAAAGATTATTTATTGAAAATGGCAGCAATGAGTTTGTCGTTTTCGTAGAGTCAAGCGAACAGGAAAAATTAGGTAACAAAAACCCGATTACCCTTACAAAGATACTTACTGACAGTGTTATAGGCATTGTGGGCGTTCACCGAGTAAACGCCAATAAAATAGGAATAATATTTAAAAAGGCAGCTGCTGCCAACAATTTTCTTAAAATGGAAGAATTTTTGAACAAAAATAAAATGAGAGCATTTATCCCATCTTATTTAACTGAGAGAGTTGGTGTGATAAGATATGTACCCAAGGACCTATCCAATGAAACGATTTATAAGAATATTGTTTGTGATACCGAAGTCATATCAGTAAAACGTTTTATGAAAAAGGTTGATGGAAAACTTGTACCATTAAACACAGTTGCAGTTACCTTTGCCTCAACCAATTTGCCCCAATATGCTTATATTAAACTTTACAGATATGAAGTACACACTTACATTGCTCCACTTCTGCAATGCTATAAATGTTTAAAATTTAACCACTCCGCTAAAGTGTGCAGGGGTGAACAAAATTGTTCTTCATGTGCTGGACGTCACTCATACAAAGAATGTGATGTTGAAGAGATAGTTTGTATAAACTGCAGCGGCAATCACTTGGCTGTGTCAAGAGATTGCCCTGTGAAGCAAAAGAAAATGGAGGAAAAAAAGAAGAAGTCGCTTCAACAATCATATGCCACTGTTGTGAGTACACCCGCACCGCCACCAGTTAGTGAAACTTCCTTCCCACCATTGCCTAGCAAACCTTTAAAAAATAGCGATAATTTTAATATAAAGCAACTTGCCGAAAACGATATTATAATAAATGCAATAGTAAAATCTCTCGTAGCCCTTGGCAATATGTCCAGTACCCCTCTTACTACTAAGAAAATAAAAGAAATATTTTTATCTAATTTAATTTAATGGATAGTTACCTAAATATATTACAATTCAATATACAAAGTTTACAGAGCAAAAAAGCCTTATTACAAAACTTATTAATAGAAAAAAATATTGATATATGTCTTATAAATGAAACTTGGCTTAAGTCTACTTCTATTATTCCTCATTTTCCTCAATATAATTTTATTTACAAAAATTCTAATAACCCCCATAATGGTGTTGGTATTTTAATCAAACAAAACTTAAGATACTCTATAATTTCTACAGTTTTTTATGAATCCGTTCAAAACATATGCATCTCAGTAGAAACAGTTTCTGGTCCTTTAGCTATAGTTTGTGTATATTGTCCTCCTAATAATAGACTGGACACAACAAAGTTGAAAACCCTTATAAATACTATACCTAAACCATGCGTTATAATGGGAGATTTTAATGCACATCATATTGCGTTTGGATGTAATAGTGATAACAACAAAGGAAGAAACTTATATAACATAATAGACCAATATGATTTGTGCATTTTAAATGATGGTTCATCCACAACTGTCCCATATCCTAATAGACAGTCCTCAGCTATAGATCTGGCTTTAGTTAGTCCTTCCATTGCTCACTTATGTAACTGGTATGTACATGATGATCCTATGGGTAGTTATCATCTTCCAACATTGCTAGAAATTAATATTCTTCCATCCACATATGAGTCGTCTGCTGTAAATAAAGATAAATATATTTATAATAAAGCAGACTGGAATGCATATTATACCTTGTCTGAGACTTGCTTTTCTGAGTTACATTTAAATAGTAATGATAGTGCTATAAACTTGTATGATAACTTTGTAAATACATTAAATGATTTAAGAGACAAAACTATACCTAAGCAACATACAAAACCCAGAACTTGTATATCTAGAAAACCAGTTCCATGGTGGAATCAGGAGTGTACTGACGCTATACTAAATCAAAAGATGCATTAAAAGACTACTTCTCCGAACCCACCATAGAAAATTGGATAAAATACAAGAAGTTAGATGCCAATAAAAAAAGATTATTAAAACAAGAATGCACTACCTCTTGGCATAACTTATGTGGTAGTTTTAATAGATTAACACCTATTTCACGAATATGGCAATATATTAAAAAATTTAAAAGAATAGGTGAGAGTGCTCAGAACAAAAATATGAATGAGGAGTGGATTCCAAGATTCTTAGATAAGTTATCAGATTCAACTCGTACTGATCAAGAAAAACTTGCTAATTTCTTTGAAAATGCTACAGAAACAGACAATAATCACTTTCTTAACAATAATTTCACCTTAGATGAGTTAAGAGTATCATTAAAAAGTAGAAAAGACACTACACCAGGATTGGACAACATACCTTACATATTAATTAAAAAAATACATTTGAATGCACAAATCATATTACTCAATATATATAATAGTTTATGGCAAGAGTTAATAATTCCTGAATCTTGGAAAACCCAATGTGTAATACCAATTTTAAAACCAGACAAGCCCATTAATGATGCCAATTCATATAGACCTATTTCATTATCGTCTTGTTTAGGTAAAATTTTTGAAAACATGTTAAAGTTGCGATTAGATTATTTTGCTGAATCGAATAAATTAATACCTGATGCACAGTTTGGGTTTAGAAAAGGTAGAAGTTGCTCTGAAAGCTTTGTATCATTGATATCCGATATAAAAAAGGTTAAGCTTACTGCTTAGTCATTCTAATATGATCTGTGTATTTCTTGATGTGAAGGGTGCTTTTGACAATGTCAATATCGAGGGCCTTATTCAAATATTAAGCAATATTGGTTTTGTGTATTTCTTGATGTGAAGGGTGCTTTTGACAATGTCAATATCGAGGGCCTTATTCAAATATTAAGCAATATTGGTTTACCCAGGCATAATCTAAAATGGATATATAACTTTCTTAGCAATAGAACTATATTTGTTAAATACAATGATCAGTTACATGGGCCTAAAACAGCTAATAAAGGTACCATGCAAGGGGCGACATTATCTCCTCTTCTATACAATTTGTATACTTCCGAAATATTAAAATATGTAGATACAACAAATATTAACATATTGCAGTTTGCCGATGACTTACTTTTGTACAGCATTGATCAAAACATTCAAACAGCAGTAAACAATATGAATACCGCTCTTAACCAATTGTTCTGTTATTATCATAATACTCTCAAATTAGACATTAGTCCAGAAAAAAGTGCAGTTTTAATTATAAGTAGAAATCCAGATCAAACAAACAGTCAAATACTTTATGATAATACTGAGATCCCTATTGTAAAACAACATAAATTTCTTGGAGTGATCATTGATAATAAGCTTAAATTTGATGAACATATTAAGCATATTTGCAAAAAGGCTTTGAAAGGTATAAATATTTTGAGACATCTTGCAGGTACCTTTTGGGGAGCCGATCATAAAACAATGAGTATGCTGTACAAAAGTATTGTCCGAAGTCACTTTGACTATAGCAGCCTAGCATACATGAATGTCAATAGCACCCTTCTTAAAAAATTAGATGTAATTCAAAACATTGGACTAAGACTTATTTGTGGAGCAATGCGCTCAACTCCTATTAATTCATTAGAAATAGAAACATGCATACCTCCTCTGGCATTGCGTAGACTGCAGTTGGCAGAGAGATTTTATTTAAAAGTTCTTTCCATGGGCAATAGTCCTCTGCATGACAAGCTGACTCTACATCCAGATATCTCTCAGTCAATTTCATCCACCATAGTGTCAGCATCTTCAATTATTGACAGAACATTGCCTGAAATGTCAACAATTTTTAGACACATTAAAAACAATGCTGAAAATATAAAAGTATATAATATTTGGCCACTATACAGCTGTACATACAAGGGACTGGTTAACAGTTCATCAAAATTTTATCTTGATAAAGTACATAACAAAACTGATTTTGAACAGTTTAAAAATGAAAAAAGTAATTATCACTATATATACACTGATGGTTCTAAAAGTAATTGTGTTACAGCAGCATTCTATGATCCAAAATTTGATTATAAAAAATGTATAAAGTTAAACAATGTATGTAATATCTTCACAGCTGAGAGCTATGCCATTTATTGTGCATTGCACTATGTATATATAAATTTTACTGTAAATAATGTACATAACATTTTGATAGTATCAGATTCTAAGAGTGTCCTTTCTGCAATAGCTAATGTAAATATGTCATTTAAGTTAAATTATATTATTTATAATATTAGAAATTTGTTATGGCAGCTAGTTATAGGAAAAAATTTCAATGTAGAGTTTGTATGGGTGCCTTCACACAGTGGTATTTATGAAAATGAAGTTGTTGATACAATAACTCGTATGAGTCATGATGAAGATGAGTCGGAGACACTCAAGGTTCCATTTACGGATTATTATACCTGCTATAAGACTACGAACAAGGAATTGTGGAAGCAATGCTGGAATATTACACTTGAAACGAAAGGCAAGTGGTATGCAGAAATACAAAGAGAAATACCTTCAAAGCCATGGTATCATGAGTTCAAGTACACTGATAGAAAGTTTATCACAACGATATCTCGCATGCGAATGGGACATTGCTTAACGCCAGCTCACTTGAACCGATTACATATAGTCAATAGTAGCCGATGTACTTACTGCTGACAAGAAGAAAACGCCGATTTGGATCATATAATTTTAAAATAGCGGTGTGTAACTCAGGAGTGAGTGAGAAAAAAGATTTGTTACATTGGACAAATGACAATCACTCCATATATCACCTCTTCTTCAAATATATCATTATATCTTTATATATCTTTAACTTTATGATTTATTTGAGATCTATTGGAGCATGAATGAGACGGTTGATTTATGAAATACGACGAGTGAGAGGGATAGAAAAGGCACGCGATCGTGTACCGTAGCGAGCGTATGACGCATGCGTCGGGATCGGGATAGGTGAGTGATTGGATAGAACTGAGTGATCGGTGAAAGAGCTAAATATAAAATAATAGATATAATTTCTAAGCACGTTGTAATAAGGTGCATTTTGAGATGAAATGAAATGGGCCTCAAGCACGGCCGCTTATCGCGCGCGCACGTCTTGTGAATGCCTAATTGTTTATGTATGTTGTCGGTGCGCCGTGATATCAAATTACAAGCATTATATAAACACAACCACTTAACCGATTTGCGTTCTGTAAACAGAGTTCTACTGAGACAAGTATTAGAAGTATTGAATATGCAGTATATGCTTTTTTAGAGTTATAAATATCGATTTTTCAAAGGGAAAGTCTAAAATAGGTGTTTTTTTTGGCAAAGCTGATTTTACCCATTTTTGAATTCGATTTTGAGGGTAAAATATTGACTCAGGTACTAAGAAAGATCCATTCTTTGCATCCAAACTCCTTTTCATACTAGTTTTGAACAAAAATCTGCCAAAAAATCGAAATGACATCAACATTTTTTTCAGCGGACGTTATTACGCGTTATGACGTCACAGCATTCAAAATTTTTGATAATTATATTGGATTTTATGAATTCATCTTCGAGTTATTATCGTTATAATGTAATTACGATGTATTTACAACAATTACATTACAAATAATAACGAAAATATATCAATCCAATATTTTGACAAAATACGCACTAACTACCCTCTACACAGAATTATTATTACGTTATAACAAATAAATAAAACAATACAATATCGGAACTTGTTATTTTCTGTGCGTGTATTGCATATTTAAAGAAATAAATAATAATAATAACTTTGTAATGAACTGAATTATAAAGCTAGTATATTACCTAAAGAAACTTTACAAATCCCATTGAAATTATATCTTTCGATCAACGGTAGAACTTCAGATATAAAGAGTTAATAGATTTATAATGAAATCGTATCTTCCGAGCAACTGATATATTGGTGATATAATGATATATAAGATTGATATATATCTCTTCCAGGAACGGATATATATATATCACCTTTCATTTAAATGATTTATTTCGCGCATGTCTATTTTAAAATGTCCAGCTTTCAAAATCCAACGATTAATTTTAGTGAGTGACATTTGTGACAGTGTCAGTGAACTGAGTGATGAACGTGTACCCCGCCGCGTTCAGGAATTACTATCGAATTCAGATTATTTTGCACCGCTATTTAAGTTTATTTGTAGCACTGTTGAAAAGATTTAATTGTTATTTAGTTTAGTAGTTTAGTTACTTTATTTGTTATTTTTACTTTGTATATTTTTTGTTTATTTTTAAAGTTAGAATTGTTTTCCTTTCTTTTTTTTTGTCACTTCGTTGATCTATGATGTATTAATACTTAACTGTTTGATCTATGATGTATTAATATTACTTAACTTTACACATAATTTTATTATAAGATGTAAAATGTATGCGACTGAAGGACTCTGTATCCATGGTCATGAATAAATATTATTAAAAAAAAAAAAAAAACCATTGGCCGCCATCTATCGCCATTGTAATTTTACCAAGTTCGTTGTTTATTGTAATTTTATAATTTTGTACATATTATTGAATGTGTTCCAACTTTCATTACGTTATCTAAGAGCTGTGTCCTGAATTGTGGTTGTAGCAGTAAGGACGGCAATCAATTTAAGGTTTTTCCCTAAGATTGTAATATGCAGGACTGTAACATATAAACATGAACTGTGGAAGGATATTCTTCACGGAAAAGTCCATTGCCTCATACCAGTGAGGTCTCCTCTCGTGTTGAATCGTACCCTACGTTATTTTTGGCTTACGAAATCAACAAATGCACTCCTTAGACAATGCACACTGACCATAATGGTAAGTACCTTGTCACGAATATTTTTTCATACTTTTCATCAAAATTCTACTTAATTTTAAATTAAAATCTAGGTACTACATCATGCACTATAGGAATTAACATTTATAACATTAGTTTTGTAAATTTAACACAGGTGTCTTGTATTCACACATTGTTGTACCTAATTTGTCCTCATTTACTTCTCTACAAGTGATGCTAATTATGTGCTGTAGTAGGACAGTTCCATACTATTAGGCCAGGCTAATAAAGCTGTAACTGCTGAAAACTAATTAGTGTAAAAATAATTAACTGGAATTATTCACTTCTTCACTAGGTTCTCTTCTCTTTCTGGTAATTGTCTGTGTCATACAAAATGCTAAAGCATGTCACTTTTTGTTTCAGTTGGAATTGCCAAACACTGCGATGATCCCTTTGATGCTGTTAGTGATGCCAATTTATCGGACAAGCAAACATATCTCTGAAAAGCTGTGACAAGCCACATCTTGGCAAAGGCATTAACCCATTCTTTATTAATATACAATAACAAGCCACTATTATAAATGCAGACAGTTTAACAAACAAATTAATTAACGAAAAACTACCCGAAGACACATCCTGACTTAAAAGTATTAACCTTATTTTGTATATTTTTGTATTTTTTTTAATATGTAATAAATGTAATTTAAATTATGTATTGTATCTTATTCTAAACCTGAATATGAAATAATAAAGGAAAATGGAATAGGAATATGAAAAGGAAAATGGAATAGGAATATGAAAAGTAAAGCTGCTTAAAAGGCTAGTTTCCAAATTTTTTTTTAAACTGGGCGTAAAGTCCTGACCCACGGTACATGATATGAGCGCAAGAATCTTATAATATCCTTGTATGAGCGTATAAATTTAAAAAAAATTAGACGTCCTATTCTATTACTGCAAATCCGTAATTTTCTTAGTGGGCAGCACAGAGTACATTAATATGGCAGTTCACCGTCTGAATCCATGGTCTGAATCTGATGCGTAGCATCCCTAATACGTCCTGTGAATACGTCTGTGCCATGGAAGTAATAAGTACTACGTACAACAGGAATGAGCTCTATCTGTGCATCTTGCAGCTAAAATAAAGAAAATAAAACCTTATGCTAAGGTCGTAAGAGTCTTGTTGCGCGCAAAATAAAAATGAAACCGAGTGAGATGGCAACCACTGAACGCTGTGTCCCGTTCTAACAGTGACTTAGAGTTGCCAGAGTTAAGTTGATTTCAATCCTTTCGTTGTTAGTAGAAAAATATGCGATTGATGTAATGTAATGAAGTAAAAACATTTACTTCTAAAATGTTTCTCAATATAAATAATAATTTATTACCGGCATGTTAAAGCAATATTATTTGTTGCTACGTGTAAAGCCTTAGTATCGCAAACATTTTGCGATAGGCGTATAGGTTTTCTTTTATTTGTATGAAATACGGACACCTGACCTGACAACCCCAAATGAAATCGCCGACTCAGACGTTAATGACGGAGAGTTTTTGATTTCGTGATATTTTTGAAGAATTTTAGTTAAAATGGGGAGAATTTGTGTCGTGGAGGCTTGCGGAAGCGAGTATTATCCTGATTGTGGTTTATCTTTTCACAGGTAAACATTTAAACATAATTTGTTAGTGAAGAATTACGGTGACCATGCATGACTATCCAATCCTAGTTCAAGAACAAATAATTGAAATACCTATGCATTTTTTATTCCTTCCTCTATTAAAATAACTTTATTTCAATTTCAGATTTCCTACAAACTACATACATTGTTAGATCCACCACATCCTCCTCAATCTATATTTGAAGATCCACATGATACTCGTATTCAATTGGTGAAGGCGTTAGCGAATTCACATCTCAATTTACGTTTAACTCATAATGCAAAATTAGAATCAATGAAACATTACAAGGAATAATCTGGGTTTGCTGCAGAAACTTCACAAGACTGTTTTATTTAGCAATGTCTGATTTAGAATTAAACTTAAATGTAAACTTAACTGTTTTTGAAGTGAAACTTCTTATGCGACTTCCAAAAATGTTATCACATAACGCGTTAAGCGTTAAATGAATCACCTTCATCGTGTGTGTGTGTGTGTGTGTGTGTGTGTGTAGTGTGTGTGTGTGTGTGTGTGAGTGAGTGAGTGAGTGAGTGAGGGACCGACCGACCGACCGACCGATCGACTGAGCGAGAATGAAGTTTCACTTCTTCCGCGCGGAGGGACTCCACGCACGCACATTTTTTTTCTTACCTAATTAGTTAAATATACCACAATAGGTAGCTTATCGTAATTTTATCTTAGTCCAGCTGCATGTCGTGTCCCACAAGGACCAGTAGGTAAGTACCTACCTATATGACGCGAATGTGAAAAGCAAGCCAAAACAGGAAATGTATAGTGCCGCAAAGGACAAGTTTATCATTAGCATCTTCGATTAAAATCCATCGGAAGCAATGATCTGCTGACGTCAGATAACAAATCATTTTTATAATGATTGTCCTTAAATCATATTTCAATATAGTCACCATCGCCAGAGAGGGATAAGAGGTACAGTTACTGAGCTCTCTTTCGGCTTCAATTTTGCGACAACTGCTCATTCCTGTTGTTCGTAGTACTTATTACTTCTATGGTCTGTGCCTAATACGTCTGTCTCTTGAGTAATAGCACAGTCTATAAACCAATACAGTCGTCCGACGAAGCCGTCTAGACAGGGCAATCGTGCGGGGTGTGAGGGGTGAGACGAGGGTAGGCGCGCCCGAGCTGCGTACGCTGCTGCCGCCCGAATTAGTTAGTAGCTCGGGACATAACTTTCAGGGCTAACGCGTATTAGTTTTAATTAACCGACTTCAAAAAAGGAGGAGGTTCTCAATTCGTCGTGTACGTATTTTTTTTTGTAAGCAGTTATAATGGTTTATCGTAAGTAACTGTGCTGTGTGAGAGAGATAATTATTATTTTACACATTTTCAATTCCAAAACGGCGGATTTTTTCTTTTATCCAAATAATTTTATTGGTGTAATTTTCGAGATTTCTCGGGGTGCTGATTACGAAAATGTCATCCATTTTCAAACCCAAAATGGCGGAATTATTCTTTTATCAAAAAAATGTTATTGGTGTCATTTTCGAGGTTTCTCGGGGTGCTGATTACGAAAATGGCATCCATTTTCAAATCCAAAATGGCGGATTTTTTCTTTTATCAAAAAAATGTTACTGGTGTCATTTTCGAGGTTTCTCGAGGTGCTGATTACGAAAATGGCATCCATTTTCAAATCGAAAATAATAATAATAATAATATCCTGGGACAATTCACACACGCTCATCTGATCCCAAACTAGGCACAGCCTGTACTATGGAATTCAGACAACTGATACTAATACCTATATACTTTTTTTTTCTATATACATACTTATATAGATAAAACACCCAGACACTTGGTGGGAATCGAACCCACGACCTGTTGGGTAGCAGACAGGGTCACTAATCACTAGACCAACGGGCCCGTCAAAACTAAAATAACTGACATATTTTGTACATTTCATTAAAAGAAATTTTAAATCCAGTAAATATACAAACTGAAGATATTTTTCAGTTGGCTATTTATAATAAACGATTTGGAAATTTATTAATTAATTACAATATATTACATAACATTGTAAAACTCTATTTGTATTTGTCTCCACGAAATGCCTTTTTGTATTTCTTACTATGAAGAACTTCAATAAATAAAGTAAATAATTATAAACAAAGAAATTATTACCATCCTGTGCGCTAATAGAAATATAATTTACTTAGTATTTTAGTATAATATAATAAATAAGTAAATTATAAAAACAAAATGTGACAACCCTACGTGCTACGGAGTACGCCATGAAGCTATTAGGGTCAAAGTGGTGGAAACACTCCCAAATACATGCCTGAGGTCAACGCTATCCCTTTCATTGAGGTCGGATCTCTCTTTCTAAGAGGGCAACCTTAATGTTTCATGAAAAATCAGGACATCTTTTTAACTTCGTCGCATAATACGACTTACTTGGCTTGTTTACCAAGTGTCTGGGTGTTTTATCTATATAAGTATGTATTTACAAAAAAAAAAGTATATAAGTATTAGTATCAGTTGTCTGGTTTCCATAGTACAGGCTCTGCCTAGTTTGGGATCAGATGACCGTGTGTGAATTGTCCCAGGATATTATTATATTATTATTATGCTTTAAGTTTAAACCGATTAAATATGTCTAGTTGCTTAATCAGTCTGATTATGGGTTGGAGCAGCCCAAATACGGAAGAACTGTGTACAAGAAGAACAAACTGTGATTGATAGGGAAACAGATGATAAATAAATAAGGACCTCCATCTGGCCGATATGACCACAGTGGGTATTTTGAAAGATCTCAGTCTACGCAAAATATATTATAGTGCGCAAGTGCTTGCGTAGACACAACTGCACTCTCTCTCTCTCTCTCTCTCTTCCGTTTACCTCTCAAAATACGATGGGATGAAAAACCGACACGACCGGGGAGAGACCAGGTGCAGGATCAACATTTTACATGCCCATCTTACGCATGGAGCATCTTACTTTACAGAAAATCAAGGGATAAATAATAAGCTAATGGTTGTGAAAATAAAAGCATATGAAGTTATGTTATGATAAAAAAAATATTGTGCTATAAAATCATTTATTCAGTACGTTTAACGATCTCCGATTAATCACAAGATACTGAATAGCAATTAGCATTATATGCAAACAACTAAAACGCCTTTTAACCAACACATTAGACGATAGAAAAAGCATTCGCGGTAAATTTAGTTTTCCATTGGACCAACAGCAGATCATTGCAGCTTCATCAAATTTATTTTCCAATGGGACAATGGATAGTCATAGGTACATTCCTTCACTCAATATTTTTAGGAAATCTACAAGAAAATAAAAAATGTATTAATATTGACCAGGGGTAAATAAAACAGTATGTATATTTATGGAATGATATAGGTACTCTCGCCGATACGGCCAATCCAACCGCAGCGGCTAATCTTTCGCAAGATCAGCCATCATCCAGTGCACAAATGCTTGCGTAGACACAAGTGCACAAGTGTACTTTACATGCCTATCCGACGCATGGATCATCTTACTTTACAGACAATGACCGGCCTGCATTATCCTAGCCAGTGAGGAACAACTACACATAGTTGTTGCTCCCCGCAGGATTCGAACCTGCGACCCCCAGTATGCAAGCAAGCGGTTTCCCACTGCGCCACGGAGGCTACTAGACGCGACAGGACTAGGAGGCGACAAGAATAAATATGATTTTAATAATATGTATCTAATAAGTTACAAAACTAACTGTACCTAAACTTAACCTACATACCTACACACTTGTAAAATTAATGAACATACAATATGTTTTCAATATCAATCCTTTGAACTAAATACATCGTTTATTTTTTGATCATAAAGTGGCGGTAAAAAATCCCCAAAACGGAAAGTCTTCAAAAAATCTTTACCATGGTTACTCTATTAAAATAATGTGAAATATTTTAAAATTAAATAATTCAAGTACAAATTAATATAAACTTAAACCCAATACTAACAAACGAACTGAAAACGTGTTATGTGCCTATCGAAAGAAGAACTGATCGAAAATATGGTGCATAATGCACAGGGATCATCGGTAGGTAATTATTGAACAAAATCGCACTTACGAGTGATATTCGGTATTAAATACTGGATACAACATATTTTTGCAACCAAGTACTGCACATTTTATCACCATTTTTATGATTTTAATTCACTTTATCGTGAAATTATGGTATTTAAATGTTTGATCGATTTATATGACAGACAGTTTCATGCTGACAATAAGCGACAGTGTTGCCACAAAATACGAACCCTTAAAATCGGTAATTAAAATTGCATTTGATTATAATTGGCGAAAACACAATAGAGCATTATTCTAATCGAACTCGCAGAACAGTACCAATAATTTTTTTATTAGACATGATTGTCATCGTATTTTATGTTTTCGGGTGGAAAACATTCTTTTGATGTGTAAGTAAAGCATTTCTATATTAGGGTATCCATTTCTCGGGTAATTTCAATTATAACATGGACCACACATCGGACCTCAATGAAAGGGATAGCGTATGCCTCAATCAAGTATTTGGAGTTTGGGCTCCATTGTTGACCTACTAGCTTCATGGAGTACGCCATGCGGTGTCGGCTTTTACTCAAACATCAAAGGCGTCGAACTACTGTACTAATTTATATACTGTGGTAATAGTGTTCTGTGGTTCTGTGCGTCCACAGAGTACTTTGGTATATATAAAAATGTGTGCGTCTGTCTGTGGTGTTCGTTCTGTGGAGGCATCGCACATCGCACGCAATAATAAACAATCTATAAACGAAACATATTGAATTTTAATGATTTCGATAATCAAATCAATTGACCTGCTAAACCGAAAAGTTTAAGTACTGTGGGATTATACAAAAATATATTATAGCATCGAATTGAAGTCCTTCTCGTGTTTGATTCAAGTCGTATAAAAATGGAAAAAATATCTTTATGTCGTGTTTGCTTAAACTCTGATTTAAACGTTCATTACTTAATTGAAAATACACATCTCCAAGTAGTGTATGAAAAACTGACTGCGATGCCGGTATGTTGTGTTTGTTAGCCTAATTTCTATACTGTTCTTACGGGAACGCACTTCGACCTAATTGCATACTAGCCCTTAACTTACTGCTGAGTCTGAGAGATCCCACGATAGTACCAGCTTGGAGTTCTGGAGTAGGATAGGCTGCCCCCAGCCCCAATTGATAACCTATGTTATACACGAGTGTCGCAGCCTTATGTGTAGCTCTGACCCTTTCTTACCTTCACAGAATTTTCAAGTATCTATGGTACTGAACCACATTCTATCTATCTAGGTGGTTATTGGTACCAAAATGCCCCACGAGTGCAAGTGAAAGAAACTGTAAAGTAATCTTTACAGGAAATATTTTCAAAGAATACTTCTTTAACATTTGCTTATTATTATTATTTAGTAAGCACACTAGCAGCTTATAAAGCTGATGTGTGTGTATCATATTGCTTGAAGTATTTTTTCCAGTCTATTCTTGACAGCATCCAAGGTTGGAGCCATCACAATGTTTTCTGGTTTGTTCCATTCAGCTACAACACAGTTTGATAGAAAATGTTTCAAAGGTTTCCTTTTGGATGGTAATGGCCATAATTTCATAGGATGCCCACGAAGGTGGGTATTTTTATCCCATACATAGATGTCCTTTATACCTGGGACGTCATAGTGGTCAGTGAGGATTTTATATGTCTCTATTAAGTTTCCTCTCTGCCTTCGGAGCTCAAGTGTTGTAAGGCCTAATTGTTTCAAGTGCTCCTCATATGCTATTATAATAACAGTTTCTATACACAATAACAGATTGCTATAATCCCCACGCTCGGCAGGCATATTGGGGCTATGAGCATAGGTGGTAGGTAATCCAATAGACCGATGCTGCTGCCCATCTTTTCCCTTACTTGCCTCCTTAGAAGTCCATTGAGTATGGCGGCAACTCAACGGAGAGCCCAGGTGTCCCTCGTCATGTGCTTATGCAACAGCGCAGAGGTTATAGTGGGTAAGAATCCCACATACCCCGGTTGAGTCCCACAGCTCCTGGGGACGTTTTGCACGTTTCCCCCATGAAAAAAAAGGCTTGCTGCATAATATGATTTTTTATTTTTTTCAATGTTCCTGAATAATGGCTACAGATGTGCATTGTGATTAGTTTCAGACGAACGACATGAGACCACTGTTCGTGTGTTACATGTGCTACGCACAACTGAGAAATGCTAACAAATTCAGGGAAAAATGTCTGAAAGCTGAAGATCTCCTGACAGAGATGTTGAATAATTTAATTAACACTGATGAAAAGGTAACAGTTTTAAGACCATTCATTCTGCTATGGTTCCTGTTTTTTATTTTATATTTTGTATATTTATTTATAATATTTAATTATAATAATATTCTGGGAGAGTCATCTGATCCCAAACTAGGTGCACTATGGAAATTAGACAACTGATAGGTACTAATACTTATATTTTTTTTATGTACTTTAAAAGATAATTAAGACACCTGGTGGGAATCGAACCCACCACCTATTGGCTAGCGGCCAGGGTGGCTGACAACTAGACCAACAGGACTGTCAATTTAAATTATTGTTTATATTTTCTGTTTTGATTGCATGAATATTGTAAGATTAGATGTCAATCAGGGTATTCAAATTGAACAATAACTAAATATGAACAGTTATGTTCAAATAGTAAATAATAATAAAAATTGCATTTTTTTTTTAAAGAAAAGTATTGTAATCATTGATGATATTGTAAACCATAGATATGTTATACCCCTAATAATGCGCGCCAAAAATTGTGTCTCACTCATCGATATATTATTAAGACTATCTATCTATACTATAATAAAACTCAAACAGCACTTTTTCTGTACATTGTATATTTTTCCAAAATTTCTATGTGGGGATACTATACCATCGACATAGAGGCCAAAACAATTTTTTTGGAATTATTGTCTGTCTGTCTGTCTGTCTGTCTGTCGTTCTGTTTGTCCAGGTATCATTTGAAAACCCGTGGATGGATTTTGATAGGACTTTCACTGATGTGTTGTGTAGAAGTAGGGGTATAAATTGGTATATAAATCATCACGCTATGTTTCATAGGGGCTAAGCAGTGAAACATTACTTGCACATATTACCACGTAATTTCCTTTGTATGTGAATAGAATAATTATAAACTGATCAGGTAATCATTAAGATATCTATTATCACGCTATATACAATAGGGACTGAGCAGAGTTGAGCAGACATGAAATTTTAATGATACTCCCCAAGACCAGGTAGTGTGTAGGTATTGTATTACAGTCGCAACAATAAAAGCAAGATGCGAAAAACTTAGAACTTTCATTATCGAATATGATTAGACAGTAATTTACGATGTTAGCGTGATTTACATTATGAACAGCGCCATCTAACGGTGAAATTGAACATACAATCACTATAGAACTTTAATCTATAAATATAAAAGAAAGTCGTGTTAGTTACACTAATTATAACTCAAGAATGGCTGAACCGATTTGGCTGAAAATTGGTGGGGAGGTAGCTTAGAACCAGGAAACGGACATAGGATACTTTTTATCCCGGTAGGTTAAGGTTAAGCAACGTTAGGTAAGGTCATTAAATAGATGGGTGAACCGATTTGTATGATTTTTTTTGTGCATATCGGGTAGGTCTGAGAATAGGTCATAAAGTATATTTCATACCGCTAGGTTAAGGTTAAGCAACATAAGGCCAGGTCATTAAATTGATGGGTGAACTGATTTGTATGAAATTTTGTGTGCATTTCGGGTAGGTCTGAGAATAGGTCGTAAAGTATATTTCATGCCGCTAGGTTAAGGTTAAGCAACATAAGGCAAGGTCTTTAAATAGATGGGTGACCCGATATGTATGAAAATTTGCGGGTAGGTCTTAGAATAGGTTATAAAGTATATTTTATGCCGCTGATACCATGATTGACGAGGATATATAGAACGAGAGGAGGGTGCAAGAGAGGGAGAGGGGCGGTGTGAGTGATCGGAGGAGTTAGGTGGAGCAAGTTGGGAGAAGAGAGAGGAGGGAGAGGGTTCAGAGAGGACAACGGGGAGAGGAAGAGGGGAAGTGTGACGGGGACAGAAGCGGTAGGGGAGAGAAAGAGCATAGAATTAGATTTTTCTTATAAGAGAGAGAGAGATGGAGAGAGATAAATCAAGGGAGTAGGGAGAAAAGGGGAGCGAAATGTAATTATAGCGCGGGTGGAGCTGCGCGGGTCAGCTAGTACTTATAATAAAACTGTAACAGGTCCAATTCTGTACATTGAAGATATTTTGAAAATTATATTTGGAGGGCATTCTATAACCGATACTGAGGCAGAAAATGATTGTTTTTTAATTTTTGACTGTCTGTCTGTCTGTCTGTCTGCCTGTCTGTCTGTCTGTATCACGGCTGCGCATCACGCCGAAAGTACTGAATGGATTCAAATGAAACTTGGCATGATTTGAGATCTCACTACGAGGTAGGATACTTTTTATCACGTAATCTAGCACGGTTCTTTTGGGAGAGGGGATTAAAGTCAAAATGGGTACTTGGTTATACGCTTGGTCCGATTATATCAATTTTTCTTTATAATATAATAAATATTAGTAAGGGAACACTCATAGAGAGTTGTTATCAAGGTTTTGTAATCGATCGGGTTAAGCAACGTTAGGTAAGGTCATTAAATAGATGGGTGACCGTTTAACACCATTTGAACTAAACGGGTCCGTGCTTTGGAGAGCAAGTAAAAAGTGGGTCCCAGTTTTAACTGACTATAAAAAAGGAGGTTATGTATTCGATGCGAATGTCTGTTATTAAAAGTTTAGTTAACGTAAAAATAGCGCAGGCGGAGCTGCGTGGATCAGCTAGTTAAGACTATATTGATGGTCTCACTCATGTAATTATATTTTTTTCTCATATAAGTATAGTTATGGTATCCTTTCCTTATTTATTTACTTTGGTACTTTGTACATTTTCTAAATGCGTATGAAGGCATTTTACTTGATTTTCAAAGGCACACATCACATTCGTTACATTTTACCGATGCTTGTCTTACTGGCTTCCCCAAATTGGGTAAATTAGCAATTTACCCAATTTGAGTTAATTTCGTTGTATCACTTTTTGTGCATTAATGGCATATCTATTGTATAAAATATCATGGATTATAATGTAATGGTACTTATTATGCACCAGTTGGGTATTTTTAGTCTTCTGTATATGTATACAGCTTAAAAATCATTGCAGGTAGATGACAAAGTAACTCTAATAGACAAATTGAGTCTATGTTCACCGCTGTCTGTATCACCGGTTGTAACTGTATCCAGTACAGATGGCGATGGCACGGGGAGAAATGTAGAAGACGTAGATGTTAAACAGGAAATTACAGACGACCAAGATGTTGACGTGAAGGAAATGTGTGTACCGGGTAAGTGGAAATTTAAATGTCTGTATCTATTATTATATGGCCCTCTGCTTTTCTAGTATACAGAATATGACAAGACATCTAGCTAGCGAGCCGCCGCGCCGATAAGAACAGAAAAATCAGCATTCTTGCAAGAAACACACGTTAAGGATATTTAATCAAATACTATTATACGGGGTGTAAGGGACATCGTACCGAAAACCGGTACCAGGGATCCAGTACATGATTCTGAACATTCTAGTGTTGAAATTTTTCATAGGCTATTTCATGAATTTCCAAAAAAAAGCCGCTTTTTTAATAATATTAGGATACCTAACATCATTATTGGTATAGTAATAAAGCCTAATTTCATTTAAAAACAATAAATTACTTATTTGTGCAAAGTTAGCAATCATCAGCAGCCGAAAAGTCCACTGCTGTATAAAGTCCTCTCCTTATCTTATGAAGAGAGGGGTTGTCATAATATCCACGCACCACGGCAGGCGGTTTGATTGAAATAAACAATGAAAACAAAAAATCATATGTTCTGTTTCTTTATATCACATGTAACATAGTTATCTAAATGCATTCTTTCTCTACGGTTTTTCTACACGATCAAAACCATAGCAATTAATGTATGAGCACAGCAGTGATGGCTTCAATCTTTGATTATATATACGTCTAGATAGCATGTTCGATGTTCAAACACTTGACAATATCAGGTATACCAAAACATCAAATTAGTAGACTTGGTTGTTAAGGGCTCCCGCACATAACTGCGAATTCGCATCGCATCGCAAATATCTGCGAGAAACAAATGAATTATCGATACAAAAATTCATTTGTTTCTCGCAGATATTTGCGATGCGATGTGAATTCGCAGCTATGTGCGGGAGCCCATAGTGTCACTTGAACTTAGGGTTGCCACTGCTTCAGCGCTGACCAGACAACCACAAAAGCTTCACGCAGACGATCTATCGTCTGCGTGAAGCTTTTGTGGTTCTCTTGCTTAGTTGGAGGTTACACGGTCAATCTGACATCAATCCGATCGGTGATTGATAACAGATTAATATCAGATTGATCGTGTAATATGCTGATTGATCAACCAGACTGATGATTTTTTAAATATTTTAATATTTTTCTTCAATCCACCCAAGATTGATGCCAGATTGAACGTGTGTACTGACGCATCAATCTCGCGTTTGTCATTGTTGACAGCGACCGATACGCATGAACATAGATGTAAAGAAGTTGATGCTTGGACTGACGCTCAGTCTGATTGATCGTGTAACCTCCCACGTCAATCTATCGATCTTGCATCAGTTTCATCGCTATCAAAGTCACAGATCGGATTGACGACAGATTGAACGTATAAACTCCGACTTAAATCGGACAAAATTTGGTCCTCATCTGCGGCTGACGCCTTATTCGCCTCTTGCGTATCAACAATGATATTTCGTCTCACTCCGGTTACAGAGTCTCCCGACATCACTATCGAGTCAAACACAGAGAATACTCTGGATGAGCAGGAGCGGTCGCTCGATGTCAGCTGCAAGATTGAGGAGATACATGACACACTCGACACTGCTGCCAACGCGGAGGACCAACAATATGAAGATGAGGAATATTTGGATGACAACGCTCATGGTACGTTATAATTGAAGGTTTTTTTTTTATTAGTTGCAATAGTGGGACCCGAAGTTGTAAGATAGTACGTTCTCGGGGCCCGTCACACAAAACGGAACGAGAATACTGTTTTGGTCGGAAGGAGTCCAACATAATACCTACGTACTGCCCAGTGATGCCAACTATGTTTAAGTAAATGTCGCTAGACAGGACGATCAAAATGTTTAAAAGTCAATAATTCAGTAGAGTAAACTGACATTTGCTAATGTCACTTTGTAAAATAATATTGCCATATTAATAGTAGTAGTGATGTTCCCAGTCTATAGTGATTCAATCACTTGCTCAACGTTAATGAGAACATATCTAATACTAACAATAATTTTAAATGGAAATTATATTTAGTTGTCGATAGATGATCACTATAAATAAATCTATTGAAATGGACGAACAACAAGGCTGCATGGGCTATAATTTTATCTTAAATACATCACATGCACCACCAAGTCGGTGGGAATAAGTTAACCTTGGCTTTACACACGCCGCGACACGCCGTCATATTATTTATCATTTGGCTTCTAACTTCTGGTCTGAGTGGACGATTGTTTCTTTTGCTCACAAGTACTAAGTGATCAATAGAATCATTTTGTCACTTCACTATTTTTTCTTCATCAGAAACTGGTAACACATTAAACATCAGTTTACTCTAGCGAATTACGGATTGGACCATAAATCAGTTTGACATCGTGAAAAAAATCTAAATCTATGGGTGAAACCAAACAATATACTAGGTGTCCCTGAAAGGTTATATCAAGCCAAAAGGTACAATTAGTATTGGCAGTAAAGAGCCCGAAAAAAATGACAAATACGGCAAAAAATCATATTTTGAATTATTTATACCATCATAAAAATATTTCTAATGAATCCTGTGCATCTACGCGTATGCTATCACTGTTATTTGTCATTGCGTGCCTGCCTTGTTTAATTAGAAAAACAACCATTTTCAGTTAAATAACGAACGAAATTTTGAGCTCATTTGCAATACTTTTATATTTTTTTCATTATTTTCTTTCACTAATTAGTGGCTTGATACCTTATTTCTGGGACACCCTGTAAAATTTCTAGCGGCCGACGACTATAACGACACGAAAGAAGGTACCTAGCTAGATACAATAAAATAAATACAACTTAGTTGGAATCAGAAACATAGTCTTGATAAAATGTCAAAGAATCGACGACCAATCTTAATCAGTAAAATGTTGATACAATGTTATATCGATAGCTTTTATTTTTGGTTTTGCTACATCTCTTGCCGGTCGAGGTGGTTTGTTGGCAACCATGCATCCAGTCCTTAGGAGCTCGTTCCTCGATGTCGGGGTATTTATATTAATTTTAAAGTTACACATGTGTGTTTCACGCCCGTGAGTCCTATATAGCTTTTGTCACAAATTAAAACAAGTCAAGTCGGTCGCAATCCGTCTAATATTTACAAAATGCGTTAACATTTTTGCAGACGTAAGCAAGTTGCAGACATCCGTTCCGACAGCCGTTCAAACAAGATTGACAACAAAACGTATTAGAACACCTCATACATGTGATGTTTGCCACAAACGTTTTAGCCAAAAATACAATTTAACAAGACACGCTTGGATTCACACTGGCGACAAGCCTTTTATTTGTAACGTGTGCAATCAAGGTTTTTCTCGAAAGGCTTTCTTAGATAAACATAACTACATTCATTATCCGGATAAAATTCAAAAGAAAAAGACTAAACCACAAACTAAAAAGAAATCTAAAATGTTATTGCATGTCTGTGAAGTATGCCAGAAGAGTTTTACAGAAAAATGTAATTTAACACGACACATTAGGACTCACACTGGGTACAGACCATTCAATTGCAATGTGTGTAATAAAGATTTTTCTAGAAAACTTCATTTGGATAGGCACATTCTGATTCATACTAGCGACAGACTGTACACTTGCGATTTCTGTAACAAAGGTTTCATACAAAAACAACATTTTGAAGCTCACATCCGAAATCATACTGGCGACAAACCTTTCACTTGCAATGTTTGTAATAAATGTTTTACACATAAAAGTTATTTAAATACTCACACACGGATTCATACAGGCGTCAGACCTCATAATTGCAGCACTTGCAATAAAAGTTTTAATTGCAAAGGCAAATTAAATCGTCACATCCGAATGCACACTGGTGACAAACCTTTCACGTGCGATGTGTGTAATAAAAGTTTTTGCACAAAACCACAATTGATAAAGCACATCCGGATCCACACTGGGGAAAAACCGTTCTCTTGCAATGTGTGTAATAAAAAGTTTAATAGACAGCATCATTTGAAAAGTCACACCCACATTCACACTAGTGACAAACCATTCAATTGTAATGTGTGTAATAAAAGATTTTCCCAATTGGCCTATTTAGCAACACACAAGCGTATCCATACTGGTGACAAAAGTTCAACTTGCAATGTTTGTAATAAATATTTTACAAGAAAAAGTCATTTGAAAAGGCACTCCAGGGTTCATATTCATGCTCGTGATAAACTTTTCATATGCAATGAATGTAATAAAAGTTTTGACCGAAAGGCTCTATTAAGAAGTCACATTTTAGTTCACATTAGCAAAACACTTTCGTGGTACCTTATATAATCAAAGATTAAGGCTTATAGGTACTTACGTACGGGATAGTTACACGAAAAGTTTTCCGTGTAGTTTTCTGGCTGGGCCACCATGGCTGATTTCAATTCTGATTATTTATTTATTTCAGGTAGAACTAAATAAATAATAAAAGGATTATTTAATTCGAGTTTTGTTTTATTTTAATGAGAGCCAAAATGGGGTTTCAACTAAAGTATCAAGTGCGATATCATAAAATAAATATGAAAAGGCTTCCCTTGAACATTTGGAAACAGGTTTTATATTAGATTGTCAAGTAGTTTTGGCCTATAATTAACTAAACATTTACAAAAAATATCTTATCTCTGAAGTTTGGGGGTAAATCCGAAATAATTACAGGCAGGTAGTAAATTTTACAAGCAAAGTATAATTATGTTTTTATGTAGTACAGTTCTTTTTAGAAATCAGTGTTGTAATTAGTTCATCCAGGTTTAGCTGTCATTGATAGCGTTGTATTTTTTTTAAATGCTCACCTCTTAAGATTGGTTGTTAAGATTCATACTCGTTTGTTATGCGATTTAACCATCGATATAATATTTAAACTAGATTTGGTGTCACGGTACAAAAAGTGGTAGCGAGAAATAGCGCCCTTGTGTCGTTATATCTTTACAAGCCATAGCCTGACAAAATTATTTTTGCCGATAGGAGTGTCGCTACTGTCTATATGAAACTGTCAAACTACACGTCATTACATAACAAAAGCGTTAGTTCACGTTTCCGCCACCAGTACAGATAAGTTTGCAACCTCCGCGACCACATTTTAGATGTCATTTTGTTCGTGAGTGTTTATCTAGTTTATATATTATATCGATGGATTTAACCTAATTTTCTCGCAATTTTACACTGTTACTTGCAGAAAAGAATTAAGTGATATTTGCCGAGACCACCAGCCTCTACCCTACGTGAGATTGGGTGTGGTTCCGCTCGACTCGCTCCGCCCGAATTAATGGACGCCCCTTTATTGGCTTTTAATGGTTAAGATACATAACACTACTTTAGGAGGTGGTTTTCATTGTTTTTTTGGGTTCCATACCTAAAGGGTAAAAAAGGAATCCTTATGGCGAGACTTCGTTGTCTGTCTGTCACACTTCATTGCAAATGATTAAAAAACATTTTTTTTTATTGGGGGTCGAAGACTAGCGTAAACCTTTCAAAGTGTGTGTTGCAGATATCAGCAAAGTGCAGCCATCAGCATCTCAAACAGGATTGTCGAAGAAACGTATTAGAAAACCACATACATGTGATATATGTCATAAACGTTTTAGCAATAAATACAGTTTTACAAGACACTTTTGGATTCACACTGGCGAAAAGCCTTTTACTTGTAATTTGTGCAATAAAAGTTATTCTCGAAAGGCTTTCTTAGATAAGCATAGCTACATTCACCATCCGGATAAAATTGAAAAGAAAAAAACTAAACCACAAACTAAACAAAAAACTAATATATTATTGCATATCTGTGAAGTATGCCAGAAAAGTTTCACAGAAAAATATAAATTAACACGACACATTAGAACTCACACTGGGTACAGACCATTCGCTTGCAATGTGTGTAATAAAGATTTTTCTAGAAAACCTCATTTAGATAGGCACATTCTGATTCATACTAGCGACAAACCGTACACTTGTGATTTCTGTAACAAAGGATTCATACAAAAAGAATATTTTGAAGCTCACATCCGAAATCATACTGGCCACAAACCTTTCACTTGCAATGTGTGTAATAAATGTTTTACACATAAAAGTTATTTAAATACTCACACACGGAGTCATACAGGCGACGCCAGACCTCATAATTGCGGTACTTGTAATAAAAGTTTTAACTGCAAAGGTAAGTTAAATCGTCACATCCGATTTCACACTGGTGACAAACCTTTCACGTGCGATGTATGTAATAAAAGTTTTTACCTAAAACAACATTTGGTAGCTCACATTCGGATTCATACTGGGGACAAACCTTTCACTTGCAATATGTGCAATAAACATTTTACAAGAAAAAGTCATTTGAAAAGTCACTCGCGGGTTCACGCTCGTGATAAACTTTTCATTTGCAATGAATGTAATAAAAGTTTTGACCGAAAGGCTCTATTAAGAATTCACATGTTAGATCACATTAGCAACAGACTTTAATGGGAGATTTTATTACATATAATCAAGACTAGGACTTATGGGTACTTACGTATAGTTATAATGTCCCTTTCACAAAATGCCCCTTCCTCAAAATGTCCCTATTAAGTAATTGTAATAGGGCCATAGCTGATTTCAATTCTGATTTCCTACTTGAACAAAATCCCTTTATTTAGTTCGAGTACAATGTTACTTTTTGTTTTTTTTTTACTGTTTACTATGTCATGTACACAATTTACTGCTTATTAGATATAATATACTCTTCTTTACTTATGGCCATGGAAGACCGGCATCATGTGGCTCAGGTTAAAGCGATTTCAAATTTATAATGAAGTTAGTGTATCATTTTGGTTTATGAATAAATATTATTTACTTATACATACTATAATATGACTTCGTATAACAGAACTTTGTCTGCATTTTAGCTATAGATGATTGATGCTATCGATTTGTAATTTGGATTAATTTTAAATATTCATTACCCAACCTCATCATCACAAATGAAATAAATACTTACTTATATAAATTTCTTTTATGTATTAGGTATAATTATTTATAATGGGATTTGTAATGAAAAATAATATGATGTTTCTTAGAAATCAATGTTTTATTCATACGTTAGGGGGCATCCATTAATAACGTGTGGTGATTTTGGCGACTTTTCTTGGTGAGATATTGTTAGTTTTTGTTTGCCACCCTTTCCATAATATTATTATTATTAAGTATTTTTATTTCAGACAGATGTCCATAGAATGTTAGTTTTATTAGGAACAACGTCCTTAACTAACGTGTATTTTTTTAAAATGCGTATCTTTAATGTTAATAAGTTTATCTGTTAATGATTGCGTTGTATTTATGTAATTGTATTTATGTAAAGAAAATAACAATTGGCCTGATTCTTTTTATGGACTGGTGTTTAAGATTTCTAGTTTGTAACTTAATTTAACTAATTTTGTTGCCAATTTTACACTGTTTTTGCAGAAAAGACACGTGATCTTGGCCGATACTGTTTGATTGGTCATAACTTTTTCGAAAATTCTTTATTACGAACCGAGTTGCCAAATACCACTGCCGGCAGACAGCAGTTCCAGCCAGTCGCGGCGTTTGCACGTACTACTGCCCCGGCGCGCCGAGGCAGTAGTACGTGCAAACGCCGAAATACACACAACCTATCAGACACCGGTCTCGCCGGCGGGGCCGAAGGGTCGTACGCATGCGACCTCAACGACGTGCATCACCCCACTGAGTTTCTTGCCGGTTCTTCTCAGTGGGGGCGCGTTGTGAACCGGTGGTAAACTCAGCCCTCTCTCAAGCGATAGCCCAAGCCGAGGCCGTGCCTCCCTGAGGTGCCCTTGAGCTCGTCGCTACTTCTGCCGTTAAGGCTAGAGTGCTTTAAGCGCTCGCCTCCTATTGTCCGGTGAAGCTGTAATGGCCATCTGCGGCCAACAGCGTCTATCATTCCCAAAAAAAAACATATAAACCAGTAGCGTAGTTACCCGTACGGTGGCAGGGTAAGCACCCTCCTATCTCCTCCCGTTGGGTGGTTGGGTAAGAGACGACAAAGGAAAAACCAGAAGACGGGCAGCGGCGTCTTTCTATTGAATTACCTACCACCTATACTTACTGCCTTTTGTTCAGCAGTGGACATGTTTTGGATGCTGATGCTGTCTTACAACTGCGACCAAAATATTCAGCCGCTATACGTGCTGTCGGCAGTTGCAGTTAGCAGCTCGATCCGGAATAGTACCTTAATATGCTCTTGCGAATATATTCAAAATATACATAAGTGTCCGTACCTACTTCATTCATATTAGTTGGGTAAAGTAGGGCCAATTTAATTGATCACATTTGACACTTCATCAAAATTTAACAACGTAACCTTGTAAAGAGGTGGGCATAAAATATTATTAATTTGCTCGAAGTTTGAACGGCACAATAGGTTAACATATTTCAATTACGATTACATATTTACTGTACTTAATAATGACATAAGAAACAGACAGAACAAAGAAAGTGAAAGATGTCAAAGGTGATCTATTAAATGGGCCCTACAGTAAGTACCTTGATGTTTTAAACAGGCGTTGTTTTCATAGATACCTACCACTTATCTAGATATGTAAAAATAATAGTTAATTCATAGCAAAATAATAAGGAAAATGTATAGGTATGTATATTATAGAATATGTTATAAATGTAAATATAATAATTTATAGTTATGTTGCAAACACGGTACTTTTATTTTCTCAACATAGACTTACTAAAAAATATTTTTGACTCGCTTTCAAAGTAGCGTTTTTACTTAAAACGCTACTTTGAAAGCGCGTCTCACCACCCTAACCACAGATTTATTATACCTATATCTGTGTCCCGAATCGTTTAATCCGCCGATTATGTTCCTAGTCCTTCGGACTCGCCTGCCCCTCCCCGATAACCGTATGCTGCACTATCAAACAGACACCGGTCTCGCCGGCGAGGCCGAAGGGTTGTACATAATATGCGACCTCAACGACGAGCATCACCCCACTGAGTTTCTTGCCGGCTCTTCTCAGTGGGCGCGTTGTGAACCGGTGGTAAAATCAGCCCTCTCTAAGCGGCTTCGTCGCAAAATGTCCCTTTCGCAAAATGTCCCCTTTTGTCATTGTATAGATTCTAGCTCAAACTAAAATTGTTGTTTATGTACATTGATCGATAAATCCAATCCAAATATCATGAAATCAAAAATATACACGGTTTTTTGAGTCGTTATTAGACATTATGAACTGAAACGTTAATTACCAAAAATATAGTTGATTATTTAAATACTCGTATGTCCCGAAATTAGAGGTGGTACTTACTCTAAGGTCCCGAAATTCAAAAGTAGTTATCGGTCCATAAAACGATATTCCTATTTTGTGACCATTAAAGATCTATTGGTTATCAATCAAATTAATTCGTATTTTTGATTTATCAAATTATCATTAAGTCAGACTTTTATTATTTAGGGGGACTTTAATGGTCACTGTTCTTTTTTTTTTGACGCGGGGGAATCTTCCGAAAATCCCCGGGAGCTGTGAGGCTCGACCGGGGTATGTGGGGGGATTCTTACCCACTAAAACCCCCGCGGCTGTCCCATGGGCACATGAGAGGGGGGACCCCAGGGCTCTCCGGTGGGATCTGCACCAGAGGCCCCTCAGTGCCTTGCCTTTGAGCCCGCTGCCGGGGGGCGCATTGTAGCCCCCCGGGAACCTGACACGGTACTCACGGGGACGGGGGTCGCAACCCCGCCGCCCCCGACCTCCTCGGAGTGGCCGCCGTACTCAATGGACGTCCAAAGGGCCCACACTCCGAACGTCCAGCGACTCCGAAGCATTGTTCTAACTTTTTTTTTATTTTTTTGACGCGGGGGAAATCTTCCAAAGATCCCCGGGAGCTGTGGGGCTCGACCGGGGTATGTGGGGTTCTTACCCAATAAAACCCCCGCGGCTGCCGCATCGGCACATGAGAGGGGGAACCCCAGGGCTCTCCGGTGGGATCTGCACCAGGGGCCCCTCAGTGCCTTGCCTTTGAGCCCGCCGCCGGGGGGCGCATTGTAGCCCCCCGGGAACATGTCACGGTGCTCACGGGGACGGGTGTCGCAACCCCACCGCCGTCCTCCTCGGAGTCGCCGCCGTACTCAATGGACGCTCAAGGGGCCCACACCCCGAGCGTCCAGCGACTCCGAAGACTGTTCTAACCTAACCGAAATGATTCACCAAATCGAAATGTCGTTCTTCGGACCTCGGTCTTTTCAGGGGACATTTTGCGACGAAGCCCTCTAAGCGACAGCCCAAGCCGAGGCCGTGCCTCCCTTCCTTAACGTGCCCTTCAGCTCGTCGCTCCCCCTGTCTTTTGGCTGGAGCGCTTTAAGCGCCCGCCCTCTTGTCCGGTGAAGCTGTAATGGCCATCTGGGGCTAACAGCGACTGTCCTGCCAAAAAAAAAAAAACACCATCTCGCGGATGAATCTCAAACATAGGGACGGACGTCGAACGAATGTCCTAAGTGGCGGTCGCGCGAACAGTTATGACACTCGTCTTTGGAATATGCACTAAATCCGTTCGCGCGAACTTCGATGATCGCGTAAAGATGCGCGACTATGAATGATTTCATTCGAATTATTCGAATATACATATCATTCGACTTGATTTAGTTAGTAACTAATTTGATACTTGCTCGACTTTGATTATTCGCTCATTGTTCGGTGGATTGAATGATGTGATTTGAGTTTGATAGGCACTCTGACATTATTCGTTCCCTGACCGGAACGGCAAATAATTCATTCATATTTCATTCAAAAACTGACGACTGACTCGCGAACAATCTAGTTCAACCGCCGTTAGTAGTTACTAATTAGTACTTAGTGGTTATTCGATTATTAACATTAGTATATTACTAATATTCAAGTCGAATGCGTACATTAGTAGTTGTAGATTATTCGAATCGTCGGATTACTGACAGTCGCGCATCTTTATGATCGCGTGTTCGCGTTTAGTATAGTAATACATCGCTTATCGATAATATAAATCAATGTTTCCAACTGGGGTTTTTCCCCTAGATTGGGAAAAGGGTTTCATATGGGTATTGTGAAAACATAAAAAAGTGAAAAAAAATTGTATCCATGTTTGATTGATCGCAATTTATTTATATATATCGAGAAATTCTTAGTCTTCTGGCAAGAGTTTATGGCTGATATTACTCATGGCCTTTGGTTTTAATACTCAAAGCTCATGGCCCTTAAAGAAAACGCCTTTTACTCGTATGTTAAAAAATAAACTTTGGAATATGCACTGATCAAATCCTATAGTTAATTCCCGATAAAATAATGTTTGATAATGGAACGCGAAAGTCTAAAAGTATAAATCCTATAGAGTTATAAAATTACTCCAACGAAAATGTTTTTGTGGGGTATTCTGATTTGACGTTTAAGGAGAAAATTTTCAAATGTTTTTTCAACACCTTGTTGTACTCTGTGGTTCAATTTGGTTTTGAAACAAGTAATCTGTGGTTTCAATCATTAAAATAGAACTCTCTCTTGCGCTCTCTTGCTTGTTTTGAATTTTTGATGTTTTCACAAAGTTTGCACAAAGTTTTGTTTGTTTGATTTAACATTAAAATGGAAGAAATTGTATTGTGCCGTGTTTGTTTGAATGCGAATGTTCGTCATTTAATTAAAAATACACCTCTTGAAGAAGTTTATGAAAAGCTAACAGGAATGCCAGTAAGACAATATTTTCTAATAAATACTCACTATTTTGCTGTTGGACCCAATATTAGGCGTAATTGCTACATCATTAATTGTCGCACTCATAAATGTCAGTTATCATTAATTTCTAATTGCGCCAGTTTTTAACCGACTACAAAAGGAGGTTCTGTATTCGATGCGTATATACATATATGGTATGTATAATAAAAATACGTAATATTTCTAATCTAAACGCATGTACCAAATTTTATGAGTATGTTGTTATATGTATGTATGTGTAGGTTTGCGAGTAAAGGGTTTCTCAAAAAGTACTATGATTGTTGTTATTCTTTTTGTAATAGGTTTAATATAAGTTTCATCAAAATCGGTTCAGTACATTAAGAGGTTTAGACTGTTAATGTTTACAGTAAATAATGCTGGTATCACTGTTCAAGTTATGTGATAGTTTCGCAAGCATTTTTTAATCATGATAGTCTATTAATAATAGTGACCCGCAATATTCGGGTTTTATATATTTGAGTGAATACTTATGATAGCAACTTGCCACCAAATTTTTAAAACAAAGTTCAGTTTCACCAGTCATGTTCACTCTCATGCTAGGTCTGTTAACTGACAGGGTGTCACCGTCAACTGATACATGTAGGAGGACATCATCAATAAGTATATCAACACAAATCCATATTCCGTCAAAACTCTCAACACATTTTTATCACACAGAGCAGGTGACATACTGATTATTATTATTTGTTGGAGCTATCACCATCACAACGTTTTCTGGTTGTTTGTTCATCAAAGTGATATTTTTTATTTACCTAGGTATAGGTATAGGTATAGGTAAAACGGGCTGGTTTCCGCAACTCCACGTCAAAGCGCGTATTTTGCGTGCGGGTGGGAATGAACTTATTCGATCCACCCCAACTCCTCGAGAAAGGCCAGCAGGCGCCTAATGCCGCTGACGATCTCTCGGAGAGTACTCGGGTTTCCGAAGTACTTAGCCCTGTATGCTGCGACCTCAGGGCAACTAAGAAGCACGTGGGCCGCTGTCTCCTCCTCCTCCATGCACGCTCTGCACAGAGGACTGTCCGTGACACCTATGACAAAAAGGTGTTTATTAAATGAACCATGTCCAGTTATGGCCGCCGTGACTACGCGCAATTGTTGTTTGGATAGTCGGAGCAGCTGTTTGGTGATGCTGCCATCGAGGGCTGGAAGCGCCTCTCTGGCTTGCCTGCACTCGCCATGGTTCGTCCAGGCTTCGTTATGTTTGTCCCTAGTGCGCTGTCTTACCAGGGTGCGTAGATGTCCGAAGGGGATTGGCACTATAGGTTCAGGTCCTACGGCGGCCATAGATGATCCTCTTCTAGCGAGCTCATCCGCTGCATCATTGCCACGGGAGCCACTGTGTCCCTTAATCCATTGAATGGTTATGTTGTTGAAATTGCCTACCTGATTCAGTTTTTGGTGACATTCGTACAACAGCCCGGAGTTAACGGTGTGTCCGTCTAGGGCTTGTAAAACTGACCTGCTATCGGAGAGTATACGGATGTGAAAATCTTTTACTTCCCGATTGGAGATAGTTGATGCAGCCATGTAGATACCCATGCACTCAGCCTGGAACACTGTGTTATGGGTTCCCAGAGGTATAGAGATATGTATGTCGAGATCTTCCGAGAAAATCCCGGCACCAGTTCCCGCGTTAGTCTTTGATCCATCTGTGAAGATCCTCAGCTCTTGGGCGTTCAAACCTTCGCACTGGTTATCCTCATGCAGTTGGATCTTATACTTCTTGTCAAAGATGAATTGTTTTGGTACGCGGTCATTAATTGCCCGCATGATAGGGATGTCACCGGTAAGTTCATCCAGTATTACCGTATGTGGGGTATTAGTGTTTTTCCAGAGGCCCAGTGTCTTCAGGCGTAGCGCCGTCACCGCTGCTTCCTGTTGTATAAATAAGTGCAGCGGTGCAAGATTCAGCATGGCTTCCAATGCAGCTGTTGGTGTGGTCCTCATACAACCTGTAATTGCCATACAGGCAAGTCTTTGGAAGCGTTGTAATTTGTTCGATGCTGTGTCCAATTTGGTTCTCGGCCACCAGACTACAGCGCCGTATGTCATCATCGGGCGGATCACCGCGTTGTACAGCCACAGGATTATTTTGGGTGTTAAACCCCACTTTTTCCCAATCATTCTCCTGCACTGCCACAGGGTGATACTGGCCTTATTTATTTTACTATCTATGTGGTTGCTCCATCTTAGTTTGCTGTCTAGGATGACACCAAGGTACTTGACTTCGGTAGACAGCTGGAGTTCTGTATTGAACAACTTTGGGAGCCGATATGTGCCTAGTGTTCGTTTTTGAGTGAACATGACCAGTTCAGTTTTTTCAGGGTTGACTGATAAGTCAAATTCCCTGCACCAGCGTTCCACTATTCGTAGCGCTTGTTGTGAATGGTCGCAGACGATGCTGGTTACCTTCCCAGATGTCAGTATAACTAGGTCGTCAGCGTAGCCTATTGTGTAGTAATGGTTGGCGTTGAGTTTGGTGATGAGGTCATTTATCACCAGGTTCCAGAGGAGTGGGGATAAAACACCTCCCTAAGGACAGCCTCTGGCTATCATGGCTGATTGCTCCTCACCTTCAAGTCTAACCACACGTTTGCTTAGCATGTTCGTGATCCAGCCTATGAGAACTGGTTCCACTGCATGTCTTTCGAGAGCAGCATTTATGCTAGTAAGGCTGGTTTTGTCGAAAGCCCCTTCGATGTCTATAAATGTGCCCAGGCAGATTCCTTTCTGCTGAATAGCCTCCTCTATTCGGCTTACTACTAGGTGTAGTGCAGATTCGGTCGATTTGCCAGAGCTGTATGCATGTTGATTGTCATGTAGTGGTGTTTGCTTTAACGCACCCTCCCTCAGCTCTCTCTCGCAGAGCCTCTCCAAGGTCTTCAACAAGAACGAGGTTAGGCTGATTGGGCGATAGGATTTTGCGTTTGTATAATCACTCTTTCCCGGTTTGGGGATGAATATAACTTTCACTTCCCTCCACTCCTTTGGCACATATCTATTTGCCAGGCACGCTCTAAGGATGGCTGCAAGCACCTCAACGACAGGTGCTTGCCCCCATTGCATTAATGCAGGGAATATATCGTCCGGCCCGGGCGCCTTAAAGGGGTGGAAGCTACAGATAGCCCATTGGAGCTTCTCCATTGTAATCATCCTATGTGCATAATGCCAATCATCTTCTGATGGTGTAGAATGTTCATCCTGCCAGTTTATTACATGTGAGAAGGCGCATCCTGGGAAGTGAGTTTCTATTAGGATACGTCTTGTTTCTTCTGGCGATGTAGTGAGTGTGTTATCAGGTTTTCGGAGAGAACCAGGTTCAGATGCCTTGTCTTTAGCTAGTATTTTCCTTACCCTGTTTGCTTGTGGACAGGATTCAATATTACCACAGAATTTTCGCCATCCCGTGGTGCTTCTGAATCTGATGCATTTTTTGTAGCTAGATTTTGCCGACCGATAGTCGTCCCAATCCTCATCTCTACAAGTATTCATTGCCTTATTCAGAGCCTTTCTCACTTTCCTGCGTTTACGTTCCAGTTCCGCACCCCACCAGGGTTGCCTACCCGGTGTCTTGGGCGCGGTGGTCTCTGGGCAAGTTTCCTGGTAGCTGTCTATCATTGATTTAGTTAGGTGGCCTACCTGTTTATCTATTTGTATTGTATTCATGCAAGCCGGGATATCACTCGTTTGCGCAAGCTTGGCGCTAAGTACTTGTGAGTATCTAGCTTTGTCCGTGTTACGCGGATTCCGGCTTGGTGGAGGTAATGGTAAACTGACCTGGAGGTCGAAGCGGATCCACCTATGGTCTGAGCATGAAGCCTCCTTGGAGACATGCCAACCATTGATGGCTCCTGCGGCGCCTTCTGATGCCAGTGTAAGATCAATAATTGTTCGACTTCGCCTATTAACGAATGTTGGTTCAGAACCTGTGTTTAGAAGGGAAAGATTAGTTGTAAATAAATAGTCTACTAACAACTTACCCCTGTTGTTTTGGACGTCCATACCCCATAAGGGGTGATGTGCGTTGGAGTCTGTCCCGATGACTATTTCTGTCCCAGCCTTTTCGCAATGATTGACCAGGCGGGCCAGGTTGAAAGGTGGTGGTTCCTCAGCCTCGGGCATGTACGCGGATGCAAAAATGATAACCATGTCTCTGGTATCTTGCTGTAATTGTAGCCTAATGGCAGAGAGGTCCCTGCAACAGAAGTCTGTTAAAAGCTGTATTTTAAGATTTTTTGTTACATAGATACACGATCTGGGATGATCGCTATCAGTAGTCGATAGAAGCTTACCTCCAAGATTGGAGAGTCCTTGTATATGCCCAGCCCTCACCCACGGCTCCTGGATCAGGGCAATGGCAGTCTGCTTTGTCTCCAACCACTTCCGTAACTGAGCCGTAGCGGTTTGACTGTGGTGGAGGTTTATTTGTATAATGTTAAGGGTCTGCAAAAGGGACGCCATCGATGGTCGCACCCTCCCCAGATCCTAGCTGCAGTCCGGCTAGGAGGTCGCCGGACTCGAGCTCGTCCTCTCCCAGGCTGGAACCTATGGACATGTCGTCTTCCAGGTCCCCACCCGGTGAAAGGGCGGTGTCGGAGTCAGTGTTCACAGGGGGAGCCAATCCGTCTCCGGTCCCATCTGTTTGACGGCCGTCCCCGGAGTTAGCTCCTCCACTGGGTTCTGCCTCGTTTGGAGGGGGTTTTTCATCCCCTGTGGGCTGTTGTTTTAAGTCCTCGCGTATGGTAGCTGTGGCGGGGTCCCAGCCCTGAGGGACGTCGGTGAACTTACCGTTCGGACCCTGAAACTTAATGTACACCGCCCCCAGCCCAATTGAGAGACGGCGTTCAGCCTTCATTAGGGTCGGAATCTGGTCTTCAGGGACTCCCACTACCACAAACCATCCCGCGGACTGTTTTATCGCATTGAGTAAAACCCAACTTGTAATTTGGACCCACGGATTCTGGTATGCAAGGGCGCGACCTATATCACGCGGTTCCTCCAGAATCCCCTGTTCGTTGGGGACAACTATGCCGCAACGGGCCCTTTTAGGGATGTCTGACTGGCTCTTAACCACCAGCGAGACGCTAGAGGGAAGGGCCAGGCCAGACACCGTTTCCTGCAGCCATGCCAGGGTTTGGTCATTGCTGCACCAGAGTTTTAGGACCCCCTCCGCAAACACTGGTTTACCATTGAAGGCTGGTCCAGGTTTGTCTTGTTTGGGGGCCCAGGCCTCACTGAGAATCTTTCTTTGGATCTCAGCAAGAACCTTGTCTGCAACGTCCTTGTCTAGGCGCCCCGCGCGATCACAAGTTATTGCGACGCACAGGGGCGACTTCGCAGCTTGGGCGTAGCTTTTATTAGCGGGCCTACGGATTTGATCGAGTCGCGGCCTTTTGTGCTCACCACGAGGCGAGTTCGTCTCATTTAGAGCACGTTTGGCCGCGACTTTCTCTCTTCGTCCGGACCGCTTGTTTGTTTTCCTTTTGGCCGAGGATTGTGTCTCAGCACTGGTTGGCGTTGAGCTAGGCTTCTGACGGGCTTCTGACGGTTTTCACCGCCATCCTCTTGCTTCCGCTCTCCAGCACTGAAGTTAATCGCAGCACTGGACGAGTTGGCTGGTCCAGCGCCTGCGGCCGTAGTAGCTGTGGGCGCACTATCTGCACGTACACGTGCCTGATGACGCTGCCATTTATTTTTCTTTTTATTACCGCGGGCAGGGGCTGCAACACCAGATGGTTTGGTGACTGGGCGTTGTGGCGCTTGGGTGGTTTTACCCTTGCCCTTACGCTGCTGCACTACCTGCCATGCGGCTGAAAAATTGTCTTCGATGCGGTCAAACGCTCCCGTTTCATCAGGAGCAGTTGTCCGCAGGTTTGTGGATGCTAGATCCGTATTCCCTACTCGGCTTGAGCCGGTACTGGTTTTATCCAGCGCCGAAGTCTCTTCCGGGGGACGAGGACCGGTACTGGTTTTACCCAGCGCCACTGTCCTCGTGGGGGGGCAGGAACTGGTACTGGGTTTGTCCAGCGCCAAAGTCCTACCCGCTGAGCGAGGACCGGTACTGGTTTTACCCAGCGCCACTGTCTTCGTCGCAGGGCAGGAACTGGTACTGGTCTTACCCAGCGCCAAAGCTCCGCTGTATTTGGAGGTCTTGTCCGCAGTTTTCACCACGTCCTGACCTTTGTTCTTTTTGCCCTTGTTGACACTCGCTGCTATAGCAGCTGAGCTGTCGACTTGGGCAGTTGACGCTCTAACTGGGCGTTGTATGGTGGCTTCGTCGGTTTTCACTGACTCAGCCCCTGTAGTGTTGTTGTTTGGCCTATTCTTGTCCATAGTTATTGTTTGTAAAAATTCATCTCCCCAGCTCCCACCCTCCATGGAGCCCGCAACGATGGGAACGCCTTACTATGCTTCAGGTCGTTAGGATTACCGGGAGAGATATAGGAATGCAAGGCTGGCTTCGGGCGCGACATCAGGCACTCGATCGGGTTGGCGTCTGGAGTAGAAGGCCTCTCCAGACGAGCTAATCAACCCTCACTTGCACCATCAGCATGACCTTTACCACTGCTTCAGCCGTCCGAGGATGGCTTCCACAGACCTTACACACCTCGCCGGTGGCCCTCTGACGGGACACCATGACCGTTTCCTCACCTGTGGCTAGCAGGAGAGGCTGCCGTTTAGCTTGAAATCGGGACCAAAGGGGGCGTGTTGCCTCACGGACACATTACCGCCAGCGCCGCTCGGCTCAACCCCCCAGGACTCCGTCATCCCCGCGTACGGCGCTCGACTGCGCAGGCCCTAGCGCAGGTGACTGTTTCCCCTACCTATCATCAGCCTATTTTGTGATGGCAGGGCCCACGGACCTTAGTCACAGAGGTCCCCGGGCTACAGGGGGAGAAGTGTTGAATCCAGCATATCAACGGATAAGTTGAGATGCTGCATTCCTCACTCCTCTGGGTGCCCTCCCTCTTTAACCGGGCTTGGGACCGGCTCCATACTTGGCTATCGAGCTGTCAGCAAAGCACAATGCTTACCAGCAAGATGAAAAACAATAGCCAACTAAGGAGGCGAGGTTAAATTTTATTTACCTATTGACCATATTGAAATTAGTTTCAGACAAATGACATGAGACCGTTGTCTGTGTGTAACATGTGCTACGCACAACTACTGAAGACTCATAAGTTTAAACTGACATGTCTGAGGGCTGAAGATCTACTCACAGAAATGATGACTCAATTAGTGAATACTGAACAAGAGGTATAGAATACATTTAATTTTCTGACTCTAAATAATGCAGTTGTATAGTGCAGGGGCTGTTATTACTTAATTTTTTGTAAACTTATGCTATTTAATACACAATTTTTTTTTATACAACTAAGGTGGTAAGCAGGCGTGAGACCCACCTGATGAAAAGCAGTCACCGCAGCCTATAGACGCTAGCACACCAGAAGAATCACTAGCGCGTTGCCGACGCTTAAGACATTCAATATTAAGTCTTTTAGACTATAGAGTGTTATGAGACCCTGCCTAATCTCTGAGGATATTATTCTGGGTATTAATACACTTATACATATGTATGTAACTCATTAGTTAAATATCTCATATAGTTTTTCTAATTTGTACTAACTTTACGAATCTGATTCTGTATCTGAAATTATATTATATATACACAAAAATGTAAAATATCATTGTGTATCTGTTTCTTTTTAACACTCTGTTTACAAAACAGGTAGATAATATGCTATTTAGTGATGGTAATTGAATTAATAAACTAGTTAATAATATTTATCTTCTGTTAACATTCATTCATAAATGAACAAGTTAAAATCGTTAACAAGTTCAACAACATTTAATATTTATTAGAATTTATTTCGTTTAAAACAATGTATGAGAATGCAACATATACCAGTAGATATTTGATTTTTTCAATGAGGATATGAAGGACCTGGGATTTACGTTGGGATCTGCACCAGAAACCCCTCAGTGCCTTGACTTTGAGCACGCCGCTGGGAGCGGTGCTCATAGGGATAGGGGTCGCAAGCCCGACGCCGTCCTCCACGGAGTCGCCGCTGTAATCGTTGGAATTCCAGGGCCCACACCTCAAACGTCCAGCGACTGAGAAGGATGGGATAACACCAGCCAACTAGTGAAATTCCAATATATCTCTGTCTTCTGTCTATTCAGTCTCGGCCCTCTTCCCTCCAAGGCCCTCGACAATGTTCGATCCTAATCCTTCGATCGATGATTCGGCTATAGAACTACATCATCAGCGTATAGTAGTGAGGATAGTGCTAGTTTCTGTCCACATAGTCCATCACCAGGTTAACTAGAAGAGGGCGCAGGATTGAGCCCTGATGCACACCTACGCTGACCTTAAAAGGTTCACTTGTACCATTTGGGCTGACCACTCTTGTAGTTACATTGTGATACATACCTTTAAGAAGCTCTATATAAAACTCCTGCACTTCTTGTGGTCCTAATGCCTGCTAAATAAGCTCTCACAGTACTCTGTCAAACGCTTTTTCAAGTTCTATAAAGATCACTTAAACATCTTTGCGAGACTTGTACTTCTCCATAAGTATTTTCACTGAGTGAATAGCAGAGTGGTACCTACGCCGCTAGTAATGTATAAATACAAAAATTGCAGGTTGATGAGAAAGCAACTCTAATAGATCAGTTGAGGCTAAGTTCAGCATTGTCTGTATCTCCTATTGTTACTACATCTACTACAGACTACGACAAAATAGATAGTGATGTAGAAGAAATATCAGATGAACAAGATTTTGACATGGAGGATGAATATCCACCAGGTAAGCAGACACAGACATAATCACATCTGTTCAAAAAAAAGCCCGCCCGATTATAATATGGGTGTCTTCAAGACTTAGAGTGAATATAGGTAGGCTTTTAATAAGCTAGTGTGTTATACCTTACTCGATTGCATTGCCGCTTTCCGACAGGTGGGACTGCAGTAAAGCACTAACTTATCTCTCTCTCTCCCTCTCCCTCTCCCTCCCCCCCCCCCTCTCTCTCTTTAGCACTTATGAATTCCATCTGACGGTGTGGTCTGCTCTTCCCGTCTTTGCTTTCCACTTTACTCTATCCACTAGCTTATAATATAGTAAAAAAAAATGTGGATTAAGCTCATCCACATGAAATGATTTTTAATGGACTAGAATTATTTTGCATGCAGGTTCTTTACAATGGTAAGCGATACGCGTACCTCTGGGGAGTTGCTACGCTCTGTTGCTTAACTGAGACGTTACTATATAATCTTCTAAGGACAGTAATTTCAGCAACTGTATATTCATATGCTCATGCATCTGGATGATCTCTTGCTCCCATGAGCGTGTGGCCCATGGCCTACCACCTTACAGAGGACTGTGTAGTGAAAGACCAATAGTGTTGCTGTGTTTTAACAGTGTTTATGAAATTAGGGGTAACTTTTATGGCTGAATACAAGAAGTAATTTTTGAACCAACTTCAATAGAAGTTTATAAAAAAATTACCTATTTCAACAACACTAAAAAGTATAAAATAATTTAAAATATTTGATCCTTTTTAATGTGCTCTCTATTAAAGTCTGTTTAATAGTTTTTTTTATTTCATTTACTTACCAACTTTTTTGTATTTCAATATTGATTTTATTGTTGCTCACATGTTGTCCAGAGCGAGCTCAGGCTCAATCATGAGCACAGGCGACGCAGGCAGATACAACGTAGCAGCTCTATCCATACTCACATCTTACCTATCAACAGTGATATTATGTCTCACTCACACTCCGGTTACAGAGTCTCCTGACATCACCATCGGACCAACCATGATTGGATTTGAGGAAATGCTGGATGAGCAGGAACGGTCGCTCGATGTCATCTGCAAGAGTGAGGAGACATATTACACACACGACACTGCCGCCGCCGCGGGGAATCAACATGAAGATGTGCAACTATTAGACAATCACGCTCTCGGTATGTAATATTATTTATTAGGCTAGTGAGGTGACTAGCATCTTTGTTTGATAGTAATGAAAAGATAGTTTGAGAGTCAGTAATTTAATGATAGAAAATAAAATTGTTTAAATTGATAGATGATAAATGATAGTAAGAGTACGCGCGACCGATCGTCCGTGTCTTTAATTACGTAGCTACTAAGGTACATTGTGCATTACAAATAATTTGCATGCAGCGTAAACTGCTGACGCTATCAAATGTACGGCTTGGCCCGTACAAAATCTCAAGAGATCTCAATAGCGAGAGAGGCTTAAGAGCCCGGTGATTTTTCTTTCTACAGTGTCTGTTTACACAATTCTTGGATAGATAGCGCCACCACGAAATAATTACACGCTATGCAAGTAGGGCCGATTTAATAGATCACATTTGACACGTCATAAAAATTTAACAAAGTAACTTTGTATCGGCGGGCATAAAATATTAATTCAGTGTCCTTCACACCGGAGCATAGTAACGTTTACATTAAATATTATGCACGGTGTAGACAGAGAGAAAGTGTTTGATAATTTATTAATTGCTTTTTTGTGCAGTAGGTACTTATAAAAGCGTGTGTTTTTAGTTTTATTGAACTGTTAATTTATTATTATGCATATCATTAAGTTTAACAAAACCTTTTAGCAAGAAATGTTTCGGACGGGCTTCTCCTTAATTAGGCTTTCAAACCTAAAAGGTAAAAAAGAAACCCGTATGGTCTCACTTCGTCTGTCTGTCACACCTATATATTTCAGGATCCACTGGGGGGGGATTTGAAACTCAGAACAGTTTTAGATCTTTCTTACCCAACCTCATCGCAAAAGGAAAAAAAATATTTTTCCGTTTAGCTTTTTTTATTAATGAGAGTCGAAATGGTCATGAAAATTTTCAAAGTATTTATTTTAGTTATCTTCGATATGACTCAATTTGGCGTGTCATTCATTTTGGTACATCTCAGATCTCATTTTTTTTTGGTATGGTGGATTCTTCTTTAGAATAGTTTTAAGTATTGTTAAATAATCACTCACGTACTATTTTTACTTAAAATTAAAAATTTGTAAATACTGTTCTATAAGACCCCACGCCGTAAAAAACCTCAAAAGCTCTCCAATACAACCATTAAGCTAATGGAAAACCGGACTGAGATGAGACTGCAATCTTCAGCTGATATGTCAGAATATGCTGAACTCAATAGACGAATCTCGAAATCCATGCGACACGACTTGCGTTCCTATAATACAGCGTGTATTAAGGACGCAATTGAGCGGAACCAAGGCTCTAAAGTGTTCGCACAGAATTCGTCTATTGGGCGTAGCCATATGACGAAGCTGAGGATCGATGACGGCAGTGTCATCTCATCGAAACCGGAGATATTGAGAGAGCTCGAGAGATTTTACGGACAGTTATACACCTCAACACGGGAACCCATTGATAGAACAGCTCAGGACACCAGACCGAACTAACCCGACACTACACTGAGGACATCCCAGACATCAGCCTGTACGAGATTAGAATGGCTCTCAAACAGCTCAAGAATAACAAGGCGCCGGGTGAAGACGGAATCACATCAGAACTTCTGAGAGCGGGTGGAAAACCGGTGCTTTTAGTCCTCCAGAAGTTATTTAATTCCGTCTTACTCGAGGGTACAACGCCAGAAGCATGGCACAGGAGTGTGGTGGTTCTTTTCTTCAAAAAAGGTGATATCACTTTATTGAAGAATTATAGATAGGTCTCTATCTCACTCCTGAGCCATGTATACAAGCTGTTTTCGAGAGTCATTACGAACCGTCTCGAACGCAGGTTTGATGACTTCCAGCCTCCCGAACAAGCCGGGTTCCGAAAAGGCTTTAGCACCGTAGACCACATACATACGCTCCGCCAGATTATACAGAAGACCGAGGAGTATAATCGGCCATTATGTCTAGCGTTTGTGGACTACGAGAAAGCCTTTGATTCAATCGAGACCTGGGCAGTATTGCAATCTCTCCAGCGGTGCCACATTGACTATAGGTACATCGAAGTGTTGAAGTGTTTGTACAGCAACGCCAGCATGTCGATCCGACTACAGGACGAGAGCACGAAACCAATCCCATTGCAGCGTGGTGTGAGACAGGGAGACGTTATTTCTCCGAAACTGTTCACAAACGCATTGGAGGACGTTTTCAAGCTCTTGGACTGGAACGGATTCGGCATCAATATCAATGGCGAATACATCACTCACCTTCGTTTTGCCGATGATATAGTCATTATGGCAGAGTCGCTGGAGGACCTCAATACGACGCTCAGCGACCTCAGTAGCGTTTCCCAACAGGTGGGTCTTAAAATGAACATGGACAAGACGAAGATCATGTCTAATGTCCATGTTGCACCCGTACCGGTAATTGTTGGGAACGATACACTCGAAGTTGTTGACCACTATGTATACCTAGGACAAACTATCCAGGTAGGTCGGTCCAACTTCGACAAAGAGGTCGCCCGAAGAATCCAACTCGGATGGGCAGCGTTCGGGAAACTACGCGAAATCTTCTCGTCCAAAATACCGCAGTGCCTAAAGACGAAGGTTTTTAACCAGTGTGTGTTGCCAGTGATGACATATGGTACTGAGACGTGGTCCCTAACTGTTGGCCTTTTGGATAAGCTCAGAGTCACACAACGGGCTATGGAGAGAGCTATGCTCGGAGTTTCTTTGCGCGACAGAATCCGAAATGAGGAGATTCGCCGAAGAACCAAGGTCACCGACATAGCTCATAAAATCTGCAAGTTGAAGTGGCAATGGGGAGGCCACATCGCTCGGCGAACCGATAACCGCTGGGGCAGAAAGGTTCTCGAGTGGCGACCACGAACCGGAAGACGCAGCGTAGGTAGGCCTCCCACTAGGTGGACAGACGACATTGTGCGCGTCGCAGGTAACCGGTGGTTGCAAATAGCCAACTGTCGGTCATTGTGGCGTTCGAAGGGGGAGGCCTATGTTCAGCAGTGGACGTCTTCCGGCTGGTGATGATGATGATTATGATGAAATACTGTTCTCCTCTTATCTCAAAAAAAAAACCCTTCTCTATTGTATACTTTGTTTCGCAAGAATAAATTCATATGGGTATCGTGTGCTTTCGAAGATTTTCAACGTGAAAATTTTATTTGTTTTTGGATATAGGTCGCAGGATAAAAAGAAAATCGTGTGCTATCTACAAACTTGTGCATTGTTTTAAATCTAGATATAACCACACGAGTGTCACATTAAGTGTTTCTTCTTTTTAGATGCGCCCGTTGCAAATCAGCACGAACTAGTGTCGCATCAAGCTCCAAATTGTGTAAAAGATTTGAAATGTAAAGACATTACCTCAGATACCGGGAAGGTGGAAGCAAGTGTGTTTGACTTATCAAATGAAGAAAACACTTCTACAATCATAACCATTGTAAGTGAGTCGGATGAAGATGACGACAGTGATGATAATACAAGCAATTCAAATCCTTCAAATAATAATGATTTTAGTATTAAATCAAATTTCAGAAAAAATAATGAGATTAAAACAAACCATTCTGAAATGCTTAACTATGATGTGTGCCAAAAGAGTATCAGCAACAAATCTAATTTTACAAATCACGTGGAAGATGTTATGGTTCATACTGGCGACGAATCATTCACTTGCTATGTGTGTGAAAAAACTTTTAAACTTAAATCTAGTTTTACACGTCATATCAAAATTCATGTGGTCGAAAAACCTTTCGCTTGTAATGTGTGTGACAAAAGATTCTACCAAAAAAGTCATTTACGTGAACACACTTTGATTCATACTGGTGATAAACCTTTCACATGCAATTTGTGCGATAAAGCTTTTGTGAGAAAAAGTTATTTAAATAGTCACATCCGGATTCACTCCAATGACAGGCCTTATACATGCCATATGTGCTACAAAAGGTTTACCACAAAAAGTCGTTTGAACAGTCACACCCGCATTCACGCCGATGACAAACCTTTCACTTGTAATGTGTGCCGTATAAGTTTTAGAAGACAATATCTCTTGATACAACATTCCCGTGTTCACGACAAATAATTGCATTTGCAGTGAGAAGATAAATAAATAAAATCACCGAAAAGTTCAATTACAAGAGAATCACTCCAAGAAGGACGCCGAGTGAGCACCGTGTCAGGTTTCTACGGGGCTATAATGCGCCCCCGGTGGTGGGCTCAAATTCGAGGCACTATGTGGTTCCTGGTGTAGATCCCACCGGAGACCTCAGTTCCCCTTTCAGGTGCCGATGCCACAGCCGCGGGGGTTTTAGTGGGTAAATCCCACACCCGGTTGACCTGGGGTAACTGTAATAATTTGTAAATGTAAAATGTTATGTTATGTTTGTAAATGTTTTTCTGACGAAGAACCATGATATAATGGGAATATCGGGTTGGATCGAGGCATAGTATTTTGCCTTGGAGCGGGTTTGTACTTCCCAGACAGAGTTCCGTGCTTTAAATAGAGCTGGTCGAACAAGCAAGCGGACGTCTCTAGAATAACATGAGCCATAAGAAGGCGAACCAAGATGAATAGCTGATCTGGTACAGACATCAGCGTTGTCATTGCCAACAATCTCGGAATGTCTAAGCCATTCCATGGTAGAATCACTTGAATGTTATTATAAATTTTTATTTATCATAACCTGCTTAATTTTAAGTGTTAAAATATATTTCTTACGAGATTTAAAGAAGACTTTTAATATATCCTGTTGATAACTCAAAGAATCTGAAAAAATAGTAGCATTTCTTATGTTGTGAGATTCAAAGTATGAGGAAGCTTCCAAAAGAGCTATTGCATCTCTCGTAAAAATGGAAAGAGCCGCAGGACAATTCTGTATGTAGGTATCCAAACAGCTGCACGCTGCACCTACATTTCCACTATCTGCCCCCATGAATCAGGGTTACCGATTAGGGAGGTCTTACACCTAGATTTAGGAAAACAAGTTTAAGGAGGTATTGTAAATACATAAAATGTTTTAACTTTAAGACAAAAAAAATGTAGGTATGTAAAAATATGCACGTAAATGTAAAATTGTGAAAAAAAATATGTAAGTTATATTTGATTGATCGCTATAGTTAAATTTTTGGAATATGCTCTATTCAAAACTTGCAGAGTATTATAATTATTCCAACGAAAATGTTTTCGTGGGCTTATTCAGCGGGGTATTCTGACTTATTTATGCCCGGTTTCTGAAGTTTCAGTTAACTTTTCATTAGCTATTGGTTCAATAAAGTTGTGTATAGGATAAACTTAGTTTAACTGTCACTGAGTTTCTGAGTACACCGAAAGGTCTCATAGTTATTGTATAACCGGTAGCTATACAATTACTATGAGACCGATAAGCAATGCAATAATTCGGCGCTAGATGGGTCTTTTTCTCAGAAAAAAAAATTAAATTGATTTTAAAGTTTTATATTGCCAATATTACCAGTTCTTATTTTTATTATCATTTTTCCGGCATAAATAAATATAATATAATAAAAATATAATATAACTTTATTGATGAAATCGGGTTCTAATTTGACAGAGTTCTCAGATCAAAATACAAGATTCTGTACTTACATATTACTTCGGTGATCGCTAGCGTTTAAACTAGGCCGAGCCTGTATTTTAAACGCTACACTTCCAATGACACAATCACATATTAATTTTAATGAGAAATACTTGATATATATGTTAAAGGAGTTGTTGCAAAATGGGCTAGGAATATGTACACCACCTCAAAAATCGAGAAAAATCCATGGAATTCGGTAAAAATATCAATATTTCGTTTAAATTACTATTATTGTTGTAATTATAATTATCATTTATTTTATATCTATATTAAACATGGCGTCCTAAGATGGCGTCTTACTGATGCCGAATTAAACTGTCAGCCAGCCAGCTGTCAATCACTACTGCTGCTGTCACACTTGTCACAGTTGGTTGTGTGCGTTTATTGTATGTAGTGAATTGATTATCATTGATATTTTGATTAATAAAATGATGTATCAAAAAGAGAAACAAAAATACAAAGAGCACTGTAATAAAAATACTTTTAACGCCATTGATAATAAAAATGACACATGATAGTGACACTTTTCCGCCATGCCAGTTTTTTGTTGTGTTGCAATTTTAAGTAAAAATTCTTAAGTTTTACTAGCAAATAAAGCCAAATTAAAGTAAATGGATAGTTAAAAACTGTTTTATGTGTGTTTCCCTATTTTAGAGTATAGTGTACAAAGTCCTAGCCCAGGCTCCATACATTTTGGAACATCTCTTTTGAACATTATAGACAGTTTTCAATTATGGTTACACAAATTACAATGTTTTGTTATTGGACTTAAACTACCTTCATACATTTTATAATGCTCAATGAACAGTTAGACCACAGAAACTGTGAACTTATAAAATCTATAACTTGAGTACATATTCCTTTTTTTGTTTTATAGTTAGAGTGTATATTATATGAAGAGTAAAGGTTTTAATAATATTAAGTAGATATATGGATGAAGTGCATTTTCTTGTGATACATTAGCAATTTTATTAATTTTTTAATTTTTGGTTAGACAGACGGACAGTACGGTTTTTTTTTAAGTTGAATATGTTTATGTAGATTTTAATAACTCTTTACCTTTCTTCTTACTAATAAAAATATATACTTGTTTTATTTATTGATTGTTTAATTGTGACCACTTTGTATTTAAATAGTAGTAGGTTCAATAATAGTTAGTGTTATTTTAAAATTTTAAATAAATCTTCAATATCGTCATAATTTTTAGTTTTAAGCCAGGATACTCTTACGATATCACACTGATACTTATTAAGTGAGTAAATCTTCAGAATTTTATTTAGTTTATTATAAAGCATTGGACCTAAATAACATTGGAACTTGTTAATAAAAAATGAATTATCTGGTCTTAGGGCAGTAGTCGGGTTCTCGCCTTATCACCGTTGTTGAAGGAGTATAATATATTTTTTGGTGCTGAGAAAGGACAGTAAGCTTAACAAACAGTTGTCGAACAGTCAGTACGTCGCATTCTGTGTACAATTTATCTGTAGGGTGTCTAAAAGACTTAAAAGTCATTACTTTCAGTAGCGCTCGTTGTGCTCTTTCTAGTATAATAAGGTGAGTTTTGCGTGCTCCACCCCAAGAAGTAATACAGTATGTTAAAATTGACTGTGCTAGTGCATAGTAAACTGTTCTCAGAAGCGAGTAGTCAGCTATATGCCTTATTTTAAAATATATATATATATAAGCTTCCTAGTTCTTTCCGATAGCAACGCTATGTGAGGTCACCAGGTAAACAACGTTACAAGTGAAAGAACGGGGGTAGACGAAGATATTTCTGCCTCGCGCATGGAGCCGTCTCGCTGAACCAGTCTGCTTGTGACCACGGCTGGTGCAACCCGGCCGAAACGTCAAGCCAAAATATAAGGTAAATCGCGTTAATTCCCGATTAGAATAAAGTTTGTCACCAGGTAAGTTTTTCGTCCAAGACCACACCTAGGTGTTTTATCGTTTTAGTTCTATCTAGAATTCTGCAGTTGCAAGAACAAGGTAAACATGAAGTGTGAATTGCAAAGTTTGGAATATATACTTTTAGACTTTCGCGTTCCATTATCAAACTTTATTCTAATCGGGAATTAACGCGATTTCCCTTATATTTTGGCTTGACGTTGGTTTGACGGAGCCGTCTCGCTGAACCAGTCTACTTGTGACCACGGCTGGTGCAACCCGGCCGAAACGTCAAGCCAAAATATAAGGTAAATCGCGTTAATTCCCGATTAGAATAAAGTTTGCAAAGCTTGGGTCAGGGGGTAAAAAACAGAGAGGAAGATAAGGTTAAGCCTATAAAAAATCTTAAGACAACCCGGACTCTGCATGATGCCTAGCATCTTCCCAAGTTTTTCCGTAAAATATTAAAGAAGTGTCATCAGCAAACGTGAATAGCTTACAGTTTCTTAATTTTATATTGCACAAATTGTTTATATACATTAAAAATAGAGTCGGACCCAATACACTTCCCTGTGGCACACCGTAAGTTATAGGAACATCTTTGCTAACAATGCCACCTATAGAAACCCTCTGTGTTCTGTTTTTCAGATAGTCGCCATACAATTTCAAGGGAGTTCCCCTTATGCCAATATCTTCCATCTTTTGTAGCAATAGTGTTATAGACACCGTATCAAAGGCTTTCGACAAATTTAAGAAAACTCCTATACTTTTCTCTTTCCTGTCTATTTGTGTGGCTACAAAATCAGTTAGGTTGGAAACTACATGTGCCGTAGATCGACCGCCTCTAAAACCATATTGGTTTTCAGATAGGATATTGTGTTTTTCCAGGTAAGCCACCAGTCTCTTATTTAAAATTTAAGTGCCTAAGAACGATATTAATTAAGTAATACTCAATAAAATTCACCGTAAGTAGTGTCGCCAAACGCCGTTAACTCTCGTAGCGCTCGTGCTGCGTAAACAGTGACATAAAAAAATTCAATTTTCCTCAGGCTCCCTGCGCGCGCACACTACAGCAGCGTCAACATCAAAAACGTCAATTTTGATGTTGAAAACAATAATATCATTGGTTGAAATCGTCAAATAAAGTTATCGAACCAATAAACTGCACACATTGGTCAGTTAAATTGAGCAAAGTTTAAACGGACTTTATGTGACAATGTGTGGTTCGGAAACGCAATGGGTCAAGTTATCGAACCAATAGCGCTAACGAATAGATAAACTATCTATAAAAGTACCTAAGAAACCGGCCTTATTTATTATCCCGGGGCTACATCTGCACGCTACGGCGAAGATTCGCGTTATCGCGACAAGTGTGGCCAAACAATTCGTGCTAGCGCGATGTATTCGGGCGAACACGAATACCTTCGCGGTGTTGTCGGTAAATTGACACGCATCAAAGGATTTTGTCGCGACAAACTTCGCCGAACTGGCTACATTTCGCCTTTGCAGTTGCAGCAGCGTTGCCATATATCAGATTTCTTATTCCGTAGTAAATTATAATAATCTTAAATGTTGTCCCCCTGTTGTTTCCTTTGGTCACGGCAATATGCAGGCATATTGGCGGCTAGACCAATTTCGCTAATTCTTTTTTTGTCTGTGTTTGTTATTGTCAAGAGAAGGTTCATATGAAAGAAACACTAGAAAATTACGAGGGCAGAGCTGCGCGGGACATCTAGTGGTTAATACAAACGTCGTTATTATTTTTTATCCTCGACTATCAAACTGAGTTTTCCGGTTTAGCTTATGAAGTATTAGAGGAATAGTAAAATAACTATACGTCCAATCAAAGGTATGCCCTAGAACCCTGGATGCGCGAGTCCAACTTGCAGTTGACTGTTTTTTCTTATTTAATCCTACCTATCCAATTCACTTATTTTAGCTCTTTTGTCCATACATATTTTATACAGATTTCATGTTAATAAGGCATAAGTAGGTACAGATTTATATACAGATTATAAAACGCTCAATGCATCTGGCAACACTGATTCCGACGAATATTCGCCCGAATACCACGTGCTTTTGCTAGGACGATAATGTAGCCAGCGACTTCGCCGTTGGGCGTTTTATCGCGACAGGGCGACACGAATATTCGCGTGCAGATGTAGCCGCGTGGTTATTGGATTTTTTTCAAATGTTTTTTTTTGGAATGATAGACGCTGTTAGCCGCAGATGGCCATTGCAGCTTCACCGGACAATAGGAGGCGAGCGCTTGAAGTGCTCTAGCCTTTACGGCAGAAGTAGCGACGAGCACAAGGGCACCTCAGGGAGGCACGGCCTCGGCTTGGGCTGTCGCTTAAGAGAGGGCTGAGTTTACCACCGGTTCACAACGCGCTCCCACTGAGAAGAACCGGCAAGAAACTCAGTGGGGTGATGCACGTCGTTGCGGTCGCATACGTACGACCCTTCGGCCTCGCCGGCGAGACCGGTGTCTGATAGCTAGTGTAGCATACGGTTGTCGGGGAGGGGTCGGCGCATCCCGGTCCAATAGGACCGTCATGGGGTCAGGAGGGTCGAGCAGTACGTGCCGTGGTCTGCGGCGCGAGTCAGAAGGACTAGCGGCGTAATCGGCGGCGGCGCGGACAAAACTGTTCGCGTGACGGGACGCGGATTCAAAGTAGCGTTTCGACGCTTCTTTGAGGAACTTACGAAGGGGATCTAATTTGAAATCGGAATGCAGATCTACGTTCCGCATGTACCACGGGGCACCGACGGCGCGACGGAGGAAACGATTCTGGATAACCTGGAGGCTATCGATACGGGTGCGGGCGGCGTGTGCGAAAACTACACTCGCGTAAGTCATGATAGGGCGAATGCAAGCTTTGTATAATGTCAACTTATTTCTAAGCGACATTTTACTCCGCTTGCAGAGAAGGGGATACAGGCGACCTAATACGAAAGCCGCTCGATTGCGGACGGACCTAATGTGCGGGCCGAAAGTCATGCGGGAGTCCAAGGTGACTCCGAGGTACTTAACCTTCCTAGTCCAAGGGATAGGGCGATTGAATAGGGATATTGGGACTAGTCGTCTGTTGGGCCGAAGGCTCCACGCGGAGAACATATTGGCGGGTCCCCGGGAGAAGACCACCGCGGCACTCTTCTCCGGGTTCACCTCTATGCGCCACGTACGGAACCATTGACCCAGGGCGTCGACTGCGGCTTGAAGAGCACGCGTCAAATAGGACATGTTCCTATGGGAATAATAGAGAGCGGTGTCATCCGCGTAAAGGGCGAGTTGGACTCTGCTCGAACGAGGAATGTCGATCGTGAACAGGCTGAACAAGAGGGGAGAGAGCACGGAGCCCTGAGGGACTCCGGCCTGTATAGGATGGGGTGAAGAAAACGTACCTTCGACCCGGTATCGAAAGGTACGATTCGAGAGAAAGTCTCGTATGATGAGTACGAGCCTATCGGGGACTCCTAACTGGAAGAGCTTGTATATCAAGCCGTTGTGCCAGACCTTGTCGAAGGCCTTGGCAACATCGAAGAATAGGGCGCCTGTGTAGACGGGCTTGGGCTGGTTGAGCCCGGTCAGGATGTGCACCGTGAGGCGGTGCACCTGGTGGACGCAAGAGTGTCTGGTTCGAAAGCCAAACTGCTCGTCAATAAGGATATTATTAGAACTGACAAAGTCTTTGAGTCTCGCTAATAGCAAGCGCTCATGGAGTTTGCCGAGAGACTTGAGAAGACTGATAGGCCTGTAGCTCGCAGGGCTGCTGCGAGGCTTACCCGGCTTAGGGATACCTACTACATCCGCGTCTTTCCATTCGGCAGGAAAGACGCAGTGGGACATGGCTGCGTTGAAGATAGTCACTAAAAGACATATCAGATGGACAGGGAGAACCTTGAGAACGCGATTGGAGATGCCGTCGGAGCCCGGTGCTTTCTTCGGCTTAAGGCCTTTGATCAGGTCTTCCACCTCGGTTTGCGTGACCGGGGAGAGGGATTCGGTGGGAGGGAGTGAGGACCTGCGCTCTACTTCCCTATCCACAAGATCGAGGTGCACCGGATCGACGGGAGCGGAGCTGGGTGTGCACTGACTCTCTAGAGAGTCAGCGAGAACCTCAGCCTTCTCGTCGTCCTCGAACGCGGGTGGGTCGCCTGAAGGGCGGGTCAAGGGGGGCATGGTAGCTACGGTGTCGGTTTTGAGGGATCTCGCGAGCCGCCAGTAAGCCTGGTGTGACGGCGAGATCTCCTCTAGAAACCCTCCCCATCGAGCCTCCCTGAGTTCCGCGATGCTGCGCTTCACGTCCCTCTGCAAAGCACGCATGCGGACCCGATTGGCATCGGTGGGGTAGGAGTCGTACGCGCGAATAGCCGCGTTTTTAGCGCGGACTAATTCCTTAATGTCATCGGGCAGCTTGAAGCGCACAGCGTAAAAGTTGTCCGCTTCAACCTGCCGGGAGGACTGGCTGATGGCCGATTTGAGATGATCGGTGAAAGCGCCGATCGCTTGGTCGGTGTCCTGAGGGGACGAGATTTGCGCCGGGAAGCGGGCAAGATTCGGAGAGTCGGCATCGGCTAAACAGGTGTTTAGCTGATGCCAGTCCAGAACGGTCCTAGTGACCGGCTGGGAAATGGGCGGCGGACCTAGTTCCATTAGGACCGGTCGGTGGTCAGAGTCTAGCTCATGGAGAACCTCTAAGGAGCGCAACCGGAGGGTCACGCCCTTCAGGAGGGCCATGTCTAAGACATCGGGGCGGTGATTGACATTATTGGGATAATGGGTCGGGCGCATAGGTGCGATGACGTCAAAGTCGAGAACGTCGACCAAGCCGTCGAGGCACCTGCCGTTGCCGGTGGTGACGTTACAATTCCACCTGACATGCTTGCAGTTGAAGTCGCCGGCCAGAATGACCGCGTTGTCCAGGTCAAGGAGTGACTCGATATCACTCCTGAGGGGCCGCTTATCAGGTGGAAGATAGATAGAGGCGATAGTGACAGCCGAATGGCCGGAAAGAGAGAGGCGGCAAACCGAGGCCTCTATATTAGTGAGCGCAGGGGGATCGATAGGGATGCAGTGCAGGGCCCTTCTGTAATAGATGGCAGTGCCACCTCCGAGGGAGGTGTCACGGTCATTTCGCACAAGATGGTAGTTGGCGATATTCGGACTCCTATGAGAGGGTTTCAGGAGGGTCTCCTGCACCAGCAAGATATCAACTTGGTGACTTCGCAGGAAGTCAGCAACCTGATCTCTTTGTCGGGAGAGGCCATGCGCATTGAAAAATGCGAGGGAAAGGGAATGGGGTTTTTGTCTACTCTGGTGTAAATCCATTTACGGGCCTACATTTGAGTTTACGGGGGACAGGGCGTAGTACACGTCCTCGAATTCGGCGATAGCTTGTACTCTATCGCAGGGGTTCTGTGCGCACCGAAGGCGGCTCGCGAAAAGGCGGATTCTATCGATGTTAATACCATCGATAGAGCGTCGGACCAATTCGAAGTCCGAAGCGAGGCTGGACGCGTGCGCTGAAGGCGCAGGCGCGGCCGGTTGCTTGGCGGGGACGCTCGTTGCCTTAGGAGCAGCGGCGGGGTGGACGTAGGGCAGTGTCTTATCCCACGCGTTCGGTGGACGCACTGCGGGCTGGGACGATGAGAGCGGTCGCGGCGCAGAGGGCGCGGGGTCGCGGGGGGCCGGAAGCGGCTGCGTAAGAGGCGCTGAGGGCGCCGGGGCCTGAGGCGCTGAAGGCGCGGGCGGGTAGGACTCCAAGGGTGGAGGGGCGGAGGCCCTTGGTGCATAGGGCACCGAGGGGCGGGGGGGAGCGCGGAGATTGTTGCGCCTCGCCACCCGGCGGTTCCTCCTCGGGGCCCTCGGGCAGCCGCGATAGTTCGCGGTGTGCCCGATGGTCCCGCAGAGGACGCATCCGGGAGGCTCGGTCGCCGTCTCCCTATCGCGCTCGCACTGAGACGTCCCGTGGTCTCCTGTGCACTTCACACAGCGAGGCCGCGCGAAACAGTTGCGGGAGGAGTGGCCATACAACTGGCAGTTATGGCACTGCCCGGGTAGGCCACGTTTGTGGGGGGCTTCTACGGCGAAGCCGGTGAGGCCGCAAACAGTCTTCAAATTGAAGATTTGTTTGCCCTCGTCGGAGCGCACGAGATGGACCAGAACCATCTCGTACGGTTGGAGCGGGCGGTTGCCAGGGTGCATACGGTGCACCTCCATCACCGGTAAGGATTGCGACAGAAGGTCGTCTTTATTAAACTCAGTACTGAGTTGGGTAGGGACTCCGCGGAGCGCGAAAATTACACTCGCGTAAGTCATGATAGGGTTTCAAATGATTGCAAGTCCTAACTTTACTCTATGGTTCCATCATTAAAATAGAATCGATCGGCCTATTTGGTTGGTTTTGGGCAGTGTGACCGTTTTTGGTATATTCGATACCAAATTGGTAGAATTTGGGCTCCACAATTTTGATTTAGTATTTTTTTGGTATAATTTCAAATGTTAGTATATTTTGGTAAAATTTAAACTAAAAGGACATTTTGTAGTGTATTTTTTGGTAAATTTTCTGGTAGCACAAACATTCATTCATTCAATTTCACTTGTGTAGTTTTTGTCTTTGTCTGATGTTTACCGAAACTGTATGATTTATCTCTTTTGTACAGTTACTTTTAGTTCTACAATGCGTAATTCGTTTTTGCATTACTTATTTCTTGCACGTTCGGGTGGGTAATTAATGGACGTATTATCATAACACTACGGCTACTCGGTTGGCAACAAAATATGCCGACTGTTAAGAGATGTAATAAGAGCAAAAGAAAAAGATATTTTCGATATACCTAGATACATAGTTATAAAAAAATTTGGCGAAATTTGTAATACAAATTTTTAGGGTTCCATACCTAAAAGGTAAAAAAGGAACCCTTATGGTGAAACTTCGTCTGTCTTTTTGTCTGTCACACCTACATTATATATTTCAGGAACCACTGACGCTATCGATTTGAAACATGGAATAGTTTTATATCTTACTTACTCAACCTCATCGCAAATGCATCACGTATTCGCATAGCGTATTTTATAATGACTGTGGCGTCACCTTTTAAGTTCTGCCAGGATACCAGCACTGTGTTGTAATTTATTACGGCACAGCAATATGCTGAGGCAGCGTCCTGTTTGGCCCCACACAACTAGTTTTTTTTTCATTTGTAATTTTTATATTTAACTTGTGTGTTGGTCAAATAAAAGTATTTCTTTTTTTTTTCTTATGAAAAGAAAATATTTTTTTACTTTTTTTTAATGGGGGTCGAAAGCGGTCATCAAAATTTCAAAGTGAGACTACTATATCGAGTATCATGTGCAAGGGCTTCATTTGCACATCTCAAAAGTGATTTTTGTTTTGGTTTTGGTAACAGGAAAAATAAAATGATATTTCCAAAAAAAACCTCGACAAACAAACTTAGTTTTGAGTATTTTTTTCCTATCTGATATGTTAGACGCATATATTAAAATAACTTAAATACGTCCAAAAATGGTATGGAACCCACGGTGCTCAAGTCCGACTCGCACTTGACCGTTTATTTTTTTTTAGTATAATTTTAGTATAATTCTACATAAATATTAGTATTTTTAGTACTGAAATCATATTCTTTTAGTTGATTACCTTTTTCTGAAACGGTCACACTGGTTTTGGGGTTTTGCATTCATCAAGTAAATAATCTAAATCCATCAATCAATACATAAATAAAATAATTTCGATTGTTTTGGGCTCGTTGTGCTGTCTGTGTGTGTGTTGGTTATTCCAAAATGGATTTATTATCTTTCTGTCGTGTTTGTTTGAACACGAATGTTCATAGTTCCATTGAAAGTACACCTCTTGAAGCAGTTTATGAAAATCTAACAGGAATGCCGGTAAGACAACAAATAAAATTTATGTTAATAATACCTATGCAAAGTGCAAAGACATTTAAAATAACTACTTAGGACTAGACTAGCGGCCTTAGCAAGCAAAATTGTATCACAAATTTTATACACATTTAGTAAGTCATCATATGACGAATATTTTTTTTATCCCTAATTTTCGTAAATGCCTGAATGAGACTACAGTTTGTTTTCATGTATTTGTGTGCATATGTACATTTACTGATTAAATATAAAAAGTATTTATATATATGACTGTTATACAAAAATTCCAACCGCCGCTAAGACCCATATTTAATCTCTTTGTATGCATGCATGCATGCCACTCATAGATATCAATTAAAGTTATGTCAAAAACGTCAAAAAATCTTTAATTCAAATAGGCACGCTATAAATTGATCGGTAATTTTTTTTAAAAGCTACCACCAGATCACAACGCGGCCTCAGCTGAGAAGATCCGGCAAGAAACTCAGCGGGCATGTCATTTTTTCACTTTTTTAAACATTGTTTGTTTTGTTACAAATGACTCGACATTAGAGATGTATCACTAATCCAGTCCTTGAAAGCAGCTCTTCCTGCCCCCGTGACAATTATAATTTAATTTTGCTAATTAATATTTTCGAGTTGATTTTATAAATGTAAATAAAAAACAAAAACAAACATGCACACAGAAATAAAATAGCAACACCTAAGCTGCTTGGGTGTGTGTGGTACCTTGCTAACTTGAATACATCATTGGACATTTTATTACAATAAAAGTGTGCAGTTACCTCTGATTTCGTCAAGTAATCATGTGCGATTCGTCATTGTGCAATTGTTACTAGCTTTTGATGAGGAAAAACATTGTGAGGAAACCTGCATGTATGTCTGAGTGAGCCTAACTAGCTTTTGAATGACATGGGAAGTCTGCCAACCTGCACTTGGCAAGCATTGTGCCCCTTCATCTTGAAAGGAGGCCCATGCCCAAAAGTGGGACATAAACAAGGACTGGTATTATTATTAATAGACTTGGTTAGGCAAATAATCATAGACCTATTAATTTCATTTAATAAAATAATTGGTTTTGATTCATCTACTTACTATTTTGAAATCAGTTTCAGACAAATAATACGAGACCACTGTCCGCGTGTTTCATGTGCTACGCACAACTCCTAAAGATACACAAGTTTATGCAGAAATGTTTAAAAGCTGAAAATCTACTCACTGTAATGCTGAATCAATTGAATGCTGGTGTAGAGGTAGTATATCATCGTTATAATTTTTTAACTGGTTTAGGTGTTACAACCCGAAAAGTGGCACACAGAAATAGCGCCCCCGAGACGGTTCTGTTGATATTTCTTTTCAAATCACAGGCTGACAAAATTATTTTTGCGAATAGGAGTGTCGAAACTGTCAAACAACACGTCTCCAGTTACAATGTCCTTCACACCGGAGCACTGCAGTCACTATGTTATCACTGCTGCTTGGCTGCAGAATATCTGACCTTTGGCGGTTGGTTCCTTGTACAAGTACAAGACACCCCACAGGCAACATATAAAATGATGTCCATGGTATGTCTGATCTAGTCATGACAAAATCTTTGACCCAAACTTCAAAATGAGTGAAACAAAATGTTTGTCTCTTAATTTGGTACCTAACACATTGTATTATTCTGTCTCTGCACTATATTAGAACATTTTTATAATATAAATCATGGTTCATCTATAGCAGGCTGTAATCATGTTCCGTACACAATCAGTTGTTGAAGCGTCAGAGGGCAAGTTAGTTGTTTTTTTTTTAGCTACCACCGGTTTACAACGCGGCCTCAACTGAGAAAATCCGGCAAGAAACTCAGCAGGCTTGTCATTATTTCACTTTTTTTTTAAAACAGTGTCATGTTACAATTAGATCAGCGACAGTGTGTCTTGCCGTTCAAAAGATCAAATAAGAGTGAAAAAAAAAATACGACGAAAGTACAACAAACTAAAGGGCCGAAAGGCCAAGGGAAGTCTATAGATGGGGGATTGCTAGTGGCATTTATACTGAGCGTTCCTGTGCTTCGGAGGGCACAAAAAATTACGTCCTTTTTGTTGACTTTGCAGTTGTTAAGCCAAGTTAGAGGCCTGTGGGAGTGTCCTAACAGAACGCGATCATCGCAAGTTCGCGCGAAAGAAATCTCAAACATATGGACGTCGAACGAGTGTCCTAACTGGCGGACGCGCGATGCGGTCGCCCGAACAAAATGTTTGAAAGGAGATGTTCCATTTTGGGCCAACACTATGTACACTACATTGAAAAATAGGAAAAATATAGGAGAGTTCCATAAAAATACTCATAAATTAATTTGAAGCAGAGTACAATTGTACATAAATGATAACTTATGGAGTTATTTAGTATGTCCACCCTGTTTTTAGGGCAGCCATGACAGTTGCGTTTGACGTTGGTTCACTACTTGACAGTTAATGCTATATGTGACGTTTCGTAATAGATTGTTTACGCGTGGAGTACATATTGTATTTCGAAGTTTTTAGTGATTAATTATGTTTACGGACATTCATTGACTGTTTCTTTCTTGACCCGGGGCTTTACTGTATTGATTATCGCCTGTGATTTGGATTGGATTCCGTCCGTCAAAATCAAAATCCGTCAAAATGACATTTTAATTACGTATTTCCGATCCATCATATTATTGTGTGGTGTTGCTACAGTAGTATTATATTATCTTTAGTGTTTCTCTCCTTGACCAAGATATCTTAAATGTACAATAAAACGAAGCAATATTAAAAAAAGACAACATTACAAAACAGTTACTATATTGCATAGTTATCTATACATATAGTGTACATGGTGTTGGCCCAGGCTCCATACATTTCTGGAACAACTCCTTTCACAACAATAATTGCTTATATTCTTTTACATTACAGATAGACAACAAAGCAGCTCTAATAGATACATTGAGTATAAGTTCAGGACTATCTGTATCTCCTGTTGAGACTGTGTCCTATATAGGAGATGTTAGTATCATAAGTGAAGTAAAAGACGAGGACATTAAACACGAAATAGCAGAATATAAAGATGCTGACTCGGGAGATATACACGCAACAGGTACGCAACTGCCAGACTTACAAAAAATAATCTTTTCTCCTGGCTATTGTCCCAATTTATTTGGGGTCAGCCCTCCGCCACTTCTGCGCCACGCCATACGGTTGTGCCTTTGATTTTAATTGGCTTGCGTACATCACATAGAACGCCAAACAGTGACCTCCATTTCATCCAAGCTGTTTGGATTCTGTTTTGTATGTCTTTCTCGACACACAATCTGGGTTTACGATAGATCCCAGATACTTGAGTTCTTCAACTCTTTTAGGGGGTATGTTTTCGATTTATGGACATGGGATACGTTGGCACTAGAAAAGTTACATTGCATGTACTAGGCCTTCTGTCTACTCACTCTCAGCCCTTTACTCTCCAAGGCCTTCTGCCATGATGTTAAGTCGATTGCGCTTCTGCTAATAAATAATAATAATCCATCCCAAGGTTAAATAGTAGAGGGCTCAGGATCGAGCCCTGATGTACACCTACTCTGACTTCAAATGGTTCACTTGTACCCGCTGGGCTGACCATTCGTGTAGTTATATTGTGGTACAGATCTTTAAGGAGCTCTATATAATGCTCCTGTACTTGTGCTCTCAGCGCCTGCCGGATAAGCTATCGCGATACAAGTGTGTGAAGAACTTTGCGAGAGTTTTACTTCTCCATAAGTATTTTTACTGAGTGAATCGAATATATGGTACCTCTGGCAAATCCACACTGCATTGGTGTAATTTTTGTTATTGAAGTGAAAACTTCTTTAGCGGTGAAAACTTCTTAAGTGCACAACGACTTTTTGTATTAAAATATGTTAAATTCGCGTCAGGAAACGTGACCTGATCGAAAACTCGTAAAACGTAGGCGGCGCAGGGCGCTTGCGCGAATGTTCGTGTTTGTTTGTGTTACGGCGTGCCACGCGCATCCATGGATGGTGACTGCTGATGTCTCGACCGTCTATGTTAGTAGTTAATGTAAAATAATTGTAATAGTTCTAGTGTTACATTTTTAATGTAATATACATTGTCAAGTTTGTGTACGATAGTGCATATGAATATTGTATTTTACCGCATAAATGATAGTACTTTTATACTGATAATTAAAGCAATTCGTACAAAATTATTCCCTTACCATTCCAAAATTTAAAAACTGCACAACGTTAATATTCAAGTTTTCACTTCTGCCGGCACTCGCGGAGTGCAACCCGTTGTTTTTTTTTGGTAGCCTTTTCCCGAGAACGCATTCCCAGATCATAAGGGTATGAGAAGCTAGTTTTATTCCCCTATAGTTTCCGCAGTCCGCAACATCGCCTTTGTGCTTGTAGAAAGGTATCAAATTACTAGCCCGTCACAAATTTGATACTTTGGTGGTTATAAGAATTTTATTGAATAACATTGTCATATTCTTAATTATTCTTCCACAGTTCGTATCGTCTGGTCCAACAGCTTTCCTACTATTCATTTTTTGGATTGCTGTGACACTTACTTCTTGTGGTGAAATCGCGTCGATTGACCCCTCAGAGCATGGTAGTGTTATTAGTGGTTCCTGCGGAGATCCCTTGTTGAGAAGAGCTTGGTAGTATTCTTGCCATCTCTTACTAATTTCTTTGTTTATGGTTAGCAGTTTGCGTGCTTTCCTCTTGAACCCTCTATCTGAACCCCCTAGGGGTACCATACCAACGCCACTTGCAATTCCTCTTGAACCAGGGGGTTCAAGAATAATTGCAAATTTTATATTCCTCTTGAACCCCCTGAGACAAAACTGAAATATTCTGAAAAAGAAAATTGGACTGTTTAACCAACAGGAAAATGAATGCGGATTTTAAAAGTACCAGGAATGCATATTGCACAAGAAAGAGGCAATGTTACAATAACACGCTTTTATTTACTTGACCAGTACGTACCTATGTATGTAAGAAGGTAATGGAATCTTGCGATTCAATTTGGTTGACAGCGACTGGTGTGGCATTTATGATAGATTTTGTTGTTCCATGCACTGAGAATGTTGTTTACCGTAAATATTTAAACCAGAAGTACTTATCTACTAGGGCAACAGAGTGCACAAGAAGGCTTCCCCATATCCAGCAGTGTGTTCATTTATCGCCACTGACGACAACTGGGAATATTTTTCCCATTTGTCACCAGTGGTGACAACTGGGAATAGACCTGTGTCAGCCATTAGGCTTTACAAGGGCTTTACTTACCTCTCGTATCTAATGTCTGTGTGTGCTAACTGCTTAGCTTCAATATTTACCAAAAGTACAAGTGCGAAGGGTCAATTTTTGTACGGGGTAAGCCGGTCCGGTACACCCAGGACATTTTCATTACATTTCTGTAATGTTCTACTTTGCTGATAGTAACATGATATTATATCTTTGAATGGTTAAAATCTGTAAATCCCGAGCGATTCTAAACTAGATTAGGAAAGAAATAGGTAGGCAAGGGAAAACACCATTTTATTTAATTTAAAAGCCAGTGATTAGGTCCACTGCACCACCAAGGCTACATTTGTATAGGTAGGTAATTAGAAATTAAGAATACGAATATGCATCGATATAATATTTGTTCATATATTATATCAATGCGAATATGCAAAATTTTTACTTCGATAAATCTCATCGATAAATGACCTAAAATGACTCATATCTATGAAATGACCTAACGCAATAACATGTAGGTACAATGCACACTACACAAAATGAACAGCTATCCCAAAAAAAAATGCTTCAAGGTTAGGGCTCAGAAAAACATCATGAAATGTTCATGAAATGAAACTCAAGTCCAGGTAGTATGTATGTAATATGATGTATACATAATATACTCGTAATAATATTGCAGTTGCAACAATAAAAGATGCGAAGGCATTGTACGTTTCATTATCGAATATATAGTATATCGATGTCGAATATCATTAAACAGTAATTTACGATGTTAGCGTGATTTACATTATGAACAGCGCCATCTATCGGTGAAAATGGACACACAATCACTATAGAACTTTAATAAATTATTATACACAATAAACAAAACTTTAAAGAACTATAGAACCTATTAGATTCTAATTATATTTAGTAGAATTAAATTGTCATGTACCGTATATGCGATACAAAATAAATATCAACGAAGACGAAAGATTATGATCGATCGAAGTACGCGTACGCAATACTACACTCTATTTCGTGAGGTATACATTTCATTTTTCTATCCATAACATAACTCCTCCCAATCATAACCCGGCGTACATCGGCTTGCCGTCGATCCTATATCAGCGAGTGTCGCGTCTGCGCGGGGACGTTTTCGGTACTGATTTTACATGGTAGTTGCGCATGGAATTCCTGATCCTGAGAGCGGCTTGCCGCGCCGCGAGCGGCTTGTTGCGCGCGGTTGAAGTGAATGAAAAGTGCAACTTTTTGCTATTAATAAATTCGACGGCGATTTTTAGATTAATTTTATTTGATGGATTATTAAGTACCTATGTTTTTAACGTTATGTTAGTAAATAAATGTCCTGTTAGATCGTCGTAACAAACGCCTGTTTTCAAAGGGAAGCCGGTAGGAATCGAGTTATATGGACCCTTCGCCACTGCAGGGTAGCATAGGACATAAGATGGTGTCATTATAGTCATAAATAATTTACACTAATCTGGACATAGTGATGAGTCGTCGACGCATTTACCATCGACGAAACGAGATCGTTTATCGTCCACGATAAACCAGTTTATAAAACAGTCTAAAGTTAGACTTATATATTATACCGTTGACGAAAAATACGCCCAAATACAGTGTCCGTGGAACCACTAGGGGGTTCAAGAGGAATTGCGAGTGGCGTTGGTACCCCTAGGGGGTTCAAGAGGAAAGCACGAGCAGTTTGTGATTCATAATTTATTTACTACGCAAATCTGACTGCTAGATCAACGTGCCCGTCCGTCATAATAAACCGCGTAAAAATCTCTCTTTCTTTTCAGAAGTACCAGTAGAAAATGAGCCAGAGAATGTGTCTAAAACAAATGTAGTTGCAAATTGTGTAAACTATACAAAATGGGTGAATATTATTTCAGACATCGAGATGACTGAGGCTAGCTTATCTGAGTTAAATAACGACACATATACGATTGTTAATATAAAACTTGAAAACGTTGAGAATGATGATAGAAATGAAAATGACTGGACTATAGCAAAAAATAATACTGCAGTTTCCAATAACGCAGCAAAACAACTTGATGAATATAATTCCAATGGACAAAATGGGGCAAACACGGACGATAGGCCGAAAGAAATTGTTAAAAAAATTACCAAACCTAAATATTCTTGCGATACATGTGGGAAAAAGTTCAAACAAAAAAATTATTTACAGAGACACGCTTCGACCCATACAAGCGATCACAAATGCTTCACTTGCTATCTTTGTGACAAAGGTTTTACCAGAAAATTTAATTTAGAATGTCACTTGCGTACCCACAACGGTGACAAACCTTACACTTGCAATTTATGTAATAAGAGTTTTATCAGAAAAATTAATTTGGAATATCACAATATTATACATACGGGTGAAAAACCGTTCGCGTGCGATTGGTGCCAAAGACGTTTCAATAAAAAGGGTAATTTAGTATGTCACATTCGCACTCATACCGGTGACAAACCTTTCATTTGTCATGTGTGTACTAAAGGTTACAGCAACAGCAGTCTTTTAAGAACTCATATACGGATTCATACAAATGAATGGCCTTTCCGTTGCACCCAGTGCGGGAAAGGTTTTATCCGAAAACAGTTCCTAAATCGTCATCTTCGGTTTCATACTAGAGTCAAATAACGCTCAATTTGAAATGTTTCGCTATAATCGTAATCTTACATATTTAAATGATCATTAAATCTATATCTGTAAGTATATTTATTAATTTCGTTATAATTTTACTATTTTGATGAAATTAGGTACTTAGATAAGGATTTGCTTTCTATGTTTATCTGTTTAAGCATTTTTGATCAACATCTAGATTCTAGATTAGACAAAGATAGAGATAAGATAGAGGTTTAAAGTTCATCTAGAATCTAGAACGACACTGTTGTATGGTTTAATTCCAAACATAAAGAGAGAAAGAGAGAGAGATTGTACCTGTATGATTGTAAGGTTTTTCTATTTTTTTGTAAATATCTAGAAATTAATAATCTAGAATGATACTGATATGTCTGGTAAAATTTTCAAATGAATTTTATTGCAATTTTATTGTACCTTTGATAAGATTATGATCGTAATTTTTTTTTTTGTAAATATTATGTAGAATGGCACTGATGTGTGTGTTTATTTTCCACACTCTTGATCGTAAAGTGAGCATTATTACATCGCTTTTAGGGCTTAAACCAATCTATAAACTTAACTAATATATGAATTTTATATAATGTTTAGTCTAAAAGTAAAATGTAATCATATGTTTCCCAAATAAATAAAACACAAAAAAAAATAAACGCATGCGTAATAGAATTATCCCTGCAAAGTGAAAATATGTATATACCTTACTGCAAGTTTTAATCGAGTAAACAGAGCATTCTTAATTCAACCGGGTACCTAATACAGTTTTTTTTTTTGTAAATATAAAGAGACATCCTCTTTGATGATAGTGCCTAAAATTGCTATCGCCGGATCCTCCCGAATCGGTATCTCCGGATTGCGATCCCTAGCTGTGTGCTATGTCGCCTCACTGAGCGCGTGAAAAAAAGGGGGGCATTTTTCTTATTAACCCCCGACCATCGATATACTATATAAACTAGATTTGGTGTCACGGTTCAAAAAGTGGTAGCGAGAAATAGCGCCCTTGTGTCGCTATTTCTTTACAAGCCACATCCTGACAAATTTATTTTTGCCGATAGTCGCTACTGTCTATATGAAACTGTCAAACTACAAGTCATTATCATTATAAAATCGTTAGTTCACGTTTCCGCCACCAGCACAGATAAGTTTGCAACCTCTGTGACCACATTTTAGATGTCATTTTGTTCGTGAATGTTTATCTATAGGCCGACCAATTAATACGCGTATCGCCTGAGGGGGTACAAGGGAGCGAGGGGTGATGTTAGCGGATGGGTGAAAGGGGTGCGCGGAGCAGAGAGCTTACGTCAAGTGCGGCAGTGCGCTGGCTGTGCTCGCAGCGCGCGGTTGGTGTTTTTGTTACGGACGCATGAAGATAAACGCACAAGGTATACGACTGCCAAGATAAATCTCAAGATGAATCGCTCTTCCAGTTTTGCGAACAAAATTAACAAGCAAGCTAAACAAATAGCATACAATGTATATTCCTTTTTTAAAGCCAGAAAACAAGATCATAATTCTACAGAGTATCTTGAAGACGTAAACCTAAACAAACTTGTTGCTAAAGCTACAGGACTTTCGGTGACTACCATATGTAAAATAATAAAAGAAGGAAATGAACTGAAAGATGAACAAAATAAATGTAAATTTTAAATCACCAAAAAAAATTAAACAAATCCGAAAGAAAAAAATTGAAGTTGACAGTTTTACAGAGGGCGTTGTTAGAAGAAAAATAACTCAATTTTATACGGTTTATAAGAAGATTCCTACATTAAAAATTTTGAATGCGAAACTCCGAGAAGAAGGCATTTTAAATTGTGGCCGAGAATATTTGAGAACATTGATTCATAAACTTGGCTTTCGATTTAAGAAATGTCAATCAAAAAGGAAATTACTGATTGAACAACCAAACATCGTATCGTGGCGGTGGCGTTATCTTAATGCGATAAAGAAGCACAGAAGAGTTCAAAGAAACATTGTTTACCTCGATGAAACATATGTCAATTCGTCATTAAATGTACCGGCGTGTTGGCAATCCAATGAAGAACGAGGGGTGCTGTCGCATATTGGCAAAGGGCCACGTTTAATTATTGTACATGCTGGTGGACAAGCCGGATTTATCGATGGAGCTCTTTTAATTTTTAAATCCAAAAGCAAAACCGGAGATTATCATAGCGATATGAATTTTGTAAACTTCAGCAAATGGACTAAAGAAAAGCTATTGCCAAATTTACCGCTAAGCTCAGTTATTGTTATGGATAATGCCGCATACCACTCGGTACAAGAGGACAAAAAGCCTACAATGACATCCACAAAAGTCACCATGCAAACCTGGCTGCAAAGACACAATGTTGAATTTGATACGTCTCTAAGAAAATGTGATTTATTGAATTTAATCAAACAACACGCGACAGAAAATATTTACAAAATAGATGAAATTTTAAAGGCGGCAGGTCATGAAGTCTTACGACTGCCTCCATATCACCCAGACCTGAACCCAATCGAATTGGTTTGGGGGGATATCAAAGGACAGCTCGCAAAAATTGAAATTGATTCTAATTAGACAAAAAGAAAAATACACTGGAACAGTTATTTGCCGAATTCTCTGTAGAAAAATGGGTTAACTGCGATAAACATGTACAAACTATTGAAGATGAATATTGTCTGCACGATCGCATCGTTGATGAAGAGATGGACCGATTTATTATTAATTTGCAAGATTCTGACTCCTCAAGCTACACAGACAGTGATGATGATTCAAGCGATATGAATATTAGTGACGAATAGTCCTATAAATTTTTTATCTGTGGTTAAATATTTCTTAAACGGAGTTAATTATTGTTTTATGATTTTGTACCTATGAAGCTATTATAAAATATTTGTAAAACTTAAAAATAAATACTTAAAAAAAAGATACTTATTATTTTTAACCGACTTCAAAAAAAGGAGGAGGTTCTCAATTCGTCTGTATATATATATATATTTTTTTATTCTTTACCAACAATGTCTATCTCGAGATAAATCTTTGGATTATTGACTCCGTGTGTAGCGTTACCCGCCCCCGCTCCCTTCTTACCGCGCAGGCGATACGCGAGTTAAACGGTCGGCCTATAGTTTATATATCGATGCCCCCGACCGAAAACGAGGGGAGTTATAAGTATATTAGTAGTTAGACAGATAATGGGTCTGATAATCGCACAGGAAAATAATTTTAAAAGTTCGTTTACCTAAGCCGGCGTTTTTTTTTTATATTTATACTTGTTTGACATATTTTGTTTTTATCGTATTTGTCGCTGTGTGGTAAATTATTTTGTTTTTTCCTCGCAGGTGTGTTGAAAAACGTCGTATGAAATTCGTGAGCTCTGCCATTACACACTCATTCCACCCTAGGGTTGCCATCCGTCCGGGATTCCCCGGATTTGTCCTAGTTTCGACGACGTCCGGCTGGGGTTTATTTGTAGTCCGGGCTTAAAAGTTTTAAAAGCACAGTGGCATCGGGCGGCCGTGCGACTCTCGCGCTTCGCCTCCACCTACCAACTCGCCGGATTCTCCGTCCCTCCCACCTCTCGTTGCAGTTGTAGGAGTATAGTGACAGTGAAAAGACGATAATTGAAGTGTATATATAAAGTATCTAGTTTAAAACCTCACCACATATCACCAGGACGGGGGGAGGGGTTAAAACACATCACGTGATTAATGCACGACCCCTTAGCAATTATTTATGTTCATCGCCTTCAGTTAACACATCCGCCCTGCGTTGCCAAATGTTTATATATAATAGAGAACCAAACAATACTTAACTGTTAATCTTCGGTTATATACGGTATAAGAATATTTTATTCACAATTAAATATTATATTTATACTTACATGTTCTTTTGAAGTGAAACTTCTTATGCGACTTCCAAAAATGTTATCACATAACGCGTTAAGCGTTAAATGATAGGTGATAGGCGTTAAGTGATAGGTGTTAAACGATAGGCGATAGGCGTAAATTTGTTAAGGTTATGAAAGCCGTCACTGAGTGAGTGGGTGAGTGGGTGAGTTGCGGTGAGTTGGGGCGAGTTGAGTGTGTGTGTGTGTGTGTGTGTGTGTGTGTGAGTGAGTGAGTGAGGGACCGACTGAACGACCGATCGACTGAGCGAGAATGAAGTTTCACTTCTTCCGCGCGGAGGGACTCCACGCACGCACATTTTTTTTTAAAATCCAACTATACTTGCCTGCGACTTGATTAAGTAGGTAAGTAGATTTAGTTTATTGTTTATGTACATACTTACTTATTTTTACCTACCAGATTTTTGAAGTGAAACTTCTTATGCGACTTCCAAAAATATTATCACATAACGCGTTAAGCGTTAAATGAATCACCTTAACGCGTTATCGCTTAACGCGTTAAGTGATAGGTGTTAATCGATAGGCGATAGGCGTAAATTTGTTAAGGTTATGAAAGCGCTCATGTGACGCCGTCACTGAGTGAGTGGGTGAGAGTCAGTGGGTTTCTGTGGGTTTCAGTGGGTTTCAGTTGGTTTCAGTTGGTTTCAGTTGGTTTCAGTGGGTTTCTGTGGGTTTCAGTGGGGTTGAGTTGAGTTGACTTAGTGTGTGTGTGTGTGTGTGTGTGTGTGTGTGAGTGAGTGAGTGAGTGAGGGACCGACCGACCGATCGACTGAGCGAGAATGAAGTTTCACTTCTTCCGCGCGGAGGGACTCCACGCACGCACATTTTTTTTTTTCTAAAGTTAGCATTCCACATATTATTGATCAATTCACGTTAACTCGTTTAAGCAAGACCTAAGTACTTAGGTCTTACTTAGGTACCTACTGTAGGGCCAATTTAATAGATCACATTTGACATCTGTCAGTTTCTTTGTTCTGTGTCATTATTACAATGGTTATGTAATCGTAATTGAAAAAAGTTAAGCCATTGTGCAGCTCTGACTTCGAGAAAATTAATAATATTTTATGCCCGGCGGCGGTGCTACAAGGATACGTTGTTAAAATCTTGATGAAGTATCAAACGTGATTAATTTAATTTGCCCTACTTTACCTACTACTTACTTTACTTTTTTGAATGTATACATTCATATTAGGTAGTAAGGGCTCCCACACATAACTGCGAATTCGCATCGCATCGCAAATATCTGCGAGAAGCAAATGAATTTTCGATACAAATTCCTGCGATGCGGCGCCGCATCGCATCGCATCGCAGTTATGTGTGGGAGCCCTAAGGTAGGAATGTATACATTCATATATGAATGTATAAACTGGTTTAGCAGTGGACTTCTTCCGGTTAGTGATGATGATGATGATGAGTATTTTTCAATATAGGGAAGAGTGGAAGTTTCATAAAAATCGGTTTAAACTAGGTTTTGATTTTTTTTAATAGTTGATGTCAGATTCACTCATTCATGAGGCGTCAGGCGTCACCTCCCTAATATTGTCGATGGTCGCAATACGGCTATCTTTATTTACGACAGAATATTTGAATTTGCCTTTATGTAATGTGTGGTTTTCAAGACAGCTAATTAACCCTTTGACCGCCATGCAAAATTTCATCTGCCGTGCCCCCAGCGCCGCGACCATATTTCAAACCATCTATCGTACGATTGCCTAGTGATGTGTATACAGTCATCGATATAATGTAGTAATATTAAATATTTTGCAGTGAAATTATGGTTAACTTACGTTTAATCCTATTATTATTAAGAAATAAAATATTGTCTTTATAGTTTTAAAGACCTTAACAAGAAAGTAATAAAAATATTTTAATTCCAAGTAATATTTTAGTGATGTTTTTTTTTTAAAGCATCGGATTTTTGACAACACTAGTGGACGCTTTAAAGCGTCATTGGCAGCAGCAACAAGTCTTTTTATCAGATTTACTTAAAACTACTAGTGTTGTTAGTTTTAGTTATCGAATATCATAGTAAGTATAAATTAATTATTTAATTAATTTAGAAAGATTGTTGATGTTATTGTTAAATGAAATAAAATGCGTCTCTTGATTAATACATTTAATTTTCAAACTTCCTATGAAAAAAAATACTGTAAAAGAAAAAATATACGTGGCACGCTGTAACACAAACACACACACGAAAATTCGCGCAAGCGCCCTGCACCGACTACGTCTTGCCAATTTTCCATCAGGTCGCGTATCCTGACGTGAGTTTAAAATTTTTTCCCCATCACAATAAAGTGCACAACGCCGATAAAGAAGTTTTCACTTCAAAAATAGCTAATCATACATTTTACTTGTTTACCAGGAACAATGAACTAAAATATCTGAATATATACACTTACTTCAAGCTCATCTCTTTCGTCGTCAGAAGTGTCTTCGATTACTACCTCATCATCTTCGTCTAAACCTTCTAATATACGTAGTAGTTCGTCATTGTCCATTTTGTTACAATCAAACGACGTGACACACAGTAATGGTAAATGCAGCAAATAGACTAAACGTTCTAATTTAGTTGTGACATGTGGGTAGACTTAATATTTTAAAGTAAATAAAATTTGAAATCTACCCGCATGTCACAACACTATTAGGGATATAAAACGCGCATATGACGTCACAAGCGGACGCCTTAAGACGTCCATGGCGATCGTGGCTACGACAAATGCGTAGGAAATAGGAATGTTTGACACTTATGTCGATATTTTTTTAATTACCCTATTTTTTCAACATCAGAAAAATATTTTGCAGGTAGTACATTTGGTTAGTCGACTGAAGAGGTAGGTAGGGTAACTTTATGAATAACATAGAATTCATAAATACAAATACCTTTTTATTGATTACTTTAAACAATTAATGTACATACATAACCCCTTTATTATTTTTCTGTTTCGGTGAGCTCCAAATCCTGGTTATGATATTTTTTCAAGCTATTTATGAAATTTAATATTTTTACATAAATACGGGTGCGCATACAGGGTTTCTATTATCCTCTTTACTATATATTTGACATTCGATACAGCCAATACTGTCTGTTGGCCGCCGTTTTTTTGCCATTGACGTCTCATATATGTATTGAGTATCCATTTCTAAGATATTTGGCGAAGTCGACGGCTTTCGGGGTATCTTCGCATCTGAAAAATATATATGTAAATACATAGGTTCATTAATGTTGTTGTTAGAGTCACTCATATTGGTAGTCTATTATAATTTAATAAAAAGAATTAAATAAAGTATGTATTTTTTAATAAATAAGAATTTTCAAGATGGACGCGTATGCCCCAAGACATCCTGGCATTAGTGTAAATGCCATCAAATCTCCATGTAATTAGTTAGTCTTTAGTTACTGTATAGTAGCCAAATAAATCTTTATATAATTAAAACTCATCACGGGCAAGTAGGCATATCTGAAGAAGGAGGGAATTAGTTACTTACCTTTACGTTTATCCATTATTTTTCACAAAGGAAGTGTAACGATCTCACAAATGCTCACTATTAAAGCAAGATTATAAGTGGCAGAACTTTCGAGAATCTAACTAGGTACAGTAGTCACAACGAATCTTTGTGTCTGAAGTTGGCTGCAAGACGCTGCGCAGTAGCTATTTTTGTGATTTTGTATGCACATCTCACGACTGTACTTGCGCAATGGTTCGCCAAACCTAACTTCAGATACACAAAAAATCGTTGTGGCTACTGTAGGTAGGTAAAAAAAATAATCTACCCACTTACATTCCCATCACTAGTCGACGCTTTAAGACGTCCATGGCGCTGAGAGCATATCTTTTTTTAGTTAAAATTTTAGAGTTTATGTTAAAGGTTCTGCCGTTTTAAATGTAGACCTTTTATGCTTTTATTTAACTGAAAATGAATAAGGAAAAGTTAATACGTCTATGTATGTAAAGATCAAGTTTAAAAATTAATTCCTTTTTTATGTATCTGACTGTCAAATATTTTGACGTCTTAAGTCGTCGTCGGCGATGGTGCCTAGTTTATCATTGACGCTTTAAGACGTCGTTGGCGGTCAAAGGGTTAAAAGACTAAAAGAAAAAAACGCTTAAGATTAAAGGTAAAAAAATACAGTAATCCAATGGATATCATCTCTCTAAACTTACTTAAAAAAAGGTGTGATAAAATGGCCGTTACTTGTTATAATAAGTACATTGCAAGTATAGAGGCTAAAATTACTTCAAATCCGAAGTATTTTTGGAGTTATTTAAAATCAAAAAGAGGTGGGACTAGTGGCTACCCTAGTATCATGTCTAATGGTGTAGAAAGTTCAGAAAATCTTGATGATATATGTAATTATTTTGCTTCCAATTTCGCTAAGGTTTATACCATCAGCACCGACCAAAATAATATGCATATTGTTAGTGACAACGATAATCATTGTTTAAGTAACGCCAGCTTAAGTCAAGTTACGATATCTCAAGAACAGATCAGTAAGGCACTGAAAACACTAGATATAAATAAGGGTGCTGGCCCTGATAATGTACCTGCCTTATTATTATCTAGACTAGCAGATAAGTTGTCAGAACCGCTAATGTACATATTTAATAGGTCTTTGCAGCAAGGTACTTTTCCAAGTGCATGGAAAGAAACTAAAATTGTCCCCATTTTTAAAAGTGGTGACCAATCTAATGTTACCAATTATAGACCCATTGCAATACTTTCTGTGCTTGCAAAAGTTTTTGAATCGCTTATATGTCCGATATTTTCATGGCATATGTCTCAATTAATAATCGATAGTCAATATGGATTCATTGGGGGTAAATCTACTGCTACTAATCTGGTAACTTACACCGAGAGTATTATAGAGGCAGTTGATGCTCGCGTCCAGGTTGATGTCGTCTATGCCGACTTCAGCAAGGCGTTCGACATAGTTAATCATAATATACTTATCCAGAAATTAGAATCGTATGGTGTATCAGATCCCTTGCTAAGTTGGTTTAGATCCTATCTCTCTGAGCGGATGTTAAGAGTAGTAGTAAATGGCCACAGTTCAAATACATATGTAGCTACTTCAGGAATTCCCCAAGGATCTCATTTGGGGCCGCAGTTATTCACCCTTTTTATTAATGATATACACAAATGTTTTTTACACTCACGTATCTTTTTATTTGCAGACGACCTTAAAGCCATTAAAGAGATTAGGCACCATTCGGACATGGTTCTGTTTCAAAGTGACCTTAATAGATTGACGGAATGGTGCGACGACAATAAAATGATATTAAATGTTAACAAATGCAAACATATAAAATTTACTCGCAAAAAAAATATTTTACATTCATCTTACACTTTAAATGGAGTATTGCTAGATGAAGTCAACAACATACGTGATTTAGGAGTCCAATTTGATAAAAAGCTAAATTTCATTCAACATATTGATAAAATTTCACTGAAGGCATCTAAAATGCTTGGATTCGTTTTAAGAGAATGCAAAAATTTCAAAAACCCTTCTACAAAACAGATTATGTATAACGCGTTAGTCAGAAGTCAACTAGAGTATTGTAGTGTTGTCTGGTCTCCTAGGTACAAAGTTCATATCTCACGTATCGAAAGGTTACAGAAAAGGTTCCTATGGCACTTGACTTATAGTTGCAAATTAGGTAAAAACTTGAAATCTTATCAAAATAAATTAAAATATTTCAAAATGGTAACTCTTGAGAAACGTAGGGATATGTTAGATTTGGTCTTTTTAAAAAAACTTGTAACAGGGCCTATGAATTGTACTGATTTGTTGAGTAAAGTATCGTTTCACATACCGCGTAAGATACCAAGATCTTGCAACAAGAAACTGTTTCACTTGCCAAAATGTTGCACTAGATTAAGACAGCACTGTTCACTGTCCAGAATGTATGCGTTGTATATGGAACATGAACCAAATATTGATTTGACCGTAATGCCAATAGCTATTTTTAAAAAAACTGTACTGACTGTGTGTTAGTCACTTTTAATTTGCTTTTTTTTGTTAATACAGTTTTTATTCTACACTTTTTTTCACTTTTGTTGTATTTCTGTATTATGTTAATTTTACGTTAATTTAGTTTAATTTTCTTTTACGTAAGTACTAGGTTTGTAGGTGAAAATTTTTCGCGCATTTATTTTTAGTGCATGCAGTGCTTTTCTTTAAGTAATGAGGCACTTAGAAATAAGTTGAAATGTAATGTTACCATTTTACAGTGTACTCATTGTTGAAGAGCCAAATAAATAAAATAAAAAATAAAAAAAAAAGTAATAAGCACACACTTATTACCTCAATGCAATAAAAGGCTGAAAGGGTACGGATACTACTTAAATATATAATTTTAATATCTTTGAAAAGACATACTAGGATACTATTACCACAGTCTATAAACCAATACAGTCGTCCGACGAAGCCGTCTAGACAGGGCAATCGTGCGGGGTGTGAGGGGTGAGACGCGGGTAGGCGCGCCCGAGCTGCGTACGCTGCTGCCGCCCGAATTAGTTAGTAGCTCGGGACATAACTTTCAGGGCTGACGCGTATTTGTTTTAATTAACCGACTTCAAAAAAGGAGGAGGTTCTCAATTCGTCGTGTATGTATTTTTTTTGTATACATTTATAGTGGTTTATACTACCTGTGCTGTGTGAGAGAGATATTATTTTACACATTTTCAATTCCAAAACGATGGATATATTTTTTTTTAATTGTTATTGGTGTCATTTTCGAGGTTTCTCGGGGTGCTGATTACGAAAATGGCATCCATTTTCAAATCCAAAATGGCGGATTTTTCTTTTTTCAATAAAATGTTATTGGTGCCATTTTCGAGGTTTCTCGGGGTGCTGATTACGAAAATGGCATCCATTTTCAAATCCAAGATGGCGAATATTTTTCTTTTTTCAAAAAATGTTATTGGAGTCATTTTTGAGATTTCACGGGGTGCTGATTACGAAAATGGCATCCATTTTCAAATTTAAAATGGCGGATTTTATCTTTTTTCAAAAAAATGTTATTGGTGTCATTTTCGAGGTTTCTCGGGGTACTGATTACGAAAATAACATCCATTTTCAAATACAAAATAGCGAATTTCTTTTTTTCAAAAAAATGTTTTTGGTGTCATTTTTAAGGTTTCTCGGGGTGCTGGTAACGAAAATAACTTCCATTTTCAAATCGAAAATGACACATATTTTATACATTTCATTAACAGAAATTTGAAATCCAGTAAATATACAAACCGACAATATTTTTCAGTTGGCCAATGGTGTTTTAAACGATTTGGAAATTTATTAATTAATTACAATATATTACATAACATTGTAAAACTCTATTTGAATTTGTCTCCCTCTCAATGTTATTGGTGTCATTTTTAAGGTTTCTCGGGGTGCTGGTAACAAAAATGACTTCCATTTTCAAATCGAAAATGACTTACATATTTTATACATTTCAGTAACAGAAATTTGAAATCCAGTAAATATACAAACCAACAATATTTTTCAGTTGGCCAATGGTGTTTTAAACTATTTGGAAATTTATTAATTAATTGCAATATATTACATAACATTGTAAAACTCTATTTGAATTTGTCTCCACGAAATGCCTTTTTGTATTTCTTACTATGAAGAACTTCAATGAATAAAGTAAATATAAACAAAGAAATCATTACCACCCGCTAATAGAAATATACTTTACTTACTGCCGCACCTACAAACCTCAATTAAATTTAATTACAATTGTCATTTTTTTAAATTGTATTATTTCGACACTTGAAGCCAATTAATACTATATACGCTGATTGTGAGTAGATATATTAATAATTTCGTAATTACTAATAAAAAATAATCATAAGTGGCTCGTAGAGATAGATATATATAGATTACAAAAATACTTAATTGTAATTAAAGTTAATTGACGTTTGTGAGTGCGGTAGTTAGTATTTGACTATGACCAAATAAGTAATAAAATAATATTTTAAGTAAATTATAAAAACAAACTGTGACAACCCTACGTGCTACGGAGTACGCCATGCGGTGTCGGCTTTTACTCAAACATCAAAGGCGTCGAACTACTGTATTAGTTTATATACTGTGCTATTACGGACCAAGCCAAGGTGCCAACTGCAACTGCCGACAGCACGTCTAGCGGCTGAATGCCTTGGCCGCAGCTGCACTGCACGACTGATCATCAGCATCCAAAACATGTCCACTGCTGAACAAATGGCCTACCCTTTAGAAGGCAGGGGATCAGTGGCGTAGCTTGCCTTAGATGGGCCCCGTATAAAAATTTGTTGGGGTCCCAAATTATGGTACGGCTTAAGAGATTATGTGAAAACATGGATTTTACGAATTGTTGGTCATACATGTTCGGGGCCCCTGTAGTCTGGGGGCCCCGTTTCATTGATACGGCGGGAGCTACGCCCCTGGAGGGGATACCATTTTCCCCGCGCTTGGGGATCGCACTATAGGTAGTAGGTAATACAATATAGACGCTGCGGTCAATCAGACACCGGTCTCGCCGGCGAGGCCGAAGGGTCGTACGTATTCGACCTCAACGACGTGCATCACCCCACTGAGTTTCTTGCCGGTTCTTCTCAGTGGGGGCGCGTTGTGAACCGGTGGTAAACTCAGCCCTCTCTTAAGCGACAGCCCAAGCCAAGGCCGTGCCTCCCTGAGGTGCCCTTGAGCTGGTCGCTACTTCTGCCGTAAAGGCTAGAGCGCTTCAAGCGCTCGCCTCCTATTGTCCGGTGAAGCTGTAATGGCCATCTGCGGCCAACAGCGTCTATCATTCCCAAAAAAAAAGACGCTGCGGTCCGTCTTCTTGTTTTCCCTTTGTCGCCTCTTACGGACACCCAACGGGAGAAGATAAGAAGGTGCTTACCCAGCCACCGTACGGGTACCTAACTGCACTACTTGGTTTGTATGTATTTCTATATAATGGCTTCCGAGTGTCGTTTAGTAAATGCACAAAGTATTGTACAAAAGTTAATAATAAGTAGGAACCGGATTTATATGTATTTAGAATTCCAAAATATGTAGGTAAGTACATATAATATGGACTAAAAAGCTCAAATATAAATGATGGAGTTAAAAATAACCATAAGTTTCAGGTAAGTATATGGCAGTTCTTTTCAGTATTTATGTTGTTGCAGTACACGGATCTCATGTTTGTCTTTCCCTATTTTAGAGTATAGTGTACAAAGTCCATCCGTTAGCCCATCACTCCACTGAGTTTCTTGCCGGTTCTTCTCAATTGGGGCGCGTTGTGAACCGGTGGTAAACTCGGCCCTAAGCTCTCTCAAGCGACAGCCCAAGCGGAGGCCGTGCCTCCCTGAGGTGCCCTTGAGCTCGTCGCTACTTCTGCCGTTAAGGCTAGAGTGCTTTAAGTGCTCGCCTCCTATTGTCCGGTAAAGCTGTAATGGCCATCTGCGGGCTTTTGTACGCTTATATTTATTCTTTTAACACTTCCGCTGCTAAGCAAAAATCGGGCGCTCGGCGTATGCGGTTCAATATAGACAAAGTGAGTTTTGCGCACAGCCGTTTGCTCAATCAACGCGTGTGCTAACCGTCTAACACGTTCGAGTCGGGCGTGTCGCGATGGCTATGCGCATCGACTCACTAGTCTAGTCGGCCGGTGGCATTACGTGTATGCGGCTTCGACTAGACAAGCGAGTTCCGCCGAGACACGACGGCTATGCGACTGGTAGTGGCCAGGGAAGTCGAACGCGTAGCACAACGGGTGTGCGAATTAACTATCGAGGGGAGTCTGTCCAACTAAAACAGCAGTGCGCATTGCCTCACGTGGCTAGTTTATAGTTTAGTGCTTTCAGTTCGAATATTTACGAATCAATGTATCTGTGTACCTATTCAGTTTTAATTCAAATTCAAAATTACTTTATTTCGCATAGCCCTTACGTACGAGAGCACTAATCGATATACTATATATCGATGGCACTTATACATTATTGTCAAGTTTTTTTGAAATACCACAGGATCACAACGCAGCCTCTACTGAAAAATTTTAAATTAAAATTATGCTCTATTATTATTACCAATAATGATGATAGACTAATTTTATTAAAAAAAAGTGGATTATTTTTTGGAAATTTATGAAAAAGACGATGAAAAATTTCAACACTAGAATGTTCAGAATCATGTACTGGATCCCTGGTATCGGTTTTCGGTACGATGTCCCTTACACCCCGTATAAAGGAAATGTGTGGGGGGTTATTTCGAATTTCAAATGATGATGGTGATGAAGATGTGAAAGATGATGATGATGAATGGTGGTGATGATGTTGATGAAATGTGAATGATGGTGATGATGTGTTATGATGATGATGAAGATGTGAAATATGATGATGATGGATAGTGATGATAGTGATGAAGGTGTGAATAATTATGATCATAATGAAAGGTGATGTGTGATGATGATGGTGATGAAGATGTGGATGATGATGATGGATAGTGATGATGTGTGATGAAGATGTGACTGATGATGATCATGATGAATGGTGGTGTGGTGTTGATGTGATGATGGTGATGAAGATGTGAATAATGATGATGATGAATTTTGATGATGGTGTTAAAGATGTGTATTGTGATGATGATGAATAGTGTTAAAGATGATGAATGGTGATGATGATTTACATATGTAGACTTGAAAAAAGACACGATATACTTAATTCAATTTGTAAATAAAATTCGTTGATCCACCGATCGGTTATCGTAAACAAAAAGACTAAACTAGTTTATGCCCAATTAGATCACAAAGTATAGAATGGATATATACTGTCTTGTTTTAGTCGAATGTAACACTTTCGCTGCTAAGCAAATATCGTATGCGCACGACGTATACGGCTCAATATAGGCAAGGTGAGTCTTGCGCACAGCCGTTTGCTCAATCAACGCACCAATTATAACGGCGTGCGCCTCGACGCTCTAGTCGATACTCTCGACTTTGACGTCATTGCACCAATGCGCCCCACCCATTTCCCCGTTATCATCGGCCACCGTCCCGATGTCCTAGACATGGCACTTCTAAAGAGCGTAACGCTTCGGTTACGCTCCTTAGAAGTGCTCCATGAACTAGACTCCGACCACCGTCCCGTTCTCATGGAGCTCGGACCACCTCCCTCACCGGAACCGGTCATGAAGAGCGTGGTGGACTGGCAGCGGCTGAGCACCTGCTTGGCCAATGCCGACACGCCACAGCTCTCTCGTATCCCAGTCCACCTCTCGTCCCCTCAGGACACCGAACAAGCCGTCAGTGCTTTCACTGACAACCTCCAATCGGCCATCAGCCAATCTTCCCGGCAGGTTGAAGCGGTGGACCCTTATGTCCAACGCTTCAAACTGCCGGCCGACGTCAAAGAATTGGTCCGAGCCAAAAACGCGGCTATCCGCGCTCACGACTCCTACCCCACCGCAGCCAACCGGATCCGCATGCGCGCTTTACAGAGGGACGTAAAGAACCGCATCGCGGAACTCCGGGGGGACCGGTGGGACGGTTTTCTCGAGGGTATCACTCCCTCTCACCTAGCCTACTGGCGGCTAGCGCGGGCTCTCAAGTCCGACACGGTAGCCACCATGCCTCCCCTGACCCGCCCTTCAGGCGCCCCACCAGCTTTCGACGACGAGGAAAAAGCCGAGGTCCTCGCAGACTCTCTAGAGAGACAATGCTCTCCTAGTGTCTCAGTTTCCGACCCACCCCATCGCGATCTCGTAGATAGGGAAGTAGAGCGCAGGGTTTCTGCCCCGCCATCCGACACTCTCACCCCGGTCACCCATTCCGAGGTGGAAGACCTCATCAAAGGCCTTAAGCCTAAGAAATCCCCCGGCCCTGACGGCATCTCGAACCGCGTACTAAAAATCCTTCCCTACCACCTGATCTACCTCTTGGTAGCCATCTTCAATGCCGCCATGACGCACGCTATATTCCCTTCGGAGTGGAAAGAAGCAGACGTCATCGGCATTCACAAACCCGGTAAGCCACGTGACGATCCCACGAGCTACCGTCCCATTAGTCTCCTTAGCGCCCTGGGCAAACTCTACGAGCGCTTGCTTTTCGCAAGACTCAAAGAGTTTGTCATCTCGAAGGGCATACTCATACACGAGCAGTTCGGCTTTCGAGCCGGACACTCTTGCGTCCATCAAGTGCACCGCATCACGGAGCACGTCCTCTCCGGGCTCAACCAGCCCAGACCCATATACACCGGAGCCTTATTCTTCGATGTCGCCAAGGCATTCGATAAGGTCTGGCACAATGGCTTGCTTCACAAGCTCTACCTCATGGGCGTGCCAGACCGTCTGGTCCTCATCATACGAGATTTTCTCAGGAATCGCACTTTTCGATATCGAGTCGAAGGTGCGCGATCCACTCCCCACCCTATTCAGGCCGGAGTCCCTCAAGGCTCCGTGCTCTCTCCACTCCTGTTCAGCCTGTTCACGAACGACATCCCTCGTTCGGACAGGGTGCAACTAGCCCTATATGCGGACGACACCGCACTATATTTCTCACACAGAAATAAGGCTTTTCTGACGCGCACTCTTCAAGTCGCCGTCAACGCCCTAGGCGAATGGTTCCAAAAGTGGCTGATCGCGGTGAACCCGGAAAAGAGCGCCGCGGTGTTCTTCTCCCGGAGCACCAGATCCCACACTGCGGGCCATCCCAGTAGTCGTTTAGGTCAGATCACCCTCTATGGGCGTCCCATCCCTTGGACCAAAAAGGTCAAATATCTAGGCGTCACCCTAGACTCCCGCATGACATTTGGACCGCATATACGGTCAGTACGCAACTGAGCGGCCTTCGTCCTCGGCCGGCTCTACCCCATGATCTGCAGGCGGAGTAAACTGTCGCTTAGGAATAAGTTGACACTTTACAAAACCTGCATCCGTCCCATCCTATCTTACGCCAGTGCCGTATTCGCACACGCGGCTCCCGTCCACATCAATAGCCTCCAGGTTATTCAAAACCGATTCCTTCGACATGCCGTCGGTGCCCCGTGGTACATGCGGAATGTCGACCTTCATTCCGACTTCGGTCTAGTCCCTATCCGCAAATTTTTCAAGGAAATGTCCGAACATTACTTTGAAAAAGCTTGCGTCCACCCGAACCCGCTCATCGGCGCCGCTGCCGACTATATCCCCGACCCCGACCCTGGTCCTGGTCCCTCAGATCGTCGACCTACCGTACATCGCCGCCGTCCGCGGCATGTACTGCTCGACCCACCCGACCCGATGTCCGTCCTCCTGGACCTTGACACAACACCAACACCTACACCGACAACGACGTCACGAGTCGTACACACACCTACACACAGACACCGGTCTCGCCGGCGAGGCCGAAGGATCGTACACATGCGACCTCGACATGCATCCCCTCGCTGAGTTTCTTGCCGGTTCTTCTCAGCGGGGGCGCGTTGTGAACCGGTGGTAAACTCACACACTCTCTAAGCGGCAGCCCAAGCCGAGGCCGTGCCTCCCTGAGGTGCCCTTGAGCTAGTCGCTACCTATCTTTCCGGGCTGGAGCGCTCAAAGCGCTCGCCCCTCTTGTCCGGTGAAGCTGTAATGGCCATCTGCGGCCAACAGCACTACTCATACAAAAAAAAAAAAAAAAAAAAAAAAAAAAAAAAAAAAAAAAAAAAAAAAAAAATCAATCAACGCGTGTGCTAACCGACTAACACGGTCGAGACGGGCGTGCCGCGACGGCTATGCGCATCGACTCACTAGGCTAGTCGGCCGGTGGCATTACGTGTATGCGGCTTCGACTAGACAAGCGAGTTCCGCCGAGACACAACGGCTATGCGACTGGTAGTGACCAGGGAAGTCGAACGCGTAGCATAACGGATGTGCGAATTAACTATAGAGGTGCGTCCGTCGAACTAAAACAGCAGTGCGCATTGCCTCACCTGGCTAGTCTAAACAATAGTGCTTTCGGTAGGTGCTAGTTTTCAAAATAAAGTAAATATTTAAGCATCAATTTACTTAATATTCAGTTTTCGAATTGTTATTGTAAACTACGTTAAATAATTATATATATAATATAATAGGTGACGGTTGTATAGAAGTCTGGTCAAGTGGTTCAAGGGAGTGGTCTTTTCATCGGCCTGCATCTGAACTTGTCTGATTCACTTGAATTACTTATAGTTGTAATTTATATATAAAATCTATGTAACTTCTACATATATTCACACTTTATGCAATGGACCGACCAAATCAACAGCGGTGGGTGGTCCCTTGCGTGAGTGTACCGATTCAGCAAACAGCGAGAGATGCCGACATGACAGCCACCACGACCTCTCTCTCAAGAGCGTTTCCTAATTACTGAAAGCTCAGACTTAAAGCATTTTGTCGAAAATTTCAAATTCGGTAGACCTGCACTTTTAAAGGCAGTAGGCAAGGTCATTACAAAGATGGGTGATTGTTTAATGCCATTTGAATCAAGCGTCTCCGTGCTTTGGAGGACATGTAAAAGTGTGGGTTCTAGTGTTTAACCGACTTCAAAAAAAGGAGGTTATATTTCGACGATACAATTAAAATAAGGAGATACTCATAGACAGTTGTTATAAAATTTTGGCTATCGATCAGGTTAAGCAACGGTAGGCAAGGTCATAACCAAGATGGGTGACCGTTTAATTCCATTTGAATTAAGCGTCTCCGTACTTAGGAGGACATGCAAAAGTGGGTTTTAGTATTTAACCGACTACAAAAAAGGAGGTTATGTATTCGACGCAAATGGATCTATTTTATTGTTCAAAAATTAAAAATAAACGAATATATTAATTGCCAATGCTAGGCAAATGCCAATTTTTTGGTGTTTGGAGAAGACTGGCGCCATCCTTCGTTGTAAACAGCGCGGATATAATCGAGCGAAGTAATATATTATAACGTAAAAAATAATAGACGTTTTATAAGTAGCGTATCGTTATAACGCGTTTTCAATATATAGCCTTTGCAAACACTCCTGATTACGATATGAGTGTAGATAATTATCTAGCTCACTTGTATTATAATATACAATTGTATATTATGCTGTTGCTCATTACTCATGAGGCTGTGGTTTGCAGCCTGAGCCGTAGGCGAGGTCGTAATTTAGCAGAGTGTGTCATCATGAGCAGAGCTCACGAGTTTTATACGACGTTTTTCAACATACTTGTGACGAAAAAAAAAACAAATAAAAATGAACACAGCGACAAACACAATAAAAACTAAATATGACAAATAAGGAAAATGGCGCACGTTTTTTTGTTTCACGGTCTCAATGCAATGTGAGTGAACATACAGCCTACTTCAAAATTATAATCTTAAGTGATAAAATGCAAATATTTTAACAGTTTATAACACATTATTGTTATTTATAAATAATCTGATAATAGTAAATGTGTTTTTGATTTAATTAAGGGCGTACACATTTCTTTATTCCAAAAAATTTAACTTTGTAGGAATAATTCTATTATACATTAGTGCGGTAATGTCATTACGCACGCGTGTCTTATAGCTATGTTTATGACCCTAAAAACGATGTAATAAGGCTCACTTTACGAGCAAGTGTGTTGAAAACTTTATTACAGTCGTATGCAACGCAGAGCAAGTAGCTAGTCTCATCAGAGCTAAATTATAACAAATGCCCTGGATGTTATGTTCGTTTTCTTCCCGGATCTTCTCAGTTGAGGCCGCGTTGTGATGACATGACATGACCTTTCAAAAGTGCTAGCGTTAAGCCTATTTGAAATAAACTATTTTTGAGTTTGAGTTTCTAAACGAAACGGAATTTTATGTCCATGTAGTAAAATATCATAATTATACGAGTACACTGTGAAGTAAAGGAGCTATAATTTAACGATAACGCTTAAACTAAGGTGTAAAATTGAATTTGAAAAAAAAACTGTATTGCTGTATTTTGATTGACCATAATCGTACGTATGTACACGTAAACATTATCTCTCTCCAACTTAAGAGCTGGGTTCTTGTCGGTGAAGCAATTTCCACTCTGCTCTATTATATACCTTCATTTTGAACTCCTGATACGACATTCCACCCACTTTTTCTGCTACCTGCTTCATAAAACTTCGCCTGGGTCTTCCTCTTCCCCTTTTCCCTTCTATTTTAGTAAACATTATATATATTATATAATCGTACGTGTATACGTTATTGTAGCCTTAATACATTAAGGTCAATTTGACAATAAACTTGATTTTTTGATTGGGTTATTGTAATGTCGGCGACTACTATTGGCAGATCGATATGTCTGTTATTTTTAATAATGATAATTATTTAATAATAAAATAAGGAATATTAATATTAAGAATAATGCATAAATTAAATGTTATTGAATATAACGACCAATACTATACACTAGTCCCGCGGGTTTGGCAGAAGGTTCATCCGCATGATGTAGGGCTAAGGCATGCAACCTCGACATGTTCTCGTTGCCCCACTGAGTTTCTTGTTGGTGCTAGTAAATGAATCAGGTTTTCGAATTGAGAAATATGATTCGTTAGAAACATTTTTGTTTATGGCTGTATTCCCGAGCGTTTCCAAACTCGAATAGGAAAATAATACCACTTCTCTTGAGCCATAAACCTGTTGATAACTAATAAAATATTTGCAAACCCCGTTACGACTTTTGTAATCAATAGTTTACTTCTATTCTATTTGATTGTTAAAAGAAAACGTTTTCTCGCGTAAGCATGTACATTTTAGTACCAGTATGTATAGCCTCCAGTAGTAGTAATAAAACGCCACTGTTTAAATAACAAAACAGAAGCACTAATGAGCACCATAACCAAATGGCGGTATTTTTTACTAACGAATTAGGGTGAAAGAGCCGACAATAATTGTGTACATATCGAACAATAGAGCATAGCTATTTATTTATACGTAGTAACTTCCAAAACTACAAAGCAAATTTACAAAAAAAAAGTACTTATAAGTACTTAAATAACTTGGTCTTTTGTGTTTATATATTCATGCAATAGTATAGTTGTTGGTCATATAAAAAACAACAACAGTTAACAATACCTGCATACATTAGAAGGATTCCAATTACTATTTGAAACAAAACTTGTGAAATATTTAATAATGTTTGAACAACACTCAAATAACCTAATTATAGTCTTATTGTTGGTTTTATGGTAAGAAAAAAATCTAAATATGTTATTTAAGAGTACCGGATCATCATATCAATATGTTACTGACCGAGTTTATTTAGGTACCATCGGTAGCAAACAACATAGTAAGTAGATAGTTAATTCTTTATTGTATGTGCAACCAACATGAAACTTACACACACGGTTATTTGATCCCGAACAAGACAGAGCCTAAACCATGGTGACCAGGCAACATTTGGCTGGCCTGTTAGTCAAGTAGACACCCTCGTGGTTATCCTATCCTATAGGTCGTGGGTTCGAAAAACACATACACTAATGTTCGTCCCACCCAGGACAAACATTTGTGTCTGTTTGTCTTATTAAGTATGTCTAGTAACAGCTAGATAAGATTTACCTATATAAGAGTGTAATCTATCTTCAATCTATATACTATAACAAAACTCAAAAAGCACTTTTTCTGTACACACTATACTATATTACACTACACTTGACACTATACTATCGACATAGAGTTTTTTTGCATTCATTGTCTGTCTGTCGGTCTCTCAGTTTGGGTATCCAGGTATCATTTGAAAACCCGTGGGTGGATTTTAATAGGACTTTCACTGATGTGTTGAGTAGAAGTCTGGGCATAAACTAGTATATCACGCTATGTATCATAGGGGCTAAGCAGTGAAACAGTACTTGCACATATTACCGCGTAATTTATTTTGTATGTGAATAGGTCACTTTATAATTTATAAAACTGATCATTTAATTATTAAGATATGTATTATTACGCTATATACAATAGGGAATGAGCATACATTTAGTTTTCATAACATAAGGTATTTCGCAATATATCGCATGCGAATTGTGGCCAAGTGGTTACTGAAGCATCTTACCAGCGCAGTAGGTCCCAGGTTCGAATCCGACTCTTTTATATTTTTTTGTTTTTATTTTTTATAAATTATATTTTTAAATAGTTGTTTTTGTGGTGGTTTCAATTTATTGATGGCGTCATAGTGTAAAAAAATATAATGGTTCCATTAAATCTGAAACTTCTGTACCTACCTACTATGTTGATGTGATATATTATCATTATTTAATATATCAAAATTATTGAAGTAAATCTTAAAATTCAAAAGATAGGTAGGTAAACTAAGTATACAAAAATGTATAAGAACTAATTGACCACTTATAAATATAAAATTTAACATACTCCTTTCTCTACACAATATGTACAAACTTTATGTAAGGTTATTTATGTCGTCTTCAGTTTTGCAATCAAGCTGGAGCTAACAACGACTTTAGTCAGTGCCTACCATTTCACTCAGTAGGTGGCATGAACGATATGGTTCCGCTTAATGTATTTCGTATAAATTACAAAAATCTTATCACGGTACCTACTTACATCCTTCTGGATCCGTAAATTTATATAGTAAAAGGCTTTCTAACTATTTTTAGCCACTCTAAACCATTTATCCCACTAGATGGCGCTATACCATTTCTAAATCGCGATATGGTTTCGTTTAATATAGATTCGGCTCAATCTATTGAGCAAAGTTTGTACATATTGTGTAGACTATTACTTAGTAATCTATTACTTAGTAGATTTAATATACTGAGAATGCAGATTATAGTCTCGCTTAAAGTATTTCATAATAATGTATCATGTATCAAATTTTTTATCGCGGTACTCATAACATAAGCGCAGGCGCAGCTGCGCTGGTCAGCTAGTTGCCTGCCAAGCGTGGGGATTAATTATGGTAACCCTTCACTTCTAAGGGGGAGGCCTGTGGGTAGCAGTGGATGCCTTTGGGCTGTTAATGACTAATGAATGATATCTTTTGCAAGAAACCATCCAGGTAGGTAGTGTGACACATTCTGACACCAAGTAGCAGTGTGTAAACATTTGCTGCGTTCCGGTATGAAGGGCACAGTAGTTTACTTTCGAAATTACCAGACATAGGCAGGTGTGTCGCTTACCACCAGGTCGACGACCTTTCGTGCCTCGACCAGGCACGACTTGCTTGTCTCGTCCATTTATTGAATAAATAAAACTTTAATGAGTAAATATTTACTTTATTCTGAAACTAGAACCTTCTGAAAACACTATTGTATCTAAACTAGCCATGTGAGTCAATGCGCACTGCTGTTTTAGTTCGACGGACGCACCTCTATAGTTAATTCGCACACCCGTTTTGCCACGCGTTCGACTCATCTGGTCACTATCAGCCGCATATCCGTCTTGCCACGGCGAAACTCACTTGTCTAGTTATTGCGCACAGCCGTTAAACTTGGCGGACGCACCGCGTTAGTTGAGCGCACTGGCGTATTGCTTTAGCGCCGAACTATACAGGCAAGTCGGCGCGCACAGCCGTTACAATTTCACGGACTCACGGCGATAGTCGATGCGCACTCGTGTTCCGACATTTCGTTGGACTAGACAGGTGAGTAATTGCGCACACGCGTGATATTTTCTTCGACTCACCGCTATAGTTTTCAGCAGCGAAAGTGTTAACTACCAAAAAGATACCGAAACTTCAAAACAATTTTGAAATCGCTTTTTAATGTAACACCTGTGCCAGACGATTCCGCTCATTATGTAATGGGGACATTTTGTGAGGAAACCCAGCTAGAAAACAACACGAGGAAATTTCGTGTACGTAGGGCATGGATCCCGGCATTCCGAGATTTCGTAACTCTGGAATTTCGGATGATTTACGATTACGATATTACAATTGAAGTAAATATCGCAATTCGATACTCATTTGACACGCACCCACAAGTGTCCGTGGCACAGAACAATAATCAGTACAAGTACTATAGAATGCTCATCCAAGTGAGAACGCGTAGGCACGGGTAAGAACATAGCTTCGTTCCGCCCGCAAGCGCTAGCAGGGATTGGAGGTTTTTCTCCCCATTTTGGGGAAAAATAAAAACTTTGGGGAACACAATTTTTCTTGGCGAAAGTTTGGGGAGAAACAAAAGTCTAATTTAGAAAGGTTAAAAATCAAAAATACAAGTATTTCACAATATCTCACGTAAAACAATACAATGTTGTTAACATTACACTTTCGTTATTGTCCCCCTCATGGTCAGTGGTCAGAATAGCGGGCGAGGGTGTCTCTGAAACACACTCACTCACTTATGGGGTGAGGCCCTCGAGAAACATGGGAAAGCGCTTGTTGTTTCTCTGGATGTCTCGAAGGCCTTCGATAGGGTTGGCATGCTAGTCTTTTAAACAAGCTGCCAGCGTACGGCATATCCCCTGGTTTGGTAAAGGACTTCCTGAGTGAACGGTCAATCCAAGTGGTTGTTGACGGTTGCTCATAGAAATCGTTAAAGACTTGTTCCTCAGGGGTCCGTTCTCACCGTAACTCTCTTCCTGCTGCATATCAACGATCTGCTGATGTCCGGTATCTATGGGTATGCAGATAACAGCACTATTGTGGAGAGAGGGTACGGAGGTTATCCAGTCTGAAAGAGTAGCCATGGTGGGGCGCGCGAATCTCACACTTCAGGCAGTCCCCGAATGGGGTGAGATTCACTACCACCAAAACACAGGCGTGTCTGTTCACCTTGAAAAGGAGTACGTTCATCTTGGCTCCTACTTTTCAGAATGTATCCTTTGAATACGGAAACCACCTTCAGTTGTTGGGTTTTGAAATTTCTTCAAACCACAACTTTGGGACAACTAGACCTTGCAAAGGTCCGCCTGTACTTCACACCGGGGTAGCTTTTGATGCTATATACAGCACAAGTCCGGTTGTGTGTGGAGTACTGTAGTCACAAATGGGCTGGTGCTGAAAAAAAAACATCTTTCTGCTTTCGACTGTGGAGACTGGAGAGGCGTGCTAAGCGGCTTATTGGTGATGCAGGGTTCGTAGCGGCCAATTTACAAAGCCTAGCACAGGCGTAGAGTAGCCAGCCTCTCGGTATTCTACAGGATGCATTTTGGAGAGTATGCGCAGGAATTGCATGACTTGATTCCACCATCCCCCTTCCATCATCGGATGACGAGACGCACGACACGTACACATCCTTATGTGGTGAGCGCGCCTTCAGTCCGGACTCCGGACTAAGTGATTTGCTTCTTCATTTATAATAAGAAAAGCAAAGGACTGGAACAGTTTTCCTGCCCGATTATAATGTAGATGTCTTCAAGACTATAGTGAATAGGCTTTTAATAGGCTAGTGTGCTTTACCATCCTCGATTGCGACGCCGTTTTCCATCAGGTGGGACTGCAGTCAAGCACGAGCTTATAAGTAGTAAAAAAAAAAACACTAATAAATCTTTTGACAAAAAGTAGCCTCTAACCTAAAAGTTCCCATCTATCTAGAGAGAGCATGATGCGCTAACTGCCAAATTTTTGGTCATATGGTCAGGTCTTTCTTTATTTGTGTGCGTGTATTTTTGAATGTGTTGCGAGTTTACTATAGTGTGGGTATGCGTGAAGGTGTATCTGTGTGTGTTTACTTCGCCTCCCGCACCCCGTAAGAGTGCCACGAAAAATTTGTTCGGGGAATCGACGCGATATTAACTCCTTTGGTACTTTCTCTGAGATCTTTATACGACCAAAATTCAGCCAAATACGTTAAAGCGTAACAAATAGTATAAGAAAACAACTCGCTTTCACTCTTATAAAATTAGTAGGTGTAAATAAGGGAGTATTAGATACGAAATCAATTTTGGGGAAGATTGTACAAAAATGTATCTTTTTGGGGAAAAATAAAACCTGATTTGGGGAAATTTCACTTGCATGATCTGGAGACCTTGAGCGCTAGTAGTCATTAGAGGTGGGATAAACGGCTTATAATTGACAACGCGTTTCAACGTTATGCTTATTTTTGTAAGCGCGTTTTTAAAAGAGCTTTTTGCTTAAAACGCTTTTTTTATAAACTACTACTCGTTGAAGAAAACGTTACTACGTCTTTTAAACGCGGATGTCTGGTATTGAAAAAGCGTACCAATGCCTCAGAGAAAGTACCAAAGGAGTTAGTATCGCGTCGATTCCCCGAACAAATTTTTCGTGGCACTTTTGCGGGGTGCGGGAGGCGAAGTAAACACACACAGATACACTTTCACGCATACCCACACTATAATAAACTCGCAACACATTCAAAAATACACGCACACAAATAAAGAATGACCTGACCATATGACCAAAAATTTGGCAGAGGGGGTTAGCGCATCATGCTCTCTCCAGTGGTATCTCCTCTAAGACCAATGCAGATATTCATACCGTCACAACTCACTGTTTATTATACCGATGATATTTAATACAATAGATAAGATATGCCATTAGCGCACGAAAAGTGAAACATCGAAATTCACCCAAATTGGGTGAACTAGCAGTAAGTCACGCGTCGATAAAATGTAACGAATGTGACGTGTGCCTTTGAAAATCAAGTAACATGCCTTCATGCGTATTTAGAAAATACACAAAGTACTGTACAATAAAAAGGACCATACCCTATCATACCCTAACTATATATGTATAAGAAAATATTTTAATTACGGTTCATATCTATGATTTTTAACATCATTGATTCACGCAATACCTATTTATTCCCCAACAACGCGCGCGATCCTACGTTGGGTGTTGCCCAACGTAGGATCGCGCGCGAAAATATTTACAACAAATGACGACGCTTACACGTTGACAGTGCACTGTGCAAAGCATACTAACGTTGTAAGTGTATCTAAAAAAGCTTAATGCTTAAAAACGTATTATAAATTGTCCAACGTAATTTTGCCGCTTATTATTGTGTTTATTCTTTGTCGTTTTTAAATTGAGTCTTATATCTATTACAATAAGGTTGTTTTTCAATCATAGTAAGGCCAACGGAAGGATTAGTTTGTTGCAACATAGTTGCTATCAACTTAAAACGAAATCGACTTATACTTGTAAGCGTGCTTATGCGCTTTTTTTGATTATCAGACTTTTTAAATAGCTTTTCGTTGAAACCAGTGTTGCCAATTCAGTGTTTTTATAGCTAGATTTAGCTATAAATCAACTTCATCAGCTACAAATAAATCGATCTAGCTATTAAGCTATTTTTATCTACAATTTTTAGCTTTTTTATATTTACACGTATATAGTATTAAAGAAAGATACAAACGTGACAAGTGAAACCACAGACGTACTAGAGATGCGTAGCATCATGTTAGTCTGTGTACTAGAGCTACGCATCATAATGAAACTGACACGGTGACCGTAGAGCGTAGACAGAATATAATACAGACATATACCAAGCGTGCCGCCGATAAGGACAGAAAAATAAGTACATACTAAATTTAGAGTTGCCACGTAAGGGAAATTTTACCCTTTGTGTAAAGCAAATACGGAGGTTGTTATAAATTATATTTTCTTTCCTAACCAAAAACCACTTTTCTGACACAACATTTACTTTCTTACATTATATCGAATCTATGACAGTCTGCAAAAAGTACGAAAGTGATTGTTATAATAATGTCCTCCTAGCCGAACTAACACCGACAACGATGTCAAGAGTCGTAAACACATCAACGCACAGACACCGGTCTCGCCGGCGAGGCCGAAGGGATCCGTACGCATGCGACCTCGACATGCATCCCCTCGCTGAGTTTCTTGCCGGTTCTTCTCAGCGGGGGCGCGTTGTGAACCGGTGGTAAACTCATTTTCTCTAAGCGGCAGCCCAAGCCGAGGCCGTGCCTCCCTGAGGTGCCCTTGTGCTAGTCGCTACCCAAACCTTTCTGGCTGGAGCGCTTTAAGCGCTCGCCCTCTTGTCCGGTGAAACAGTACTAAGTATTCCTACAAAAAAAAAAACGTGATGATCAATAAAGCAAAGTGACTATCAAGCTTCAGTTGTCCACCAAACTTTGATGTCTACTGAAAGTGTGTTTGGTATTTATTGGTGATTCAAGTTAGGCAATACCAAATGAATCATTTGATAATTATTTAATAGTCACTTTGCTTTATTGATCATCACTTTAGTTGTCAAACGAGATAGGTACATAATAGGGGGGCAAATGAAACAAACTATTCAACGTCGGTACTATTTATTTATAATTCAGACAAATTTACCAATAAATTGTAACCAACAACATACATACATATATTTAAACAACATGCATATAGTAAAAGCACGATTAAATGTACAATGACCATTGTGCCTATAAATAACGAATGAATACGTCCTGCGCAGCCTTGGACGAATTACTTGAGCGCTTACGTTATTTCTGAATATTTAAGCATTCGGGAATAACTTTTAGCAACCTAATTAATTCTTTTTGTTGCTGCTATCCACAGTATACAAATATCCATATTTTCAGGAAATCATAAAAATAAATTCGGGTAATCTGAGAAATTCTTCGATGCACCCAGCATGTGGGATCGTGTATGATGCACTTAATAATAATTTACCTCTTATTTATGGTAGTCTCTCTTTTATACTGGCAACACTGATAATGGCGATCAATAAACTGAAAATTTTAGGTTATGGATGAAAAACAAGAATTTATCGATCTTACACGTAACTTTCAAGTAAAATAGTAAGTAATTTTGAGCAATAAGATCTAAATAAGTCGTTTACATGTATTAGTTTCTAAATGTAATCTCTAAATTGGCCATAATAATTCACGTTTACCTGTGAAACGATACTCCACTAATTTTACGTTCACTGTCACTTTTACAGCCTATAATACTGCACTGCACGATTCTTATAGGATTTCCACAACACACAGTAATGTCACAGTTAGTTTTTTATTGAATTTTAAGTTATTTATTTAATATTAAAACCACGATAAAATTGTCACGGAGCAAATTGGGAGCAAACGTCAAATTTGTTTCGCACCCACGGCGCGGAAAAATCGAACACATGCTGAGGGACAAAAAATCATATACACTGTTTCTTTCTATCACACGTAACCTACATAAACGCATTCTTTTCTTGCGTGAATGCGAAAGAAAGTGTCCAGCCCTCTATTGTTTTCTTCCTCTAAGCCGTAGAGTAACGTAAAAGGTAACTTGCCGGATATGTGGCAGATGGTTCATTATCAGATCTTTTCTCCAAAAACAGAAACATTTGAAAGTTTGGAAGATGAAATAAATGTTTTACATTAAACTAAAGTAGGGCCAATTAAATGGATCACATTTGACGGAACCTTGTAACGGTGGACATAAAATATTATTAATTTTCCAAGGTAAGAACTACCCAATTACTTAACATTTTTTCAATTACGATTACATATTTATTCGACTTGACGAAGAAAGTTTAACTGATTATAAAATATTAAAAAAAAAATTGAACTGACTTCAATAACACTGAAAAGTACAAAATAATTTAAATATTATAGAAGTTGGTGTTAGCGTACCTGCTGTGTATATTTTGCACTTTACTTTTTAGTGATATTTTCATACATAAAGATTGAGACGGTAAAATGATCTAGGTGGTACGTGGTCACATTATCGTCTCCATAGTTTTACATAATTGATGTTTCTTTAGAAACAATTTATCCAGTCGTAATGAAATTTTCATGGAATCATCATAGTAGTTTACTCTCTCGAATAAAAAAAGAATCATCGAAATCGGTTCATAATTGTCGGTTCTTAATTGAACATTTGTTTTATGGTTTTTACCAGATAAATTCAATTTCAATTGGTCCTCCAGAAAGTTATCCGGTTGTGATAATATTCATACATTACATCAGATTCATTATAGTCGTTCCTTCTTTCGAATAAAAAAAGAATCATTAAAATTGCAGCAAGCATTTCTGCAGGTTTCCTGCGCAGTCGCCACTTGTTTTTTAGGAACTACTTATTCGTAAGCGATAATTTTTTTATGCGACCCAATTAATGGATTGAAGAATGAATGGAAAAAAAGATTTTTTCGAATCGGTTTATAATTGCCAGAGTTATGCGCGAACATACATAGAAAAAAAATGTATATATACAGACGAATTGAGAACCTCCTCCTTTTTTCAAACATCTAGCTATTTTTTAGCTATTTTTATCTGCTGATCTAGCTTTCTTTTAAAAATTGAGTTGGCAACACTGGTTGAAACAGCCACCTCTAGTAGTCATACAAATGTCAACGTTGTGTGCGCCGGTTGGGAGTTCTTGGTTGATGATTTAATTCTTTACCTAGGTTATATGGTTAAATCTACAATAAAATCTTGTAAATCGAATACTCTGAAACACACTAAAGATAATTCAAGCATTACATTTCACCATTAAATTATTTTTGTATGCTTTTGATTTAAATAAAAATCACGCTTCACGGGGGTGAAGGAGGTGCAAGACGCGAGGCTACATGTACCACCCCCCACAGCCCCGCACCCCGCCGAGACGGATAGTGATTGACGCGTTCGATGCCTTTGTCGATATTAATAATTTCATCGATATTAAATTATTTTAGTATTTACAAATAAAAAATATCAGCTTAGGACAATTTGAATGGCAAGTTGATTTAATTAATGAATTGATAAAATATATATAAGTTTATTTGATGGGCCCGTTGGTATATTTGTGTCATTTGTCTGGTTAGGTACCATAACACACACTATTTATTATAGGCTTTACTTGGGATCAGATGGCTATGAGATATTCACTATTTTCTATGTTCCCAAATATCGAAATTGATGGAGAAGTGGTATGGTACGACAGATGGATTGGGTTAGAAAACAAACATTATGACAATCATTTCTATTAATAAATATGGGTGTGGATTACGGCGGCTGGTCGCCGTTACCGTGCTGCAGGTAAATGAAAAAGGGGGGGATGCTTCTTCACAGCGTATTTGACTGGTACGATAGTATGGTACGAGTTGATGAAATCTTTAAAATCTATTATATTTTAAAAGTACTTTGTAATAAAAAATAATGTTTTAAGTTGTTTCTATAATACACGAATTAAAATATGGGTTTTCTCGAACTCGGTCACGTGATCGCTAACGCTCTTAATGGATGAGTGCCTAGGGAAATAACATACCCAATATACAGATAATCATAAAATAATATTTTGTTAGGCCACACCACCATTGTGTCATGCCACTGGGGAAACCTGTAATAAGTATGAAGGGTGCTGCTGTAGCTTGCGTGTTCGTAGATTAAAAGATTGTTGAGTCGGAAATTGGGAATAATTTATTGGGAATATAAAACATATATGTACAATTACATTATCCTTACGCTAGTGCTTAACCTAAGAAGTAAATAATATTTCTATACAAATCGCACATCGCCGTGCGAGTATTATGTGCGGTGTGTGCGCGGGCGCGCGGGGCGGCGGCAAACTCGCGAGCCGGCTGACGCCGGGCGAACGGTCCGCCGCGGCGCGCCAGTCGATAGCGAGGTAGCTAGCGAGCGGCCGTGTCGCTGGGCTGCGCGTGTGAGACGACGCACGGTCTTCGCGCGTCGCGTAGTGAGGTGTGCTGATGGCCGGACTGCGCTGCGGTGTAACAAAACGACCTTTTCAGGTCGATCATCTCGTTTTCCATTGACCGATCGCTAGGTGGTATATGCATCAGGGCCTCCGGGTTCTCTCGACCGTTTCCGTTGAACAGATCTCTAGATGTTGTACTTCAAAACCTTCGGGTTTTGAAGGAGGTAATGTATTAGTTTTGCTAACGGTAATCAGGTAACGGTTGTAGGTAACAGTGAGTATGGTACCCTACAAGGCTCCCCCTCAAGCGAAGCGTACTGGTCTCCTGCTGGTGCGCCCGGTTCTGGTGACGTACGAGGGCGCAGACGACGAGCTTGGTTCGTGGGCTTCTTGGTGCGAATCGGTAACCGTGTTTTGAGGTTCGGTTACCGATTCGTTCAAAGTATAGGCCGGCTTGAGACGGTCGATTGACACGATGACGTCACGGCCTGGCATGCGAATCTTGAACGTCTTCTCTGCCCGATGTAAAACTGGAAACGGGCCATCGTACGGTCGCTGGAGGGGTTTCCGGACGGCGTCGACACGTAGAAACACGGAGTCGCACGTACTGAGGTCTTTGTGTACGAACGTGTCGCGTTTTTGGCTATGTGGTTCGTACACGGGCGTCAGTGCGGTGATGTGCTGATGAAGTTTTTCTACGTAGTCGTGGTCCATTGAATGCGATGTGTTAGTAGGACTAACAAAGTCGCCCGGCAGTCGCAGCGCCTGCCCGTAGGTTAGTTGGGCAGCGCTAGTGTTCGTGTCCGTGCGGGCGGCGGCTCGTAGTCCTAGTAGCACGGTCGGAATTTCATTTATCCAATGGTTATTGCCGTTGAGCCGAGACCTTAGTGCGGCCTTAAGCGACCGATGCCAGCGTTCTACGATCCCGTTGCTTTGTGGGTGATAAGCAGTGGTGTGGTTTCGTTGCACGCCGAGTAGATTAGCCATCGAGTTGAATAGTTGGCTTTCAAACTGACGACCTTGATCCGTAGTGATGGTAGTAGGGCATCCGAAACGACATATCCACGTCTCGTAGAACGCTTTGGCAACGTTTTCTGCTGTGATATCTTCCAATGCTATTGCTTCGGGCCAACGAGTTTTGCGGTCGATCATGGTGAGCAGGTAGCGGTGCTTACTGGCGCTGGTTGTGAGCGGGCCTACGATGTCGATGTGGACGGCTTGGAATCTGTCGCAAGTAGGGAACGATGCGACGGTGCTGTGTGTGTGTGTCGTTGAACTTTGGACTGTTGACACGGCACACACGTCTTCGCCCATGTTCCCACGTCGATATTCATCGATGCCCAGAAATATCGGTCTCGCATTAACTTGCGTGTTGTTCGTATGCCGGGATGACTGATACTATGGACTGAATCGAAGGCTTGCCGTCTGAATTCTTCCGTTAGGTACGGTCGAATGTTTCCCGTTGATGTTTCGCAGTATATTTCAACATTGGACCCGGGAATCTTGAGTTTCTTCAGTGCGATGTTGGATTGTTGCCGTAACTTGGTAAGCATGCTGTCTCGCTCTTGGGCCGTTGCTAGTTTAGCGTAGTCGAGTGCCGTAGGTAGGTTTATTGCCTCGATGCGTGATAATGAGTCGGCTACCGAGTTGTCCGTTCCGCTGACATGACGAATATCGCTTGTGAATTCGCTGATAAAAAGTAGCTGACGAATTCGGCGCTGCGTGTCATTATCCGATGGCGGTTTGTTGAGTGCGTAGATCAACGGTTTATGGTCCGTGAAGATAGTGAGTTCTCTTCCCTCGAATATCTTCCTGAAGTGCTTGACTGACATGTAGATTGATAATAACTCGCGATCGAAGGTGGAGTATTTCTGTTGGGCCGGTGAGAACTTTTTTGAAAAATACCCCAGTGCCTGCCATTTCCCGTCTATTTTTTGTTGTAGGACTGATCCGGCCGCTTTGTCCGATGCGTCGCAAAACAAGGCAATGTGGGCGTTGTGAGCAGGGTGCGCTAGTGTCGCCGCGTTTTTCATTTTAGTCTTGCAGGCTTCGAATGCTTCCGTGGCTTCGGGTGACCATTCGATTTTCGTCTTGTCTTTTTTCTTGGAGTTGTGCAAGTATGAATGTAGTGGTGCTTGAACTGTAGCGGCGTTTGGAATGCTGTCACGGTAAAAGTTTATCATTCCAAGGAATCGGCGTAGTTCTTCTATAGTTTGCGGCTTCGGAAAATTAGTGATGGCTTCGACCTTTTCGTCTAAGGGTTTGATACCTTCCGGCGACACATGGTATCCCAGGAACTTCACCTCTCGCATCCCGAGGTGGCATTTTGCTGGATTTATGGTGATGCCGTATTTGTCGAGACGTTCTAGAACGGTGCGTAGATCTCGGGCGTGGCTTTCTTCATCGGGCGATGCTACAATTACGTCGTCAATGAAGGGAAAGACGTTGTCCAGGCCTGATAAGACTTGGTGGATGAACCGCTGGAATGTTTGTCCGGCATTTTTCAGTCCTGGGCACATTTTCGGACATTCGAAAAGGCCAAACGGTGTGATGATGGCTGTTTTCTCGATGTGCTCTTCAAGTACCGGAAGTTGTTGGTAGGCTCTGTTTAAATCGAGGGTCGAGAAAACCTGCATGCCATGCAGCTGGTATGTGAAATCCTTTAGTCTTGGTACTGGGTAGCGGTCTGGTTTTGTTACGGCATTAAGACGTCTGTAGTCGCCGCATACGCGGATGTCGCCGTTCTTCTTGGGTACCACGTGCAGTGGACTCGCCCAAGGGCTTTTGCTTGGTCTGCATAGGCCCTGCTCCATCATCAGCTCGAACTCCTTCTTCGCCGCTTGGTACCGATGAGGTGGTAACGGGCGGGCTTTGGCGTACAACGGCGGTCCGGACGTCTCGATATAGTGCTCGACGTTGTGTTTGGGGCTGGTCTTCGTTGATGATGGTCTGGTGATGTCTGGGAAATCGGCGAGAATTTCATGGTATTTGCTCCCAGCATCAATGGTGCGCAACGTAGGTGCCGACGATTTGCATATCGGTGCATTGACGGACAAGCTCGTGACCTTGTCGGTGATGTTGCGACTGGCGATATCGATGAGTAGTTTGTGGTGGTTCAGAAAATCAGCCCCAATTATCGGTTTGCTGACTGCTGCGATTATAAATTTCCACTTGTATGGTCTTCGCAATCCGAGGTCCAGTTCCAGATGCTTTTCGCCGTACGTGGGTATCCGTGTGTTGTTCGCCGCGTAGAGGCAAAAATCTGTCGGTGACATCTTCACTCCGGTGCGTTGTGGTATGACTGATATGTTGGCGCCGGTGTCGATGAGAAATGTCATTCTGGAGTTTTTGTCGGTGACGAATAGGCGGTGGGATAGCTCTGATACGCTGGGTTCCGCCACTGCCAGCGTATTTTCCGGATTCTTCCATCTGTACGAGCATGGGCTGGCACATTGTCTTGCTTTTTCCCTGAAGCGACGGTGGTAGTAGCAGAATGATGAATATGATGGTGAGTTGCTTCGATACCGACGGGATGGTGAATGTGATCGTGAGATTGGTCGACGCCGTTGGTTCTGTTCTTGACAGGGACAGTGTTCGTTGAGGCGTTGTGGACTTCTCCGTAGCTCAGCGACATCCAGCGACAATTTTTGGATTTCCTCTAGGAGGGATAGTGTGCCGGTGTTTCTTGCTGATGGTGCCGCCTCTAGTGGGTTGATCGCCGTGACAGATGCTATTTGTGTAGCATTTTCCATCATCTTGTCTGCAAGAATGGCGAGCTCGTCGAGTGAGGTTTGCGTGCTGAATGTTTCGCTCACAGCCAGGACGGATCGTATGTGTGGTGGTAGATGACTTGTCCACATCAATCTTAGCGTCTCTTCTGGCACTTTTTCTCTCGCGAGACTTCGCATGCGCCGTAGCAGTTGTGTGGGCCTTTGTTCCCCGAGCTCAATTTCGGTCAGCAACCTCTGCAGCTGACGGCTGTCTGACTCCTCGTAGGCGGAGATAAGTCGGTTTTTCAACACCGTGTATTGGTCAGCGGCAGGTGGCTTGTAAAGCAGGTCGGCGATCTGTTCAATGTCTTGTTTTTCGAGTTGAGCTATCACCATCTGCGCCAGTTGTGCTTGGTTCTTCTTGAGGTCGTTAGTAGCCGCCTCGAAACTGTAGAACCATAGTCTTGGTTGGTCGCGCCAGAATGCAGGAATCCGCATGGACAGGGCTATTCCTGCGATCTCTTGTTGCGATTGTTCCATGGTTGAACGTCGGGTGTAACCACTGAAGGGTGCTGCTGTAGCTTGCGTGTTCGTAGATTAAAAGATTGTTAGTCGGAAATTGGGAATAATTTATTGGGAATATAAAACATATATGTACAATTACATTATCCTTACGCTAGTGCTTAACCTAAGAAGTAAATAATATTTATATACAAATCGCACATCGCCGTGCGAGTATTATGTGCGGTGTGTGCGCGGGCGCGCGGGGCGGCGGCAAACTCGCGAGCCGGCTGACGCCGGGCGAACGGTCCGCCGCGGCGCGCCAGTCGATAGCGAGGTAGCTAGCGAGCGGCCGTGTCGCTGGGCTGCGCGTGTGAGACGACGCACGGTCTTCGCGCGTCGCGTAGTGAGGTGTGCTGATGGCCGGACTGCGCTGCGGTGTAACAAAACGACCTTTTCAGGTCGATCATCTCGTTTTCCATTGACCGATCGCTAGGTGGTATATGCATCAGGGCCTCCGGGTTCTCTCGACCGTTTCCGTTGAACAGATCTCTAGATGTTGTACTTCAAAACCTTCGGGTTTTGAAGGAGGTAATGTATTAGTTTTGCTAACGGTAATCAGGTAACGTTTGTAGGTAACAGTGAGTATGGTACCCTACAAGTACCCACGGTACCTGTGGGGTTCAACCGGTGTATGTGGGTCCTGTACGTTTTTGTTAACGATAACTTTTCAACCGGCTTCAAAACAGAGTTTCTGTATTCTGTGTTCTGTGGGCTTCTAAACCAATGTACCAAATCTCATGAGTGTATGTATGTAGTTTTGTCCCCCGATTTCCCATACTATAAATCCGATTGTGGTAATTCTTTTTGAAATAGTTGTAGTATCTTCTAAATTAGGGAAGAGTATAAGTATCATCAAAATCGGTTCAGTAGTTTTAACGATATGGACTGTTAATGTTTTCAGTTAGTTACTCTAGTATAGCCGTTCGAGTTGCGTGATAAGGTGAACGCAGGTTAAATGATGAATAATAGTGAATCGCATTTAGCTTGTAATTTTTTGACTTCACAATCATATTCCGAAAAAGGAGCCAGAGAAGTATATTTTTGTATACATTCTATATTAACTGATTTGATGTAGTAGCCTACGTAATACGACTATAATCGACGACGATACGACTCTCATATATTTTGGTTATTTAATGCTTTTTAGATCACTTTTTCCCATTCCATTCTTTTGCCCATCTCCTCCCATTGGGTGTTCGTAAAAGGCGACTAAGGGAAAATTAGAAGACGGGCAGCAGCGTCTTTCTATTGGATTACTTACCACCTATACTGCGATCCCCAAGCCGCCTGCCAAGCGTGGGGATTATGGCAACCCCTCCCTTCTAAGGGGGAGGCCTTTGTTCAGCAGTGGACGTGTTTCGGCTGTTGATGATGATGATGATATCACTTTTTTCTTTTAATCACATCTTTTGTTTGTACGAAAAAAGTTCGCGTGAACTTGCGACAATCGTGTGATCGCGTTCTATCCATCGCCTTATAATACCGCTGTGAGCTCTTGTTGCGAGTCTGATAATTTCATTGTTTTGCTAATAAAAATGGTTAAATGTGCAATAAAGTCTTGCAAGTCCGATACTCGAAAATACAATAATGACCGTAAAATTAATAAATTAGTAACGAAAAAAATAATATCATATTCACGACAATAGGTACCGTTAGCGTATTTATCGACATTTGCGCCTGTGACAGATTACACCCATCACTACTTGTCACTGTGTTCAACTGCCGCCTTTGAGTATTAAACCAACCGGAGAGGCCACTGTCAGGCGTTCCCCTCTGTCAAAGTACGAGAGCACCGGTCATACCCGTTATATAAAACTAGTTGACCCGCGTTCCACGCCATTCAACAAATCCCTGTGCGCGCGGAACGACGTAAGCTAAAAATGCCGAATGCCAGCGCGTTTTCGTGTAAAAAAATATAAGACTTATCTAGTGTACCCAAGGATAACGTTACTTTCCATCTGTAAATATTATTTCGTTTATAAATTGTCAAATAATGCACTAAATTTGCAAAAAACTAAAAAATATTATTAATCAATAAGTGTTGCCACTAAATCGTACAAAAGCGTAACGAGCGTAATTTTAAAAGTTGAATGTACTGACATTAGTTTAAGACTTCTATTTCACGTAAATGATTGTTAATACCATTTATTTCTGTAGATGCATAATTAATTAATTAAAGATTACTGTTTGAAATTCAGTATCTTTACTTGAATTTTCTACATATTTTTTTACTAAACACTTTAAAAATTATCGATTCTATGAAACTGTATGTTTATGTTTGGGTGTACTTAATTATTATAAGATATTTACGGTCGTCACTTTTATTCCGAATACTTTTATTTATTTTTAAATACATTGGCCACACCGCAGCAAAGTTAGCGCTGGGACAGCTCATAATCAAATATCGATATCGACTATCAGTATGTTATTCTGACTATTTATTAATCAGATATCCAAAAGAGTTTGGGTAGTGTACCGTATGCCGTGTCACTTTTTAGCCGACTTCAAAAAAGGAGGAGGTTTTCAATTCGACTATATATTTACATTTACGTATGTTCGCGCATAACTCTGGCAATTATAGACCGATATGAAAAATTATTTTTTGTACGGATAGGCCGATCCCCTGATCGGGTCCCATTAAAAACGATTGCGATTTACGAATAAGTAGGTAGTTCCTAAAAAAAACTAAGAATGTCGCGTCAGAAAAATTTATAATAAAGCCTTAAGGATGAGACTCGTCGTTTTTAAGGAAAAAATGGTCATAACTCTGGCAAATGTCTTTCTTTCACACTGAAAGTGCGCTGCCGGCCGCTGCCATCTTGGTGTGAATTGAGCCTAACTTCAAATATGAACGTATTTCGATTATTCTTTCTTTATTCGAGAAAGTTAACTACTATAATGATTCCATGCAAATTTCATTACGTCCTGATAAATTGTTCCTGAAGAAACATGAATGATGTAAAAAAATGCAAATAAGTATACTCCGTAGGTACGCTAACACCAATTTCAATAATATTAAAATTATTTTATGCATTTTAGTGTTATTGAAGTCGGTTCAATCTTTTTATATATTTTATAAAATGATCATAAATTCTTTGGAATACATCTATACTCCTGCTTTTTGTGGTGTATCTATACTGACATCCAATCCTCTAGATTTGTTAGGTCTCAATTTATCCTCCGACCTTAATTTCGGACGATCCATTGAGTCAAAAGTCAAAATCTCTGCTAAAAAACTTGGTATCTTGAATAAGGTGAGGCGGTATTTCACAAAGGAACAGCAGTTGAATCTTTACAAAGCTCAGGTTCGACCCTGCATGGAGTACTGTTCTCACCTGTGGGATGGCTCTGCCAAATATCAACTTGACTCTTTGGATTCGCTAGACAGACGCGCTCGCAGGATAATTGACGATAATGACCTAACAAATGAAAAACTGCAACAATTGGATCATCGTCACCTAGTTGCATGCTTATCGGTTTTTTACAGATTGTTCCACGGTGAATGCGCTCAAGCACTTTTTGACCTTGTACCACCATCCCCATCACCCTGCTTGTCACGGAAGAATATACATGGAAAAAATACATAAGTACGCTTTTGATTAGCGAAACATACTCAATCAAATACCCGCGTGTTTTGAATTTGACATTACATTTATTTACATCATATACATGTATAATTCTATAGTTTAAGTTAATAGAAAAATGTGTAGATGCAGATGCACCCCCCTGAAAGTAACTCTGGCGGCACTCATGACCATCCCCTTTCTTTTACCGGACTGCCAGGCGGCGGCAGGGTCTCCACCGCTTTAACGTTGACACTCCAACTTGCCGAACTAAGCGTTTCGCTTCTTCTTTCCTCATGCGCACGGCCAAGCTGTGGAATACCCTCCCGGACAACGTTTTCCCTGATAAATATAACTTGGGTGTATTCAAGTCTAGATTGAACAGGCATCTTATGGGTAAGCGCGGTCCATCCTAGACCACATCTTCACTTACCATTATGTGAGATTGTGGTCAAGCGCAAGTAAACCTATCGCATCGCTGACGCATCGGCACATGAAAGGAGACACCCGGGCTCTCCAGTGGGATCTGCACCAGCAGCCCGTCAGTACCTTGCCTTTGAGCCCGCCACCGGGGGATGCATTATAGCCCCCCTGGAACCAGACACGGTGTTCACGGGGATAGGGTCCCCGCCGCCGCACAGTGGACGGAAAAACGAGGTTCCCTTTCATAGGATTATTTAAAAATGAAATATTTTATTTGATACTTTCAAGTATACAGTTTTGTCAAGTACATTAAAAAATTGAATAAATGAGTAGTTACCGGTTTTTTTATCGAGTCTATACAATCAAAGAATGACTTTCTATATTTCAAATGTATGAAAATGGAATTAGTTTTCCTCATAACTTTTTTCTGTCTAGGATTGTAAAGCTGAAACTTTTAGGTATTGTTGTCGAGCCTATTAATTAAAAAACCGAACTTCCCCGTTCAAAAGATATGAATCAATTAAAAATGCATATTTACTCAATGCATAATTAATGCATTTTATTTATATTTATTTATGATACTCTCTTTTTTTTGTGATTTGTTTAGATATTCTTTTTTATTTTAATATTTTTCCTGTATTTGTGTGTCAACCAAGAAAACACAATCCACGTAATTTTGATAGTCAATTTCTTTATTTCTCTAAAATGCAAAACGATAATTAAACTTTAATTATACAAATTAAACCCAATTATACAAATAAAAAACGTTTTAAAAAAAATATTCAACCGCCTTCAAAAAGAATCTTCAAAGAAAAATTAACAAACACTAAAAAACTAAAAAAATAATTAGAATTTTTAATTCCAAGGACGAAAATGCGTGACTTTTTCTAACTTATCTTGGTACTTACTGAACTGAAGTCGGTGCCAAGCCAAAAGAATAAGAACGAATTATATTGAGATGATTGTAATGGCGAAAAACACCAGCAATCCAACTCTCGTTTATGTTGTTATTTAATTGCTTGTTACGAGCCAGTATGCCTCGTCAGCATATACCTAGACCGTGGGACATTTGCCGCGCATCGGACACCGAGCTCATGACGTCACGGCTTCATGAGATGGCTTTCCCTTACCTAAGATCGGTGAGAACAGACGCATAGACTTTAAGGATAGATACTAAGATTATATATATTTTAATAACTATTGTGGAAGATTAAATATACCACTTTATTAATTTAATCAAATATTTTATTGGAGTTCCTGTGTTCGGCGCCCCCAAACACGTAATTTCGTCACATACATTACATCAAACAAACTCAATTTTTCTTGCTTTTGAGTTGGCAAAGATTTTAATTAAATCATTTATTTTTATATCAATTTTGGATTCTATACTTATAATGATGTATTTTTCTAGCTAGGTATGAGTACTTTTAGGTATCGGTATTGTACCTATGTATTGTATTTTAATGTTAACCGACGAGTTCTCGAATGGAAACCACTGTCCACGAACGAACGAACGTACGTAGCTTCGGACGCCCCTCCAGCCCACCGCTGGACCGACGAACAGCTAGTCGGTAGGCGCCTAGGTATTAGTTGGATGAGGATGGTCGAGATCTGCATGCTACCTAACACTTAAAAAATAAAATTGACTTACCTTGATATTTTTTCTCTTATTTATGACGAAGAAATTCCATTTATTCCATGAATTTCCATGCACTTACAATTACAACTTACACTATGGTTACACTATACATATAAATTAATGAATTTCTCCACTAGATCTTCCGTGCTAATTCGGCGGTCGTCGCAAATGAAATGAGCTAACGAATTTAATTACTTAAAAAGAAGAAATCAGATCAATCACTGACCGACACTTGCAAAGGCGCCGCGCGCCGCGCGGTGTATTCAAATAAACTTACACCTAATTGTAGTGATTTTTTAGAGATCATTTCTCTTTAAGTGCGAGTGCCCGGACGGCTATGTCAAAGGACGCAATTACTCGCCTATGACAGACGCACAGGTGCCGCGCCGCGCACCCATTTCAAATGAATTTACGACTTACACTTTATTGACTTAGAGATCATTTTGCTTCAAGTGCGGGCGACCGGGCGGCAATGTGTCAAAGGTTATATATACTCTCTTTGGATTAGAGATTTTGCCGCGCGCGTCTTGTATTAAATAAAATTGTTATTTGTGTACTAATAAGAGTCATTTTAGCTTGCACACCATGAGCGGTGTGACAAGCGCCGAAAGCGTAATACAAGTAAAAACTAATACCTAACCTGTGGTAAAACAATGATTTTTGTTGATGACTATTTTTTTTAGTATTTTATTTTGCGCATACGTATTCGTCGTAACAAATATATGAAACTGTGCAATGGCGTTAAGTTCAATGAAATATCTAAATATTCAGAGCTCGGCAGGCGCCCCCGGGCGCCCTGCGCCCGGGTGCACCGCACCCCTTGCACCCCCTGGTAAAGACGGCCCTGAGACAACAAACCTATATGACTAACGATCTTGACGAAAAGCGTACATATTCATAACGTATGCACAACACAACAAATAATGCGATATGAATGACTGATATTTTATATTTGCAAGAATATAGGTAGCTAACACAAGTTCTTAAAATACATGGGTTTCACGTAAATATTTGTACGGCTGAAATGCCGAATATAGTGATCTGGCATTTCAGCCGTAAAATTATTAAAAAAAAAACCGGTAACTACTAATTTATTCAATGTTTTAATGTACTCGACAAAACTGTATACTTGAAACTATCAAATAAAATATTTATTTTTAAAAAATCCTATGAAAGGGAACTTCGTTTTTCCGTCCATAGTGCGCCGTCCTCCTCGGAGTCACTGCCATACTTAATAGATGTCCTAGGGCCCACGCCCCGTACGTCCAGCGACTCCGAAGGTAACGACTACTGTCTACAACAACCGAGACCGAAGCACAGGGAAGCTCAGTTCAAATGTTCAAGAAAATCCAGACGACGGCTATCTATGTATTGGCCTTACTTGACATTGCTTAACCAACGCTAGCTTATGTCAAAAATACAACATATTTAGCAAAATGTTTTTCCCTTTTTGGCCGTTAAAATTTTATCATAGGAATGAGTAAAGATATTTATTTCTTTTTATTGCACAAAGTTGTTTATAGGCAGACTTTTCATAATATAAGAGTAAGAAAGCAGCTTAGGTATTTCTTGAAGTTTCAGACTTAACCATACTGACTTATCCTAATTAATCGGATTTTGACGACAACCCAAGGTTCTTTTCCTATGATCCTAAATCTAAAAATACCTTACACCTATATAACTTTCACCAAAAATATTATCGGAACTCATCGACAATAAAATATCGATAGTGTCATGCACTATCCTCGTTTACTTAAAATTGACGTCATCTCGTGTACAGACAGTGTTGTCACTGTGTGTGAATTTACTTGTGTGCGTATAGATTATGTTAGGTTTGATAATATTGTCGTGTGCCTGCGTAGCGACGTGGCGAAGAATGCATTAGTAATAGATAGTATTTGTGTGAGTTACCTCGTCCCCCGCGCAGAAAGTGACAGACTTTTTCTCATAGCGAATAGTGCGCGTGTCGTCTCCTTTTGGTTTAATACTCAAAGTCTAAGGCCTACGCTGTGTTTAAGGGGGTCATAGACAAACGCGTACTCTATTCGTACTTAACTCTATGGTCCGTGGGCTTATTCGGTGGGGTACTGACTTCAATTTATTAGGGTTTTTTTTTAAATGATTGCAACACCTTGCTTTACTCTATGGTCCTACCTATCATTAAAATAGGAAGGATCGGCCTATTTTATTTTGTTTTGCATTCATTAATATAATTGTCATCATCAACTAAATAATTTCGAATTTCGATCAATTTCTATTGTATTGTTGTGCTCCTTGTGCTGTGTATTTCAAAATGGAATTATTATCTTTATGTCGTATTTGTTTAAACACGAATGTTCGTAATTCCATTAAAAGTACACCTCTTGAAGCAGTTTATGAAAACCTAACAGGAATACTAGTGAGACAACGAATTTATGTTATTAACTTAAACTTTGTCCTGTGATAGGTTTACCTTTATTTCTGCAAAGCTGCAAAAAATCCCAAAGCATCTGTAGCACCTCCAGCTCTTGGATTTTAAGGATATTTACAGCTAAGTTAATAACTACTTAGGACTAGACTAGCGGCCTTAGCAATCAAAATTGTTATCAAAAATTTGTTACATGTTTAGTAAGTCAATAGAATTGTGTTATGACAAATATTAATTTTTGTTAAATATACCTATGCATAATTTGCTGAACAAAATGAATGAGAGTACAATTCATTTTGTATAATTACTGAATTCAATATAAGAAGTTATAACAATTATGGTATGAAGATCCCAAGACTCGCTCTATGAGGCACATTTAATCTCTTTGTATGCATGCATGCTACTCATAGATGTCAATTAAAGTTATGTATCACTATAATCCAGTTCTTGAAATCAGCTCTTCCTACCCTTGTGACATTTATTACTCTATATTCTGTTAGCTAGTAGAGACATTGATTATCTTTCACTCATAATGGTACATAGGCTTAACAGCTTGGAGTGTTGAAATAGTACTTCAAAAAATTGCTTAGTAAGAATTAATGCTGTTATTTATTTATTCTATAATTTTTTACATAACTAACTATAATATTGCTAGTTGACATTTTCAAGTTGATTTTATTCAAAACTAGCTGCCCCCGCACAGCTCCGCTCGCACTCTTTTTACTCAGAAATGGCACATGCACAAATCTTTGCTGAAGATCATGATTTGATCAAATGAATAGTTTATGATTCTATAAAGGACATACAGACAAACATTCATTTTTATATAATATACAGGGTGGAATTTTGTAATGGCACCGGAAGGGAAAGTACTCTTAATACTGTAGATAGAAAATTTTACTCAAAGAAAACATTCCTTTATTTTTTTAAAGAAAAAAACTGCATCCGAAGATTTTTAAAAATTCGCTTGCCGCACCCGATAATCGAACCGACTAAAATCTCTAAAAGTTGCACCCTGTACTTTTATTGCATCAATCGTTAGGGTCAATTATAAGGATGAAATCTCTCTAACAAACTTCATAAATTAAATAAAAGGAAAACAATGAAATCTTAAACCATTTTGAAATCAGTTTCAGACAAATGACACAAGACCACTGTCCGCATGTTACATGTGTTATGCACAACTGCTGAAAATTTACAAGTTTAAGCAGAAATGTTTAAAAGCTGAAAATCTACTCACCGTAATGCTGGATCAATTGAACACTGGTGTAGAGGTAGTATATTAATGATATAATACTTAAACTAGTATATAGTGACACACAGAAATAGCACCCCCGAAACGGTTGTGTCGCTATTTCTTTTCAAATTACAAGTCGACAAAATTATTTTTGTCGATAGGAGTGTCGCTACTGTCTACACGAAACTGTCAAACTACATGTCATTATCATAGCAATACTGTTAGTTCTCGTTTCCACCACCAGCACATAAGTCCGCGACCAGTAATTTCACCAGTTACAGTGTCCTTCACACCGGAGCACTGCAATGTTATCATTGCTGCTTGGCTGCAGAACATCTGGCGCTATGGTGGGTGGTTCCTTGCACAAGTTGTGTTCATGAGAGGAAATGGGTGGGTGCCATTCTTACCCGGACACCGCACAGGTAACATTTGCATAATAATAATAATACCAGCCCTTGTTTATGTCCCACTGCTGGGCACGGGCCTCCCCTCAAGATGAGGGGGCTTAGGCCATAGTCCACCACGCTGGCCAAGTGCGGGTTGGCGGACTTCACACGTCACATTACGTAACATTTGCATGCTTAATAAGAAACTGACCAATTTTGAGTTAAGTTTGAAGTGAAAAATCAATGAGTATGTATAGGTCTACCAGAATCTCATGGCAAATGGGGAAATAACAATTTGTTGTGTGCAATACTAGGGAAATTGGATTAAATGGTCTTGATACTGTTTGATTTTTATTTATCTCTTTAGTATTAATGAACGTGAAGTATATTAGGTATGTGAATGAAAACTGTTGTTATACATCGAGTTCTTAACATAGGCAAAATAAATCAATTTGATATTACTTTATGTGCTAATTTATTATATTATCATTTAAATCATAATAATAACTTCACACTTCATTCAGAACTAGAAAACAATTCCAAGAACTCCACTTGCATTTCTTGTTCTTCATCAGATGATGAAGATAAAGTGGTATTTACTATAAATCACTCTTCCAGCATTTTAATTATTCTATCTTGCTTGATAAAATCATTTTCAACTTTTTTTACATGTTCACAATGTTTTCGCCATTCCTCTGCACCAATTTGTGAGAAAGCTTCTTCTGTTAACTCAGAGAAAGTACCAAAGGAGTTAGTATCGCGTCGATTCGCCGAACAAATTTTTCGTGGCACTTTTGCGGGGTGCGGGAGGCGAAGTAAACACACACAGATACACTTTCACGCATACCCACACTATAGTAAATTCGCAACACATTCAAAAATACACGCACACAAATAAAGAATGACCTGACCATATGACCAAAAATTTGGCAGAGGGGGTTAGCGCATCATGCTCTCTCCAGTGGTATCTCCTCTAAGTCTGTTAATGATTTAATATCACTTGCAGGCCTATTTACATTTTTATCAGCAACTTTTTGCTTCATTATAACCCAAATCATTTCTATGGGATTCAAAGTGCAATGATAAGGTGGGAGTCTTAAAACTTCGTGACCGTGCAATTTTAATTCTTCATCTATCTCATACAAGGGCGCAGACACGTTTTGTTTTACTACTTCAAGAAGTTGATTCGCCGTATAGTAGTACTGGAAACCCCTATAAAGAAGCTACAATTATGTACGAAAAATATAAAATAAACCAAAAGTATCTTAACAACTCAGTCCAACTTACCGGTCAACACTACGACGCGCTTTAAAATCAACGTTTGAGATTGATTTACGCCTTCTTCTTCCCTTATTTTACGATACACATTGAAAACAATATTTCTCGCTTGAGATCGAAGTGGCTTTTTCAACATTTTCACAAAAAGAAACAAATTGTCTTAAAGATATCACAAAATTGCCAAATTAAAATCTCATTTTTTTATGATTTTTTTATGCCATGAGATTCTGGTAGACCTATACACATTAATATTTTAATGCCAAGTTTGCCCTGAGCTTAACAGAAGTTGTTTTTTTTTTATTCTTCCTTTTCCTTTTTTAAATAAGTGTCAGGTACACTTTTACTTCTTTTTTTTACTTTAGACCTAACTCATAATCGGTCAGTTTCATAATAAGCCTAATGTAATGATGCATGGTATGTCTGATCCGTTATATATAACTAATATGTTACTTAAATGTACATTATTTATGTAACATATTAGTTATATATAACCGGATCAGACATACCATGCAATATGGCGAAGTTATGGGTCATTTAAAGCCAGTTGTAAATTGTAGAAGCAACATTGGACAAGGGAAGTCCATAGATAGGTGATTGCTAGGTGCATTGCACAAAAAAAGGCAGTCCCAGTCGTTAAGCCAAGTCAGAGGCCTGAAGGCAGCTTGAGGAACTGACACCAGGTTGGCCATTACCCAAACGACTCACAACAATAATTGCTTAAATTAATTTACATTACAGATGGACAACAAAGCAGCTCTAATAGATACATTGAGTATAAGTTCAGGACTATCTGTATCTCCTGTTGAGACTGTGTCCTATATAGGAGATATTAGTATCAAGAGTGAAGTAGACGACGTGGACATTAAACAGGAAATAGCAGAAGATAAAGATGTCGACTCGGGGGATATACACGCAACAGGTACGCAACTGCCAGACTTATAAAAATTAATAAATATATCCAGGAAAAGACCATATATGGTCTGACACCAAACTAGACAGAGCCTGTACTTTGTTGACTAGACAACTGATACTTATATACCCTTATTTTTGCTAGTACATACACAGGGTTAAAGGTTAAGTCGACCTAGATCCTTGAAGAAGTTTTAGACTGATGGAGTCATGGACAGATTTGACTGAGAAACATCATACTCTTAAACTAAACCGTTATCAAGATATTGGACATTGGAGATTTTCCGTTTTTTTGGGGGTTTGGGTTTATTGCCTCTAATTTACTTGTGTTTGCGATTTTTGTATCGTAGATAGGTTGCTTTATTGTTCTCAACACTAAAGTTGCAGTTTACTGAACCGAATGGTTCGTAGTAGACGATTGATAGTTAGAAATTGAAATAAATTCGTTGAAAATATTTTTTGTTTTCCGAAATATTACAAAGATGTGCTTAAAAATATCTCCGTTTCATTAGCTATCCAACATAGTATAACAAGCTGGGATAATACTAATATTAGAAAAAAAAATAGTCATGAAATGCGCCCAGCAGGCTTAGCACGACTTGCAATCTTGACAGATCGGTGTGGACTATGACGTAGTTTTCAACACTGAAACGTCATTTCTCCATACAAAAATGTGAAATACTACGTCATAGTGACGTCATACTCACACTTGTCTGTCAAGATTTGCACATCGTGCTGAGCCTGCAGGTAGTAGATAAAAATAACGATACATAAGCGTCAAATGCATCACTTGGGTCAGAAAACAAACGAAATAGGTATGAAATGACGTTTATTACTATTATTTCTGAATTACAGTTCATGTTCCACATGTCCAACTCTGTTTCGTACACATACTCCCATTCTGTGTCTCAATCCACCTTTTACTATACCAGTTGTTAAACCCTGTCTTATTTCATTTGCCGCATCAATAATCCGCTGTCTCAAAACATCAACAGATGTGATTGGGTTAGGTTCGTTGTAAACTAAACTCTTCATGTGCCCCACACAAAAAAATCCATGGGCGTCAGGTCTGGACTTCTAGCTGGCCACGGCCACCTCTTCCCAACCCACTTATAGGGATAATTAGTATCCAACCATTCTCTGACACTTCTCATGTAGTGTGCAGGGCAACCGTCATGATGAAACCACATTTCTCGAATCAGATTGAGTGATACATCGTCTAGTAAGTCGGGTAAACCTCTTAAAAAGTTTTCATAATGTTGTCCATTTAAATTGTCAGGAAGGAAGTAAGGTCCAATGGTTTGATGTAATTCCCATCCATACACTCACACTGAATCTTATTTGTGATCCCTTTATCTGCTTCTTATTGGGATTTCCATGAACTTTTGGGGCTCAATAATGAGCGTTGTGGTAATTAGTTATGCCGTCTTTATCAAATTTCGCCTCATCTGTCCACAAGATATGTCTTAGAAGCAATGGGTCTTCTATATCTGCATTGACCATAAATATGCAGAAATCCACCCTTCTCACAGGATCTCCTTCTTCGATAACGTATACCGGCGTGTAATGATAGGGATAGAGGCCGGCAGTATTCACCGTAAACCACACTTTCCACTGCAAAAGTCCAAGTTCTAAGAACAATAGGCGCAAGTAACCCAACGAAATACTATCTATATATATTATCTTTACTACTACCTGGGAGACTAGTCAATTTTTTTTTAAATTCTGATATTACCCTAACTTGTTATACATTGTTAGAAGCTATTGAAACGTAGATATTTTCAAGCTCGTCTGCAGCACAACTGTCATAGACTTTTTTAATAATATTTCGGAATGAAAAAAATGTTTTTTTACCAATTTATTTCAATTTCCAGCCATCAACCATCTACTACGACCCAGTCGGGTATAAAGCAACTTATTCTGAAACCGCGGAACTAGCAGTGTTTAAAACCGCGTATTTACAAAAGTAGCAAAATCGAGATTTCGCGGGCTTAGCTTCGTAGTAGTGATTCTGTGATGTTGGCCGAGCCGATTATCCAATAGGCAGCCGTGAAATCGAATGTCTTTTAAACCGCGTAACGTCAGGTGATTGTTTATTGTGCCCATAACCGCGAATCTGCGCATCATAACATGGAAGGTGTGTTTGTTTAACGAAGCGTGTGTTAAATTAATGGTATATATATCTATAACCATATATTAATCTATCAGGATGTATAGCCGACTATTCAATAGTTAAGATCATCTATAATCTTAATACTGAATAATGTAGGGTAATACTTTATGATAAGTATCCTTTATCAAATTATCGGATATTCATTAATGTTTTGGAGGCAGGTACCTTAACACAAAAGTCTCAAATATCAGTATATATTATTTATTAAACAACAATGTCGATTATGACACATTTGCTATCTCAGAACATAAAGTAATTATATACTTACTAACTATTTATTTATTTAGTAATACTGTCAATGAAAAGAGAACCATATATAAAAATATATGGGACTCCCCAAGTGGTCTCCGCCAGCCCCTACAACCACTTCCAGCACCAGCTCCAAGTCATATATCATATTATATGACTTATCATAAATACAACATAATAACATTATAACACAATATCATCATAACAATGTAAATGAAACAATACTAAATATACTTAGCTTTCTAGAGATCCGTCGCCGACTGAAGATGGTACAAGACTGTTCTAGACTTTTCAAGACTGTTCGTTCTAAACGGTTACAACGTATTTATAGCAATCTCAATCCACTGAAGTAGTGGGGGTGACATTGTCAGTTTCATTACTCGTTGCACAATTTTTTATACAATATTAATAATAAATTATTCTAATCGCATTGGGCTTCAAATAACAATTTTACATATGTTAATCAATAGTTAAATACTACCAATAATAAGCTATTTCATTAATACAACACTTTTTCAAAGCATAGTCAATTTCTACTACCCTCAATCGTCGCTGATAAAAGGAATAAGTCAAATTATAATCAAATTACTTATATCTATTTATATAAAAATATCACCGATGCTAACACGTGCGTGAAATAGTGTGGTTTTAATTATAAATGCTGCAATAACTAGTAAGTGAACACAATAATTCCATATTATATTGGTTAAGTTACTTTTTAGGATAGTTTGTTATTTGAATTATTAATATTTACCCTAAGAAAACGTCTTTAACTATTTCGATGTTAGATACGCGGTTTTAAAACTCAAAACGTTTTTCGTTTTCTGTTACATACGCGGTTGTAAAATTTATGTACCTACTCGTAACTTAGGTTAATTTCTTGTATTTATTATCTTAAAAGTACACTGCGACTGGATGTGTCTGTACTAATACCTACTAGTAGGTGATAATAGTAGGTAGGAGGTAAAGTTTTTCTGTTTGTAAAAAGTTACTATTTAATTATAGTTTTGGTAACTGACCCTACCTTTGTTTTCTTTTTAGTTTACGTCATGGACCAAGAAAATGAATGTGCGGATGTGTCTGTTGTAACCTTAAGAGATCTAGCAAAACGTCCCGCTGAACTTGTGCGTAAAAAGCAGCTCATCTTGGATAAACTTAATAATACCAACTCACACATCCCTCAAACATTAATTGAATCGTCTCCAGCGACCCAACTGCCATGTTTCCCAAATGCCTCTACATCCGAAAATGTTCATGATAGCATTGCATACTGTGAAACTCTGACAACAGTTTTTGAGTCTTCTCCTTGCCCTAGCGCATCATCTATGATGAATTCAAATGTTCCAGAAGCTTTAGATTTTTCTTCGGATCATGTAGATAATGATCCCGATTACGTTCCATTATCCGAAATTATACATTTACAGCCTATTGCTACTCCATCTGATTCCATTTCTAATGAAAACGATGAATGGTATGTGGTGAGACAAATTGAGCCTGAAGTGGCCAAAGAGTCACGTACAAGAAAAAGAAAGGCTGATCGAAGTTCGTGGGCAGTTTCAATTAATAAGAAAAATAGAATGTTAGGCAAAGAGTACATAGGCTTAAAAAAAATTGATAACCTAATTCAGAAACAAAAAAGACCTAAAAGAGCAATAGGTACTAAATGTAATTCAGCGTTTTGTAATAAAAGCAAAGTAATGTATTGCTCAAAATTAAACGAAGATTTACAAAAACCTATATTTGAAGATTTTTGGAGTAAGTCGTGGCAAGAAAAGAAAATATTTGTGATTTCAATGATTGACAAAGTACCTGTTCGAAGAGGGAAGAAAGGACATAACTCTAGACGTTCCAATACTAAATTTTACTATCTACAAGTCAATGGGAGGAAAGAGAGAGTTTGCTTGAAAACGTTTCTAGCTACTTTGGGTGTAAAAGAGTGGACTGTACGCTATTGGTTTGGCGAAGGAAGAGGTGATGCTCGCTCTAATACAGAACTTACAACAAATTTAAATACTACCGCTACTCAAGACTACAGTACAAGCAAAAAATCGTCTGTTAGGATTACCTGAATTTATTACCGAAGTTACCATCTCATTACTGCCGTAAATCAACCACTAAACAATATTTGGAACCTATAATTCAATCAAAATCTCTATAATACGTACGTAGAATTTGCATCATCAATGTCTAAGCCAGTAGCTTCAAGAAATTTGTTTTGTGACATCTTAGATGAACAAAACATTGCACTATTTGCACCCAAGAAAGATGCATGTGATTATTGTTGTTCATATAAAGCCGGCAACGTTTCTGAAGAAGATTACCCGAATCACATCCACCTGAAAGAATTGGCTCGAGCTGAAAAACTTAGCGACAGGCAAAGCGCTCAAAGAGTACTTCTTCATGCTGTGACCGCCGATTCGCAGGCTGTTAAGCTGTGCCCTTCGCTAGCAGCTAGTGCTTTATACTTTAAGACCAAATTAGCTGTGCACAACTTTACTTTATACGATATTGCAATGGGTCATGTAACTTGTTACTGGTTCGACGAAACCGCCTGTGATTTAAAAGCTACCACTTACGCATCTTTTTTTTATTGATTATTTTACTAAGTTATTAGAAGAAGATTGCAGGGATGTTGTTATCTGGACGGATGGTTGCACTGCACAGAACAGAAACTCAATAGTTTCTAATGCCCTTCTAAGATTAGCAATAGACAAAAATACAACAATTACACAAAAGTATCTGGAAAAAGGTCACGCTCAAATGGAGGTTGACTCCGTACACTCAGTGGTGGAAAGAAAGCTGAAAAATGTTGAAATTTTTCTTCCATCTCAGTATGCCTCTATCACAAAAGAAGCCAGGAAGCATCCTTCTCCATACCAGGTGTTTCAACCAGATTTCACCTTTTTTAAAGACTACAGTCTAAAAGAATACCAAATTTATGATTCCATTCGTCCTGGGCGTTCTGCTGGAGATGATTGCGTAGTGGATCTAAGGGTTTTAAAGTATAATCCTAACCGTACAATAGAGTTTAAAAAACATTTTAAAAATGATTTCAGCCCTCTTCCTCGGAGACCGAAACCTATTTCAGCAAAAGCAGTAAATAATGTACCTCCCCTGTATTCCTCTAGACTGCCTATATTAGACAGTAAGTATCAGCACTTACAGCAATTAAAGAGTGTGATACCTGCAGATTGTCACTTGTTTTACGATAATTTACCATTTAAGAAAAAGTTAAGTTTTATTGATCTCATTTTTTAACAAAGACCTCAGAGTGCAATTATTATTCTACTCAGAAGTAATATTTTTATACAATTTCTTTATTCATTTTTAGTTTTAACTGTTAATTAGTAAGTATCCTACAACAAGGTATTTTTAACATACTAAGCTATAAAGAGCTATTAGTTTATATTATGGGGATTTATGGTGTTATTTTCCTGTATATTGTTGATTAGCTAATGTACCGATGATAATTATGTGCCAAAAATTAAACTAAGAAGTTGACTGAATAAATAATAAGAAGATTGTGATTGTATTCTTTTGTTTTAATTCGCTAGACAATTCCGCGTAAGTGACATAAAAAACTTATTTTGATTTTATTTGTGATGATTAATCCGCGAAAGTCGCTTTTCTAATTCATTAATACATATTTTACATAACTAATGCCTACAATATTAAGATTAATATTATAAATTGACAATTTAAAAGTTTCAACAATAGAAAGTCAAGTGGTTTAGTAATTTTTACGTTTTTCCTCGTTCCTGTAAAATTCACTGTACCTACCTTACGCGGTTTTAAACACTGTTAGTTCCGCGGTTTCAGAATATCACCGACTTTATGTAATACACAAACATCGCAAACACAAATAAATTAGAGACAAAAATCAAAAAAATATGGACAAAAAAGCTTTAAAAAAATTCTTTAACCTTAACCTTCGTCGATTCGACGAGTGCACAACCAAAATTTTAGTTTTTTAGAAGATCATATTACTTATCAGTAAAGCACAAAAAAGTATTATTGGGTAGTCTGGACAGTCACCGGTTATTAATATGCCTGTTCTTACAAAATGAATTTAAAAATTATATATTTTTAGTGTTTTTATTTATTTTCCATGGGTAAAATAGGCAATGAAAATTAATTAGAGGAATCTTAGCATATTTTTTAAAAAGTTTAGGAGAATTTGGCATGGCGGCTAGCTTAATGAACAATTTTAATCTGGTCACACTGGTCGTCGTTTGTCAACTCCAAAGAGTATGTAATACTACCGACAGTGTACTGCGAGCTCTTTCGGGAAGCGACTTTTTTTGCAGATTTTGCTATGGATTCTCAACTTGATGTATTGTCTGATGAACATATTTCGCGTTTATTATTAGGTGATGAAGATGTTAGTGATATAGAGGAGCTTACCGACAGCGAAACAGAAGACAATGTGCAGATGGATGATGCAGAAAGTGACACTCAAGACGACCCTTCTGATCACGAAGGTACTCAAGATCGTTCTTCACCTGCTTTGCAAGACAGTGTGCGGGCGAAAAGCTCAGGTTCCAGCATTTTGACCTTCTCACAAGGCAATATCCGTAGTCGTTCCCGTCATGTTTGGGCTACCAGCAAAGGGCGTAATTCTAGTAGGGCAGCTGCGATAAATATTGTGCGTGCTCCTAGAAGACCTACGAGTACAGTAAGGAATATAATGGATCCACTGCAATTGTTTGAAAAATTTATGACTAATCAGATATTAGAAGAAATTGTGAAATGGACCAACTCTGAGATTGCGATAAAAAGGCAAAACTATGGCCATAATACATCAACGCAGAATGACACTAGCAAAGAAGAAATCAGAGCTCTTATTGGTATGCTGGTGTTAACTGCAGCTCTAAAAGATAATCATCTGACCCTCGATGAATTGTTCAACGCGGAGTACTCTGGTACGCGGTACGTGTCGTGTATGAGCAAACAGAGATGTGACTTTCTTCTGCGATGCCTGCGGTTCGATGACAAAACATTCCGTTTACAACGACAAAAAGACGATCCCTTTACACCTATAAGAGACATATGGGAAATGCTTATAGTTCAGTAAAGCCGCCAAAACTATGTCCCTGGAACAAATGTAACAGCTTTTGGCATTCCGAGGGAGGTGTAAGTTTAGGATGTATATTCCAAATAAACCTGCAAATTATGGGGTCAAGTTGGAGATAATGTGTGATAGTGGCAAAAAATATATGATCGACAGCATGCCTTATCTCGGAAAACGGACCAACACAGGAGGTGCACCTTTGGGAGAGTACTTCGTAAAAAAACTTACTCGCAGTATACATGGTACAAACAGAAACGTTACAATGAATAATTGGTTTACGTCAGTACCTCTAGCAAAGCAGTTACTGCTGCAGCCTTATAAATTGACGCTTGTAGGGACTCTGCGAGCTAATAAAAGGGAAATACCAGAAAAAATGAAGAACCATCGATCCCGAAACGTCCAGACATCGATATTCTGTTATGATGGCCCCCTCACACTTTCGTCATACAAGCCAAAACCATCAAAAATGGTATATTTACTATCTTCTTGCGATGAAGAGGGCTCAGTCAACCCCGAAACAAAAAAGCCACGCATGATCGAGTTCTACAATAGCACAAAAGGCGGCGTGGACACGTTCGACCGAATGTGCTCAGTAATGACATGCAGCAGAAAAACTAATCGGTGGCCAATGTGTGTCTTCTACGGCATGCTAAATATATCTATATACATAATCTACTGCCACAATGCATCGGTGATGGGTCAGAAAGTCATGATTCGACGTAATTTTATGAAGAAAATGCATACACAGTTAGTAGAGCCCTGGCTGAAAATCCGACTGACAATTCGTACTATGCATACTTACGCACGTAAAAAATAAAATCAAAGACCATATTAGGAGCAAAGACAGATGAAGGCCATGGTGAAGGTCAACATGAAGGTGAGTCATCATCCAGCGATGACTTTCAACCAGTCGAAGCCCCAAATGTGAGGAAAAGAAAAGTCTGCGGTCTCTGTTCCTATAAAAAAAGGCGCATGACAAAGTCATATTGCACAAAATGTAACTCTGCAATATGTGGTGAACACAAAGTTGATTATAGCATCAAATGCGCCTCAAAATGATGTTGATGTTTTTATATTTTTGACTAAATGATGATGATGTTATAATTTATATTCGCCAAAGAAGAAAATGCTATGTTATGTTGTTTCTTTTTTAATGTTGATTTTTCTAAGCGTATACATATCTCATTTGATCTCTTACTAGTAGTGTCGTATAATATAAGGTATAAAATAAATAATTCTGTAGCAAAACATGAATTTTTGGTTTATCTTACTAAAACAATACTTGGTTTATGTATATAAGAAGAAATAATTATAAACACATTTATAATAAAATAAAATATTAAGTGCTAAAAAATTGCTCATCCAATCGACGTATGGTTACCTAACCATAACCATACGTCGATTGGATGAGCAATTTTTTAATGTGGTTAAAGGGGGGTATATGCGAAGGTTAGGTGTCTAGGGTTAAAGTCCAATATCTTGTTTTTTTTTTTTTTATACTACCAAGGTGGCAAACAGGCATGCGGCCCGCCTGATGGGAAGCAGTTACCGCAGCCTATGGACGCTAGCAACACCAGTAGGATCACAAGCGCGTTGCCGACCCCGTAAAAATTTGTTAACTCCCTTTTTAAAAAAACCCATGCTGTAATTATTCGGGAAAACCTCGGCAGGCAATTCATTCCACAACTTCAAAGTGCGGGGAAGAAAACTTTTTTGAAACCGCAAAGTGCGGGATGACATTGTTTTTAAGATGTGAGGATGAACTCCCTGTCGATGGCGAGAGGAGCGATGGTAAAAAGTGGCCGTGGGCATGATGTCAAACAATTCTTCAGAGCACTGACCGTTATACAATCGGTAGAAAACACACAGGGAAGCAAAATCTCTTCTCACCCGTAGTGATTCTAGACCGTTTGAGAGTTCAGGATCGTCGACAATCCTGATGGCTCGTCTCTGCACCGAGTCAAGTGGTCCAAGTTGGTATTCAGGCGCTCCCGCCCATAGGTGACAGCAGTACTCCAAATGCGGCCGAACTTGCGACTTATAAAGTAACAACCTATTGCGCGAGGTAACGCATAACCTATTGCGTTGGTATTGGTCTTGATAACGGTTTCGAAATGTTTTATTTTTTTTGTTATAACGGTATAATAAAGCTGTGTAGAGGGTAGTTAGTGCGTATTTTGTCAAATATTGGATATTTTCGAACTGGGCCAATACCATCACCTCTAACAGCAATATTATTGACACCTTACTTTCTCGATAGAAAGTGGAGCTATAAAATACGTATATTGACGTCACTATCTCAGGTCAAGTAAGATGATAATAACCCTACTAATAGAGGAGGTGGTAAGGCCCCTGAACAAACAAAAAAATGATCATAGGTGATTTTTTTGTTTGTTTACTTTTGGTATATTTTCGTTATTCTTTGTAATGTAATTCTTGTAAGTACATCGTAATTACATCATAACGATAATAACTCGAAGATAAATTCATAAAATCCAATATAATTATCGTAACTATTGAATGCTGTGACGTCATAACGCGTAATAACGTCCGATGAAAAAAAAATTGATGTCATTCGATTTTTTGGCAGATTTTTGTTCAAAACTAGTATAAAAAGGAGTTTGGATGCAAAGAATGGATCTTTCTTAGTGCCTGAGTCAATATTCTACCAAAAATAAGTAAAATCAGCTTTGCCAAAAATCCACCTATTTTAGACATTCCCTTTGAAAAATCGATATTTATTACTCTAAAAAAGCATATACTGCATAGCTAATACTTGTCTTAGTAGAAATCTGTTTACAGAACGCAAATCGGTTAAGTGGTTGTGTTTATATAATGCTCGTAATTTGATATCACCGCGCGCCGACGAATTACATAAACAACTAGGGTATCACATGACGTGCGCGCGCGATAATCGCCCGGTTCTGAGGGGTTAATTCAGTCAGACTGATGGAAACTACAACCACTTCAAGGATCTAGGTCGACTTAACCTTTAACCCTGAATATATAAAATAACACTCAGACGCCTGGTGGGAATTGAACCCACAAACTATTGGGTAGCGGCTAGGGAGCCTAAACCGTACGTCCCGTGACGGCGAAAGTGTATGTGTAAATATATACTAAACTTTATACATGGTGTCAAAAGCCACTGTCCCGATTTGTTGTTATACTCGCATTGATAATACTAATCAGGAAAAATTATTTATGAGATATTAAATAAATGGTTTATATTTGTATTCTCAGACCGGATTACCCCCCTCAGCGATCGGACAGAGTTTTATTTACACACTGTCTGTATATGTATTTATATGTAGATAGGTAACAGCCAGACACAAGACAAGCAGACATGGTCATGCACACAATGACTGGCGATCGAACCCATGTCATATTGGTTACCGACCCCGAATTTCAGATTCAGAATTTTTAGCGACCCCCGAATTTCCGAATTTAGGATAAAGAATTTTTAGCGACCCCGTATTTCAGATTCAGAATTTTTACCGACCCCGAATTTCCGAATTTCAGATTCAGAATTTTTAGCGACCCCCGAATTTCAGATTCAGAATTTTTAGCGACCCCCGAATTTCCGATTCATAATTTTTAGCGACCCCAAATTACGGATTCAGATATTATTTTGCTATTTAAATCTGACAACTAGATCTACGGGCCCGCTATAATCCGTGTAAAAATATCTCTTTCTTTTCAGAAGTACCAGTAGAAAATGAGCCAGAGAGCGTGTCCAAGTCTAAAACAAATGTAGTTGCAAATTGTGTAAACTATACAAAATGGGTGAATATTATTTCAGACATCGAGATGACTGAGGCTAGCTTATCTGAGTTAAATAACGACAAATATATCACGACTGTTAATATAAAACGTGAAAACGATGAGCATGATGATTCAAATGACAATGATTGGACTATAGCTAATAATAATACTGCAGTTACCAATAACGCAGCAAAACAATGTGATGAATATAATCCCAATGAACAAAACAGGGCAAAAACGGACGATAGGCCGAATAAAAATGTTAAAAAAATTAACAAACCTAAACATTCTTGCGATACATGTGGGAAAGAGTTCAAACAGAAATGTCATTTACAGAGACACGCTTGGACCCATACTGGCGATCACAAACGCTTCACTTGCGATATTTGCGACAAAGCTTTTACCAGAAAATGTAATTTAGAATTTCACTTGCGTAACCACAACGGTGACACGCCTTACACTTGCAATTTGTGTAATAAGAATTTCACCAGAAAAATTAATTTGGAAAATCACAATCTTATACATACTGGTGAAAAACCGTTTGCGTGTGATTGGTGCGACAAACGTTTTAACAGAAAGGGCAATTTAGAATGTCACATCCGCAACCATACCGGTGACAAACCTTTCATTTGTCATGTGTGTACTAAAGGTTTCAGCAACAACAGTCTTTTAAGGACTCATATACGGATTCATACAAATGAAAGACCTTTCCGTTGCAGCGAGTGCGGGAAAGGTTTTAACCGAAAAGAGTTCCTAAAAGGTCATCTCCAGATTCATACTAGCGGTAAATAACGTTCAATTTAAAATGTGTATTAAACGTTTTACTGGAAATGGTGATTTAATTTTCATAATCGTATTTATATGTATAGGTACTTATGCGTATTTAAATGAACAATAATTGTATATCTGTAAGCATCGATAGTATATCGATGTCTGTAAGTATACTTATTTATTTATTTCGTGTACTTATCTCGGTAACGGCTCTAACGATTTTGATGAAATTTTGTACTAGATAAGGATTTGCTTTCTAAGTTTATCTGTATAAGCATAAAGTACCTACAGGTCTCCCGAACAAAACGATTCTTTAAAATAACTTTTTTTCTACTATTAATCATCTCATACATGAGTATAGAACACAGATAAGATAGATTTACATAGATAACGCAAGTATCACGATTTGTATTGAAACCAAGCGTGCCGAACTTTTTAACAAAGTTTTTAACACCTTCTGTGATGTCACGGCCGAAATTGGTGACGGGAAGTCCAAACCGATTCAGACACAGATGCCGCCGATTTTTTTTTAGGTTTTTCGGCCGACCGGCTGCAAGGCAAACAAACAAATTGCCAGAGCGGAGTCCCGCGGGTCCCCTTTGGTTTTCACTCGCCAAGGTGGGGCCCTGACCGACTCGCTGGAGCACTCGGGTCATTGATGTCGTTACGCACCAAGACTAGTAGACTATCTTTCCATATACTTACAATAGTTTCCTTGCCTGCTGAGGTGAACTGTTATTTTTTCTTCAATTAAGCAGTTGATTTCGGTAGGTACCCACCACACACCATTTAATTGTAAAAAGGGCCTCTATGTGTTAGATTCGCCCCCACGCAAGCCTCTTAAAAGACCGGGTAAATCCCGTGAAACAAAAAACATGAAAATAATAATAATATCTTGGGACAATCGACGAACGATCATCTGATCCCAAATTAGGCAGAGCCTGTACTATGGTAAACAGACAGCTGATACTAATACTTATAAGTACTATACTTTATACTTTTACCGTATTTATTTACTTTATTTTCTACTTTATACTTTTTTTGTATATACATATGACGCCCAGACACTTGGTGGGAATCGAACCCGCGCCACTCGGTCGGCTGCCAGGGTCTCTAACCACTACACCAACGGATCCGTCAATTGTGAAGTGGAAAACCAGAAATTCAATTAAAACTGCATTGCAAATTCAATATGGAAGCCATGGAAAACGAAGATTTGCTACAAAATTCTTTGACCTTCTACCTGGATGGACGATCTAGTTACTTTTTTCCTTGTCATTAGATTCTTCAGTGGGCAGGAGTTAAATAGTGTTTTAAGTTCCTTAGTTTAACCCATAAAAAAAGATACCTATGTTTTTTTCACCCACCAATTTTGTTCATGAAACATGTTTATCCCATTGTAAAGTTGGCAACACTGATCCCTGTTTAAAGCTTAGCTCGAGTGCTGCGCCAAGAGAAAAAAATACGAGAAAATACAATCAAACTGAAAGGCGAAAGGGATAGTAGTCGGAGCAGTCCCCCTAAGCAGTACGGGTTGACTCGAGAAGCAGCCATCACTCCCCTCAACCATATTGGAGGGAAGGGGGTGACCCGCCACAAGCAGACATTTCGATGACGAGCATGACATATTTTTTTGTGATGAGTAATGCAAATGAGGATCAAGTTGCATTACTAACAAGTATAAATTTAAAAAAAAAACCAACATACGTACCTAAACGAACTTTTAAAATGACTTTCCTGTGCTATTATCAGACCCTGATCAGTATCCGTCTACAACTCGTCAAGACTTAACCATAGATTTATAATTCAGTGGGTCCTACTTTTAATGCAGCCGAGTTCCTGTTGCCTCCTTCCTGCTTGCTCCCAAAACCAAGGTCTCATCATTTTTCTACCTACTACTCGCCTAACTATCTAACAAATCCAATTTCCATGGTCGGTTCTACGTTTATTGGTGCAGAGATCCCGTGACCACCTTCTGCTCCATCATCCGACCCTGATTACTATTTTTCCAGGAACTGCTCGTCGTGACCTACCTAAAAAGTAGTACTTAACCTATTTTTTTGGGTTTGAATTTGAGACCTACTTAGGAGCCGAAACTCAGTGGGTCTACGTTTACTGTATTTTTTTTAATATTTCATTTTATACTTTTTAGTGATATTTTTATACATAAAGATTGAACCATCGAAGACGCTAAATTTATTTAGGTAAGTTTCTTTCTTTCTCCTGGCTATTGTCCCAATTTATTTGGGGTGGTATGCACTATTTTTTTATTCACATTTACAGCAGATAGTGCTCTAATTATTCGTTTAACTCAATCTTCTCTACGAGCAACTTTCCTGCTGGGGTAATGCTCACCTTTATCTTCTATCTATACTATAATCATTGATGAATGAACTACTTCATTCATTCATCCATTACTTCATTCATCCATGCTATAATAAAACTCAAAGAGCACTTTTTCTGTACATTGAATATTTTTCCAAAATTTCTATGTGGGGGTACTATACTATCGACATAGAGACCAAAACAATTTTTTTTGGATTATTGTCTGTCTGTCGTTCTGTTCGTCCAGGTATCATTTGAAAACCCGTGGATGGATTTTGATAGGACTTTCACTGATGTGTTGTATAGAAGTCAAGGTATAAGTTGGTATATAAAACATCACGCTATGTTTCATAGGGGCTAAGCACTTATTGCCACGTAATTTCCTTTGTATGTGAATAGGGTAATTATAGACTGATCAGTTAATCATTAAGATATGTATTATTACGCTATATACAATAGGGACTGAGCAGACATTTAGTTTGCATAAGATATAGCATTGGCGAAGGGTCAATTTTTGTAAGGGGTAAGCCGGTCCGGTACACCCAGGACATTTTCATTAGATTTCTGTTCATGAAATTTTAATGAAACTCCCCAAATCCAGGTATTGTATTTCTACAATACCTATCCGACTGTAAAGTCGCAACAATAAAAGATGCGAAAAGCTTAGAACTTTCATTATCGAATATCATTAGACAGTAATTTACGATGCTAGCGTGATTTACATTATGAACATTGCCATCTATCGGTGAAATGGAACATACAATCACTATAGAACTTTAATCTATTATGTCAAAGAAAGTCGTGTTAGTTACACTATTTATAACTCAGGAACGGCCTAACCGATTCGGCTGAAAATTGGTGGGGAGGTAGCTTAGAACCAGGAAACGGACATAGGACACTTTTTATCCCGGTAGGTTAAGGTTAAGCAATTTTAGGTAAGGTCATTAAATAGATGAGTGAACCGATTTGTATGAAAAGTGCATATCGGGTAGGTCTGAGAATAGGTCATACTGTATATTTCATACCGCTAGGTTAAGGTTAAGCAACATAAGGCAAGGTCATTAGATAGATGGGTGAACCGATTTGTTTGAAATTTTGTGTGCATATCGGGTAGGTCTGAGAATAGGCCGTAAAGTATATTTCATGCCACTAGGTTAAGGTTAAGCAACATAAGGCAAGGTCATTAAATAGATGGGTGAACCGATATCATGTATGAAATTTTGTGTGCATATCGGGGAGGTCTGAGAATAGGTAATAAAGTATATTTAATGCCGCTGATACCATGATTGACGAGGATATATAGAACGAGAGGAGGGTGCAAGAGAGGAGAAAGAGCGAGAGGGGATTCGTAGAAGAGAGAGGGGGAGAGGGTTCAGAGAGCGGACAACAGGGAGAGGAAGTGGGGGAGTGTGACGGAAACCGAAGCGGGAGGGGAATCAGAGAGGAGAGAAAGAGCATATAATTAGATTTTTTTTTTATGAGAGAGGGATATGGAGAGAGATAAATCTAGGGAGGAGGGAGAAAAGGGGAGCAAAATGTAATAAAAGCGCGGGCGGAGCTACGCGGGTCAGCTAGTACTATAATAAAACTCAAAAAGCACTTTTTCTGTACATTGAATATTTTTCCAAAATTTCTATGTACAGATACTATACTATCGACATAGAGGCCAAAACATTTTTTTTTGGAATTATTGTCTGTCTGTCTGTCTGTCGTTCTGTTCGTCCAGGTATCATTTGAAAACCCGTGGATGGATTTTGATAGGACTTTCACTGATGTGTTGTGTAGAAATCAAGGTATAAGTTGGTATATAAAACATCACGCTATGTTTCTTAGGGGCTAAGCAGTGAAACATTACTTGCACATATTACCACGTAATTTCCTTTGTATGTGAATAGGGTAATTATAGACTGATCAGTTAATCATTAAGATGTGTATTATTACGCTATATACAATAGGGACTAAGCAGACATTTAGTTTGCATAAGATATGGTATTTCCCAATGTATCGCATGTGACTCGTGGCCAAGTGGTTACGGAAGCGTCTTGCCAGCGCAGTAGGTCCCGAGTTCGAGTCCGACGCGTGATTCTTTTATAATTTTATATTTTTTAGCAATATTTTTTTAATAAGAAGTGTTTTTTAAACAATTTAGATTTATTGCTTTTACAATTACATATACGCAATATGATGGTTTCAATTTATTGATGGCTTCATTGTGTTCAAAAATATGATGGTTCCATAAAAAAACCTCTGTACATTGATGAGAAAGATATCGAAATCTTTGAAGTAGGTATATGTTGAAAGTCAAAAGATCATAATAAAATTATAAGAAGTTATTGACCACATAAACATATGTTTCATCAATCTATAAGATTAAAGCTTCTTCGGAACATTTGGGGTGTGGCTCTAGACGTTTATTAAATACGGGAGCGCGACCACCGCCCCCGTGAGCAAGGTCAGGTTCGGGAACCCCTGTTCCTGGTGCGGATCCCACGAGAGACCCACGTCCCAAGGGCCGATGTGACAGTCGTATGTAAAAATTGTGAATTCCACATACCCCGATTGACCCCCAGAAGTCCCTGGGACTGAAGGTTCGCCCCGCGAGAGCAAAAAGCAAGCATATGTAGCTATACACTCTTTTCGTAGACAGCTTACAAATAAGGGGTCACGGTTACTTGAACAATATGTTTACGGGTAATTCAAATAGCTGGTGTTAATAGGTATCATTAGTTTTAAAATGGAAAAATGAATTAGTAATTTGTACACATAATCGTCGTCGTCATCATAATATTGTTCTCCAAACAACCCCAGTGATCATCCGATGCATGGATCATGTTACTTTCCAGACAAAAAGCTGATAGGCCATCATTGTCATGACCAGTATGAAACAGTTACACAATGTTGTTACTCCCTGCGGGATTTGAACCTGTGACCTCCGTTTTGCAAAGTAAGCGGTGCTTATCTAGGATAATGATCTAGAATTTAAGGTACTTTTTATCCCCAATAATAAAGGGTTCCTGCAGGGTGGGGCATTAATATTTAAGGGCAATGCGTAAAATTACGTGCGCACGCGGATGATTTTGACAGAATTTAAGTAGACTTTTATTTCGGATACGAATAATTATCCATTGACAAACCAGTGGTGACAACTGGGAATAGACCCATTGAGTCGGACCGGGTGGTCGGACGAGGTTGGAGCGGGAGAGATGTATATAGTTGTGTAGAATTTGATTTTATGAGAAGAGATTGAAAGATTTGTGGAGTTAGAAAGGGGAGTAGGGGTTGAGAGAGGGAGGAGCGATAGGAGTGCGACAGAGGGGTTGAGCGATAGGGTGGAGTGGTTTAGAAAAGGGCAGAGTTCAGGTGAGACCAGAGCGGCATGTGACGGGAAGGTACGGGGGGCAGAGAGAGTGAGGAGAGAGAAATAAATTAAAGGAGGAGAAAAAATAGGGAAAAAAGGGGGAGAGAAAAAGAATGAGAAGGCGAGAAAATTTGGACATCGGAGCATTTTTAATGTAGGCAATAAAAGCGCAGGCGGGAGCTGCACGGGTCAGCTAGTTTGTAAATATGATCCAGAAATAAACTGGAACGACTACAGTATGGAAAAAAAACAAATTTTATTTACCACTAGCTGACCCGTGCAGCTCCGCCATCGCTTTTATTACATTTTGCTCCCCTTTTCTCCATCCTCCCTAGATTAATCTCTATCCATATCTCTCTCTCTTATAAAAAAAATCGAATTATATGCTCTTTCTCTCCTCTCTCTTTCCCCCTCCCGCTTTGGTTTCCGTCACACTCCCCTTCTTCCTCTCCCTGTTGTCCCCTCTCTGAACCCTCTCCCCTCTCTCTTCTACGAACTTGCTCCTTCTCACTCCCCCCTTACTCCACCTAACTCCCCCGATCCCTCACCCCATCACCCCCTCCTCGATCCCCTCTCCCTCTTTCTCCCTCCTCTCGTTCTATATATCCTCGTCAATCATGGTATCAGCGGCATTAAATATACTTTATGACCTATTCTCAGACCTCCCCGATATGCACACAAAATTTCATACAAATCGGGTCACCCATCTGTTTAATGACCTTGCCTTATGTTGCTAAACCTTAACCTAGCGGTATGAAATATACTGTATGACCTATTCTCAGACCTACCCGATATGCACACTTTCGTACAAATCGGTTCACCCATCTATTTAATGACCTTACCTAACGTTGCTTAACCTTAACCTACCGGGATAAAAAGTCCTATGTCCGTTTCCTGGTTCTAAGCTACCTCCCCACCAATTTTCAGCCGAATCGGATAGGCCGTTTGAGTTATAAAAGTTCTATAGTGATTGAATGTCCAATTCCGCCGATAAATGGCGCTGTTCATAATGTAAATCACGCTAACATCGTAAATTACTGTCTAATGAGATTCGGTAATGAAAGTTCTTAGTGTTTCGCATCTTTTATTGTTGCGACTGTGATACAATACCTATACATAATACACTACCTGGACTTGGGGAGTTTCATTAAAATTTCATGAACTGGCTTTTAAATAAAATGAAATGTTATTTTTCCCTTGCCTATTTCTTTCCTAATCTGGTTTGGACTCGCTCGGGAATTACAGATTTTAACTTTTCAAAGATATAATGTCATATTGCTATCAGCAAAGTACTTAGAACAATACAGAAATCTAATGAAAATTTCCTGGGTGTACCGGAACGGCTTACCCCTTACAAAAATTGACCCTTCGCCACTGCCATATCTTATGCAAACTAAATGTCTGCTCAGTCCCTATTGTATATAGCGAAATAATACATATCTTAATGATTAACTGATCAGTCTATAATTACCCTGTTCACATACAAAAGAAATTACGTGGTAATATGTGCAAGTAATGTTTCACTGCTTAGCCCCTATGATACATAGCGTGATGTTTTATTTACCAATTTATACCCCTACTTCTACACAACACATCAGTGAAGTCCTATCAAAATCCATCCACGGGTTTTTGAATGATGCCTGGACAAACAGAACGACAGACAGACAGACAATAATTCCAAAAAAAATTGTTTTGGCCTCTATGTCGATAGTATAGTATACACCCCACATATATACCCCACATAGAAATTTTGGAAAAATATTCAATGTACAGAAAAAGTGCTCTTTGAGTTTTATTATAGTATAGATAGATTGTACTTACCTACTTACCATCTCTTTCAATAAATAAAAAATGCAGTCTATTGCATGCCACTACTCACTTTTATTTATTTAAAGCGACTAGAACTACTCAGTGAAGCTACCTAAAGTAATACCTACAACATAATCATCATCAATTGACCTCTTACATCTAGAAGAGATTATATGCGGCTACCACAGATATATAGATAACGCAAGTATCACGATTTGTATTGAAACCAAGCGTGCGGACTTTTTAACAACGTTTTTATAACACCTTCTGTGACGTCACGGCCGAAATTTAGGGCCGGGAAGTCCAAACCGATTCAAAGGTGACGACTGGGAATAATCGGATTCAAAGACGCCGATGCCCCGATTTTTTTAGTTTTTGGGGTGAAGCCCCAAAAACTAAAAAAAATAGGCTGCAACAACAGACGTGCGCGGACTGTAAGTTAGCGGCGACCAACCCCGACGTTTCGTCAGGGTCCGGACACGCGAAGTACATGCATTTGCGTTATCTATGTAAATCTATATCTTTAATATAGGTATAATAAATAAACACCCAAATTGAGATGTCATGCGGCCCGTCTTCTCATTCTCCATTAGTCGCCTCTTACAGACACCCATCAGGAGGAGATGGGAGGGTGTTATTCTTACCCGGACACCCCACGGGCAACCGGTGGATGCATATAGCCAATTGTAGTTCACTGTGTCGTTCAGCAGTGGGCGTCTCCGGCTGGTGATGATGATGTAGGTTCTCGAGGAAGTGGCAGACGCCTCCCGTGGCGTGTAGTGTTCAGGGTTCTGTGCTCGGCCCTCCTGTGGAACATCGCATATGACTGGTTTCTCCGCGGCCATTAACACCAGAGACTCCAGCTCGTCTGTTAGATGGATGGCACTCTGGTCTGTGCGCAGTCAGCTTCAACGAGGCAACTTCTCTGGTGTGGGAGAAGTGGTCGACAGAATCTAACGGCTGGGCCACCGTCAAGACCCAGAATAAGACTGAAGCCCTGTTTTTCTACGGACCGAGGAGGAGACTAGCCTCGAGACAGCGTAGTTACTACAGTGTGGTCACTATAATGCGTTTCACGAATGTGTTCAAATTTAAAAATATTTACCCTCAATATAGGGAAAATACACTCTTTATAAATAACACGGATGTATTCACTAGTCCAAAATTACGTACTCAGTACCCTAATTTACATTTTGCGATTTATACAGGTTAAATACATAAAATTAAAGACAGATATCATTTTCAATCATTTTATGCTCTCATAAGGTTTGTCTTGGCTGTTGTGGCCAATTGTAACGGATAAATACAATCGTGTCAATAACTTGCGGACATAAATCGTTTACCATTTATAATTTTGATCATTTATTTACTTGGGAAAACATGGAATTAAAACATAGCCCTGGTAACATTATTTTACCTACCTGAAATGGCGGCAACTCAGGATCTTACTTGTTCGAAGGTACCTAAATAAAGTCCTTTGGTGAGATTTTCAAGCGCACAAAACCTTTTCATCTTTTTAAATAGTTATCTTTCACTACTTCTCAATGTCTTAGGCATGTGGAAAAATAAAACATTTTGACACACGCGATCGTCTCTGACAATCAGAATGACCAACTTAATCCCGAAGGGAACACATTCGTAAAACGCACTATACTTGCAGATTCTGTGAAAGTGAATAAAAGAGTCAATATTAGGCCACATTGAAAGTTCTGCGCTCCTGGCCGCTTACACAAAAACTAGGGCTGTTAAAAATAAATAAGGCAGTGCTGAGGCGCATTGTGAGGAAGTTCCTCTCTCTTTGGTGCCTTACCTGCATAACCACTCTGATAGGACTAAGAAATTGTAAAAAATATTTATATAGGTATTTTAATGAAATAATAAAACAACAACTAAATATAATAAATATTCTGACTCTTTTTATTCTTAACATAGAATCAGGAAAATTATTTATTATAAAAACTTATATTACTTACTTAATACCTTAGTAAAAAAATTAAATACCTTACTACTACATTTACTACAATGTTACAAAATTTAACGTAGGTATTTACTGGACTAACTGTAACAAGACAAACATTGTTTAAAAAAATATATATGTGAAAAAATGACAAGCCTGCTGAGTTTCTTGCCGGATCTTCTCAGTTGAGGCCATAGATAATACACTATTGGTTGAGGCCACGTTGTGAATCAGTGGTAGCTTTTAAAAAATTGACCGTTCAAAAGTGCTAGAATTAAGCCTATTTGAAATAAAAAAATTGAATTTTGGACTAAAAACAATAAATAAATGTGTGGACGATTGAGTGAGTACCCTGTGAAATTTTTTCAAAGTTTTTGTCATTTAAGACCTAACTAGTAATTTTTTTTAAAACAATTGTAAAAGCATTCTCACAATTTGTAAAAAGATAAACTGGACACGGAGTTGTACCACTATCATGGTTCGATTAGTGTTTTACATAATCCTAACTTACCTACTTCGCAAGAAATCAAGTCTTATAAGTGTGAGGATTGAATTTCTAAATAAGACACTAGGCGGTCTGTAACAAAAGACCCTAACAAGACATGTACTATGTAACAAGCTATGTAGTCAGTTCAATAAAAAATCAGTAAAGAACACACAAAAACTGTTTTGCAGTATACTTCGATTTGCTCTTACTTACAGGGGAGACTGGAAAATGGCTTTAATCGTATGTTGATGCGAATTGGGACAGGACGACAGCGTAACTTGGATAGATTGTCTAATACGGGATATAATTTTGTATTTGGAGGAGGTCCGGTTGCTTGGCAATCCAAAAAACAAAGACTGCAGCCATTTACGTCTACTGAAGCGGAATATATGGCGCTTACTGCTACTAAAGAAGCCCGCTACTTAGGAAGCAACGTTTTTTGGAAGAACTGTGTGGTAAGTCTGATACTGTTATAGTTTATAACTAGCAATTGCCTGCGTATACGCCCGCAATTTTTTTTCACCCCATTTAATCCCTTTAGGAGTGAAATTTTCAAAAACTTTCTCAGTGGATGCTTACATCATAAGAAGAACCTATTGTCCAAATTGCATCTTTCTAGGTCCAGCGGTTTAGCCTGAGCGTTGATGAATCACTCAGTCAGAGACTGCAAAGAGCTTAGTTCATAAAATCTTTTTAAAAAAAAATTGAACCGACTTCAATATCACTGAAAAGTATAAAATAATTTAAATATTATTGAAGTTGGTGTTAGCGTATCTGCTGTGTATATTTGGCACCAACTTCAATAATATTTAAATTATTTTATACTTTTCAGTGATATTGAAGTCGGTTCAATTTTTTTTTAAAAAGATTTTATTTTAAACTTTTTAGTGATATTTTCATATATAAAGATTGAACCATCGAAAACCGTAAAATTATCTAGGTAGGTTATGATCACATTATCGTCTACATAGTTTTACATAATTCATGTTTCTTCAGAAAAAAATATCCGGTCGTAATGAAATTTGCATGAAAACATCATAGTAGTTTACTCTCTCGAATAAAAAAAGAATCATCGAAATCGGTTCATAATTGTCAGAGCAATGTAATGGAGAACATCAGTTTTATGGTTTTTACCAGATAAATTCCTCCATCCATCCTCCTCCATCCTCCATCGTTCATGGTCCTCCAGGAAGTTCTTATCCGGTTGTAATAAAATTCATACAGATTCAATACAGTGGTTTCTTCTTTCGAATAAAAAAAGAATCATTGAAATTGGTAAATATTTGCCAGAGTTATGACTATTTTTGTCCGACCGAGCGAGTCCGAGCGACTAAAACGTCATCTATATAGGCTTTCTTGCAAGTCTCAGTGCGCAGTCACCATTCTTGTTTTTTCAGGAACTACTTATTACTAAGCAATATTTTTTTTATGGGACCCAATTAACGGATTAAAGAATGGATGGAAGAAAGATTTTTTCAGATCGGTTCATAATTGCCAGAGTTATGCGCGAACATACATAGAAAAAAAAAATATATATATATACAGACGAATTGAGAACCTCCTCCTTTTTTTGAAGTCGTTTAAAAATACTGTTCATCATGAAAGGACGAAGCATATCGACACTAAATACCAGAGATAAGTGTCTGATGGAAAGATAAAAAAAAGATATATCCGTTCCGAATTTCCGATACAATCTTTGCAGATATAGATAGATAGAGAACTCTTTATTGCACACCAAAAAGTACAGAAAACAAAGAAGTACAAAGAAAATATACAATGGTATACATTGGGCGGTCTTATCGCAAGTTGCGATTTCTTCCGGACAACCTTAGGATGGAAAGGAACGATCAGTTGGCAAAAGAAGGTAGCCAATGGTGTACAGAAAACAATATATAATAAAATGAGGAAAAGTTATAAATCTACATGTAATTTAGATAATAATATAAGTATAAGATAAATAATTATATATACCTACATCGAAATAAAAATATACACACATCAAAAGTGTCTAGGGATCAACATATATTTTTGCAATAACTTTTCTCCTGATTGATATTAATTAAAATTTTCTTTAAGGATTCATCAAATAAAGTGTTTTCGTTTGTCACAGTAACGATAAACCAAGTCACCTTTGCATTAATAAAGAAATTTGCCATTTTCCTAATAAAGGGATTTTTGACATTTGAACCACTAACACAAAAGTTCGAAAAAAAAGACTGAAATAACAGTTTTCTTTAAAATTTTATTGGGTAACTTAAACAATTAATAATCCGTGTTTCTACCGCGAACACTAACAACACAAGAACATCGGTTTGGCATACTCAAAATGAGTTCATCCAAATCACGCTGTGGAATGGCCGCCCATGTTCGTTGCAACAACAAAAAAAGGTCTTCTTGCGACTGGATACCCTCCATATTCGGCAGAGCTCTTCTCTGTAGCATATCCCATGCATGCTCAATCGGGTTCAAGTCTGGCGACTGAGCAGGCCAGGGCAGGACATTGATGTTAGCTGCGGCGAGAGTCTGTCTTACAACTCTTGCGGTGTGCGGTCGTGCATTATCATGCATTAACTGAAATAAGGGACCGATTTGCACTTGTAGAGGAACGATGACGTCTGATACAATCGTCTCAGCATAAATTTGAGCGTTGAGGTTGCCTCTGATCCAAATCAACTCAGTTCTTCCGCCGATCCAAATACCCGCCCATACCATGATGGTTCCACCACTATAAGGATGGACTTCCTGGCAGGATTTTAATCGCTGTTGGCGTCCAGGGGTTCTCCAGTGTCGTATACGTCTTGTATCCGGTCTCATACCAAAACGAGACTCATCAGAAAAGCACACGAAACGCCATTGTTCTTCTGCCCATTTTTTTGCCCAAAAATGCTTGATCCCTAGACACTTTTGATGTGTGTATATATATCTATATATTCGATAATATACATAAAACATAATATAACATAGTTTATCTATGGTGAGGAAATAAGTAATATAAGTAATAATACTATAAAATATATTATGATAGTATAGAGGCTTAGAGGAGATACCACTCTTACTCTGAGTATAGAGGTGATATCGTGGATGAAAAAAATAAAAAAGTCATGGCTAGGAGACCAAGAAATATTCCTTCAGGAGCCTTTTAAATGTAGCTAAGGACTCGGCACGTCTAATTGTCAAAGGTAGACTATTCCACAGTTTGACAGCACGAACTGAAAAAGAGTTACCGTAATATGCTGTGGAATGCGATGGAATTTTAAGGATTAAATTCTCTGACGATCTTAAGGAACGAGAATGCGATTCATGTAGGTATATGAAACGATCTTTAAGATAGGAAGGGGTAAAGGGATTAAATAAAATGTTGTATAAGAGAGACAGAATGTGTAGATATACTTAGGTAGGTACTTATTAAACCTTTAGGACGTGTGGCACATTAATAGTGTACAGTCCGTTTAGGTATTTTATTTTTAACCGACTTCAAAAAAAGGAGGAGGTTATCAATTCGGTTGTATGTTTTTTTTTTTTATGTTTGTTACCTCAGAACTCTGTCGTTTACGAACCGATTTGGAAAATTATTTTTTGAATTGAAAGGATATGCTTCCAGATTGGTCCCATTTTTTTCAAAATCAAGTTCTGATGATGGGAACCATGAGTAACTGAGGGAACTCCTTAAATATTATAGGCATACATATAGCGTTTTTGGTATTTTTAGAAACTAGTCAAGCATTTTCATTCAGAAAGTATCATTTGGTGAAGTGAATCTGATGAAGAAGGCCATAGATGGCCACCGGAACTCTGTAATAAAATTAACAATCCATCCTATCCTAGCCGTGCCTACTAAATGTAGAACTACCGAATTTGGACTCGATGGATAGTTCTCGACGAGTAGTTGCTAGAAAAATGGTGATCAGGGTCTGATGGTGGAGCAGGAAGGTTGTCACGGGATCTCTGCACCAACAAACGTAGATCCGCCGAGTTTGGGTTCGTTGGGTAGCTCTCGACGAGTAGTTGCTAGAACAATGGTGATCAAGGTCTGATAATGGAGCAGGAAGGTCGTCACGGTATCTCGGCACCAACAAACGTAGACCTACCGAATTTAGACTTGTTGGATAGGTCTCGACGAGTAGTTGCTAGAAAAATGGAGATCAGGGTCTGATGATGGAGCAGGAAGGTCGTCACGGGATCACTGCACCAATAAACGTAGATCCGCCGAGTTTGGGCTCGTTGGGTAGCTCTCGATGAGTAGTTGCTAGAAAAATGGTGATCAGGGTCTGATGATGGAGCAAGAAGGTGGACACGGGTTCTCGGCACAAATAAATGTAGACCCACCGAGCTTGCAGTCCATGGTTCTCGAGAACTACGAGTATAACACCTAGATATCTTCGGTTTATGGCAATTGGTTAGTTTTATTAAGATATTGTCACATCTACATTTTTAAAAAATTTGCTTAAGCTTATATTTTAGTGATGGTCCATAGTTGTGTAATGTGGGTGTTTTGAAAATAAATATTAAACTGGCTGTTTGTCAGAATAAAATATAAGTTGTTAAAAGTTAACCTATTATTACACCAGGGGAACCACTAAAAAGAATAAAATAAAAATAATTTTTACAAAAAAAAAAGAACCGCCTTCAAAATGCAACTAAAAAGCCTGAAATAATTTATAAGAATTATTGGTTTTTACATCTACATTGTTGGACTTGGAATACAACATATTATAAATACATATTACTATCGAAGTCGGTGCCTAACGTCTAGCAAATACTTACAAGGGCAGTAGATACCTAACTGTTTTCCAGTTTGGCGCCGTCTTTGATAGTAATATGTATTTATAATTGTTGTAGTCCAAGTCCAACAATGTAGATGTAAAAACCAATAATTCTTATAAATTATTTCAGGCTTTTTAGTTGCATTTTGAAGGCGGTTCTTTTTTTTGTAAAAATTATTTTTATATAGTGGTACTGTGGTATTTATGTTCTTTGTTCTATTCAATTAGTTTTTCAGTAAAGTTTTAAAAAAAGAAAAGGTACCACCGGATCACAACGTGGCCTCAACTGAGAAGATCCGGCAAAAAACTCAGCGGGCTTGTCATTTTATCACTTTTTTTTTAAACAGTGTGTCATGTTACAATTAGATCAGAGCGACAGTGTGTCTTGCCGTTAAAAAGATCAAATAAGACAGAAAAAAATAATAAAATACGACGAAAGTACAACAAACTAAAAAGCCAAAGGGATAGTAGTCGGACCAGTCCCCCCCCCAAGCAGCACCCGCGCACGAGTTGACTCGAGCAGCAGCCATCTAATATAAAATGTATGGCACTGGTCTCGGATTACCTGGAGGATAAAGCTGCATGGTCTTGAACTGCTAAACTCATCAAGCTTAGAATTTTAAGGCGACTTAAGTTTAATTTGTAAAACTGTTTACACTATTGTTTAAAAAAATATGATAAAAAAAGACAAGCCCGCTGAGTTTCTTGCCGGATCTTATCTCAGTAGCGGCCGCGTTACGATCCGGTGGTAAGTAGTATGTAAAAATGATTTTTGTGTAAGTGCCACCGTGGGGCCTATACATAATAAAGATATTTTAAATTTTTGACTTTGGGTCAAAAATAAATATTCTAACACGCGTTTCTTTCCTAATTTACAATTTTTTTTTTGTTTTTTTTTTCACTATTCGAATTATAATATGTTTCGAATTTTTCACTATTCCATAAGTTTCAGATTTCAGTTGATTTGACCCATCCATGCTCTTTTGAAAAAATCACCTCTACAACTACATATAAATACGCACGCGTAGGTAATATAATAGTGTATTATTTATTATGATTTGAAAAGGTTTACCCATCGATATACTATACCAACTAGATTAGCTGTCACGAACAAAATGACATCGAAAATGTGGTCGCGGTGACATTTACTTACACAACTATACACGTAGCTAGTTAATTAGTTTTAAATAATTCGGAACGTCGGACTAATAGAAGCCTTCACATGTAGTAATAAAGTCTAATTCTGTATGCAGTAATGTTGGCACATAAAACCTTTACATCGGAGACAAAGAAAAATCAATAAAAACGCCAAAATTATACGAAAAAAAGTAGTTGTTTTGACTTAAACAAAAATGTACTCATTTAAAAGAAAATCTTAACCACTATAAAATAAGGTTCAAAACAGGTGTGTTTCCATTGTGTGTGTGTACTGACTTACAAACTTATCCGTGCTGGTGGCAAAAATGAGAACTAACTTTTTTATTATGGTAATGACGTATAGTTTAACAGTTTCGTATAGACAGTGGCGACACGCCTATCGGCAACATTAATTTTGTCAGTCTCTAGCGGAGAAAATATCAAATAAATAATTTTTATTTTGTATTATAATGATATCTTACTTATATTTATTATTTAAACTAGTAGTAATAAGAAAACGAAACGAAAAAAAATTCTCCATCTGCAATTTTAGTATTACGATAAGTATTATATTATTTGGACAGTTTATAAACGCGCAATAAGGAATTTCGGTACATCCTGTTATCGGCTCATACTAATTTGAAATAGTGCGACAGCCTCTCTATTTTCGTGACCACTTTTCGGGTCGTGACAGCTAATCTAGTTGGTATAGTATATCGATGGGTTTACCCCACAGTAGTTCCTCCTGATGTGACGATTCAAATTACCTTTTAAGGAGAAACGTCTATCACACACATTGCAGGTGTACGGTTTGACACCAGTATGAATCCGGATGTGACGTCGTAAATAGAATTTATGGGGAAACATTTTATTACACACACCGCAAATGAATAGTTTTTCACCAGTGTGAATCCGAATGTGACATTTTAATTCATAATTTAAAGAAAAACGTTCATGACACACATTACAAGTGTAAGGTGTGTCGCGATTATGAATCCGGAGGTGATATTGCAATTGAGATTTTTGGTAAAAACTTTTATTACACACGTTGCAGGTGTAAGGTTTGATACCAGTATGAGTCTGGATGTGACGTTCAAAATTACATTTAAATGAAAAACTTTTTTTACAAACAGAGCACATGTATTGCTTTTTGCCGGTATGATTCTGGATGTGACATGTTAAATATGCTTTAGTAGTAAAACTTTTGGTACACACATCGCAAGTGAAAGTTTTGTCCCCCATTTGGGTCCCGATTTGATGCCCTGTCTCATCTTCACAGGAAAAATATTTAGCGCCACTATGAATACGGATATGCTGTATTAAATTAGTTTTATGTGAAAAGCTTTTTTTACACACATCGCAGGTGAAAAGTATCTCCCCCATATGCGCCCGGATATGACGCTTCGCATAACTTTTACTGGTAAATTGTTTATTACACACATTGCAATTGTAAGGTTTAACGCCATTATGAGCACGGTTATGCTGTATTAACGCATTTTTTTGTGTAAATCCTTTATTACAGATTTCGCAAGTGAAAGGTTTCTCGACAGAATGAACAAGAACATGACCTTCTAAACTATTTTTGCTGGTAAAACGTTTATGACACACATTACAAGCGAAAGGTTTATCGCCGGTATGAGTCCGGATGTGACGATCTAAACTTGATTTTTGAGAAAAACTTTTTTTACACTCATCGCAAGTGAATGGTTTCTCACCAGTATGGATCAAACTGTGCCGCCTTAAACTGTTTTTTTGGGTAAAATGTTTATTACATATAGAGCAAGCCAAAGGTTCTTTGACAATGTGAATTCGTAGGTGACGTTTCAGATCAAGCTTTCGAGAAAATAGCTCTCCACACACACTACACATACAAGATCGGTCAACAGTATGAGTGCGGATGTGGTTTATTAGACTACGCTTATGGGGAAAAAGTTTACCACAGAAATTGCACACGATAGATTGGTCGAGGGTATGACTCTTAATATGTTGTATTAAACTAGTTTTACGTGAAAAATGTTTATTACACGCATCGCATATAAACTGTTTGTCGAGTGTGTGAACCCTACCATGTGCTAATAAATCAGATTTACAACTGAAACGCTCTTGGCAAACGTCGCAATTGTGCGGTTTATCACCGATTGTTACAGAACTTTTATTTACACTTCGAGGGCCATTACATTTTTCAGGATCCGAGTCAATATGAAATTGGCTTTCATTATTGTCCACATGACGTTTCGACCACTGGTTAGAAATAGAAAGAACACTTTTGCTATTATTTGATAAAATCAAATCATTGCATTTTTTATCACTGTTATTTTTTTTATCAAGTTTACTGTAGTTATTCTTAATCGAAGCTTTTTCATTCAATAAATCAGATACGCTTGTCTCCACCTTTCCGATGTCTGAAGAAATGTTTATCCATTTTGGACCATTTACACAAGTTGCGACTCCACTTGTTTTAATTTGTGACACTAACTCGGGATCGATTGCAACTGGTATTTCTGAAAAGAAGAAACACATAAGTAGGCGGCTCATAGGTAGAGTGGCGGAGACGATCGTGGTGAAGTTAGATATAGGTATTGTATAAAGCATATCGTGCGGTGGCCAAAATCATCTACTTTCATTAAATTGTAAATATAAGTAATTTTTTTTTTATAGGCAGTCAGTTACGTAGATACTAACATAATATAAGAATATATATACTTAATTATAATATAAAAAATAACTCCCTCTAAATATAATTTTCAAAATATCATCAATGTACAGAAATGGACCTGTTACAGTTTTATTATAAGTATAGATAGATATATAGATTACTAGAATATAAACGAATTTCAAGGTCAAACCTTAAAATACATAGAGGTCTCACTAAAAGTTTCCGGAACTGGCCACTTACATAAACAATATTTAAAAAGTAATTACAACATTTTAAAATGGAACTCTTTGGCTGTAGAATGCAGTTTGTTTCATCTGACTGTCAATTGTTTTTACATTGTGGCGCCATTTTAAAAATTGCGTCTACATTAACATGGATCTAACCATGCTATGGAAACTTAGAACAAAGTCACTGGGTCGCTGTTTACATTGCTCTCTAGTGACACATTCAGCAAAATAAGCCCTTTGTAAATAGTTTTAAGCTATCCAACACTAGATCGCGTTGAATAACAATAACAGAATTTCACACAGAAAGGTCTTTCGAAGTTACCAATGTAAAAAATAAATCCGTAGGTTTTTTCTCAAATTATTTAAGCCAGGTTTTCATTCTAATATCAATGTAATGAAAAGACAATGAAAAATTATTATTATTTATGTTACGACCATCAACTATTATAGAACAACTATTAAAAAATGGCTGTTATGTGATATAGTATCAGCGTTGTTAGATCAACAAAACTGTGTCCATCTTTTTAGTATCGGTCTTTCGTCGGCCTTTGAGTCTTTATTAGCCAAAAACCACAGAACATTTTTGACTAATAATTGGGTCAAATATTAAGTACCGTAAATGCGGGTTACTTTAGCTCTAGCAGGTTACATTGGCTCAAAACGGAAAAAGATCGAATTTCCTACCTTTTCGTAACTATGACAGAAAACGATATAAATTTATGGAAAATGAGAGATGGCATAGTACTGCCATCTCTAATTTCCGACTTACTTGTTTCTTATTGGCTGCACAAATGTATCGAGAGGCAAGCTGACAATTTATTTGAACTTGTAGGTAGTGAAAAAAGGTAATATAATTTCATCCATTTTTGTTATAAAGTTCTTACATTAGCTCTAAAATAGAAAATATATAAAAATCCCACGCCAAAGTAACCCTCTTCATAGAATAACTTTGGCTCAAAATAAAAAATAAATAAAAAATATTTAAACATGTATGTATTGTATTGTATGTACATATTATATATGCATACATTTTGAGGACAAGTGTTTATTACTTGCTTAGTTACTGTCATTAATTATCAAATAAAACCACTAAAAACTTTACTAGGAACCATACTTCACAACAATTTCTGAAAATAACATTAAAAGAAGCCGAAGTAACCCGCATCTACGGTACCCATTTTTATTACATATTTAGGACAATAATCGAGTACCGAGCGCACTGTATTAATATGCCCCATGTTCAACATTGTAGTGTAAAAAAAATCTAAATACATTGAAGTATGTTAAATATAATTCGTTCAGTTCGGAGTTTCTGAATAAATTATTGTACAAGTTTTTTTAATCCCTGGTGATGGTAGTGGTTATTTACGAATTGAACGTGATCCACGCACTAGCTAAATACATATATAAACTTGAAAAACATAATCCTCATTCTGACGCAGTTAGGTAATAAACCTTTTTTTAATATTTCCTTTTTCTACCAAAAAACGTCCCTTGCCAGTACGAATTTCGCGACCTCGGCCATTATTTTAATTCAGTTGGTGGCAACACTGTGCAGTAGTAATATTCCTCAGAGGTTATAGTTTGTTTTTATGAAAAATTCGATTTACTGTGAATATGGAAGCTGCTGTAGTTTCCTTTTTAATACAATATCAATGTTTACAAGTGTTTTTAGTGATATCATAAAGTGAAACTTAGTCTGAGTGTGATTAAATTACGTCTGTTGTGATATGTTGACTTCCGTTCGTGACTACATAGAAACATTAATTATAGCTTAGATTAACTTATATTTTGTGACTTGTACCATTTATGATATTAAATACTATATTTCACATGTTGTGTTTTTTATTTTATAACTAAATAACCTATTTGGGTTTTGGGTGGTTTGATATACTATAGCACTATACGTACAAATAGTAGGTATGTAGCTAGCTATAGGTATGTAGTAGCAGAGCCGTAGTTAATGAATGAGCTACAGGCGGGCAGCACTTTAGCGTCCTCGAGCCACGGGAGAGTTTCCTATCTATTTCAGTATATACTATTCTTATCTATGGATCTAACTCGGGAAAATTTTGGTAGTATGAGTTTCTACGATTTTAAGTGTAATTTGACAGCTTAACAGGGCATCGTTCGGCTTCAATCGGCTTTTAGCGATAAAGCACCATGCAAGTGACTATTTATAGCTGGTTTGCAGAATTCAAACGCGGTCGTGTCAATCTCAGTGACGAATCTCGTGATGGTCGCCCGTCCACCGCTGTGAACAACAAAAACATCGATGCTGTGCGCCGTATGAATGAAACAGACAGGCATGTGACCTACCATGAGATTCGCGCATCCCTAGATATAGACATGAGTCAAATACAATCAATCCTACACAAACATTTGGGTGTGAGAAAGCTGTGCTCACGGTGGATCCCACACAATTTGACTTAGGCTCAAAAAACGGACCGCGTCACTTGGTGCAGTTCCATGCTTACCAGATTAAACGAAGGTGCGTCAAATTTGGTGTGGGACATAGTAACAGGTGATGAAACATGGATTTATTGCTACGATCCCAAAACAAAGTAGCAACCGAGCGTATGGGTCTTTCAAGATGAGCCGAAGCCAACCTAAGTGGCGCGTATAAAAAGTGCATTTAAGCGGATTGCTTCTTTTCTTAATAAAACTGGACACGTGGCTATTGTTGCTTTAGAGAATCGTCGTACCGTGAATAGTGACTGGTACACGACCATTTGTTTGCCGGAAATTATTGACGAACTCCGTAAAAATAACCGGAAACGCCGTATCATCTTGCACCACGACAATGCTACTTCTCACACGGCCAGACAAACGAATTTTTGAAGGTGAAAAACGTAGAACTTATGAGCCATCCTGCATACAGCCCCGACCTGGCACCTTGTGACTTTTTTCTGTTCTCAAATATTAAGAACCAATTACGCGGTCAACGATTTTCGTCACCAGAAGAGGCTGTCGAAGAGTGTGAAAAACACGTTTCTAAGGTCACCACAGAGGAGGGGCACAAAAGCTTTCAAAATTGGTTTAATCACATGAAAAAGAGCATTTACACAAGGGGAGAATATTTTGAGAAACAATAAATTCATTTTTGACCTTTAATAGTATTTTTTTCTTATTCATTCCGGAAACTTTTAGTGCGCCCCACGTCAGTGGCGTGCAGTCCTTAAAGGCAAAAAGTGTTTGATTTCCGATAACAATACATGTTAACAAAAATAATTTGTGTGCACAGTAACATTTTCTTTTAAATTATTTCATCATTGTAAATAAACAAAATCGCGGGAAATATTTGAAATCAATCAGCTGAGCGCGGTGCGGCCCTGACGAGCAAAAGTGCAACTATTCATAGGTACGCGTAGATTCAAACTTATAGAATATCTTACCAACCGGCAGTGTTGCCAACTCGGATTTAAAAAAAGGCGTTGGCCATGTTAGAAAATTGCGTAGATTTAGCAAAATTAGCTTATGGAAAGTTCGTAGATCTTCGTACTTTTTTTTTTGAGTTTTTAAAGAAGTTAGCGCAGATAAAATTAAAAAACTTCGGATAAAAACAGTCAGTCAGTTTTTTTTTTTTAAACCGACGTGTATACTTTTTGTATTTTCCCTCAAGTGTGAATATGTTTGTACAGCTTTCTTTTTAGTGGGAGTAACATTCCGCTCTTCCTAACTGCCACTGCTCGTTTCCATAATTGAAGTCTATTAAATTGAGCACGAGGCTAAAAATACCAAAATTAAACAAAACTACTTACTCCTTCAAAATTTTAGTTCGAAATATTTTCAGGTTCAGTTTCAGTATTTCTACGGTGCGACGAGACATTTCGTTTTACAAACACACGTGTCACAACTATGTGGACTGTACACGTTGTCTTGTGTGGCGAGGCAAGTGTGTGTTAGTATGAGAAACGGAATGTTTATTAACTTATGTTCTCGAACGTAGAAATTATGCCCATTCCGCCTGTCAAGTTATTTTGCAAATTTGTTAAAAAATACGAAGATTTATATAGGATCTACGTAAAAAGACGTAGAGTTGGTGACTCTGCTTAAATCGGCCAATGAGAAACGAAACCGACCGCGCTACTATTGGGCGATGATGAATAATACTACAAATTCTAAAATACCTAGTTTGTTCAAAGAACAATGGGAAAATTTGTATGGACCCGTCCCCTGTAGTGTAGCACTATGGGTCATATATGGAAAAATAGATAATACTAGCTGACCCGTGCAGCTCCGCCTGCGCTTTTATTACGTTTTGCTCCCCTTTTCTCCCTCCTCCCTAGATTTATCTCTCTCTCTTATAAAAAGAAATCTAATTATATGCTTTCTCTCCTCTCTCTTTCCCCCTCCCGCTTCGGTTTCCGTCACACTCCCCCTCTTCCTCTCCCTGTCATCCCCTCTCTGAACCCTCTCCCCCTCTCTCTTCTGCGAACTTGCTCCTTCTCACTCCCCCCTTACTCCACCTAACTCCCCCGATCCCTCACCCCATCACCCCCTCCTCGAATCCCCTCTCCCTCTTTCTCCTCTCTTGCACCCTCCTCTCGTTCTATATATCCTCGTCAATCATGGTATCAGCGGCATTAAATATACTTTATGACCTATTCTCAGACCTCCCCGATATGCACACAAAATTTCATACATATCGGTTCACCCATCTATATGGACCTTTCCTTATATTGCTTAACCTTAACCTAGTGGCATGAAATATACTTTACGGCCTATTCTCAGACCTACCCGATATGCTCACAAAATTTCATACAAATCGGTTCACCCATCTATTTATTTTTTATTTATTTATTTTATTCATTACTTATTTAATGACCTTGCCTTATGTAGCTTAATCGTAACCTAGCGGTATGAAATATACTGTATGACCTATTCTCAGACCAACCCGATATGCACACTTTCATACAAATCGGTTCACCCATCTATTTAATTACCTTACCTAACGTTGCTTAACCTTAACCTACCGGGATAAAAAGTATCCTATGCCCGTTTCCTGGTTCTAAGCTACATCCCCACCAATTTTCAGCCGAATCGGTTAGGCCGTTCTTGAGTTATAAATAGTATAACTAACAAGACTTTCTTTGAATATACCTATAGATTAAAGTTCTATAGTGATTGTATGTTCAATTTTACCGATAGATGGCGCTGTTCATAATGTAAATCACACTAACATCGTAAATTACTGTCTAATGATATTCGATAATTAAAGTTCTAAGCTTTTCGCATCTTTTATTGTTGCGACTTTATAGTCAGATAGGTATTGTATTACTACAATACCTATCTATACACTACCTGGACTTGGGGAGTTTCATTAAAATTTCACGAACAGTATTGAACAGAAATCTAATGAAAATGTCCTGGGTGTACCGGACCGGCATACCCCTTACAAAAATTTACCCTTCGCCGATGCTATATCTTATGCAAACTAAATGTCTGCTCAGTCCCTATTGTATAAAGCGTAATAATACATATCTTAATGATTAACTGATCAGTCTATAATTACCCTATTCACATACAAAGGAAATTACTTGGTAATATGTGCAAGTAATGTTTCACTGCTTAGCCCCTAAGAAACATAGCGTGATGTTTTATATACCAACTTATACTTTGATTTCTACACAACACATCAGTGAAAGTGCTATCAAAATCCATCCACGGGTTTTCAAATGATACCTGGACGAACAGAACGACAGACAGACAGACAATAATTCCAAAAAAAATTGTTTTGGCCTCTATGTCGATAGTATACTTAGTATACATAGAAATTTTGGAAAAATATTCAATGTACAGAAAAAGTGCTCTTTGAGTTTTATTATAGTATAGATTCTGAATAACAGATTACTGAAAGAAAGTATGAAAGAATTAACGTATGAATGTGGGAAAATATATTTTAATTTTTAATTATTTTTATATTACACTGCTCTTTATGATTACTATTTTATGATTAACATCATGTACTTATTTACATTTTTATTATTAGAATATTATTATTAAAACAACAAAGTAATCATAAGATATTACAAATTATATACATACAAGTATACGTATGGTTCAGTATAGTAATAATCAGTATCAGTTAAATAAGTGGTCAACACAAGAAACAACAAGAAATAAGTTACAAGATGCTATTCACAAGTGCAGCTACAACTGCCTGCGTTGTTTAAACATGAACAAATAAGTAGTCATACTAATAAAAAATGAAATAGGTATATTGACTACTGAGTGCGTGTGTGTGCACAACAATATAGTTGTCAAAGCGGCAACGCGCGCACCCGCCGGCCACCGAATACGCACATAGTTCTCACCTTAATCTGTCTCCATCACACATAAGGTGCCGGTGCGTAGCGGACTGCTCACAGCAGCAGCAGACGAAGTGACACTGCGACGCGTCGCAGGGACATGATGCTGCGGTCAAGAATGACCGTAGACGGTTGCAGCAGATGGTAGACAGCCAATAAACGCAGTATTTTGTTGTGTTGTTGTTATTTAAAGTATGGGGGTCCCGTTTGGTTGGCACTACTGATCTGCAGTCGGACGACACGTCGTCTGCTATGGTGCGACGTGTCGAACGCTGCGGAATGTATTTCATAGAAATACATAGAAACCAGTAGTGTCACAGCGACACGTCGTTTGCTATTGCTGTGTGCAGTCCGCCATGGTATGGTATCTTAGAAGAAATGGAAAAAGCTACCAGTAGCACCCCCTCTTGCGGCGTGATTTGCAACTTTTCTCTGTTCGGAATGAAAGTGAGATAGTAGATCAGTATTTTGCATCTGACGTCATATGACTTACAGCGGTAGCGGTAAATAGGTTGGAATCAAATTAATACGAAGTCTAGGGGGCGCGGGTTCGAACCCGAACCCATCGGTGGGGCTGTGGATGGGGTTCGAAATCATTTTTCTTTTTTTATTTCATTTTAATGCATATACTATTGACGTCCGCGTACTTTATATCGAATACTACAAAGTTTTAGCTATTTTTTTTATTAAAAATTCTCGAGGCTATTAAAGTTTCAAATCACACCGCTGGAGGCGCTGGTGTTAGGGGGCGCGTTTTGACGTGGGAGTTACCTATCTATTTCTAAGTAATATACTCTTATCTATGCAGTCCGCTACGAACCTGCACCGTTATGCTCCGTATTTCCTTCGCTAATAGTGTAGCACTTATTATTAATTCTGTGGTTTTAGTGCTGTCTGCCACGAGTCTCGGTTATAATTATTATTTATTTACGTGTAATTGAGTGCTCAAACAATATTTCTCAGTAAAAATAATTTATCTTTATGGATAAATAACTTTGTTCCCTTATTATTGACACATTTGCTGTCATACAATAAATGTGGGGAACTGGTTGTTTACAATGTCCTTCGATAGCATAAGGATATACCCAGTGCAATCCGTGTAAATAAAACAATTGTATACATAAACAAATGGTCTAATTATTATTTAATTTACATGGACAAGAATGTGGACGGTATGTCCGCCCTTGATGCAAAACAAGTATGTACTTACACGATTCAGCTTAGAACTATAAACACATATTAAACACTATAAAACTTACACTTGGTTCTAATTAACAAAATGCCATCTGACTGACTGTTTACTTTACTTTCATTACTTTATCAATGAGCATACATTAAACACTATATTTACAATATCTATGTCCATCTGACTGAATATAAACGATTAGTACAATAACAAAATTTACACCACTTGTATACCTTATTCTATTACGCGTTATCTATGATAGGTACTTAAACAAACTATTAATTCTTATGTGCCAATCTGGCTGACATTACACACAATGTTTACTTTAAACTAAATACAATATCACTTCTCTACAGACTATAAGTACTGTGTCGATCTGACTGAGATTGATTAATTAACAATTAATTAATTACTACAAATAGTCCCTAAAACGCACTGAATTTAGATAATTTTAATTTGTGAACACTTTATTTATATCACTGGTGTTTACTAGATGAATGCTGCTCGACGACTGCGCTTGATCTGCCGTGTCAAACAGTTTTGTATGGTCGTTACTAGGCAATCATAAATACAGCTAATACAAGACCATATTATTTTGTGTGCGTGATGTGCTCAACCAATCACAGCAATTCCGTTTGCTTGTGGTGGTCATATCTATTGATTGCAGCTATTTACATAATAAATATTCAGAAGTTACATTCATGTATGGTTTCAACAAATGTTTACATTATTTTCGTTATATAAAATTAGTGTTTTCCCTATAATTTTAAGTAGAATTTAACAGGTTAGCCAACCTAATCACTGGGTTGGCGGGCTATATGTGTGCCGTACGTGTGTATCAAGCAGTGAGCGAGCACGAAAGATCTCCTATCTCTACTTCTAGACCAGTGATGCAAGTCGCACCACATTGAATTAATTTATTCTTGATTTATTTTGTACTGAATGATAAAAATGTTTAAAATATGAAATATGTATGTGTAAATGTACTCATGCTCGCTCCCTGGGTCACCTCTTACTACCTACATAAGTCCTGTCCTGCACAATAAAATTATGTATTTTTTACGCTCTTTTATTTGATATGTGACAAAAAGTGCTACAAGGGTGGGGACGCTTTTACCCATTGTTCTTTGAATATTGTTGGTATTTATAATGACATCCATTTTTTGTTAGATTTTTGTCTTTAAATTGTCATGTCAATTGTCATTGATAAATACAATTGTTTTGGTGAGCATTTATGTTCGAAAAAATTGACTTGTTTTCAAATTATTAAACTTAATAGAAAATGGAAGAACATGTGAGCCAAGTGTGTTTAGAAAAATTAAAAAATCACGCGCTTTCGACGCTTTCTTAAGAAATTCAAAGACAAATAATTGAAAATGGCACTTGTATTTCGTATTTTGATTTAATGATAAAGACTACGATATTTACAATTGGTTATCCGGCGGCTGTAAATGTAGAAACTAAATATCAGTTATTTTTTTGATATTTGAGGTGGCATATTTACAATCATCTAAGTGTGTGTGTACAAGAAAAGTAACTCGCAGTTGGTAAGTTTTTTTTTTACTCGACTGCTCCTACGTGTCGTCTTAGTAGTGGAAGTGAAAAAGAATAGTGCAATAGTGTAGTGTGTGTAGTGAATAGTGTGTAGTGTAGTGGGTTCGATTCCCACCAAGTGTCTGGGTGTTTTATCTATATAAGTATGTATTTACAAAAAAAAAGTATATATGTATTAGTATCAGTTGTCTGGTTTCCATAGTACAGGCTCTGCCTAGTTTGGGATCAGATGACCGTGTGTGAATTGTCCCAGGATATTATTATTATTAATATATGTAAAAGTTAATAAATATTTAAAAAAATATAACTATTAGGTACTCATCAAATGTTTTGTGTTCACATCATTAAATTAAAGTCAATTTAGGTTGCATTCGGTTTTTGCCTACCCTGTTTTACAACTCTGTGCACGCCACTGCCCCACGTATGATGTTGGAGTCGATCTATAAGAAGAATGTTTTCCCATGGACAGTTATATGGGTGGTCTCTATAGAGCAGGACATGCTAAAAACCAACACCTACATTTTGATGAACACTAATTGGACGAAAAAAAGTCGTGTATTCAGTAATTTTACTTTAATGATTTTATTCCTTCTTCATGTACAAAAAATATAGTCCACGTTAATGTAATTACAATTTTGGTCTAGGATTCTAAGATAATTTTATGACAGTTATAGGTTCCTGAAACAGCAGTAGCTCTTTCCTTGGAAACAAGGTATGTAGGTTCGAACCCCGGCTCCGAATTCTCCGATTTCTTTAATTAGTCATGTGCGAATCGTCTTTGTGCGATTGATACTAGCTTCCGGTGAAGGAAAACATCGTGAGGAAACCTGCATGCAGCGTGGTGGACTATGGCCTAAGCATCTACATTTTTAGGGGAGGCCCGTGTCCAACAGTGGGACAAAAAAAATTGGTTTCTATGGAGTAACCTAAAGTTTCTTGAACGTTCTCATGGGCGCCGGCAGCAGGTGCAAGGGGGTGCACTTGCGCCCCCCCTGTCAGTAAAGAAAATACATAGAGAAAATTTCATTTATTTCTACTTTAACTGAAGACGTCAGTCCAATTGGACTGCGCGAATTGAATTTGACTTTACATATTATACATGTATAAATTTGGGAGGTGCCTCTCCATCTACACATTAGATGGAGATGCACCTCCCTGAAAGTAATCCTGGCGGCGCCCATGAACGTTCTATTGTTTGTGTATGCCACCCGTCACCAGATTGTATATTATTTTTTGGATTGTTTCGCCTAAGAGGCAAAATAGAGAAGGAAAGCTTGCAATTTGTCCAATTTACGTAAACTAATACTTTTGGCAAATACTCTTATACAAAATTATAGAAACACCTATTTACAACGCGTTATTCAAAATTCAATTTCTAAGGGTGTTAAAGAAATCCAAGCATAATATAGTTACGACCGGGACAAAAGGTGTTAATTAATGCGTTAATTATTACTTAATTGCAATGATCTCAAAATGCGGAAAATCGAAAAATCTGGAATTCTCAATAGAAAGTAGTTCCCTCAAATTCGGCAAGTACTTATGTATGTACCTACCTACAGCTCCAGCTCGGTTCACTGCCCCGCCTATTGTTCGTTTTCTCGAACTATTGCATCTATTGTATCGGCTCGCGAAAACGCTAGAATAAGTACCTACTAAGTAGTACATTCGAGAGACTTCCACCCCTCTATTAATTTAGCTATATAAGCCGACATAGAGGCGTCCAGACAGATTTGTGTTTAACAAGCGACAGTGAAAACATCTCAAGGAATTTTACTGGCCACCTTTGCGACGACTTTAGACTACTGTGAAGTACTGTGCGACTCAAGACTACTGTACCTTGTGTGTATTGTGTATACAGTGTGCGTGTACGTGGAATAAAATCTTCTTTTACGTTCATCGGCATTTTATTACGTAACAATATCAAGCGAAGCCGGAGCGGGCCGCTAGTAGTATTGATAAAAAAGTTCATCGTTATGACATATAATTATTTATTGGAGAATCTTACATTCAAAGTTTTCAAAAATCTGGCTCGCACTTTTTAAATTTGCTGTACTTAAGTACTTATATATTTATGATATATGTAGAGGATCCCACACGACGCATGCATGTTCCACCTAAGAACGTATCAGGTTGTAGTAAAGATATAAAAGAGAGTACCTATGACAATTTGAAGTCTTTAGAGGCCCACATAATAAAGCCGCAGGTACAATGGATATGCTTTGTTTACAATTTTATCAGTATGAATCATCGATATAATATATAAACTAGATAACATTCACGAACAAAATGACATCTAAAATGTGGTCGCGGAGGTTGCAAACTTATCTGTGCTGGTGGCGGAAACGTGAACTAACGATTTTATAATGATAATGACTTGTAGTTTGACAGTTTCATATAGACAGTAGCGACACTCCTATCGGCAAAAATAAATTTGTCAGTATGTGGCTTGTAAAGAAATAGCGACACAGGGGCGCTATTTCTCGCTACCACTTTTTGAACCGTGACCCCAAATCTAGTTTATATATTATATCGATGGTATGAATATACAAATTAAGTTTGTTGTCGAGGAGGATTACTAACAGCCGCACCTACATACATTATATTAAGCGTTAATCACAATTAGTTAATTGTAGTTAAATTTCTCAGCTAACGTTCGCACTGTACCTGCACAGTGGATATGCTTTCTGTACAATTTTATCAGTATGACTATACAAATTAAGCTTGTTGTCGAGTAGGGGGAATCGTTCAAGGTTTTGATGAGAAAGATTAAATTGTTGTGAAAAAAAACAGTTTTTATTATGCCTCCTGGTCTATGTCTCCCACTTTGGTCCCCGTCACAGACCCCTCTTCTTCTCCCCGTTGTCCCCTCTCTGAACCATCTCCTCCCTCCCTCTTCTCCCACCTTGCTCCCCGTAACTCCCCTTGCTCCACCTAACTCCCCCTATCCCTCACCTTATCACCCCCTCCTCAAATCCCCTCTCCCTCTCTCCTCTCTTGCACCCTCCTCTCGTTCTATATATCCTCGTCAATCAAGGTACCAGCGGCATGAAATATACTTTATGATCTATTCTTAGACCTACCCGATATGCACACAAAATTTCATACAAATCGGTTCACCCATCTATTTAATGACTTTACCTAACGTTGCTTAATCTTAACCTAGCGGTATGAAAAATAGATGTTGGCCGATTCTCAGACCTACCCGATATGCACACAAAATTTGCTGATCTTATATACTATAATAAAACTCAAAGAGCAATTTTCTGTACATTGAATATTTTTCCAAAATTTCTATGTGGGGGTTATACTATACTATCGACATAGAGGCCAAAACAATTTTTTTTGGGAGGGGGATAGAGCGAGGAGAGAAAGAGCATATAATTATTTTTTTTTATAAGAGAGAGAGAGATGGAGAGAGATAAATCTAGGGAGGAGGGAGAAAAGGGGAGCAAAATGTAATAAAAGCGCGGGCGGAGCTGCGCGGGTCAGCTAGTACTAAATATACCACAGAATGTCCATATATACAACGTTCACACCTTTTTAACCGACTTCAAAAAAGGAGGTTCTGTATTCGACGCGTATGTATGTAATATTAATAAAAATGCGTAATATTCATATATGTTAGTCTATGTGGGCTTCTAAAAGAATTTACCAAATTTCACGAGTGTATGTATGTATGTATGTATGTATGTATGTATGTATGTATGTAGGTTTGTCCGCGGATTTCTCAGAAACTACAAATCCGATTTCGAAAATTCTTTTTGCAATAGTTAGAGTATCTTTCAACTTAGGGTAGAGTACAAATTTCATCAAAATCGGTCCAGTAGTTTAAGAGATATAAACTTTTTATGTTTTCAGTAAGTTACTGTAATGTAGACGTTCGAGTTGCGTGATAGTGCTGATACCTATCTTGGTAAAATAAGTCACTAAAAAGTGTTAAATAAACTATTTTAAAAAAAATAAAAACCGACTTCAAAGTAAATTATCTAAAAAGCATAAAATAACGAAAATATTATTGAAGTTGGTGCAGAATATACACAGCAGGTACGCTAACACCAACTTCAATAATATTTTCGTTATTTTATGCTTTTTAGATAATTTACTTTGAAGTCGGTTTTTATTTTTTTTAAAATAGTTTATTTGTCATATTGCAATACAAATATGTTTTCTTTAGAGTTTATTAATATTTATTTATCTATACTATAATAAAACTCAAAGAGCACTTTTTCTGTACATTGAATATTTTTCCAAAATTTCTATGTGGGGATACTATACTATCGACATAGAGGCCAAAACAATTTTTTTTGGTATTATTGTCTGTCTGTCTGTCTGTCTGTCTGTCGTTCTGTTTGTCCAGGTATCATTTGAAAACCCGTGGATGGATTTTGATAGGACTTTCACTGATGTGTTGTGTAGAAGTCTAGGTATAAATTGGTATATAAAACATCACGCTATGTTTCATAGGGGCTAAGCAGTGAAACATTACTTGCACATATTACCACGTAATTTCCTTTGTATGTGAATAGGGTAATTATAGACTGATCAGTTAATCATTAAGATATGTATTATTACGCTATATACAATAGGGACTGAGCAGACATTTAGTTTGCATAAGATATGGCAGTGGCGAAGGGTCAATTTTTGTAAGGGGTAAGCCAGTCCGGTACACCCAGGAAATTTTCATTAGATTTCTGTATTGTTCTAAGTACCTTGCTGATAGCAATATGACATTATATCCTTGAAAAGTTAAAATCTGTAAAATCTGTCGTTCATGAAATTTTAATGAAACTCCCCAAGTCCAGGTAGTGTATAGGTATTGTATCACAGTCGCAACAATAAAATATGCGAAACACTAAGAACTTTCATTATCGAATATCATTATACAGTAATTTACGATGTTAGCGTGATTTATAATTATGAACAGCGCCATCTATCGGTGAAATTGAACATACAATCACTATAGAACTTTAATCTAGCTAAATAAAAGAAAGTCGTGTTATTTACACTATTTATAACTCAGGATCGGCCTAACCGATTCAGCTGAAAATTGGTGGGGAGGTAGCTTAGAACCAGGAAACGGACATAGGATACTTTTTATCCCGGTAGGTTAAGGTTAAGCAACGTTAGGTAAGATCATTAAATAGATGGGTGAACCGATTTGTATGAAAAGTGCATATCGGGTAGGTCTGAGAATAGGTCATACAGTATATTTCATACCGCTAGGTTAAGGTTAAGCAACATAAGGCAAGGTCATTAAATAGATGGGTGAACCGATTTGTATGAAATTTTGTGTGCATATCGGGTAGGTCTGAGAATAGGCCGTAAAGTATATTTCATGCCACTAGGTTAAGGTTAAGCAACATAAGACAAAGTCATTAAATAGATGGGTGAACCGATATGTATGAAATTTTGTGTGCATATCGGGGAGGTCTGAGAATAGGTCATAAAGTATATTTAATGCCGCTGATACCATGATTGACGAGGATATATAGAACGAGAGGAGGGTGCAAGAGAAAAGAGGGAGAGGGGATTCGAGGAGTGGGTGATGGGGTGAGGGATCTGGGGAGTTAGGTGGAGTAAGGGGGGAGTGAGAAGGAGCAAGTTCGTAGAAGAGAGAGGGGGAGAGGGTTCAGAGAGGGGACAACAGGGAGAGGAAGTGGGGGAGTGTGACGGAAACCGAAGCGGGAGGGGAAAGAGAGAGGAGAGAAAGAGCATATAATTAGATTTTTTTTATAAGAGAGAAAGATATGGAGAGAGATAAATCTAGGGAGGAGGGAGAAAAGGGGAGCAAAATGTAATAAAAGCGCGAGCGGAGCTACGCGGGTCAGCTAGTACTTAATAAATTACAAATTTAATTCTAAACAAATGTACATATACTTAGTTGGATAAGGATTAATGTTGTATTGCTTAAAATCGCTTCGTAAAATAAGCCATTATTTCTCATAAAAAGTAAAGGATAAATTAACTATTTAAAAAAAAATAAAAACCGACTTCAAAGTAAATTATCTAAAAAGCATAAAATAACGAAAATATTATTGAAGTTGGTGTTAGCGTACCTGCTGTGTATATTCTGCACCAACTTCAATAATATTTTCGTTATTTTATGCTTTTTAACCGACTTCAAAAAAGGAGGTTCTGTATTCGACGCGTATGTATGTAATATTAATAAAAATGCGTAATATTCATATATGTTAGTCTATGTGGGCTTCTAAACGAATTTACCAAATTTCACGAGTGTATGTATGTATGTATGTATGTATGTAGGTTTGTCCGCGGATTTCTCAGAAACTACAAGTCCGATTTCGAAAATTCTTTTTGCAATAGTTAGAGTATCTTTCAACTTAGGGTAGAGTACAAGTTTCATCAAAATCGGTCCAGTAGTTTAAGAGATATAAACTTTTTATGTTTTCAGTAAGTTACTGTAATGTAGACGTTCGAGTTGCGTGATAGTGCTGATACCTATCTTGGTAAAATAAGTCACTAAAAAGTGTTAAATAAACTATTTAAAAAAAAATAAAAACCGACTTCAAAGTAAATTATCTAAAAAGCATAAAATAACGAAAATATTATTGAAGTTGGTGCAGAATATACACAGCAGGTACGCTAACACCAACTTCAATAATATTTTCGTTATTTTATGCTTTTTAGATAATTTACTTTGAAGTCGGTTTTTATTTTTTTTAAAATAGTTAGATAATTTACTTTGAAGTCGGTTTTTTTTTTTTTTTAAATAGTTAATTTAACACTTTTTAGTGACTTATTTTACCAAGATAGGTATCAGCACTATCACGCAACTCGAACGTCTACATTACAGTAACTTACTGAAAACATAAAAAGTTTATATCTCTTAAACTACTGGACCGATTTTGATGAAATTTGTACTCTACCCTAAGTTGAAAGATACTCTAACTATTGCAAAAAGAATTTTCAAAATCAGACTTGTAGTTTCTGAGAAATCCGCGGACAAACCTACATACATACATACATACACTCGTGAAATTTGGTAAATTCGTTTAGAAGCCCACATAGACTAACATATATGAATATTACGCATTTTTATTAATATTACATACATACGCGTCGAATACAGAACCTCCTTTTTTGAAGTCGGTTAAAAATGGTTATTGTGGATTATCCCTAAGAGATAAACATATACCATCACGGACTTTTTTGTAGACCTTGTTAAGGTGTACAATACTGTAGTACATTATTTTGATCTATCTCGTATGATTCAGCCAGCGTTTGATATGTAAGCGCAAAAAAATGTGTTTATTTACATCACATTAGAAACTTCTAAAATTATCATTGTTTCTCTACTATATTATGCATGTGTTATACATAAAAACCTTCCTCTTGAATCACTATCTATTAAGAAAAACCGCATCAAAATCCGTTGCGTAGTTTTAAAGATCCAAGCATACATAGGGACAGACAGCGGGAGCGACTTTGTTTTATAATATGTATAGATAGATATAGATTATTGTGATTATACGAACAGTACCCAGACCGGATTTTTGTTTGGGCTTGGATTGATTATTTTCAGGTATAAGAAGAACTGCACGTGAATTTAATCTTCATGTGTCTTGTCACTCTTGCAAGTTAAGGGTTTTGCTGTATGAATCTGAATGTGCGTTTGTAAATATTCTTTGCTGGTAAAACGTTTATTGCACAAATTGCAAGCGAAGGGTTTGTCACCTGTATGAAACTTAATGTGCCTTCGTAAATCTGCTTTTTGGGAAAACAGTTTCTTACACATATTACAAGCGAAAGATTTGTCTCCACTATGAATCTTGATGTGTTTTTGTAAACGTTCTTTTTGGGCAAATCGTTTATCACACAGATTGCAAGCGAAAGGTTTGTCACCTGTATGATTCTGAATATGCCTTTGTAAAGTTATTTTTAGGGCAAATCGTTTATTACACAAATTGCAAGCGAAAGGTTTGTCACCTGTATGAATCTGAATGTGCCTTTGTAAAATTGTTTTTTGGGAAAACCGTTTCTTACACATATTACAAGCGAAAGATTTGTCTCCACTATGAATCTGGATGTGTTTTTGTAAATGGTCTTTTCGGGCAAATCGTTGATTACACAGATTGCAAGCGAAAGGTTTGTCACCTGTATGAATCTGGATATGCCTTTGTAAAGTTACTTTTAGGGCAAATCGTTTATCACACAGATTGCAAGCGAAAGGTTTGTCACCTGTATGATTCTGAATATGCCTTTGTAAAGTTACTTTTAGGGCAAATCGTTTATTACACAAATTGCAAGCAAAAGGTTTGTCACCTGTATGAATTTGAATGTGCCTTTGTAAACTTGTTTTTTGGGAAAACCGTTTCTTACACATATTAATTCCAAGCGAAAGATTTGTCTCCACTATGAATCCGGATGTGATTTTGGAAATGGTCTTTTCGGACAAATCGTTTATCACACAGATTGCAAGCGAAAGGTTTATCACCTGTATGATTCTGAATATGCCTTTGTAAACTTGCTTTTAGGGCAAATCGTTTATTACACAAATTGCAAGCAAAAGGTTTGTCACCTGTATGATTCTGAATATGCCTTTGTAAAGTTACTTTTAGGGCAAATCGTTTATTACACAAATTGCAAGCAAAAGGTATATCACCCGTATGAATCTGAATGTGCTTTTGTAAACTTGATTTTTGGTAAAACCGTTTCTTACACATATTACAAGCGAAAGATTTGTCTCCACTATGAATCCGGATGTGATTTTGGAAATGGTCTTTTCGGACAAATCGTTGATCACACAGATTGCAAGCGAAAGGTTTGTCACCTGTATGATTCTGAATATGCCTTTGTAAAGTTTCTTTTCGGATAAATCCTTTATTACACAAATTGCAAGCGAAAGGTTTGTCACCAGTATGAATCCTGGTGTGATTTACTAACTGTGCTTTTCTGGTAAAACGTTTATTACACAAATTACAAGCAAAAGGTTTGTCACCTGTATGAATCTGAATGTGCCTTTGTAAAATTGTTTTTTGGGAAAACCGTTTCTTACACATATTACAAGCGAAAGATTTGTCTCCACTATGAATCTGGATGTGTTTTTGTAAATGGTCTTTTCGGGCAAATCGTTGATTACACAGATTGCAAGCGAAAGGTTTGTCACCTGTATGAATCTTAATGTGCCTTTGTAAATATGCTTTTTGGGAAAACAGTTTCTTACACATATTACAAGCGAAAGATTTGTCTCCACTATGAATCTTGATGTGTTTTTGTAAACGTTCTTTTTGGGCAAATCGTTTATCACACAGATTGCAAGCGAAAGGTTTGTCACCTGTATGAATCTTAATGTGCCTTTGTAAATATGCTTTACTGATAAAACGTTTTTTACACAAATTACAAGCGAAAGGTGTGTCACCTGTGTGAACCCGTAAGTGCGTGGTTATATACCCCTTTGTTCTGAAGCTCTTTCCACATACATCACAAATATACGGTTTGTCGGCTATTTCTTTAATACCTTTATGGCAATGTCTTGTTTGAACCTCGTTATACGTTTCAATATCAGATTTAATATTAAACTGTTTTTTATCAATTACATTATAACTGTTAACTTGTTTATCCTGCGTACTATTGTTATTTATAATTGGAGTAATATTTTTGTCATTAATTAACTCAGACTCGGTTGCCAGCACAATCCCAATGTCTCTAACAATATTAACATATTTTGTGTTTTTTACACAATCTGCAGTCTCAGTTGTTTTAACGGGCTCATTTTCAACAGACGCTTCTGAAAAGAAGGAACGCAATAGTGACAAGCTCATCGTGTTGTTGTGACAAAAAGAACATGTCGCTCATAAACTTGGGCATCATAATTTATTACAATTCAACGTAAAAGTAAATATAATTCAATCAATAATATCATACCATGAGCGTGGTCGTCCAAATATTCCTCGTGTTCATATTGTTGGTCCCCCGCAGCGGCGTCCGAGTCGCGTGTGTCATGTGTCTCCTCAATCTTGCAGCTGACAGCGAGTGACCGCTCCTGCTCATCCAACGTTTCCTCCAATACAGTCAAGGTTTGTACGATGCTGGCGTCAGGTGAAACTGCAAGCACGGTGTCCATAAGACGTAGAATAATTTTACAAAAAATATTTACCGACTTCAAGGAAAATGATCTAAAAAGCATTAAATAACCAAAACATATTAAAGTCGGTGCCAGTTGGTATTGGAACATCACTGTTTTCTATCATAGAGTAAGAACGATTATACTTGATTAGCATTGTGTCATGACATCTCTGATTAAAAGTATTATTAAAAGTATATTCAAAATCTATATTGTCTAAGCTTTTCGAGAAGCTTGTACACAGACACTGTATTCACATTGTCATAGCCAAATTTTGCAGGAACAGCATGGTTTCGTAAATGATCCAGATCAGGCGTAAATATTTTAACTGTTTTTATAAATTCCTTATTTCAAAATATGGATAGAGTCATGCAAACTGATGCTGTGTACATAGATTTCCGCAAGGCTTTGTACAAGGTGAACCATAATCTACTTCTCCAAAAAAATTAAATAAATGGTATTCGTGGTAGGTTACTCCGTTGGTTTATTTCATATGTGACAATGTGACAAAAAGTTGTAATGAATAGATATAAGTCTAGCAATATCGTTCATGTAACGTCAGGAGTTCCGCAAGGATCTATACTAGGCCCCTTTTTATTTACTATGAACAACAAGCATCTAGGATACTGATAAAAGCGTTAAAAATTAAAATTTTCAATTATATGCAGTCGATCTAAAGTGCTATAAATTATTTACTAGTACTCGCAATTGTGAATTACGTCAACAAGATCTGCAACGTCAATAAGCTGTATTTAAATATCGATAAATGCTATTCCATAACACACACTAGAAATAAAAGTAATATTTCTAATACATATTATCTCTGTAATTCATTCCATGAAACAAAGTAACCTCCTTACGAGACCTTGGTGTTAGCTTAGATTCTAAACTTCATCTTGATTTGCATAAATCAACAAGAGTCGATAAAGCTTATACTTTGTATGGTTTTATTATGAGAAATTTTAAACATATCGTCAAATATTTTTGTCAATTATTCGACTACAATTGGAATATGCAGTTGCTATTTGGATCCCAATACACCAAAAATAAATAACTCTATTGAAGCTGTCCAACGCAAGTTCTTCCATACTGTTCATTACAGGCAATTTCGTAGGAATATATCACACTTAAAACTGTGTGAACTATATAATTCCGCTTCAAAGTAGAATAATAGTAAGTAGGTACTATATATTAATTTTTATATTTTTTTATTTTTTTGGGTATTTTTTTTTATAATTTTAGTCATAGTAAATTAGATGCAGGGGCGTAGCTACCGCCCTATCAGCCGTATCAATGATACGGGGCCCGGGCTAGAGGGGCCTCGAACATGTCGGCAACGCGCAAGTGATTCTTCTGGTGTTGCTAGCGTCTATAGGCTGCGGTGACTGCTTACCATCAGGCGAGCCGAACGCCACCTAGGTACTATAATGAAAAGAGATGTTTACATACCCAATTCATCATCTGTGTCCTCCATGTCCACATCTTGCTCATCGGCTGTTTCCTGTTTAATGTCCTCATCTTCTGCTTCATTATCTATAATGCCGTCATCTGTAGTAGATACGGTTACAATAGGAGAAACAGACAGTGCTGAACTCAGACTCAATCTATCCAGTAGAGTTGTTTTATCATCCACCTGTAAAAAATATAGTAGTTTATGTTTCTGTAGGAAATTATGGTAAGCTAAGATTGGCAGCGTTCAGGATATATACATATGTGGCGGTCGTGAGGGAGCTCGCCCAATGAAACCACCACATTTTTGTTGTATTCTTATATAATGCGTGTTCTGTTTACATTTACATTACAGTGATACGAACGATGTAACATTTACAGAGCCGGTATAATTATATTAACAAAGTTTTGCACAGTATGATCGTTACAAGTATGTGTTGTATGTATATCGTTAGCTTTGCGCGCGAAACTCGCCCTGACGTCTGCTTGACATCCGTCAAGTTATGACAGTCAAGCGTCAAGTGCGAGTCGCGCGTTCAGTGGCAAATGCCACACCACCCCCCTACGGAGAAAGAAAACCCCCCAGGAAAAAAAATATTTACAAAACAAAATAATAAAGAAAAAAAAAAAATATTATAAAAAAGTAATGCAGTTATGTACAAAAAAAATATACATACAAAGAAACCACAACAGCTAGAGGTCGAGAGGCGGCTTAAATCTAACAGAACGCCCCGAACGAGTAGTGTATGCGGGTTTAGGGATGGGATCTGTGGTAGGAATGGGTGGGGTAGAAAAGTTGACAGGCGTGGGAACTGCAGCTGGAAGAGCCGGAACCGGAATTCGAAGAGCCGGTGAAGTGGAGGCTTCGTCGTCCCCACTCATAAAAGCTGGTTTAACACGGTCTATACTGACCTGCACGGTCCTCTCACCGATCATGATGGTCATGGTCTTGTCTTTTCTAGACAAAACCTTATGGGGTCCCGTGTATGGAGGTTTTAGTGCCGGGCGAACGGTGTCGTCACGCAAGAAAACGTGACTGGACGTTTCCAGGTCCTTGTGGACGAAATGGCGCTTCTGCCCGTGCCGTGATGCTGGAGTAGGCTGCAACTGTGTCATAAAACGCCTCAACTGAGTGACGAGACTTGTCATGTCAGTATCCGAGTTGGAATTAGACGGAGAAATGAACTCACCGGGCAGGCACAGGGGTTCCCCGTACACAAGCTCAGCTGGTGAAAATTGTAAGTCCTCCTTAAGAGAGGCACGCATACCTAGGAGAACGACAGGTAAGGCTTTGTACCAGGTCTCTTGGTGACACATCAGGGCGGCTTTCAGCTGACGATGCATTCGCTCAACCAAACCGTTCGCGCACGGATGGTAGCTTGTGGTACGAACGCGTTTAGCTGAGCAGAGTTCCATTAGAGCCTGAAAGAGTGCGGACTCAAATTGCCGGCCCTGATCTGTTGTGACCAGGAAAGGAACGCCAAATCGGGCGACCCAGCCACTGAAAAAAGTTTCAGCGACTTCCTCCGCCGTAATGCCGACCATCGGCCAAGCTTCGGGCCACCGAGAATGTCTGTCGACTGCTGTCAGACAGTAGTGGTAACCCTTGCTGTGAGGAAGTGGGCCGATGATGTCTATGTGCACGTGGCGGAAACGTTTGCTCGGTGTGGCAAAGGTTCCGAGAGGCGAGCTAGTGTGCCTGGTGACCTTGCTACGTTGGCAGGCTAGGCAAGCTCGAGCCCAGTTACGGCAATCCTTTTGGATATTGGGCCACACAAATCGCTCCGAGACTAGTTTTGCGGTGGTCCGTACGCTTGGGTGACTAAGATTGTGAATCTTATCGAACACCGCGCGACGGAATTTCGGAGTGACAAATGGCCGGGGTTTTCCGGTAGATGTATCACAATATAGTGTGATATCGGTCCCAGGGACAGGAATCTTGTCCAGTTTGAGGGACGAATGATCCGTCATTGAACGCAGTTCTTCACTGCCCGCCTGATCTTCGGCGAGCGCAACAAAGTTGTCCTCGAGAGAAATGGTCTCGATGCGGGACATAGTGTCGGCGACTACGTTGTCTTTCCCACTAATGTGTACTATGTCAGTAGTGAATTGGGAAATGAAAGAAAGCTGGTTGAGCTGCGCTGGAGGTAACTTTTCACGGCGCTGTGAGAAAGCGTAGACCAAAGGTTTGTGGTCGGTGTAAATTCTTACGTGTTGGGCCTCCAAAACGTGTCGAAAATGTTGGACAGCCTCATATACAGCCAGTAACTCCCGGTAATAGGCCGGCCAGGTGGATTGGCGGGTGGTCAGCTTTTTGCTGAAAAATGCAAGCGGCTGCCAGTCATCTTCAACACGCTGTTGGAGGCAAGCTCCGACGTGGGTGGAAGAAGCGTCTGTGAAAAGTCCCAGAGCGGCAGTATTATTGGGGTGGGCCAAAATAGTAGCATTGGCTAAATGGTCCTTGCATTTTTGGAATGCTGATTCCAAGTCCGGGGTCCAAGGTACTGGCTTAGCACCCTTAAGCTGCGTGCCAGCCAGCATATCTATTAGAGGAGCTTGAAGCTCCGCCGCGTTTGGTAGAAAACGGCGATAAAAATTTATCATGCCTAAGAACCTGCGAAGGCCTTCTACCGTTTTAGGCAATGGGTAAGATTTTAGGGCTTCGATGCGTTCTTGGGGTGGACTCGTGCCATGCCTACTGATTCGGTGGCCTAAGAAGGTCACCTCCTCAGCGCCAAAAACGCATTTTGAGGCATTCACCACTACGCCAAATTCTGATAGGCGTTGAAACAGGAGACGGAGGTGTTGGGCGTGCTCTTCGGCGGAGCGCGAGAACACGAGGATGTCATCGACGTAGGGAAAACAGAATTCCAGGCCTCGAACTACCTCATCCATAAACCTCTGAAAGGTTTGTCCTGCGTTACGCAAACCGAACGTCATATAGGGAAACTCAAATAATCCGAACGGCGTTATTATGGCGGTTTTGGCAATATCTGCTGAATTGACGGGAATCTGTTGATAGGCCTTAACCAAATCAACAGTTGAGAACACTGTAGCACCAGCCAATTCCTGACTAAAGTCCCCTATATGACGAACAGGGTAACGGTCAGGGATGGTGCGGGCGTTCAAAGCTCGGTAATCCCCACAGGGGCGCCAGCCATCTTGGCCCTTCCTTGCCATGTGTAATGGTGAGGACCAGGGGCTGTTGGAAGGTCGCGCCGTCCCACAAGTGACCATTTCCTGGAATTCCTTCTTAGCCGCCTGAAGTTTTTGTGCGGCGAGGCGTCGTGGGCGAAATGCAACCGGTGGGCCGTCTGTGGTGATGATATGGTGCACCGTTGAATGTTTGATAGTCCGGTGAATACCGGGAGGACGCGTGATGTCCGGGAACTCTGCCAAGATCTTGGTGTAAGGTGAATCTCCCGCGACGATAACCTTCACACTGGGCTGAGTGATTTGTGCGATGGTAGCACGCGTGGACAGGTTCGTAGTGCCATCAATCAATTTCCTGTTGCGGCAGTCGGGCAAAAGATGGTATTGGGCCAAAAAGTCCGAACCAATTATCGGTGTGCCCACGTCAGCGATGATGAAATTCCATCTGAAGACACGGCGCAATCCGAGATTTAATTGAAGAGGCATGGTGCCATAAGTTTTTATGGCGCTACCATTGGCCGCGCGGACGTCAAATCCAGTGGGGTTGCAACGACCCTTGAGGAGTTGGCGAGGATAGCAGCAAATATCCGAGCCAGTGTCGATCAGGTATCGAATATTGGACTCGGAGTCTGCAACGAATAAACGTCGGCCTGAATGGTCAGCGCAGTCAGATGCGGCCACTACTGACTGCTGTTGGCATTTCCCTGTTGGTCGTGCTGCCAGCTGCAAGGCGCGTTACACTTCTGCGCTTTTGTCGCAAACTTTTTGTGGTACCAACAGAGGCGCGTCTGAGATGAAGATCTAGACCTGAAACGGGTACGCGAGGGGGACCGGGTGCTAGATCTGGCGCGTCGGGATGAGCGGTCGGCGGTGAGTGCATTAACCTTTTTTGCTAACTCGTGTAGGCAGTTTCTGATACTGTCGAGTTCGTTGTGAGCAGGAGCCGACGCGGCGTGCACAGCCCTAGATGTGGAGGGCGAGGGGGTCTCGGCGATGGCCTCAGCAATTTGGGCCAATTTTTCAAGAGGCAAGTCCATCTGAGCCGCTAGGATCCGTTGGGCCTCGTGCGGTAAACGACGCATCCATAGTTCACGCAGGATACCCTCATCACCAATGGTCGTCCCAGCCAGCGAGCGGAGGTGACGGAGAAATGCTGAAGGTTTCCGGTCTCCGAGAGTTTCCTCACTCAGTAGCTTCCTTACCCGCTGCTCTTTGGATGATGATAAACGCCGGATGAGCTCTTTTTTCAAGTACTCATATTTATCAGTCTTGGGCGGGTTGGTGATGACGTCCTCCACCTCATCGGCTATTCGAGAGTCCAAAATAGATAGGATGTGGGCATATTTAGTGGAATCCACAGTGATTCCAGCGATGTCAAATTGGGCCTCTGCTTGTGAGAACCATAATTTAGGTTTATCTTCCCAAAAAGTGTTAAGTTTGACTGATACACCACTGACATTCGAGGGTCCTGGTTGTGGGGCTGAAAGAAGAGCTATTTGCCTCTGAAGTTCCTCAACCTGCTGTTGTAGTTCCCTTGCGTCAGACATTGTGATTATAGTAATGAAATATATCAGGCAAATTATTATGCAAAATGCAACACAAATACAAAAACAAATAAACACCGCAAGAAAAGATAAAAATGACATTAAAAACAAACACACATCCCAAGAATAAAAAGCTCCACAACCTATATACAAAACAGTATGTAATAATTTAAGTGATGGAAAAAAACACCTTGTATAATTTTTTTTACCAAAAAACAGCCTGTATAGACATTAGGATGACCCATTATACCTATTATTTACATTAGGCACCATATACAAAAATTATAAAACAGTAATTAATAGTAATTATAAGTTATACACAGTAGGTAAGTATATATACAATTTATATTAGTACCGCACTAAATTTATTGGGTGGAATTGTTTTGAAAAAGGTCATGCACTGCACTCACTATCACCAGGGTTAAGATATTTAAAAGGTCTCTCACCGGTTGTACTTCTTATCAGTGAATACCTGGCGAGGGCAGGCAGTCCCGTGGCGCGTCCAAACACGCCATGCAGTGGTGCAGGGGCAGGGGGTCAGGGCTGGGTGTGATGCTGGGTTAGTGTCGAGCATGCACCATGCAACACCCTGACAAAAGCACCATGAGCACCAGCAGGCCGAAGCGGGCATCACCAGCAGGCATCGGGGTGAAGTTATTGTTGCACACACACACACGCAGTAACTGGCGAAACTTCGTCCAAACACGGCTTTAACGTTCTTTGGATTGAAAGTCGAGTGGTCACCATTTATGTGGCGGTCGTGAGGGAGCTCGCCCAATGAAACCACCACATTTTTGTTGTATTCTTATATAATGCGTGTTCTGTTTACATTTACATTACAGTGATACGAACGATGTAACATTTACAGAGCCGGTATAATTATATTAACAAAGTTTTGCACAGTATGATCGTTACAAGTATGTGTTGTATGTATATCGTTAGCTTTGCGCGCGAAACTCGCCCTGACGTCTGCTTGACATCCGTCAAGTTATGACAGTCAAGCGTCAAGTGCGAGTCGCGCGTTCAGTGGCAAATGCCACACATATATAGGTTAGGCAATCATATCAATTTAATGACATCAACATCGCTCAGATAACTGATAACCGTTGGGGAAGAAAGGTTCTTGAGTGGCGACCACGAACCCGCAGACGCAGCGTAGGTAGGCCAACAACTAGGTGGACAGACGACATTGTGAGCGTTGCAGGTAACAGGTGGATACAAATAGCCAATAGTCGTTATGCCTATGTTCAGCAGTGGATGTCTTCCGGCTGGTGATGATGATGATCAATTTAATGTGACATAGGTATTAATATGCAGCCCAGTTTTCCGCTGCTTCAAAACGACTCGCATTGACACAAAATAAGCACAATAAATGTTAGTTGTGGACAAGGCTGCTAGGACTAATAGAATTATACGTGTTAAAAAATACCCCAAAAAAAAAAATTTTTTTCACTGTGGTGCAAACCCTATTTCAGTAAAATTAAAAAGTAAACTATGCAGAATGTACCTACATTTCTACCTAATTCACGGGACGACCAACATTTTAAATAACCTAACTTTACTAGGGTTGACTACATTTTTGCCTTTGATATTTAATTATATTTATTACGGCGTATTTTGTAACATATTGTATAAAATTATTTATTATTATTCTTGACTAACATTTTTAAGCCCCATAGTATAAGCTATTAATCTAGCATTGAACTCACTGTGACAACACACTGGGGAAATCCCACAATATTATTTACAAAAAATATGCAAACCTAATATTTTTTTTTTAATTTTTTAAATACAGTGTACTAGACTTTTAAAATAAACTACTCAGGCGAAGTAATCAGTAGATTAAGTTTACCATTGTCAATGTTTCAAATGCTTTGCACCTTTGCAAAGTTTTTCATGTGGTCATAGGAGTGTGGTGTCGAATGTCCATAAGTGCTAATAATTTTGGTGTACTTCTGGTGGCCAATATATTTAAATATATAGCATATGTCACTCCCACTACTAAAACGAATCTATCAACATAATTATTATCATGCAGTTTAGGCCCTTAGACTATAGAATACATAGACCACGCGCACGGAACAAATAAGTGACGCCGGTTTGACCTTGCCGGTGTGTGCGTAAGCTGCGATTTCTGTGTACGGATACAATTACCTGTGTGTGCGTAGAATTACCAGTACCTGAAATAATCTCCCGAGTATTTTTCTTTATCTTATGGACTTTCAAATTTTGACTTATTGATACTAATGATTATTATTATAATATATAAAATAAACTATTTTTAGAAATATAAAAACGTCTAAAGAAAATTATCTAAAAAGTAATTAACGAAAATATATTGAAGTCGCTCCGAAATATTGTGTGCTAATTAAACACCAGCAGTAGCAAAATGAGGAGAGGTGTTTTAAGTTTGTCGCATATGCCTGGCTGTGGCACGATAACCCGCAAACGACTATTATAGACGAATTTGAATTTTTAACCGACTTCAAAAAAGGGAAGAGGTTCTCAATTCGACGACTTTGATAGTTCAATGTATGTCTAACAATTTTGATTTCGAATTCTTACAAAATTCGAAATCAAAATTGTTAGACATAGGCCTCATGGGGGCTATGGTCGTAACGCGGCATCCACTGAGAAGATCCGGCAAGAAACTTAGCTTGCATTTTTTCAAAAACAATTTTTTTTTTGTTTTATTGACAAATGAAAAAGTACGTGTTCAATATTTTTTGATAACCTAAATAGAAATAAATAGATTTTTTTAGTCATCTAGCCTATTGACAATTCTTCCAGACAGCCTTAGGGTACAAGACAGAATTTTGAAGGGCAGGTGTCATTCAAATATATACATAATAATATGTATTTAATTATAACATTATGTAGAAAATATACATATACAAAACAAATTAAATTAATCTTATTATATAAAAGAGTAGACAAAAACCCACTCATCACGAAATCTCAGAAACTACAAGTGCTAGGAGTCTCAAACTTTGCATGGGGGTTCCTTTTAAGACGTAGGTGCTCACTAAGACGCGATTTTGCGAAATTCAACCTCTAAGGGGGTCAAATAGGGGGGGCAAAGTTTGTATGGGAGAACGCGATTCCTTGGTCCTATTGACTTGAAATTTTGCACAGACATTCGTTAAGAAAATTAATTGAATTAGTATTTCATATTTTTTATAATTTATCTCTTTACAGGGTAAAAAAGAAGTATTATTACTCAACCGATGACGGTACAAATATATTACCACAATAAGATACGATAATTCGAAAAAAAAAAAAGTTCCTTGGCCAAGTGGTTACGGAAGCGTCCTTTAAGTGCGGACTATCCGGGTTCGCTACCCGTGTGCGGATTTTTTTTGTATTTTTAAACTTTGTTTTGATTTTTTTATTTATATTAAGATTCGATGTTTTAAATATTTAACTCATATTGACTCCGGCACTTTTTATCTCTAATATATTTTTATATTTATCACTTTTTTAAAATTTAAAATCATGCATACGTAGTTAACTTCTCTCTAATGTTATGATTTAGTTATTAGTGGAAACTGAATTGATTTTTGTACTATTGGATCTTATATTTAGTAATAAGTGGTATCATTTGTTTGTTTCGCAAATATAACAAACTAAAAATAAAATAATGAAAATATATTTTCAAAATGTCGGTTTGGGTAGGAATACAATATGCATGCACCTATTGTACGTATGATATAAAAAAGCCAAAACTTTATTGGAATTATTGTCTGTCTGTCAGTCAGGGTTTTTTCTATAGGTTGGCTGGTGTTGGGGACCAACGACGTCAAAGTATCTTTAAATAGTGTGAAACAAAGTCGCTATCCGAGTCTGTCTATATCGGATAGCACCTCCTAAACCACGCAGCGATTTTCACCATCGGTTAGATAATTTTTCATTGAAGGTTTTAAGTTTTATGTAAGTTAATAAACTTACATAGCTTACATTGACTAAACCTAAAGAGATACATAGTTAACAATCAAGTACTAGAGAATTTCATTAATTCCATATATTATAAAATAGGTAAATATCCGGGATATAATATACCCGCCCCCCGGTGGCGGACTCAAAGGCAATGCACTGAGGGACAGCTGATGCAGATCCCATCGGAGAACCCCCTCTCATGTGCCGATGTGACAGCCACGAGAGTTTTAGTGGGTAAGAATCCCCCACAGGATCCCAGGGACATATTAAACGTGCCACCACCCCTTTAACTGTGACAACGGTGATAGATTCCCGGGGGGCTATAATGCGCCCCCGGCAGCAGCTTCAAAGGCCCTTGCCTTGCACTGAGGGGTACCCGGTGCAGCCCCATATTTTTTGCGGACAGCCGTGGGGGGTTTAGAGGGTAAGAATCCCACACACCGCGGTCGACCGCCTGCAGGATCCTGGAAGCCTATTGGAGGTCTACCCGTGGTCCCCGAAACTTTGAGCACGGTGACAGGTTTTTGAAGTGAAACTTCTTATGCGACTTCCTATGCCGTCCGTGAGTGAGTGAGTGGGTGAGTGGGCGAGTGGGCGAGTGTGCGAGTGGCCGAGTGGGTGAGTGGGTGAGTGAGTGAGTGTGTGAGTGGTTCGGTGTGGTTCGGTGTGGTACGGTGTGGTACGGTGTGGTACGGTGTGGTACGGTGTGGTACGGTGTGGTACGGTGTGGTACGGTGTGGTACGGTGTGGTGGTGGACTGAGCGGGATTGACCGGGACTGACTGGGACTGACCGGGACTGAGCGGGACAGACCGGGACTGAGCGGGACTGAGTGGGACTGACCGGGACTGACCGGGACTGAGCGGGACAGACCCGGACTGAGCGGGATTGAGCGGGACTGACCGGGACTGAGCGGGACTGAGCGGGACTGACCGGGACCGTCCGCGTCAGTCAGTCAGGGACACCTGGTGCAGATCCCACCCGAGAACCCAGGTTTCCCTCTCATGTGCCGATGTGATAGCCACGGGAGTTTTAGTGGGTAAGAATCCCAAATACCCAGTTTGACTTCCCCACGGGATCCCGGGGATATATTGGATGTTTCCCCCGCTACTCCCTTAAACTGTGACAACGGTGACAGATTCCCGGAGGGCTATAATGCGCCCCCGGCAGCGGCTTCAAAAGCTCTTGCCTTGCACTGAGGGGTACACGGTGCACACTCTTTTGTGTGGACAGCCGTGGGGGACACATACTGCAGTCGATCGCCCGCAGGATCATGGGGCCTATTGGAGGTTTCCCCCGCGATCCCCGTATCTTTGAGCACGATGATAGTTTCCCGGGTGGCTTTATTGTACCCCCCGGTGGCGGGCTCAAAGGCAAGCCACTGAGGGATCTTGGTGCAGATCCCACTGGATGGCCCAGCGGGGCTATTACGTATCTCGTTTGACAACTAAAGTGATGATCACCACAGCTAAGTGGCTATCAAATAACTGTCAAATGATGCATGCCTAACTTGAGTGACCAACTGAAATGACGTCATGAGCACTAATTCTCGGTGATGATCACCGTAAACCTTATTTGACAAATGTTTCTGTATCGATAACCTATAATTGGTATTGTGTAAGTAAAGTGTACATCAAACTGATGGTCACCCAAGTTGCGATGACCATCGTGAAAGCAACTAATATGGAGCAGTGTTTTATATTGTTGAAGGTGATCGACACTATTAGCCGGCTATTTGAAATGTTGATTAAAAGAATTATCATCGTAGGTAAAAATGTGTCAACTTTTTTCGAAGGTTTAATTTTTTTTGTGACCTAAAGAAAGTATTTAGTTGGAGTGTATCCTTGGGGGCTATGGTGGGGGCGCTGTGTTGAAGTTGAGATTTAGTCGAATCGTTGGAGAGTTTTTTTCGTGAAGTAGGTACTCTCGCTCGCGGTACGAACCTTTAGGACGATAAACGCTTGTACGAGCTGGCCCAAAATGCATGCGGGCGGGGTAAGCGCACGTAGGTAACGAGGTTCAAACTATTTTGATTGTAAACTGGTACAACGTCGTGTCCGCGATAATACATTGAGCTATATTGTTAGAGGTGGTCGTTTCAACGAAAAGCTAATTAAAAAGCCTGCTATTCAAAAAAAGCGCATAAGCACGCTTACAAGTTTAAGTCGATTTCGTTTTAAGTTGATAGCAACTATGTTGCAACAAACTAATCCGTTGGCCTTACTATGATTGAAAAACAACCTTATTGTAATAGACTAGCTGACCCGCGCAGCTCCGCCCACGCTTTTATTATATTTTGCTCACCTTTTCACCCTCCTCCCTTGATATATTTCTCTCCATATCTCTCTCTCTTTCTCTCTATTATAAGAAAAATCTAATTCTATGCTCTTTCTCTCCTCTCTCTTTCCCCCACCTGTATCGGTCCCCGCTACATTCCCCCTCTTTCTCTCCCCGTTTTCCCCTCTCTGAACCCTATCCCCCCCCTCTCTCCGAACTTGCTCCATCTCACCCCCCCCCCTTGCTCCACCTAACTCCCCCGATCCCTCACCCCCTCCTCGAACCTCCTCCTTGAATCCCCTCTCCCTCTCTGTCCTCTCTTGCACCCTCCTCTCATTCTATATATCCGTCAATCATGGTATCAGCGGCATGAAATATACTTTACGACTTATTCTCAGACCTACCCGATATGCATATAAAATTTCATACAAATCGGTTCACCCATCTATTTAATGACCTTACCTAACGTTGCTTAACCTTAACCTACCGGTATAAAAAGTATCCTATGTCCGTCTCCTGGTCCTAAGCTACTTCCCTACCAATTTTCAGCCAAATCGGTTGAGCTGTTCTTGAGTTATAAATAGTGTAACTAACACGACTTTCTTATATAGATTAAAGTTCTATGGTGATTGTATGTTCAATTTCACCGATAGATGGCGTTGTTCATAATGTAAATCACGCTAACATCGTAAATTACTGTCTAATGATATTCGATAATGAAAGTTCTAAATTTTTCGCATCTTTTATTGTTGCGACTGTAATACAATACTATACACTACCTGGGGGGCAATTCAACTAATTTACAACGGTTAAAGTTTAGCTTCGGTTTAGTAATCGTTAGATTGCAGTTGTCATTCGATAATGACGTAAAAAGTTATTCCACTAGTTGAAATAACAAACTTAAGCTAAACCTTAACTTAACTCCAACCAAAACGCAAACTGAACCATAACAGAACTACAATTGAAACATATCGAAACATTACTGGGTTTCCATACACCTTTATAGCTGAAAATGCTGCATCCAACCAGTGGACAGATTTGAATGCGGTTTTTTTTATTTGAAAGTTAGTATAAGCGAGATGGTTTTTAGCTATACTTCATGAAAATCGGTCCAGCCGTTTGAACACCATCAGCTCTTTTCCGAGTCGAGGTAGGGATATTTCGTATACAATAGATATATTTCATTACTTCTGTTAGTCCGAAAGATCTGAAATTTAGAACATACGAGTATGTAAATCCAATGATATAAACTAAAATGTTAACCGTCAGGGTCTGATGATCAAGAAGAAGGTGGTAACAGGATCTCGGCCCCAATAAACGTAGACCCATCGAGTTTGGGTTCGTTGAATAGGTCCCGACGAGTATTTGCTAGAAAAATGGTGACCAGGGTCTGATGATGGAGCAGGAAGGTGGTCACAGGATTTCTGAACAAATAAACGCAGACCCACCGAATTTGGACTCGTTGGATAGGTCTCGACGAGTAGGTGCTAAAAATATGGTGATCAGGGTCTGATCATGGAGCAGCCTACCCAACGAGTCCAAATTCGATGGGTCTACTTTTATTAGTGCAGAGATTATGTGAACACCTTCATGTTCCATCATCAGACCCTCATCACCATTTTTCTAGCAACTACTCGTCGAGAACTACCCAACGAGCCCAAACTTAGTGGGTCTACGTTTATTGGTGCAGAAATCCTGTGACCACCTTCCTGCTCCATCATCAGACCCTGATCACCGTTTTCTAGCAACGACTCGTCGAGATCTACCCAAGGAGCCCAAACTCAATGGGTCTAGGTTTATTAGTGCAGAAATCCTTTAACCACCTTCTTGCTCCATTATCAGACCCTGATCCCCGTTTTCTAGCAACGACGCGTCGACTTACCCAAGGAGCCCAAATTCGGTGGGTCTACGTTTATTGGTGCAGAGATCCCGTCACCACCTTGCTGCTCCTTCATCAGACCCTGATCTCCATTTTCTAGCAACTACTCGAGACCTATCCAACAAGCTCGAACTTGGTGGGTCTACGTTTATTGCGGCCGAGATACTGTTACCACCTTCTTGCTGATAATCATCAGACCCTGGTAAAGGTTACCATTTTCTTACAGATATAGGCGTCAAACATAAAACACTCCTCGTTTTTGGTCAGGATTAAAAACAAACGAGATAGCTAACATTTTTATACTATAATATTTTTATTAAATTTTTATACTATATTTTAATACAAAAAGATCACAAAGAAATAAAGTCAGCAAATAAAGATGATTTGATTTGATTTGAAAAATAACTAGTTTTGATTTCTTTGTCTCCACAAGCGGGACACCAAATCCTGTTGATAGATATACCCTCGTTGTAATTGATCATTATGTCTTGTCCTTCTTCGTTCCATTGTTGCTAGGCGAGCAGTATTAATGCTGGCATGCTTCTAAATCCTCTTCAGTATAATCTGGCTCCTGATTAGTTTGAAGCACTATGTTATGCAGAACACAACATGCATTAATTATTTTTGCTGCAACTCTAGGCTTGTAGTGCAGCTTTCTATCCACTAATAAACACCTGTAATATAATTATATCATGTATGTATTCTTACAATAAATAATTAATAATAAATTGGTTTTTTTTTATTTTACTGTAATGTATAATAGTTTGCATACCTAATTCGTCCTTTTAAAATACCAATACACCTCTCCACAACATTCCTCACTGTCATATGCATGTCAGTATAGAATGCTTCAGGAGTGTTGAAAGCAGAATTTAATATTGGGGTCATCAACAGCCATCTCAATGGAAATCCAGAATCACCTGGAAGGAAATATTTTAGCATTTAGAATTTACAACATGCAATCAAAGGTTCAAAACAATGTGTGCAACTAATCTACAAAGTACCTAGTAAATAAAAATCTTCTGCAGAGGTATTGAGTACTCTGTCTAATGCGTTTTGTAGTGGGTTGTTGTTCCATGCAGTACTATCATGTGTTGATCCAGGAATCAACGCACATTATCCTAGCATAACAATCACAAATCTGAAACAAACTTCTTTAATTAACTATATACACAAATAACCTACTATACCTATATATTTGTTATAATATCTTCAGTACATATACAGTAAAATATTAATAATGAACTTACAATTAAGGTACTTAAGGAATGATAACCTTTCCTGCTATAAAATCTTTCTTCATGTTCTGATGGTGGAACTATAGCTACATTTGTGCCATCAATACATCCTAGAACACCAGGCATGCTAAATTTATTATAGAACCTGCAAGCAATATAGCATTAAATTTATTATAGAACCTGCAAATAATATTGCATTAAATTTTTCTTTGACAAAAACTGATAGTTCAGTACTTTAAATTAATAATGTGATCTATAATACATACCTCCTTTTTATATCATCACGGATTTCTTTACAAGAAGGAAAATTCCCATATTTTTTAAATATGTGTGGTAAATTAAGCACCTCTGTTACTTGATGTATAGCCCGAGAAACGGAAGGTTGTGATATTGAATGAGACTCTGACCAACTAGTGTCTGGTTTGAGCCTGTCACATAGAATGCTAGTGCCACCAAGATCTAAAAACACATACATTTTGTATCTTTTTGCTTTTATGATTGCTTTTGCCTGTGATTTACAGGTATTTGTTAGCAATATCAAATAAATTTTATTTAATTAATACGTTAAATTCTTACCCAATTCTTACCTTTGTCTCCGTATCAATGCTGTCGGAACGAAGTCGGGCTGGCTGGCATATACGGGCTGATCTCCGCAATAAGGGATCTTGCCAGGCTTTTATTTAGTCTGTATTCTTTATAAATTCTCGACCAGTTAAGTTGAAAGCACAGTTGCGAAGTCTCTAAAGAACATTTCTACGTCTAACTCTTCATAAGTCAGCCTCATGGGCAATTTCAATAACGTTCATGTAAAACATAATTTTTAAGTTGGATTAAAAGTTAAACAAACGTGATGGCAGACTTTGAAACAATAACAGTTTAGTTTCGGTTGAGAAAAAGTCTAGGCACAATAACGTAAGTTCAACCGTTAATTTTGACAGATGGAACGCTTAGCTTCGATTACGTTTACGTTTAGTTCGTGTTCTAACAGAATAGAACTTGTTAAATTTTAAACCGATCGTTGACTGAAACTGAATCTAAACTTAACGTCGATCGTTAGCACTTAGTAGAATAGGAAAACAGTCAAACGCTATGGTTTAGTTTCGTTTCAGTCAACATTTATGTTAGTTGAATTGCCCCCCTGGACTTGGGGAGTTTCATTAAAATTTCATAAATCATTTCATGATCTATTGCTATCAGCAAAGTACTTAGAACAATACAGAAATCTAATGAAAATGTCCTGGGTGTACCGGATCGGCTTACCCCTTACAAAAATTGACTCTTCGCCACTGCCATATCTTATGCAAACTAAATGTCTGCTCAGTCCCTATTGTATATAGCGTAATAATACATATCTTAATGATTAACTGATCAGTTTATAATTACCCTATTCACATAAAAAATAAACTACGTGGTAATATGTGCAAGTAAGGTTTCACTGCTTAGCCCCTATGAAACATAGCGTGATGTTTTATATACCAATTTATACCTAGACTTCTACACAACACATCAGTGAAGGTCCTATCAAAATCCGTCCACGGGTTTTCAAATGATGCCTGGACAAACAGAACGACAGACAGACAGACAGACAGACAGACAGACAGACAATAATTCCAAAAAAAATTGTTTTGGCCTCTATGTCGATAGTATAGTATCCCCACATAGAAATTTTGGAAAAATATTCAATGTACAGAAAAAGTGCTCTTTGAGTTTTATTATAGTATAGATAGATATAAGACTCAATTTAAAAACGACAAAGAATAAACACAATAATAAGCGGCAAAATTACGTTGGACAATTTATAATACGTTTTTAAGCACGCTTTTCTAGATACACTCACAACGTTAGTATGCTTTGCGCTGTCAACGTGTAAGCGTCGTCATTTGTTGTAAATATTTTCGCGCGCGATCCTACGTTGGGTGTTGCGTTGCGTTGTTTGGGAATAAATATTGCGTGAATCAATGATATTAAAAATCATAGATAAGAACCGTAATTAAAATATTTTCTTATACATATATAGTAAGGGTATGATAGGGTATGGTCCTTTTTTTGTACAGTACTTTGTGTATTTTCTAAATACGCATGAAGGCATGTTGCTTGATTTTCAAAGGCACACGTCACATTCGTTCGTCGTTATCGACGCGTGACTTACTGCTAGTTCACCCAATTTGGGTGAATTTCGATGTTTCACTTTTCGTGCGCTAATGGCATATCTTATCTATTGTATTAAATATCATCGGTATAATAAACAGTACCTATACCCAAAACCAGATATAAAGTCATTTTTTGTAATCAAACCGGGTACTTCAAAACAAACCTAAATTTCTTCACCAATACAAGATGAAAACTTTCCATTTATCACCACACACACGTAAAACATCCAACTGATTCAGAAAACTAGTTAAACTACTGAAAATATAATTAAAATCTTAAGATATACGAATAAATAAAATATTTTTGACATGAGAATGCCACAGATAAAATATGTCAATATATAGAACACACACTTTGTCTATGGAAATTAGTGATGTCCAATATTTAAAGATCTAAATCTCGATATTGAATGATTTGAAATTGATCCACAACCAATCATTTTATAAAATAAAAAGTATTATATTAAACTCAGACTAAACTGAGGTAGATTCAACATAAACAGTCCCTATTTCAAAGTAAATCGCTACTCTGCCCACGTCTACACGGATTATATTATGTTGATTGTAAGATAATATTTTATATTACGTATTTAATTATTTATTTAAATAAATATCAATAAAATTGAGTGCCGAATATGAAAATGTATGCGGTTTGACAGGTTCCGGGACTTACGCCTTAGTGCTGCCACCTGGTGCACGTCATTTTTGAACACCCTCATTGTGTTATTCATAGTCATTCATTCGTCGCTTCGTATCGATGTCGTACGTACTGAATGCTCTCTGGTGTCTTTTCTTTAACGACTTTGCTTTCGATTTTTGGTTTTCAAGAAAAAGTAGTAGATAACATGGCGGCTAAGAAAAATGTAACTGTTTTGCGGCTACCACCCTATCACTGTGAACTCAATCCAATTGAATTGATTTGGGCTCAAATTAAATCATACGTGGGAAGAAACAATAAAACATTCAAAATGGCTGAGGTGAAAACGTTACTTCGCAATGCTTTGGCATTAATTGGAGCAAATGCATGGAAAAAATGTATAGAACATGTGCAGAAGGAGGAAGACAAAATGTTAAAATTGGATGGCATAATAGATGCAGCAAGTGAAACAACGCGATTTATCATAAATGTAACCGGGACGAGCTCCAGCTCAGAATTTGCTTATTCCTCAGAATAAATGTCTTAAAAATCTCTAGTTTTATGTTTTCATAAAAATCGATTTAAGAGATATAAACTTTTATATTTTTACGCACGCATTTCCATCAGAGTTAGTTTGCAGCTTGTGGCCAAAAAGATGGAAGTTACAAAATGGTTCGCAAAAATCCCAAATGCTACCCTTTGACGTATTATATTCAATCTTCTAGAGAATAAGTAAAATTGTTGTACACTCAAATTAACATTTTAATACTGACGCATTTGTTAATTATTTTGAATTAAAGGGTTTCGAGTTGTTATTTGTTTAAATAAAGGTGAAATTATCAATAAAAATAATTCACAGTAATAATGTATTCTTTTTAATCCTACCGTTGCTGACATAAATATCGATACTGTAATGGATTTATCCTCAGAGTAATTAGAATAGAGCCAGTATCGCGTCGATTCCCCGAACAAATTATTCGTGGCACTTTTGCGGGGTGCGGGAGGCGAAGTAAACACACACAGATACAATTTCACGCATATCCACACTATAATAAACTCGCAACACATTCAAAAAGATACGCACACAAACAAAGAATGACCTGAACATATGAACAAAATTTGGCAGAGGGGTTAGCGCATCATGCTCTCTGCAGTGGTATCTCCTCTAAGGGATTTATCATACATCTATGATGTGGTCAGATTCACTCGTTCATGAGGCGTCACCTCCCTAATATTGTCGATGGTTGCAATACCGCCATGTTTATTTACTTTTTACGACGGAATACTTGAATTCGAGTATAAGTTGTGACGGTATGAATATTTGCATTGGTACGCTTTTTCAATACCAGACATCCGCGTTTAAAAGACGTAGTAACGTTTTCTTCAACGAGTAAAAACTTTTATAAAAAAAGCGTTTTAAGCAAAAAGCTCTTTTAAAAACGCGCTTACAAAAATAAGCATAACGTTGAAACGCGTTGTCAATTATAAGCCGTTTATTCCACCTCTATATATTGTACTGAAGTAGGTGCATACTTACTTTTGATTAATTTCGGATACTGCCTTTCTCTTGTCACGGACTTACCGTTTAGCGGCAAATGGCATGAAAAGATGTAAAATACCTCGAATTTCTTGAAAACTTTATTTTCATAGATTTTGGATTTTGCACAATATCTTTGGTTTTTTAGTAAACTTTTGTTGTCTATGCTCCCAAGTATCCACTAGGCGAAATACTAGCAAATTAAAAAGTACCACTAAATGTTCTTTGTATAATGGTTCGGTAGGGATATTCAACTTGGTCGCATAATGTCGATAATAAAGTAGAGATGGCTAAAAGACAAGTGATGAGCACCGTAGTACACCGTAGGTTGATATCCACCGAAAGCCATACGTAATACCAATGTTATCACACTTTCGGTTGACATCAATGTTCGGTGGACAACTGAAGCTTGATAGTCACTTGGGTGGCTAAAGATACGCAATAACCCTGCAGGTCTCCTACTTATGTACTAATTTAACAGCCGTTGGGGGTTTAGTGTATAAGAATCCTACATAACCCGGTTGACCACCAATAGAGTCCCGGGGACCTATTGAAGGCTTCCCCCGTGACCCCTGTAACCGTGAGCACGGTGAAAAGTTCCCAGGTGGCTTTATTGTGCTCCCCGGTGGCGGGGTCAAAGGCAAGCCACTGAGGGTATAATGATGCAGATCCCACCGGATAGCCCAAGAAGGGGTTCTTATGTGCTGATTGCACGGCCGTTGGGGCTTTAGTTTATAAGAAACCTACATACCCGGTTGACCACCAACAGGGTCCCGTAAATCCCATTAAAGGCTTCCCCGTGATCCCTGTAACCGTGAGCACCATGACAGGTTCTCGAGGAACTATAATGTGCCTCTCCGGCGGCGGGTTCAGTCAAGGCACTGAGTGGTATCAGCTGGTGCAGATCCCGACAGATAGCCCAGGTCCGCCCTCTAATGTGCCGACGTGATAGCCGCGGGGGTTTTAGTGGGTAAGAATTCCCCGGTTGACCCCCGTTTACGTCTTAACGATGAAACCGAACAAGGAAGCCCGTATTGCTTCCATAAATTGGTTTCAAAGAAATGGTGTCCTTAATCCATCCAAATTGTGCACCAGTACACGTCTGCAGTTTCTAAAATTATAAATACAATTAACAAATCACAAGCTCAGAGATTCAACGTTGCAGGCTTAAACCTAAGCGTTGAGTACTTTGCCCATGGACAGGCAGCTATACGTAGCCCTTTCACGCGTCACTTCTATACAAAATTTGTTCATATTGCGTTACGAAAAGTCAGCTACAAACTGATAAATAATTCCAAGAAATTCTATAATCAAAGGCAGTAGCTTTAAATTATTCACTTCTTTTTTTTTTCTCAATTACACCCGTGCGAAGCCGGGGCGGGTCGCTAGTTGTATTATAAAACCTCAAGCTTGAATTGTTTTTTTTACCGCTCATAACTTGTTTAAAACTATTAACACCTATGTCCACTCATCCCTTGAATTATCGAAATAGGAATTGCAGTTCCTGAAAAATACGTTGGCAAACAGACATACATACAACCATTTACAGTAAATTTTTTTGATGCCCACATTGTCTAACATTACGCTAATATTACGCAATTGTATTAATATAACATACATACGCATTGAATACAGAACCCCCTTTTTTGAAGTCGGTTAAAAACTTTAAAAGTAATCTATTAATATTTAGTTCCTAATATCAAATAAGTTACCCACAAAAGATGTGATATTTTATGGGAGAAAAATTTGTGCAGTATGACAACTATGACAACACCATATGACTTTGGTGAGGTTTTGTGTTCCGAATTTGTGGGATCAAAAAGTTCACCAAACTAATTAGAATTCTGTTATTTTTAGACATTTACCTATGAAATGATAATCTAGTATTCTTTCTTAATTTATCTGATGCGTTTTTATAATATTTTACTACACAGTACGGCATAGTTTCGATGTTTTTTTTTGCTGTGACCAGACGTGCGCTCCCGATCGTGGCTCGCGATCACTGCGGGTCGAATCATAGCACTTTGTGTTTTCATATTCCTCGTGCTCGGCGTCATTTGTTAGTTCCGCGCGTCATATCTATTTCTTTTATATGATCTAAGTTTAAGCCGTGCTAAAGAAATATACATACATACCTACTCTCGAAAAACATAACCAATGCCCAAGGTGGAGGACCTTGGCATTGGGCATTCTGACAAAAAGTAGTTTGATTTCAAAAACTTTGTGCAGTATCAATACCTAAGTAAAAATGAAGGTTGTGTTTTCAACAGCACTGCTAAACCTGCAATGCGTGTTGCTTAGACAAGCATTTTTATAATAATACTAGCAATTCCCTGCGGCTACGCTTGCTATTATTTTTCCATCCAATTGAACCCCTTTAGGAGTGGAATTTTCAAAAACCCTTTCTTAGTGGATGCTTACATCATAAGAAGAACCTACTATCCAAATTTCAGCTTTCTAGGTCCAGCGGTTTGGCCTGTGCGTTGATGAATCAGTCAGTCAGGACAAGTAATTTTATATGTATAGATTGTTTACATATATCCCCTAAGTATAACGGCATCAGCGATTCAACGCGTCAGCAGCCAATCGGATAGCACGAACTGCGCCCCGACACGCCATACAAAATGTATGTAATCGATATGCTGCTGACGCGTTGAGTCACGGCACGTCAGCCTTGTGTACTTTACCTCTTCTTCACTGTTCACTAATTGATTCAGCAATTCTGTCAGAAGAACTTCAGCTCTCAGACATTTCAGCATAAACTTGTGAGTGTTCCGCAGTTGTGCATAACACATGTAACACACGGACAGCGGTCTCATGTCGTTTGTCTGAAACTAATCACCACATTCATTTATAGTCATTATACTTATAGTATGTGTAGATCTGAGCTTGCATCACACAAGTGATTAGTTTGTAAGCAATGTTCAGTGTACATTCAATAGACCAGCAACAGCGACAGGGTGTCATGCCGTTCAAAAGATCAAGAGAAAAACAAAAAATGATGAAGATACAACAAACTAAAAGGCCAAAGGGATAGTAGAACAAAACACGCTATTATCACTGAGCTACACCCAGACTGGAGCCAAATACAATTATTCTAGTGTATTATCACAGACATGTTATTTTTGCTGAAACTATCATTGAGGCGGCAAATAATTTGTAACTTCTCGTCACAATCTACTTTTAAAAGTAGGGAATAATCATTATTTAATCGAATTTTAGAAAAAACTAAAGATATATACAGTCTAACTAAGAACGTCCTCCTTTTCTAAAGTATTAATATGCAAAAAGAATTCAAGACTTACCGACATAGCAGTCAGTTTTTCATACACTATTTCGAGATGTGTATTTGTAACTTTATTAGACTGAACATTCGCATTCAAGCAGAAGCGACAAATAGCTAATTTTTCCATTTTGGTGAATTTACATACAAACATTCGATCCAAATTCGATCGAATGTTTTGGAATGTTTGACTTTGATTGCTAGCTATTTGCTCTTGATCTTGAGTAGATAAGGGATGGCTATAGTCGAAGACCGAAGTAGTAAACATAAAAATCATAAACAAATTTACAAATCCGTAATGTGATTTTTCCTCTAAGGCAGTTCACCGTAGGAGTGGGCGTTGAATAAACAAACTGTTTTTTAGACTGTTTTTGGCTTCAACGCATAAACCTGAATACAGTCCACCGATAAACTAGTCTATTAATAGACTGCTTTTTTGGTGAACTCACAAATATATAGCGTGCCAACTTTTTAACACATTTAGTGGCGGGAAATCCAAACCGATTCAAAGACACCGATGCCGCCGCCGCGCCGGTGCTACACCGAATTTTTTTTAACTTTTTGCCGCCGACGTTTTTTTTCTTTTAAACACTTAGAAGCTAGTGCTAGGGTTCGGACACGCGAAGTACATGCATTTGCGTTATTTATGTAAATCTGTCTGTGGGTGAAACCCATCCAATATGTCACTAGTCAGTAAACTTCGACTAATAGGTACTATATTGGTAACCTTTTCGTCAACAATATAAACTAAAGTCCAATCAATAACTCAGTAGAGTAAACTGACATTTGCTATGCTAATGTCATTGTACGATCTGGGACCGTACACCATAATATGATATTGATACACTGATATATTGATGATAATAGTTTATTGATAATAATTTGTATGATAGTATGAATGAGTCCGCGTGGTATGAATGATTGCTACGAACTAACTTAAATGCGACGGGTTGGCTTAAAGTGCTGACAATAGAAAAATGCACTGTACAGTCATTTTGTAAAATAATATTGCCATATTAATAGTAGTAGTGATGTTCCCAGTCTATAGTGATTCAATCACTTGCTCCTTAGAGGAAGAAAACAATAGAGGGCTGGACACTTTCTTTCTCATTCACGCAAGAAAAGAATGCGTTTATGTAGGTTACGTGTGATAGAAAGAAACAGTGTATATGATTTTTTGTCCCTCAGCATGTGTTCGATTTTTCCGCGCCGTGGGTGCGAAACAAATTTGACGTTTGCTCCCACTTTGCTCCGTGACAATTTTATCGTGGTTTTAATATTAAATAAATAACTTAAAATTCAATAAAAAAACTAACTGTGACATTACTGTGTGTTGTGGAAATCCTATAAGAATCGTGCAGTGCAGTATTATAGGCTGTAAAAATGACAGTGAACGTAAAATTAGTGGAGTATCGTTTCACAGGTAAATGTGAATTATTATGGCCAATTTAGAGATTACATTTAGAAACTAATACATGTAAACGACTTATTTAGATCTTATTGCTCTAAATTAGTTACTATTTTACTTGAAAGTTACGTGTAAGATCGATAAATTCTTGTTTTTCATCCATAACCTAAAATTTTCAGTTTATTGATCGCCATTATCAGTGTTGCCAGTGTATAAAAGAGAGACTACCATAAATAAGTGGTAAATTATTATTAAGTGCATCATACACGATCCCACATGCTGGGTGCATCGAAGAATTTCTCAGATTTCCCGAATTTATTTTTATGATTTCCTGAAAAATTTGTATAGCAGCATCAAAAAGAATTAATTAGGTTGCTAAAAGTTATTCCCGAATGCTTAAATATTCAGAAATAACGTAAGCGCTCAAGTAATTCGTCCAAGGCTGCGCAGGACGTATTCATTCGTTATTTATAGGCACAATGGTCATTGTACATTTAATCGTGCTTTTACTATATGCATGTTGTTTAAATATATGTATGTATGTTGTTGGTTACAATTTATTGGTAAATTTGTCTGAATTATAAATAAATAGTACCGACGTTGAATAGTTTGTTTCATTTGCCCCCCTATTATGTACCTATCTCGTTTGACAACTAAAGTGATGATCAATAAAGCAAAGTGACTATTAAATAACTATCAAATGATTCATTTGGCATTGCCTAACTTGAATCACCAATAAATACCAAACACACTTTCAGTAGACATCAAAGATTGGTGGACAACTGAAGCTTGATAGTCACTTTGCTTTATTGATCATTACTTTTTTTTTGTAGGAATAGTACTGTTTCACCGGACAAGAGGGCGAGCGCTTAAAGCCCTCCAGCCAGAAAGGTTTGGGTAGCGACTAGCACAAGGGCACCTCAGGGAGGCACGGCCTCGGCTTGGGCTGCCGCTTAGAGAAAATGAGTTTACCACCGGTTCACAACGCGCCCCCGCTGAGAAGAACCGGCAAGAAACTCAGCGAGGGGATGCATCTCGAGGTCGCATGCGTACGGATCCCTTCGGCCTCGCCGGCGAGACCGGTGTCTGTGTGTTTACGACTCTTGACATCGTTGTCGGTGTTGTGTCATGGTCCAGGAGGACGGACATCGGGTCGGGTGGGTCGAGCAGTACATGCCGCGGACGGCGGCGATGTACGGCTGTTCGACGATCTGAGGGACCTGGCCGCTGCCCAATAGGACATGGGTTCGATTCCGAACAATTGTCTGGGTGTTATTTATCTATTTAAATATGTATTTATACAGTTTACAAGTATTTGTAATCATTTATCTGGTTACCTTACTAAAGGATCTGCGTAGATTGAGATCAGGTGGTCATTGGTCAAGCGTAGATTGTCCCAAGATACTAGTACTATAGATTTGTATATTGGAGAAATTTACTAAAACTTACCCGGTAAATGGCCATAGTATGTATTATATTAAGTTATAAGAAAGCCAATTTTTGCCTACCCCTCTGGGAAATAGCATATTATTGTTTTTATCTCTTAACTTTTTTGTATCAGGCTAATAATTATCTACAGCTCTTAGCCACTTTAATCACCACGTGATATCACCCAGGTGAACAATGTGGAATAGACCTTAGCTACAGCATATATGATATTAAGTGTACATTCACTTTGTAGCCTCCGTCGTGGATTCGAATCCTGCGAAGGGCAGCAAATTTGAGTAGTTGTTCCTTACTGGCTAGGACAATGCAGGCCGATGACCTGATTGTCTGTAAAGTAAGATGATCCATGTGTCGGGATTTGCGATAGGACGTATGCCCGACTCCTGTCCGTCAAATTAAAACACCGAGCTTTGGTAATAAACACTTATAATCAAATTGAGAGAGAACAACTTATAATACAGTGGAGTAATCGTAATAATTAATAATAATAATAATATCTTGGGACAATCCACACACGGTCATCCGATCCCAAACTAGGCAGAGCCTGTACTATGGAAACCAGACAACTGATACTAATACTTATATCCTTTTTTTTTTGTAAATACATACTTAAATAGATAAACAACACCCAGACACTTGGCGGGAATCGAACCCACGACCCATCGGTTAGCAGGCAGGGTGTCTGACCACTAGACCAACGGACCCGGAATTAAAACATGTCTCATAGATACTAGCGCGCTGTCATCTTTTTGACAGCCCCTTTGGCGTTCCGAAATCGTGATCCGAGATAAGCCACACATGCGTCGGATGGGCATGTAAAAAGTCGGTCCTGCGCTTAACTTCTCCCCAGTCGTGTCGGTCTTCCGTCCCATCGGATTATGAGAGGTACCTATTATATAAAGGAAGAGAGAGTGCACTTGTGTCTACGCAAACACTTGTGCACTATAATATCTCCTGCGTACATGGCTGATCTTGTGAAAGATTGGCCGCTGTGGTCGTTTCGGCTAGGAGGACATTATTATAACAATCACTTTCGTACTTTTTGCAGACTGTAATAGATTAAGACGATATAATGTAAGAAAAGTAAATGTTGTGTCAGAAAAGTGGTTTTTGGTTAGGAAAGAAAATATAATTTACAACAACCAATATTTGCTTTACACAAAGGGTAATATTTCCCTTACGTGGCAACTCTAAATTTAGTATGTACTTATTTTTCTGTCCTTATCGGCGGCACGCTTGGTATATGTCTGTATTATATTCTGTCTACGACTTGCTCAAAGTTAACAGAACATAAACATGAGAACATATACGTGGGGCGTACTGAAAGTTTCCGGAATCATAAGAAAAATAATTATATAAAAGGACAAAAATGAATTAGAAATCAAACTACTTTTACAGATTTTATCGCGGGTTTCAATGTGTAATATTCGCGTAAGTAAAAGACAACATTAAAAATGAATTTATTGTTACTCAAAATATTGCACTTTTTCATGCGATTAGCAATTTTGAAAACTTTTGTGCCACTCCTCCGTGGTGACCTCAGAAACGTGTTTTTCATACTCTTCGACAGCCTCTTCTAGTGACGAAAATCGTTGACCGCGTAATTGGTTCTTAATTTTTGGGAACAGAAAAAAAGTCACAAGGTTCTAGGTAGGGGCTGTATGCAGGATGGCTCATGAGTTCTACGTTTTTTACCTTCAAAAATTCGTGTTTGTCTGGCCGTGTGTGAACTAGCATTGTCGTGGTGCAAGATGATACGGATTTTTACGGAGTTTGTCAGTAATTTCCCGCAAAGAAATGGTCGTGTACCAGTTACTATTCACGGTACGACGATTCTCTAAAGAAACAGTAGCCACGTGTCCAGTTTTATTAAAAAAAGAAGCAATCATCCGCTTGGATGCACTTTTCACGCGCGCCGCTTTGGTTGGCTTCGGCTCATCTTGAAATACCCATACGCTCGAATGCGGCTTTGTTTTGGGATCGTAGCAATAATTCCATGTTTCGTCACCTGTTACTATGGCCCCACACCAAATTTGACGCACCTTCGTTGAATCTGGTAAGCATGGAACTGCACCAAGTGACGCGGTCCGTTTTTGAGCCTCTGTCAAATTTTGTGGGATCCACCGTGAGCACAGCTTTCTCACACCCAAATATTTGTGTAGGATTGATTTTATTTGACTTATGACTATGTCTAAGGATGCGCGAAATGTTTCAATCACGCGCACAGCATCCACGTTTTTGTTGTTCACTGCGGTGGACGGGTGACCATCGCGAGATTTGTTACTGAGATTGACACGACCGCCACAATGTAAAAACAATTCTCAGTCAGATGAAACAAACTGCATTCTACAGCCAAACAGTTCCATTTTAAAATTTTGTAATTACTTTTTAAATATTGTTTATATGTTGGCCAGTTCCGGAAACTTTTAGTGTGACCTATGTATCTAATACTAACAATAATTTTAAATTGAAATTATATTTAATTGTCAATAGATGATAATTATAAATAAATGTAGTGAAATTGACAAATAACAAGGCTACTTGGGCTATAATTTTATCTTAGAATCATTACACGTACACCAAGTCGGTGGGAATAAGTTGACCTTGGATTTACACACGCCGTCATCTTATTTATCATTTGGCTTCCTAGGAAAGTAGTGACAGGTTCGAACAAGTACTTAGCCAGTGCTCATAGGGATGCCCGGCATAAGTTCAGTGCATGGATGGGATTTGGCTAACCGCGATCAGGCCGAGTCTATTAAATTTTTTAAAATCGCGGTTGATGTGGTGTCAAGATAACGAAACTCAAATTCAAATGGATATCTTGGCCGCACAGCATTCAAAAAAAGATTTTCGTAGGTTTTGGAAGAATGCAAATAAATTACAAAGCAAGCCGGGGATCCCTGTGAGTGTTAGCGGAATCAGCGACCCTTTAATGATTGCTAATACATTTAGGGAACATTTCACTGTAAAATCTCCGTTAGGACCCTCTCGGTCGGTACCTTCTGTTGAACCTGGGGTGCAACTTGGGGTAAAGTTTAATTTTATGGAGATATCAGTAGCCATCAAGTCAATTTCAAAAGGTAAATCGCCAGGACACGACGGGCTCAGCATAGAGCATCTCCAATATGCTGGACCTCATTTACCTAGAGTACTGACTATGCTGTATAGTTTCTGCTTGTCACATTGTTATTTACCGAATGAGATGACGCGGACAGTGGTTGTGCCAGTGGTTAAAAATAAAACCGGTGACTTGGCTGATAAAAACAACTATAGACCGATTTCACTGGCCACGATCATCTCCAAGGTATTTGATAGTATGCTTAATACACAACTAAACAAATACATAGTGTAGCCTAGTCGGCGAGCACAAGAAATAATACACGAAAAGAGGGCTACACAAATTTATTAAATAATAGAAACGAGAAGAAAGTTACGTTACAGGGGGAGGTCGATTACTAGTTAGCTTGTTCGCACGTATAACAAAAATAGCTGTAACTTAACTAGGGGTCGTTAGGGAACGCAACGGCGATTCCCGCGGTCTTCAGCGTCCTCCTTCTCCTTGGAGTAGCCAGGCACGCCACGGATGCGGAGTCTGGACTAGACCCGGTCGTCAGCAACACAGCCACGAACTTGTGGCCGGCAAAAATGCGAAGCCTTTCGCCCGAAAGGGGGAACACTCTTGCCCGAAGGGAGAACTCTTCGCCCGAAGGGAGAAACTTTTCACCCGAAGGAACCAGCTTTCAGTTGGTGGAGGCTGCCTCATTATGGAGACGTCTACAGGAATAAAAGGTACACCCTAACAATATAAAGTAAAACATGGGCCTAATAGTACCTAGTCACATATGGAAAGATTACAATTAAAAAATCCTACAGCAGCGATTACATAATTTAAACAACTTACCAGTAATACTGGGTTTTCAGGTTGATATTCACTTTAATAATAGATTAGAATAGAAATAGAATTTTATAAAGACTTTAGCAATTAAGAATTCCGTAGAACCCGCTGGCAGTATTGGACTAACACGATAATGAGGCGTGATGATCGTAGCTCAGCTGAGATGGCAGTGGCTCGCTCAACTTCTGAGTCAAAAGCGAAACCTCTCGAGTGGAGATGGCGTCGAACCGTCTAGAAAAGCCAGTACCTAATTCGGTGGCCGCCTACGATTGGTCGTCACTTTTAGAATACGGGTACTGAGCATTTATCGCATCGTCTCGCCCTCGGTAGACTCCGCCTATTTTAAATCAAATACCCTCTATTAAAAAGTGGTTCTTACCTAGGTATCTAAATATTACCTATGGTTCTATCAATGAAAATAATAGGAATGCCTGATGCAGCTTTCATCGCCTATTACCAGAAATAACTAAAATAAGAACATAGTATTCCCCAATCAATGTAAACAGGTCGTATATTAATATAAACGCCTCGTCAAAAATTATTAGTTATAAGTAAGATTACTATGCGTTGCTATTACTACCATTATAGGCGTAATTCAACGTCCTGTTAAAACAGCTGTCTTTTACTATTTATTAACGAAATGAGTTTAAAACAATGTAGCTATGCTACATATCCCCCTCGCTTACCAAGAGTTTTGTTCTATACTATCTAAGGAACAAAACTCCAGAAAAAAAATTACTCTGATAGTTTACGGCAAACATACATCTCTTTCATTCATTCATCATTCATGGTAGCGGCAGCAATCTTATATAAAGCGATTCCTGTCGCCCGCAGTCGAAATAGAGATCAAAATCATATAGATTTTGAGCTCATACTAGCAGTGCAATGGTGTTAAATATATAGATATATATTGGAGATAAGTACCAAGCTAATACTAATAATGAACATTGACCAAATATTTTCTTAATGTAAATAGATCAACGGTATAATGCCTCATTAAAAAAACTGCGTCGACACAGCGCGACCAGCAAACGGTGTATAAAAGACACCCAACAAGGTGTATAAAAACACCCCAAACACGGTGTATAAAAGACACCAAAACGAGTTTAAATACACATCGATTTAAAACTCCCCCAAAATAAGACACCAAAACAACCAGTTGACTACACAAAAGAAAGAAAAAAAATATTTAGTCAATATAGGATCTTAGTGAGAACTTCTTCATTGATATGAGTAACCCCTAAGAAAACCCCTAATAATAAAAATATATATATCCTATGGCCTAAGGCTTATTTGAGAAGTGGCCTAACCCCGCTTCCGTACTTTTAGTGTGGCACGAACACTCTGTAAAAAAAATATATATGTCCCCATAGTATAAGTTTAGAGGAAACGAAAAGATAATGTTGGCTTATTTAGACAGTCATTCATCCGCTGTATATAGAAAAGACGTTACGATGGCTTATTTTTGTTTGGAGTCCGTAACCCCCGCTCCAGAAAAATAAAAAAGATAGAATCAAGAGGAAGAAGAAATCATTAATACCTCGTAACAAAAACTAAAATAAATAATTTTGTTTATGAGTAATAATTGTCCACACAAACATAAAACACCCCATAGCATTCACTCATTAGAGATGTAATGCTATATAAAATATTTAAAAAAAACTGTTTATGAGAAAACACTAAACAGACAAACATACAACAACCTAACGCCGTATTAAGTCCTGTCTGCTATTAAAATAAAAAAATATATAAAAAAAATGTTTGCGTGGAAAAAAAATAATAATAGACAGACATACATACACCGTAGTACCTGTCCTAAACTACTATATAAATCAATCACATATGTGAAGAATAAAAAAAAAAATTATGAGAAAAAACTAACATGTGTACATACATGTACTTACCTACTGTTGGTAATTAACTGTAAAACAGTATCTAAAATTAAATTTAGTGAGAAAAAAAAATTATGTACACTCGCAGTCTGAAACGGTGTAACACCTTAAGGCGATAATCACTCGCACGAACCGTCCCTACATACGTGCGAACTGCTAAGCGCACGTAACAAAATAAAAAAAATGATTGAAAATTGGTACCCCGTTCGTGACCGCGATGGTACCTGTCCTAAACTACTTGCGTAGTTAATAAGCGCACGAAACTGTGATAAAAAAAAATGATTGAAAATTTGGTACCTCGTTCGTGACCGCGATGGTACCTGTCCTAAAACTACGTGCGAAGTTACTAAACGCACGAACTATGATAAAAAAAAAATGATTGAAAATTTGGTACCTCGTTCGTGACCGCGATGGTACCAACCATAACCACAAAAACTAAGTGCCAAAATTCCTAAAAAAAAACACTACATTCTACTACGAATTACTAACTTTCGTACTAGCGTTACTACGTCTGTACCTACTATTGGTTGACCTAGTTTTCCAACGTAACCTCCTAATGGTTAACTCTGAGTGACTATTACTGCAACCGGAGTTAAGTATTACTGATAGCAGATAACAAAATATCAGTCCGAATGTAGGTAGTTCTGTGTCTTAGCCGCATTCCTGTATGGCTGAGGCGCGCTACGGCGACCGGCTCGATACATAATGGCGGTTATAGACGACATTCCAGAATTTGGAAAAAAGAATTGTAAAAAAAATAATAGGTGATGAAAAACTGCTCAGTATAAGAATGATAAAGAATAATATAATAACTGACTAGAATGTGCCCCCAGTATAAGTTTTGTAAAAAAAATATTATTCCATTTAAAAAAAATTACCCTTATAATTACGTCAATGAATTTATTTAAATGTCAAGTATTATATGCTATAAAAATTCTAAAAAAAAAAATGCTATAAAATATGCCAAAATTCAATACTATATATGTTACATGTACAAACTGTCATGTTAGAAAATATCAATCTATAAAAATTACTTGACATTATAATAGTACTGATTGTGCTATATCTGAGCTGATACCTTGCCTTGCACCTTACCCGATGTTTAAAGGAATTAAAATTACTATCAACGACCATCTTTGGTATAGATTGAAAAAAAATAAAAAGCTACGTTAGGACTCGGCCTTAGGGCTTTGCCAACGAGAAAAATAAATAACTAAATCGGGTAGGAAAATAATTTTCTGCCAACGAGTTCTATATACGGATTAATACAAAAAATAAGATATGCTGCAAAATACACAGAACATACAAGAAAAAACACACGAAACAAATAATGGTCGTGGTTGGGTAAAAACACACACAGAAAAAAGATTCAATTGAATTAAAATTTAAGCCAAAAATGTACTTACTACGTAAAAAAAATATCAAAAATTTGGAAAAGACAAAACACAGCGTAGGTGGTGAGCTGTGGTGTCACTAGGCCCCCTTCTAGTGACGCTAAATCTGCGGCAGAAGGCCTGCAGACCTAGTTTGTGGAAAACCTGTCACGGTATTTCCGTTAGTCGCCTTTTACGACACCCTAGGACGAGTAGGGGTGGACCGATTCTTCCCAGTAAGCCGGGTACCACACGGCGGTGGAGCAAAAGGAAAAAAAAAAATCTCCAACCACGACACAAAAAAAAAATGACGACAACCGCCACCAAGAGAAAAAAAAAATGCGAACAAGCTATCGTAAAAACCGCGTTGGCGCCAGTGTAGCCTAGTCGGCGAGCACAAGAAATAATACACTAAAAGAGGGCTACACAAATTTATTAAATAATAGAAACGAGAAGAAAGTACGTTACAGGGGGAGGTCGATTACTAGTTAGCTTGTTCGCACGTATAACAAAAATAGCTGTAACTTAACTAGGGGTCGTTAGGGAACGCAACGGCGATTCCCGCGGTCTTCGGCGTTCTCCTTCTCCTTGGAGTGGCCAGGCACGCCACGGATGCGGAGTCTGGACTAGACCCGGTCGTCAGCAACACAGCCACGAACTTGTGGCCGGCAAAAATGCGAAGCCTTTCGCCCGAAAGGGGGAACACTCTTGCCCGAAGGGAGAACTCTTCGCCCGAAGGGAGAAACTTTTCACCCGAAGGAAGAAACCCTGGAACGCCACATAAGCGTTCCTGTAGACGCCGTTCCCTAACGCGACACCCTCCAAACCAGCTTTCAGTTGGTGGAGGCTGCCTCATTATGGAGACGTCTACAGGAATAAAAGGTACACCCTAACAATATAAAGTAAAACATGGGCCTAATAGTACCTAGTCACATATGGAAAGATTACAATTAGAAAATCCTACAGCAGCGATTACATAATTTAAACAACTTACCAGTAATACTGGGTTTTCTGGTTGATATTCACTTTAATAATAGATTAGAATAGAAATAGAATTTTATAAAGACTTTAGCAATTAAGAATTCCGTAGAACCCGCTGGCAGTATTGGACTAACACGATAATGAGGCGTGATGATCGTAGCTCAGCTGAGATGGCAGTGGCTCGCTCAACTTCTGAGTCAAAAGCGAAACCTCTCGAGTGGAGATGGCGTCGAACCGTCTAGAAAAGCCAGTACCTAATTCGGTGGCCGCCTACGATTGGTCGTCACTTTTAGAATACGGGTACTGAGCATTTATCGCATCGTCTCGCCCTCGGTAGACTCCGCCTATTTTAAATCAAATACCCTCTATTAAAAAGTGGTTCTTACCTAGGTATCTAAATATTACCTATGGTTCTATCAATGAAAATAATAGGAATGCCTGATGCAGCTTTCATCGCCTATTACCAGAAATAACTAAAATAAGAACATAGTATTCCCCAATCAATGTAAACAGGTCGTATATTAATATAAACGCCTCGTCAAAAATTATTAGTTATAAGTAAGATTACTATGCGTTGCTATTACTACCATTATAGGCGTAATTCAACGTCCTGTTAAAACAGCTGTCTTTTACTATTTATTAACGAAATGAGTTTAAAACAATGTAGCTATGCTACAATAGTACCACATGACAATCAGTTCGGGTTTCGTCCTGGACTGTCAACAGAAAGCGCTGTATTGTGTGTCAAGCATACGGTCTCTTACTACGTTGAACGTGAAACTCCTGTCTATGCCTGCTTTCTCGACCTATCGAAGGCGTTTGACCTGGTTTCTTATGACATTCTATGGAACAAGTTAAAGGATGTTTGCTTGCCTCAAGAACTAATAAATATACTTAAATTCTGGTATAGGAACCAGGTCAACAATGTACGATGGGCTGGTGCGTGGTCTTGTCCGTACAACTTAGAGTGTGGAGTTATACAAGGTGGTTTGAGCTCGCCTACGTTGTTCGACCTCTACATAAATGAGCTTATCCGTGAGCTCAGCAGCACCAGGGTTGTTTGCCACATTGATGGAGTCTGTGTAAATAATATCAGTTATGCAGATGACATGGTGCTGCTGAGTGCATCAGTCTGTGGTTTGAGGAAACTAAGGGTGCAGTGTGAGGAGTACGTTAAAAAACACGGACTCCAATATAACTGCACCAAAAGTGAAGTCATGGTCTTTGAGACTGGGGGGAAATGTACTGAAGCTACACCTTCTGTTTTAATCGGTGGGACGCCCTTACAGAGGGTATACAAAGTGAAATATCTGGGTCATATATTAACCCCCAACCTCAAGGATGATGATGACATCGAAAGGGAGCGGAGGGCAATGTGTATAAGAGTGAATATGCTGGCTCGCAGGTTTGCACGTTGCTTACATAACGTTAAAATTACCCTGTTCAGAGCATACTGCACTTCTTTCTACACGTGTAGCCTGTGGGCCAGATTCACTCAAAGAGCTTACAATGCCCTCCACATACAATACAATAACGCGTTTAGGATACTGTTGCGGCTGCCTCGATTCTGTAGCGCATCAGAGATGTTCGCAGAAGCAGTAGTAGATTGTTTTTACACCACAATGCGAAAAAGATGTGCGTCCCTGGTGCGCAGAGTGTGGGCCAGCCCCAACTGTATCCTATCGCTAATTGCAAGTAGACTAGACTGTTCTTATGTGAATTACTGCTGCAAAATTTCTCATGGAATATTGCAGCGGTGATTCACGTATGCAAATATGTGTGTATATTATTGTTAATATTAGTCATAATCTTAGAAGTTTATATTTTTTTATTCATCTACCTATTTATAATGAGTCTCTGATACTTGAGTAATAAATATTCTATTCTATTCTAACTTCTGGTCTGAATGGACGAATGTTTCTTTTACTCACAAGTACTGACTAAGTAATCATTAGAATCATTTTGTCACATCACAATTTTTTCAAAAACTGGTAACACGCTAAACGTCAGTTTACTCCACTGAATTACTGATTGGACTATAGTCTAAACTTTGGACTGTTTTATAAACCGGTTTATCGCTGACAATAAACGGTCTCGTTTAGTCGACGGTAAGTGCGTCGAAGACCCACCACTAGTTCACCATCTCTTGGAGGAAGCAGTGTTGCCAATTCGGTAACTGATCTCGTAGCTAAACCATATCGAAATAGATGATAAATTTAGGAATTTAATTAAAGAAGCATTATAAAAAATTAAATTAGCTGTATAAAAATTTCAGTAATTGTCAGTTTAATAGCTTCATGGTTTTCATGGGTTTCTAATGCCGCATTTACATTCAGCCCCTCCCGCTGTCACTCGCGCTGCCGCCAATACCAGGGTGGCCAGATATCAGGTAACTCAATTCGCCTAATTTTGCCTACCGAGTAGCCTAAATCGCCTAATATATATATTTTTTGGCAAATAGCCTAATTCGCCTAACATTTTGCGCTTAATAATTTAGCCCAACAAGTATAAATTATAAAAGCATAAAAAACTCTACTGCGAATAAAAAAAATGAACCACAATATGTATATGTTTGAACTCGACTTGTTAAGACCTTTTATTTGACAACCATATTGTTGATATTTGAAGTAAAAAAAATACAAAATGGCGATACAAAGGGGCTCCCATAACTTTTTTGAGAAAATATATAGCCTACGTCTGAGATACTGAGATAAAAAAATACATCAAGCCGTTTAGGCTTTAGGTTGTGCCAAAGAAATAGACATACATACATACCCTCGAAAAACATAGCCCTCCTTCTGGGGCAGTCGGGCAAAAAAGAAAATACAAAAGCCTCGTAATATAAAAGCCGTCTGTCATACAGCGAGTTGGTATGACTTTAAATTGACACAAGCCCCTGTATTCACAAACCTCGGAAATTATTCGCCTCTAGGTTTTTCAAAATTTTGGGGAATTTTGCATCTCGCTAGTTTAGAACGTGTGCGCCGCAAGGTGCAAGTTAACTCTACCGGGTAATCATCATCATCATCATCATCTCATTGCGGCAGCTCTAGGTAATTGCATAGAAGAAAGCAATTAGCATGGAAAGAACCTGAGGATTCCTCAGACTTCTTTCCTTAGTGCCTAAAGAACGTTGGAGGTGCATAATAATAATAGGTACGTTTCGTCAAAGCATACATACAATTAACAAAAAAAAAATTAATAAATTTGGGGTAATCCTGAAGTAGCCTAAATCGCCCGTCCCTTTTTTCCTAGATAGCCTAAATGGCTACTGGTAGCCGATTGGATTTTTTGGTCGCCATTGGACCCCCTAGAGTAGCCTAAATGGCGATAAATCGCCTAATCTGGCAGCCCTGGCCAATACTTCCCTTAATACTTTGTGGGAGCATAGATATAAAATTTTTCACTACGTTCAGAAGATAAACATAGCGTGGGAGGGAGAAGTTCTAATCAAATACAAACTGCACGAGTGCAACAGAGGCAGAGATAAAATTCTTTTTTTTTATTCCGCATCACTTTGACATTAGCCAGTTTAGCCCATAGATTTAAGATTTTTTTCACTACGTTCAAAAAGATGAACATAGCGTGGGAAGGAGAAGTTCTAATCAAATACAAACTGCACGAGTGCAACAGAGGCAGAGATAAAATTCTTTTTTTTTATTCCGCATCACTTTTGACATTAGCCACTGCAACGCTGCCTCGCGGTCAGTTTACTGTCAAAGTAAATCATAATAATTTAGCACGATCTCAAATTTATAATATAAAATATTATTATTCCATTATGGTGGCTTGTGCAATAAGTGCATGTGATGTTACAGATCGTAATACAACGAATAAGTAAACATTTCACAGGTAATTGATTACTATTCCTGACTGCATTTTTGCTTGCTATATTTTTATGGTTTTGGTTGAAAATTTGGTTGAAAAACCTAATAATATCGTAGAATACATGTTTTTCTTCAAACTGATCATAATTTATTACTTTTATATGAAGAATAGCGGGATATTTTGTGTAAAATGTAAAACGATTTGTTTACAAAAGGGCTTGAAAAAGTCCTGACGTCATGAGTATCGATATCGATATTAAAGCAAATAGTTTTTATTAGTGGCACAAATATAAATTCTACGTCTTTTTGTTTTAGTTTCAAGGAGTTTATATTTATACGGTCTAAAAATATTTTGCAGTCTGTATATTCTTTATGTAAATTGATATGATAATAATAATAATTCAAATGTATTCTTTCAGATTATCAAAATAATTCTTTGATAAGACAAAAATAGATGCGGATTAAAGACTAGGATGGATGGAATTCCTACAATATTCCAGTGTCTGTGATAAAGATTTTGATTTCTGTCTGCGACATACATTTTGAGGCAAAATGTTTTATACAAAGTGTGTCACAACATCAACGTTGCCTAATAAGAGGCTGTACCTTATTTAATTTACTTGTACTTTTGTATGACACTGAAAAAAATATAAGTCAGTACCAGTTCCTTTAGGAAACGATAACACTAAATAAATTATGTTTGTTAGCAGTTCCAATTGAAAAACAGATGATCTTGTTCTTACATAAATAAAGTTATTTTACCGCTATCGATACCCTGTGAACCTATTATTATGATTAAACTTTACTTACTTTAATTTACCCATACGCCACCAGGTATTTATGTCAAGTCGTTAGTCAGAAAATAAAATCAGAACCTAGAAACACAGAACCTCCTACACTGCGTTTTCCGGTTAGTGGTGTCTACTCCAAAACCACTGTTTCCCAATGACCATCGGTTTTACAGCAAATATGAGCAGCCACTCCAGTCTGGTAATTCGTTAAGCTACGTCGGCAAATTTGATTCTCTGGTGATAACTTAAAGAAGAAGAAGAGAAATTTAAAGAAATAGATATTCTAACGGTTGTATCACAATATATTTATGAAAAATTGTTGTATGTAAAGAAAAACATAAGTGCTTTTGCAAAGAATAGTGACCATCATAATGTAAACACCCGGAACAAACACAATCTAGCTGTACACTCCACGCGTCTCCACAGAATTAGCAATTCGTAAAGCAGCAACAGTATTCGTATTAGCAGTTCGCAATAAGTATGTATTTTACAATATAAGTATATTGTTTGTCTTTATGATAATAACCTGGGACGAAGGTCTATTCCACTTTGATCTCCACACATAGTGATCTGATCCCAAACAAGGCAGAGCCTCTACTATGGAAACCAGGCAACTTTTACTTATATATACTCATATACTTTTATTTGTAAATACATACTTAATAGATAAATAAAACCCAGACACTTGGTGGAAATCGAACCAATGACCTATTGGGTAGCCAGCCAGGATGTTGAACCGTTAGACCAATACGTCCGCCTAATGTTTTGGTTTTATACTATTTAGAAATATTGCATACTTCTCAAGAATCTCATAGGGGAAGCTCCTTGAAGCTCCTTCACCTATACTGAACTTTAATAATTATTATTTATAATGCATGCTTATTTTCATGATCCGATTTACGATGTTTACAGCAAAAATAAACTACAATTTTTGTTTAGAATGACTGTTTTACCACTTTTGACAATTTCATTATGAGATTTGCAATACTAAAGGTTATTAGTAACTTGTTTTAAATCAACATCAATTTTAAATTATACAGATAATTGTGTATATATTCACACAAAATATCATCGATATCGATTACGTACGTAGTACTTTATAACAACACTTTTTTTCCTTTACACATAAACAATTCACTCACACATAGGTTTTTCTTTTTTGGTTTCATTTTTTATCGGACTATGTTTATTTTAGCCACTGCTACGCTGCCTCGCGGTCTGTTTGCCTGTCAAAGTAAATTTTATTAATTTAGCATCTCAAATTTATAATATGAAATATCATTGTTCCATTAGGGTGGCTTGTGCAATAAGTGCATGTGATGTTACAAATCGTAATAAAACGAATAAGTAAACATTTCACTGGTAATTGATTACTATTCCTGACTGCATTTTTGCTTGCTATATTTTTATGGTCTTGGTTGAAAATCCTAATAATATCGTAGAATACATGTTTTTCTTCAAACTGATCATAATTTATTACTTCTATATGAAGAATAGCGGGATATTTTGTGTAAAATGTAAAACGATTTGTTTACAATAGGGTTTGAAAAAGTCTTGACGTCATGAGTATCGATATCGATACTAAAGCAGTTTTAAAAGAACAAATATAAATTCTACGTCTTTTTGTTTTAGTTTCAAGGAGTTTATATTTATTCAATCTAAAAATATTTTGACGTCTCTATATTCTTTATGTAAATTGATATGATAATAATAATTATTCAAATGTATTCTTTCAGATTATCAAAATATTTTTTTGTTATGACAAAAATAGATGCGGATTAAAGACGAGGATGGATGGAATCCCTACAATATTGCAGTGTCTCTGATAAAGATTTTGATTTCTGTCTGTGATATCCATTTTGAGGCAAAATGTTTTATAGTGTGTCACAACATCAACGTTGCCTAATGAGAGGCTGTACCTTATTTATTTTACTCGTACTTATGTATGACACTGAAAAAAATATTAGTCAATCAATACCAGTTCCTTTGGGAGACGATAACAATAAATTAATTATGTTTGTTACCAGTTCAAATTGAAAAACAGATGATCTTGTTCTTACGTAAATAAAGTTATTTTACCGCTATCAATTACAGGGTTGTAAACCTATTATTGATTAAACTTTACTTACTTTAATTTACCCATACGCCATTACCAGGTATTTAAGTCAAGTCGTTAGTCAGAAAATAAAATCAGAACCTTGAAACATAGAGCCTCCTACACTGAAATAGTAGATAGTCGATATCATCTGTACCGTAGAGATCGAAGCAGTTCTATGGCGAGTAATAATAAAATAGATGGGGGCGGTGTTTTGATAGGTATATCAAATAGATACAAATCTGAAAATATGATTTCTTTTCAGTCAACTGTCGAAGATCTGTGGGTTATTGTTGAGTTAAAAATTGGTAACAAAATTAAACGGCTTGGTATTTGCTGTGTCTATCTTCCACCACCTTTAAAAATGAATATATTTGAAGTGTTTTTGGATCAGGTAGACCATGTAATCAACAACGTAGACGAAGTTATTATTGTAGGGGATTTTAATATTAAAACAATATCCTGGTCACATTGTGATAACGAAAATACTCTAAAACCTACTTATAACTTTAATGATAAATTAGCATGTGCATTGGTAGACTTTATAAATATAAACCACTTAGTGCAGTTGAACTTTATTAAAAATGATTATGGTAATATTTTAGACTTGATCCTTACTAGTCTATCGGATGGTGAGGTGTTTAGACCATTGAGTGTATTGACTGGGCTGGACAAATATCACCCGCATCTATTAATAAATTTCAATTTTGAAATTGAAAAATGTCTGCCGGTTAAACAAACAATTAAAGATAATTTTTATAAAGCTCCATATGAAACAATAAATTCTGAGTTACAACTAATAAACTGGGAATCTATCTTAGATGAAGAAATTGATATAGATGGTAAAGTTGATTTGTTCTATGAACAGTTAGAGAGAGTTATAGAGGCAAATGTTCCCAAACGAGTGACCGAACATTCACATGAAATATCCAGTATGGTTCAATAGTAAATTAATACGACTATTCAAAGAAAAAGAAAAAGTCCGAAAGAAATTTCGTAAGTATAAGAACCCCAGAGATTTTTATTTTCATTTCATTTATTTATTTACCAAACTTAAAGCTATTTTTTACAGGTTACCCTAATTAAATAGCAGCAACTAAACTATGTACTATTAATTTTATAACACAAAACAAGTAATCCTATCCTTGTGAATTCACTCAGAGCACACGAGAATAGATCCGTTTCCTCAGCAATGAGGTTGAGTGTGCGAAGTGCGCGCGTCAGCGGCGCCTTGCTCAAGAGCTGCGTGCGCGCGCGTGGGAGCGCCGGGACACAGACGCACCTGCTCCAGGATTACCGCATTGTGTACCCTCCCCCTTACTATCTTGAAGAGGTACAAAATGAGTGTGAGATCCCTCCTGACGCTCAATTCGTTGTATCCGACCATCCCCAAAATAAAAAGAGTTGGGTACATCAATGGGTAAAATGGATATACGCCGTACAATCGCAAATACAAAAACCTAACAAACTTATTTTGTACTCGCTCCAACATGACTCTATACTTAGTCTCATGTGGAGCCCAGATCACCGCATTCATCTCTAACTGGCTCCGGACCAATGCGTTATAGAGGGACACAATTGCCTTAACGTTATTGAAGCCTTTGACCGTACGCAAAACAAAGCCTAGATTCCTAAATGCCCGCTTACAAATCCCACTGACGTGGTCCCGGAACGAAAGCCCCGCCGAGACCCAAACTCCGAGGTCCCTAACCGTGCTAACCCTACTCAATGGAACTCCGTCAATGTTGTAGTCAAATTGGATGGGAGTGAGTGCGCGCGATAGTGTGATTGTTACACACTTCGAGGTATTGAATGTCAACTTATTGTCGTAACTCCATTTGACCACTGCATTGATGTCGTTTTGGAGTCTCTCACAATCCGCTGCTGCTCCTATGGTATAGTACAGTTTGAGATCATCAGCAAATAGAAGGCAATCGGCAGAACAGACAACATTAGGTAAGTCATTTATCATAAGTAGGAACTGCAGAGGGCCAAGGTTACTGCCTTGACTTATTCCCGACCTTGTAAAATATGGTTCCGACCTACAACCCGCATACTCCACGTATTGCTGACGATCTCTCATATAGCTAGCAAAGAAGGTCAATAAATGCGGGGTAAAACCGAAGGCCGCCAACTTATTAAGCAATACGTCGTTATCGACTAAGTCGAACGCTTTTTTAAAGTCAAAGTAAGCGGCATCAGTCTGTCCCCCACTGTCGACAGTCGGTAGCACATGAGCCATGTAATTGAGAAGGTTGCTCGTGGTGCTCCTTTCTGGCCGGAATCCGTGCTGGGCATCCGAAAGCTGTGCATTTACCTGTGCGAATACGCTTGCATGTATTGTTGACTCCAAAACTTTGGCTGGTGTAGACAGTACTGCTATCGGCCTGTATCCCTCGACACTCGTGCTCGATCCAGCCTTTGGGACGGGTACAACGCGGGTGATTTTCCATCGCTCGGGAAACACAGCTGTCTGTAGGCACTGATTAAATATGTACAACAGTGGCTCCGCTATAACATCTCGGCAATCCCTAAATATGTAGGGCGGGATGCCGTCTGGCCCCGCGCTCTTTTTTGGCTTGAGCTGCTGCAACGCACGCTGCACGTCCTCCAGCTGCAAGCAGTCAACGTGGACCCACGCTGCTCCATTATCGCCACCAGCGTTTGCTACAGCTGCACTTACATCTAACACAGCACGCTCTGAACTGTACACGGAGTGAAAGTATTTGGCAAATTCCCTCACAGCCTGGTCGCTAGTCAAAACTTCTCCGTGCTTAATAATAGATTTTGGACTTCTACTACCTCTTTTTGACTTAGCATAGTTCCAGAGAGACTTTGGGTCTGAAATAAACTGCTTTTGAACCCGCTGCCGATAGTGTTCATGCGCACATTGGATCTTATTTTTGACTGTTGTCCTACACTGAGCAAAAGCTTCATAATCGGTTCTCGACCGACTTGCTTTGTATCGTTTGTGAAGATCTGCTTTCAACCTTATGTCGCGAATTATATCAAAAGTGTACCACTCGGGATAAGTATATCTCGAGTTTACACTACTTCGCTTCTTTTTCGGAACGCAGTCATCAATAATCGAGTTAACAATATCATAAAAGTAGCATAGTGAGTCCTCTAAATCTAATACATACATTGGTGACCAATCAACGGCGGCTATGGATGCGTATAGTTGCGGAAAATCCGCCTTATTGAAATTCCAACACGTAGGCACATGCTGTGTGTCCGGGTCGGTCACGGGCAAGCCGGCCAGCAAGCTGCGGCGCGCGCGCGGGTGCGGGCTCAGCGCCACCGCTAGCGGCGGGTGATACGCGTCTACAGCCACAAGCGGGCACTCCGCAGATGAATTAGAATTTGCATTATTGCGTGATAGGTTTAATAAACAATACAAAATTTGTTATAATAATTATTTGCAGGCTACTGAGAGTAATATACGCTGTAATCCAAAGACCTTCTGGACTTACATCAAAAATAAAAAAAATGGAGCAAGCACGTTACCCAATAAAATGTATTTAGACAGTAATTCAGCTAGTAATGGTGAGCATATTAGCAATTTGTTTGCAGGACATTTCTGTACATTTTATTCTAAACCCAATCAACAGACCACAAACAATCTTATCCAAAAGAACTTTGTGGATATTCCATTGAATAAAATTATGTTTACCAAAAATGATGTTTTAGACATTCTTAAAAAACTGGATTCTACTAAGGGAGCTGGTCCTGACTGTATACCAAATGTATTCGTAAAAAGAAGTGCAGAGGCACTTGCACTTCCCTTGTGCATCATTTATACCGCTTCATTATTGACTGGAGATTTCCCTACAAAGTGGAAGGAGGCCCGGATTGTGCCTGTTTTTAAAAAGGGGGACAAAACCAACGTTAGAAACTATCGCCCTATCTCAATCTTTACTTGCTTCGCAAAGGTCTTTGAAAGTCTAGTTTGTCCAATTCTCGATAACCATGTCCATAAATACATCGATGTTCGGCAGCATGGATTTATAAAACACCGGTCGGTATCTACAAATTTGGTGTCATACATTGATTATGTTTCAGAGAATGTTGATAAGCAGATACAAGTAGATGCAATATACACAGATTTTACTTCTGCATTTGATAAAATAAATCACTCCATATTAATTGCAAAACTATACAACTATGGAATTGATGGAAATTTATTAGAATGGTTTCGCTCATATTTGACTGGCCGTTCGCAGACAGTCGTTATCACTGGTTATACTTCTAAATCTTATACAGCGTCGTCAGGCGTGCCACAAGGGTCTCATTTGGGACCAAAATTGTTCGTAATTTTTATTAACGACATTTTTGAGGTAATTGTTAATAGTGAAGTCTTACTTTTTGCGGATGACCTTAAAATGTATAAAAATATAAAATGTCCAAATGATATATTGCTTCTACAAGAGGACGTTGACAGGATGTATAAATGGTGTGAAGAAAATTATATGACACTAAATTTAGACAAATGTTTTCATATGAAATTCACGAGGAAGGTTTTGCCAATTCAATCGTCATATATAATTAATGGTACAAGACTTAAAGAAGTAGACAATATTCGTGATTTGGGTATCATATTAGATAAGAAGCTAAGCTTGATTACACATATTGACCATATTGTTACAAAAGCCGCTAAAACTTTGGGTTTTATAAAAAGGAATACAAAAGAATTTCATGACATCAATTGCTGTATACTTTTGTACAAAGCTTTAGTTCGCAGTATTCTAGAATTTTCAAGTGTGGTATGGAATCCATTGTACTCAATACACTCTCAAAGGATAGAATCCATTCAGAGATCCTTTACAAGACACATAATCTGGAAAAACAAAATTACTCCTAGGAATTTAGGATATCAGGATCGTTTGGATTATTTTCATCTCCAATCACTATTTAAGCGTAGACAAATCTCAGATTTATTGTATCTGCATAATATACTTCATTTATATAATAATCCGACCATACTCGCCAAAGTAAAATTTGCCGTTCCCTATAACTACCCTAGACAACCAAACAAAAATATTTTCTCCAGACCTATGTCTCGTACGAATCTGTACTCAAATTCACCTGTACCACGTATTCTTAATCAGTATAATAAGTGTAATGAACGTAATATTGATATTTTTAACGATAACTTTAAAACTTTTAAAAATAAATTGTCAAAATGTTACATGATATAGTCAATTTACTCAAATTATATATGTAAGTACATATTAAGTACCATAAAATACTATGAAAATACGAATGTTGAGGACGTATGTTATAAGATACAGTAACTAGCCTATAATTATCTTTAAGACTAATATTATACGAATGCTATGTACTGTACTGTTTACGTTATATATAATAATATATAAATAAATAAAATAAAAATACACTGCGTTTTCCGGTTAGTGGTGTCTTTACTACAAAACCACTGTTTCCCATTGATCATCGGTTCTACAGCCAATACGACCAGCCACTGCAGTCTGGTAATTCGTTGACCTACGTCGGCAAGTTTGATTCTCTGGTGATAACATTTCTTATTCGATCCTTCACAACAAATAATTTACTTCATGTTCATGTGGTTTAAATAAAATTAAGATGTTACCAGATAAAACGTGCTCTATTACTGTCGTCACTAAGAAGCTGAAGTATATATTTACAATATATTTTGATGAATGCTGAAATAATCAGTCGTTCGACAGACGCTAAACCGGCCGCACGTCAGCGCCATTGTTACGTTCGGGATTTATCGTATCGGTTAACATCGAAAACAATGTTGAACTGCAAACGGTGCAACACGCAGACAAGTGACGGTGTGCAGTGTACTGTGTGTATGTCACACTATGACTTTCAGTGTGCTGGTGTTACTGAGACTGGCTACCGGAGGCTCGGCGATAATCGCAAAGCCACATGGAAATGCCCGTCGTGCAAAACGGGATCAATTGCTCCCGCTCCATCCGCCAAAGCCACATCCAATAATCTATCTGGCATTGACGCCGGTAACATCATGTCGGAACTCAAACAGCTTTCAAGTCAAATGTCAGCGTTACCTACTTTAGTTAATAATGTCAAAGCTATCCAGGACGAACTGGCTGAATTAAAATCTATTAAGTCTGAGATCGTGGAAGTAAAAACTTCGTTGAACTGTGCGTGTGAGTCGCTACACTCTTTGTCAAACAGAATCACTGAAATCGAGACTGAAATTCAATGTTTACACACAACCACAGGCGAAATTCCAGTACTTAAGGAACGACTGGAGCTAATGGAAAATTCGTTAAAAGATATGCAGCGATGGTCGCGATTGAACAATATTGAGATTAAAGGGGTGCCTGTGTCACATTCTGAAAATCTCACTATAATCTCTAAATTAGGGGATTACATCGACAAGAAAATACCCAGTGAACAAATTAGCTATGCGGCGAGGGTACCAATGCGTGGTGATACGCATAATAAATCGATAATATTGTCAGTAAGCAATAGATACCTAAAAGAAGATTTCATTGCCGCAGCGAGGATGAAAAAAACCATAACTCAAGCTGATTTGGGACTCCGTGGTAAGAATAGAATTTTCGTCAATGACCATCTCACCCTTGAAAATAAAATTTTGCTGAACAAAGCGAAACAGATGGCGAAAGATAAGGGCTTTGATTATGTTTGGGTGAAAAATTGCAAGATTTTTGTACGTAAAAACCAAACGTCCCCAATAAATGTTATTAAATCCGTTGCCGACTTAAACAAGTTTTTTCGATAATACTACATGTTTACATAATTAAAATCGGCACGATTATCGCATCTTTCCGTATACACCTTATATGTCGTATGCTGTGGTGTGCCTCGACATACACCGTTATGATATCTTGTGTTTGTGCATTATGTTATCGTTATTTATCTTTTTACGGCATGTTACTTAGAAGCAACTATTTTCCCCATACAATTGTGTAGTTAAGTTGCGGGTACCTCATGTGTGTGCGATAATATTACTGCGTATACACTCGCGACCCATCTGTATTATTCCTTATGTAGATGTTTACTTGTTTACGTACGAGGTGCATAAAATTATTTGTAATTACGTTATTTTTTTCCTAGCTACTAATATACAACGCAAATGTTACCTTATTGCTAAACTCTTCTGGACAATAATAATAATAATACTTAAAAGTTATATGTTATCTTCTTCTATAGACTGTTTTCCGTTGCTTTATATAGTAAATGCATTGATATACACATTATATGTTTTACTACGCTTTCCTACTTATTATCTGTCTATTCAGAATTTATATGTTAACCCTCTGATTATAAATGATTGAGATATTTTATCAGAACGTCAGGGGACTACGAACGAAATCGTCGACCTTTTTTAGAAATCTGTGTCTGAATTCTTATCATCTCATATGTTTGACCGAAACATGGCTTACAGATGGCATCTCTAACACTGAATTATTCGATGATCGTTATATCGTTTGGCGAAGAGATAGAAATTTAGCTGATACATGTCCGAGGAGCGCCTTCGTGTGATACAGCGTGCAGGAAGTAAATAACATACAAATCAAATAATATCTTTATATACCATCCAACCTAAATACTGGTATTGTTGTGATCATCTTACTAAGTTGTCTGTTCTATGGTTGTGATATCGGGTTCGAAAACAGAGCGGCGTTGCTTAAACAATTACTTACCTACAACCTTAGACTTATGATCTAAGCCTACAACGCGGACAAGAAACTGCGCCATTCATTTATAAATGAAGCAACAGAAAGAAACAATATTCCTGTGACGTGCTGTTTTTTTACTTTTATGTGCTATCGGGCCTTGAGGACGGTTCATGCATATATACAACGCGACGACCAGCGACGACATCTGGTTAAGTGAAATAAATAGTGACCATTTACATAAGCCTTGCGTGAATTCGCGTGCATTGCCTGTAAAAGATAGAATGGCGTCGCCTATGAGAGATGATGACAGCTTATTAAATAAATCGAGATCTGATTCGCATCTCGATAAATCGTGTGTGTTAACTACACCACCAAACTTCACTTCTTACCGCAATAAAAGGAAAAGAAACAGCAACGATTTCACGTCAGAAATGGACACTCTTAAGACAGAGGTTATGAATTTAATTACTTCACTTTTTTCTAAACAAACAATTGAGCTACAAAAAATTACTGATGCACAGAATGAAATAAAACAAACCAACTTTAACATCGAGTCATCAATCAGCGAATTAACAACCCAAAATGAGGAATTCAAAAAGAAAATTGATGTACTTGAGGGGAAAATAAAAGAGGATAAACAATTAATAACTTTATTGGAGGATAAAGTGGAAGATCTACAGAGAGAAAAACGTAAGTCTAATTTTGAAATTAAGAATGTACCGAAAAGTGTCACTGAGAATAAAGAAGATTTAATTGAAATGATACTGTGCCTGTCTAAAAATTTAGGATGCAAGTTAGATAAGACGGATATTAAAGATATATATAGGGTGCGGGAGAAAAAAGATAAGAACAAGAACACGCCTATTGTGATTGAATTGTCGTCTATAATACTGAAGACCGAATTGCTCAAGACATGTAAACAATATAATGTCAAATACAAAACAAAATTGTGTGCAAAACATCTTGGACTACGTACGACGGGAGACACTCCTATATATGTATCTGAACAACTAACACCCAAAGGATCACGTCTACACTTTTTGGCCCGGGATCTTGTAAAGTCCAAGGGATATAAGTTTTGCTGGACTGCATATGGAAAGGTGTATGTGCGTAAAAATGAAAACTACCTAGAAAACCTATAATTACAATAAATAACGAGGCGCAAGTTCACCAGCTGCTACAAATATGACTGTTTAAGTTAAGTTATACTGGAATATTAAAATGTTGTCTTAAGGGCCGTATAATTTACTACAGATCTAGTTTAGTTAATGCTATGTCTTTTCTCATTTTTATGTCGAAACATTATTACTACTACATTATTACTTACACTCTTACACTCGAATATTCAACACCACACACACCTACATGTACACACATACACTCAACACAACTGAATGAAACAAACGTAAAGTACTATTTTTCTAAAGGTATAATTTATGGATAGTTCACTTCAAACTATAAAGGAAATAGATGATACTAATATTGCACACTCGGTTAATTGTGAAATACAGGATTTAATTAAATACAACTTTAACAAACGGGACCTTAAAATAGTTACGCAGAATATCAGGAGTGTTTACAAAAATCTTGATGACCTATTAATTACATTGTCTGGTATTACCTTTGACATATTAATTCTAACTGAATCTCGCCTAGACTCTAATAAGCCAATTCCATATATCCCTAACTATCACTCATTTGCGACTAAATATAACTCCAACCAAAATGATGGAGTTGTAATATATGTAAAAAAAACTATTAAGGCGTTTATTAGAGAAATTAATTTAGAACATGCAACATGTATGCAGGTGAGTGTTCAAAATTACATAATTCTTGGTTTATATCGCTCTCCTGCAAATAGCAGTGCAGTCAACTTCATTAACTCGTTAAATGGATATTTGGAAAAAATAAAATCGAATAAAAATATTATATTGACAGGGGACATCAATATTAATCTAATTCCTAAACATAATGAACCGTCTAATTATAGTAGCAACAGGACTTTTTACTTAAATATGCTATCGACACATGGTATATTACCTGGCCACACACTGCCTACACGCGATGTGAATTGTTTGGATCACATTATGCTAAAAACTGACAGCAATAAACTATCTGCCTATATAGCCATATTAAATACTACTGTTACAGACCATTACACAATTTTTCTTAATTTAGCAAATGTAAAAACATCACATAAATGCCCTAAAACGAGATATCATCTTAATTATGATAAGGCCATCCTGAATTTAAAACAAAATAAAAATATTAGCGAACTAACTTCCCAACATGACCCCTGTTATATTGCAGAGAAATTGATTTTTAATTTAAGCGAAACTGTACGAAATAGCAGTGATGTAGTAAACATACCGAAAAGTAAAAGGATTATCAAGCCTTGGATTACTCCTGGTATTCTGCGCTGCATCAAGAACAGAAATAAAATGCAATTAAAACTACGATCAGATCCGCATAATGATGTTTTGGTTATCACTTATAAAAGGTACCGTAACTTCTGCAACAATTTAATTAAAAAAATAAAACGCAAATATGAAAGTGAACAATTGGCTAAAAGTACTAAAAACCCTAAAACGCTATGGAATGCCATTAAAACTATTACTAATTTAAATACCTATAAAAAATCAAATAATCTTCTTCAGTTAAAAACCACACCTACTGACTCTGTTAATTTTGCTAATAACTTTTTTGCTTCTATTGGCAGCAAGCTAGCTGATGATATCATTGCGAATAGCCCTATTACCCAAACTAAAATAAACTCTTCAAAACCTGTGTTGTCGTCGTTTGCCCTCTATGACACTGACACAACAGAGGTCAATAATATATTAATGGGTCTTAAAACAGAAAGTGCCCCAGGCTGGGATGATATTCCTACTAGGCTCCTCAAGCATGCTAAAGGTATTCTGGTTCCAGTTATTACCCATTTGGCCAACCTTTGTTTCAGTACGGGTGTATTTCCATCACCTCTAAAGAAGTCCTTGGTAACTCCAGTCTTTAAAAACGGTGAGGAAGACGACATCAACAACTACAGACCGATTTCAGTGTTGCCTGCAATTTCAAAAATTTTAGAAAAGCTAATCAATACCCGCCTGATTAATTATATGAATAAATTTAATATAATCTCTAATTTTCAATTCGGTTTTCGGGCTGGAATATCTACAGAGGATGCCATACAATCCCTCACATCATTAGTTGCGGATCAACTTGATAATGGCAATAAATGCCTAACAGTTTTCATTGATTTGAAGAAGGCATTTGACACCGTCTCCCTCCCACTTCTAACGCAAAAGCTAGAACGCATAGGTGTAAGAGGAATACCACTGGAGTTGCTGAAGGACTACTTAAACGGTCGGACACAGAGGGTAAAGGTTGGCCAACACATAAGTCAAGAGATGGATATCTCTTTTGGGGTACCTCAGGGTAGTGTCCTTGGCCCCACATTATTCCTAATATATATAAATGAGTTGACCAACATTGATATTGCTGGAGGGAGTGTCTTCTCCTATGCAGACGACACGGCTATTGTTTTTACTGAAAAATCTTGGAGTGCAGTATTCAGGCTCGCAGAACTAGGCTTACACAAGATTTCAGACTGGCTTAAATATAATTTACTTACACTTAACATTAATAAAACTAATTATATATGCTTTGCAAACAGTAAAAAAACAGACCCTAGTGATAATTTCAAACTTAGAATTCATAGTTGTAGTAAAATAGATCCCTGTTTTAATTGTAATTGTCCATTAATTGAGAGAGTAACTTCTACAAGATACCTTGGCATCGTTATAGACCAACGACTGTCTTGGTTTCCACAAATTGAAAATATAAATAAAAGAATAAGGAAACTTATTTGGATCTTCAAAACTCTTAGGCATACAGCTTCAAAAAAAATATTAAAACAAATATATATTGCTCTAGTACAATCTGTAATAGGATACTGCATTCCAATTTGGGGAGGGGCTGCAAAGACTAGGTTTCTCGATGTAGAACGGGGGCAACGATGTTTACTTAAGGTTATGCATTCTAAGCCTTTCAGATTCCCTACAGAGGAACTATATAAAATTGCCGAAGTATTATCAGTGCGTAAGCTATACATACTACAAATAACCCTTAAAATGCACAAACTTTTGCCTTTTCGTAATGTAACCGGGAGGAGAAAATATGTAGTTGCTAACACACATAGGACTAAGACAGTATCTGCCAAACGACAATTTCAGGTTCAATCTGCGCACATATACAACAAAGTTAACAAAATTATAAATATCTACCAACTTAATAATCGAAATTGTAAGAAAGTAATAAATAGGTGGTTATATACCCTAAGTTATGATCAAACTGAAGAGTTATTTAAGTATATTACATAGTCATTATGGTAATTACTTTTATGAAGTGATTTTTAGCACAAAATTAGATTTATACATTCACACCCCACACCCCACACACACACACACACACACACACACACGCACGCACACACACAAGCACGCACACACACAACATACACAATAAACAAAAGACATCACAAGTTAGTTTAAATAAATTAAATTAAATAAAGTTTTCAAAATTAGAAGTAATACATATTTGTTTTATGATTGTTTTACTTTATTATTTTTTCTTTTCCTGTTTTTGTTTTTTTCTGCTTTTTTCTTTTATTTTTTTTCTTTCACATACAAACGAATATTTTGTTATAAAAGAGCGATGTCTCCTGACACAGGTTCTTAGGATACCTAATAGGAGACATCTACCTTTATATATGTTAATGTACCTTTTGAAGAAATAAATAACTTTTTCATTTTTTCATTTTCATGTCAAACGAGGGGGGGGGGGGTGGGGTGCTGATTGCCGTACGTCGTGATCTTGTATCTACAGGCCGCAGTGAGTGGTGCTCGTCGGCGGAAGATATGTGGGTTACTCTGTCATTTAGCACTACGAAGCCCAGGGTGACATATAGCATGCATATTTGCGTAGTTTACCTATGTGATCAAAACACCGGAAATACTATAACAATACAAACGTCTAACTTTTATTATAACTTAACGGATATTGTCTTAAAGCAACCTCATGATAAATTCATAATATTAGGTGATTTTAATCAACCAAACATAACCTGGGTTCCGTCTAGTGATAACAATTTATATCTTTCTCCCACTAATATCCAAGGAATAGTTCAAACGGAGTTACTGGATTGTTTCAACCTCTGCAACTTATCTCAATTTAATTCTATTACTAATGCAAACAACAGAATTTTAGATTTAGCACTATCTAATGACATTATTAATGTTAGCAGGTGTAGTGACCCACTAGTACCGGAAGATCCCCACCACATGGCTTTGGCCCTATCGACTGATTTTTTGAAGTACCATACACTTTCACTAGCTCCAGCGCCCCGTGCCAAATACCTTTATAATGCAGCTGATTTTGAAACTATTGCACGGGAATTAGATAAAATTAATTGGCATACAGAAATTCACAATAGATCTCTGGAGGACGGGCTTTCTTTTCTATATGACACATTAAACAAGCTTCGCGATACTTATATTCCGACCAAAATAGTCACTCACAAACAGCATTATCCACTCTGGTATAAACCTCCACTCATTAAAATACTTAAAGAAAAACACAAGTATCATACAAAGTATAAAAAATACGGTAATTTATCCGACTATGAGTCCTTCTCTATACTTCGTGAACGCGCAAAGTGTTTAGAAAAGGATCTGTATGCTGAATATATACTTAAAATAGAAAACAATAATATGAGGTACCCGAAAGCTTTTTGGGCTTTTGTCAAAAGCAAAAATCAGAACAACTCATATCCGGCCACTATTAAGTACGGCCAACTATCATCTGATCGTGGAGAAGATATCTGCAATATGTTCAGCGAATATTTTCACTCAAACTTTCTTCAAGTCAGTCAACCCTGTAACATGTCACTTTTGGAGAGTACTTTCGGTGCTGTAAGCGACTCTTCTACATGTATTGGTTCAATCAATATTGAAGCTAGTGAACTCCTTTTACTCTTAAAATCTTTGGATTTAAACAAGTCAGCAGGCCCAGATAATGTCCCACCGATACTAATTGTAAAGTGCGCTGGTGAAGCCCCTCACAATCTTATATACTCGATCACTCAAAGAAGGGACTGTGCCTTTAGTTTGGAAGTCTGCCTATGTTACACCTATCCACAAAAAAGGATCAAAGGATGAGGTCACCAATTATAGGCCGATTTCCAAATTATGCTTATTCGCCAAGATCTTGGAGAAGATTGTGTATAAGCAGTTATACGCCTCTGTAAAGCACACATTGACTGAACATCAGCATGGATTTCTGAAAGGAAGGTCGACTGCGTCCAACCTAATCCTCTGCAGTGAATATATTTCTCATTATATGGCTGAGCCTTCTCAAGTCGATGTCATATATACTGACTACAGTAAGGCCTTTGACAAAATTGATCACGGAATTCTTCTGTTCAAACTCTGGCGTCTCGGCATTCACGGGGACTTACTTCGTTGGTTCACATCTTATGTCAATAACAGGTATCAGACTGTAGTGTTGAATGGTTACACGTCGTCACCAATGTGCATACCATCTGGAGTTCCCCAGGGCTCTTTGTTAGCACCCTTATTATTTTCTATCTTTGTAAATGACATAGGATCCTGCTTCCATCATGCAAAAATACTTCTATATGCAGATGACATGAAAATTCTTCTTCCTGTTCGAACATCACAAGATACACAACATCTGCAGTAAGATCTTATCAGATTTCAAAATTACTGTGATCAACACAAATTAGAACTTAACGTCTCCAAATGCTACGTCTGTACTTATACACGCAAGCCTAAACCTATACAATATGACTATAAACTGAAAAACACCGTTATAACTAGGGTATATACTATAAGAGATCTCGGGGTTTTTTATGATGCCAAACTTCTTTATGATAATCACATTGACTTTATTGTTAATAAAGCTTCGAAAGCCCTCGGCTTTATTCTACGTCTTTCGGCTGAGTTCAAAAATATTAAAACTTTAAAAATACTTTTCTGCACTTTCGTTCGTAGCCACCTAGAATATGTTTCTCAAGTTTGGAATCCTAAATATAACGTGTATATCAATCGCATTGAACAAATCCAAAAACGCTTTTTACGACACTTGCAATTTAAAACCAACAGACATATCTCAGGTTACATTGATCGTTGTAAACATTTTCATATTTTGCCCTTAAGTGAACGTCGGTCAATAGCTGACCTTATCTACCTCACAAAAATATGTAATAGTTCTGTTGACTGTCCAGAATTGCTCAGTAAGATTAATGTAAGAACGAATTGTACTACTTTACGTAAACCAACTCTTTTGTCTGTACCAATAACCAGTACAAATTACAGACAGAATTCATATATTGCTCGTGCATGTAGACAATTTAATAACTTGCCGCCAGTACTCGATATTGTCTTATTTAATACAAGTGCATATGTTCTAAGGAATATATTAACAAAGAGTTTCTTTCTGAGATGATTTGTAATCTCACACTGTAATGATATATTTGCATGCTTCGTTTGCTTAACTTTAATTTATCACTCTGCTGTAAATGTTAAGGTTATTTTTCTATAGGCGGAGACTTGTAAATGGCCATCCTATCATTATTATAATACACTATTATATCTGTATTAGCTGTAAGTCTTCCAAAAAGAAATAAACTAAAAATAAAATAAAATAAGTATGTATTTTACAATAGAAATATATTGTTTGTCTTTATAATAATAACCTGGGACGATCCACACATGGTGATTGGTGATCTGCGGGGCTATTACGTATCACGTTTGACAACTAAAGTGATGATCACCACAGCTAAGTGGCTATCAAATAACTGTCAAATGATGCATTCGGTATTGCCTAACTTGAGTGACCAACTGAAATGACGTCATGAGCACTGATTCTCGGTGATGATCACCGTAAACCTTATTTGACAGATGTTTCTGTATCGATAACCTATAATTGGTATTATGTAAGTAAAGTGTACATCAAACTGATGGTCACCCAAGTTGCGATGACCATCGTGAAAGCAACTAATAAGGAGCAGTGTTTTATATTGTTGAAGGTGATCGACACGACACTATTAGCCGGCTATTTGAAATGTCGATTAAAAGCATTATCAATGTAGGTAAAAATGTGTCAACTTTTTTCTAAGGATTATAACTTTTTTTGTGACCTAAAGAAAGTATTTGGTTGGAGTGTTCCTTGGGGGCTATGGTGGGGGCGCTGTGAAGTTCAGATTTAGACGAATCGTTGGAGAGTTTTTTCGTGTTGTAGGTACTCTCGCGGTACGAAGGGTGTAACACCTTTAGGACGATAAACGCTTGTACGAGCTAGCCCAAAATGCATGCGGGCGGGGTAAGCGCACGTAGGTAACGACGTTCAAACCATTTTGATTGTAAACTGGTACAGCGTTCGTGTCCGCGATAATACATTGAGCTATATTGTAATGAAGTAGGTGCATACTTATTGTTGATTAATTTCGGATACTGGTGCCGATTCTGTTGTCACCACTACACTAAACTAGACTAAATTTTAGTTTAGTGGTGTCAAACAATGATTAAGTGCTTAATTTGATTTCGACAGCTACTAAATTGAGTTGATAGTGAGGTTTTCATTGGTCAAATCATGTTAGTTGAAAACAATTCTCTTGTTCATCTGATTACACTAAACTAAACTAAAATAATTCTCCGGCTATGATACTTATATTAATTTTAATATTAATTTTATTTTAATACATTTAAATATTAAAATTAATATGAATATAAATAATAAAATATTAAATATTTTTTATTAATAAATAAAATAAAATGTTAAAATAAAATAAATATGAATAAATCTCAATAATTATTAAAAAAAATATAAATAGTAAAATAAATAATAATAAATAAAAAAAAATATTAACAAATATTAAAATAAAATAAATATTAATAAATATTAAAATAAATATTAATAAATATTAGAATAAATATGAATATAAATACAAAAATAAATATTAATAAATAAAAAAATATTAAATAAATATTAAATAAATATTAAAATAAATATTTAAATAAATATTAATAAATAAATATATAAATATTAAAATAAAAATATTTTTTATTAATATTTTTTTAAAATATTTATAAATATTTTTTTTTTTTATATATTTATTAATTTTTTTTTTTCATATTTATTAATATTTATTGTAATATTTATTTCAATATTTATTTTAATATTATTATTTTTTTTACTATTCTTATATTTATTTAAATATTTATTTTATTTTAATATTTGTTAATATAAATTTTTTTTTTTTTAATAATTATTAATATTTATTTTAATATTTATTAATATTTATTTTATTTTAACATTTTATTTATTTATAAAAAATATTTAATATTTATTTTATTATTTATATTAATATTTATTTTAATATTTATTCTAATATTTATTTTAATATTAATTTTAATATTTATTTCATTCTATTTTAGTCTATTCTATTTTATTTTAATCGACGTCTTTTAGATGCCGACTATTTTGATCTAATTTTAGTTTGAAGTTTCTAATATTAGGCATAAATGACGTAAACTGTGCACAACAGAATAGCAAAATACGTTTAAAACTAAGTTGAGTAACTAAAACCATTATATTCTATCAAACTATACCTAATTTAGTTTAATTCATGGATCACTGAATAGGAAAGACACGACTAAACTAAAATTTAGTCTAGTTTAGTCTAGTGTGTGACAACAGAATCGGCACCACTGCCTTTCTCTTGTCACTGACTTTTAGTTTAGCGGCAAATGGCATGAATACCTCGAATTTATTGAAAACTTTATTTTCATAGATTTAGGATTTTGTACAATGGTGCCGATTCTGTTGTCACCACTACACTAAACTAGACTAAATTTTAGTTTAGTGGTGTCAAACGATGATTAAGTGCTTAATTTGATTTCGACAGCTACTAAATTGAGTTGATAGTGAGGTTTTCATTGGTCGAATCATGTTAGTTAAAAACAATTCTCTTGTTCATCTGATTACACTAAACTAAACTAAAATAATTCTCCGGCTCCGATACTTATATTAATTTTATTTTATTTTAATATATTTTTATATAAATATTTATTTATTAATAAAAAATATTCTAATATTTATTTTAATATTTGTTTTAATATTTATTTTAATGTTTATTAAATATTTATTTTAATATTTATTAATATTTATTTTAATATTTATTTTAATATTTTTTAATATTTTTTTTAAATAATAATATTTTTTTTAGTATTTATATTATTATTTATTCTAATATTTATGAATATTTTTTTAAATATTTATTAATATTTATATTAATATTTTTTAATATTTTTTTTTATTTTAATATTTATGTAATATATATTTTTTTATTTATTAATATTTATTTTATTATTAATATTTTTTTTAATAATTATTAATATTTATTTTTAATAATTATTAATATATATTATATTTATTTTATTTTTAAAAATTATGTTAATATATATTTTTTTATTTATTAATATTTATTAATATTTATTTTATTTTAATATTTTATTTTTTAATAATAAAATATTTTTTTTATATTTATTTTATTATTTATATTAATATTTATTTTTGTTATTTATTGTAATATTTATTTTAATATTTATTTCATTCTATTTTAGTCTATTCTATTTTATTTTAATCGACATCTTTTAGATGCCGACTAATTTGATCTAATTTTAGTTTGAAGTTTCTAATATTGGGCATAAATGACGTAAACTGTGCACAACAGAATAGCAAAATACGTTTAAAACTAAGTTGAGTAACTAAAACCATTATATTCTATCAAACTATACCTAATTTAGTTTAATTCATGGATCTCTGAATAGGAAAGACACGACTAAACTAAAATTTAGGTTAGTTTAGTCTAGTGTGTGACAACAGAATCGGCACCAATATCTGTTTTTTTTTAGTAAACTTTTGTTGTATATGCTCCCAAGTATCCACTAGGCGAAAATACTAGCAAATTAAAAAGTACCACTAAATGTTCTTTGTATAATGGTTCAGGGGATAATCAACTTGGTCGCATAATGTCGATAAAAAAGTAGAGATGGCTAAAAGACGAGTGATGAGCACCGTAGTACACCGTAGGTTGATATCCACCGAAAGCCATACGTAATACCAATGTTATCACACTTTCGGCTGACATCAAAGTTCGGTGGACAACTGAAGCTTGATAGTCACTTGGGTGGCTAAAGATACGCAATAACCCTGCTGATCCCAAACAAGGCAGAGCCTTTACTATGGAAACCAGACAACTTTCACTAATACATACTCATATACTTTTATTTGTAAATACATACTTAATAGATAAATAAAACCCAGACACCTGGTGGAAATCGAACCACCAGCTGGCTACCCAATAAGCCAGCCAGGATGTTGAACTGTTAGACCAACACGTCCGCCAAATGTTTTGGTTTTATACTATTTAGAAATATTGCATACTTCTCAAGGATCTCTTAAGGGCTACTCCTTCACCCATACTGAACAACGTCAATAATTATTGTTTATAACGCATGCTGATTTGAGTAATTTTATCATGCGTAACGATAACTTATTTTCATGATGTAATTTAAGATGTTTCAAGCAAAAAAAAATATTTTTTTTGTTTAGAACGACTGTTTTACCACTTTTGACAATTTATCATTATGAGATTTGCAATACTAAAGGTTATTAGTAAATTGTTATAAATCAACATCAATCTTAAATTATACAGATAATCGTGTATATCTCCACACAAAATATCATCGATATCGATTACGTACGTAGTACTTTTTACAACACTTTTTTCCTTTACACATAAACAATTCACTCACACAAAGGTTTTTCGTTTTTTGTTTCGTTTTTAATCGGCCTATGTCGATATTCTATATATAATATCTTTGTTTTTACCAGATAAATTCCTCCTCATCATTCATGGTCCTCCAGGAAGTTCTTATCCGGTTGTAATAAATTTCATACAAATTAATTACAGTGGTTTTTTCTTTCAAATAAAAAAATAATCATTGAAATTGGTAAATATTTGCCAGAGTTATGACCATTTTTGTCCTTAAAAAGCGACATAAAGTCATCTATATATATAGGCGTTCCTGCAGCTTTCCTGCGTCACCATTCTTATTTTTTCAGGAACTACTTAATACTAAGCAATATTTTTTTTATAGGACCCAATCAATGGATTGAAGAATGGATGGAAGAAAGATTTTTTCAAATCGGTTCGTAATTGCCAGAGTTATGCGCGAACCTTTGATTATATATACGTCTAGATAGCGTGTTCGATGTTCAAACACTTGACAATATCAAGTACACCAAAACATCAAATTGGTATACTTTGTTGTTTAGTATCACTTGAACTGTACCGATGGTTTCTGCTCGCAAAAAAAAAACATTATGCCGAATTGTGTAATCAAATCGTGAAAACATTAACTAAGTAAAATTAATAAAGATCCTAACTTAATTTTCCATTCATAAGTCTTAAGATTATGTGAAGGATTATTATAAAAACTCGATTGTTTTTTACGACAATTTGTACATTGTCCGACTAGACTGGTGTTGCTAGGTAATAATGGGGGAATATATCTTAAGTCTGGGGTAATTTTTCTTTTAACAAAAATGAATTCAATGAAACGTACCTAATACGTAGATAGTGACTAAAACATTAAATAAATCAATTCAAATAGTTTATATTATAAATCAATTAAAATAATTTATATTATAAATCAATTAAAATAATTTATATTATAAATCAATTAAAATAATTTATATTATAAATCAATTAAAATAATTTATATAGGCAAATAAGACGTTCATCTGATGGTAAGGGACACACCATTTAGTTTAGTAGTTAATTTTATTTTATTTTCATCATCATCATCATCATCACCAGCCGGAAGACGTCCACTGCTGAACATAGGCGGCTACCCTTCGAACGCCACAATGACCGACAATTGGCTATTTGCATCCACCGGTTACCTGCGACGCGCACAATGTCGTCTGTCCACCTAGTGGGAGGCCTACCTACGCTGCGTCTTCCGGTTCGTGGTCGCCACTCGAGAACCTTTCTTCCCCAGCGGTTATCGGTTCGCCGAGCGATGTGGCCTGCCCATTGCCACTTCAACTTGCAGATTTTAAGAGCTATGTCGGTGACCTTGGTTCTTCGGCGAATCTCCTCATTTCGGATTCTGTCGCGCAAAGAAACTCCGAGCATAGCTCTCTCCATAGCTCGTTGTGAGACTCTGAGCTTATCCAAAAGGCCAACAGTTAGGGACCACGTCTCAGTACCATATGTCATCACTGGCAACACACACTGGTTAAAAACCTTCGTCTTTAGGCACTGCGGTATTTTGGACGAGAAGATTTCGCGTAGTTTCCCGAACGCTGCCCATCCGAGTTGGATTCTTCGGGCGACCTCTTTGTCGAAGTTGGACCGACCTACCTGGATAGTTTGTCCTAGGTATACATAGTGGTCAACAACTTCGAGTGTATCGTTCCCAACAATTACCGGTACGGGTGCAACATGGACATTAGACATGATCTTCGTCTTGTCCATGTTCATTTTAAGACCCACCTGTTGGGAAACGCTACTGAGGTCGCTGAGCATCGTATTGAGGTCCTCCAGCGACTCTGCCATAATGACTATATCATCGGCAAAACGAAGGTGAGTGATGTATTCGCCATTGATATTGATGCCGAATCCGTTCCAGTCCAAGAGCTTGAAAACGTCCTCCAATGCGTTTGTGAACAGTTTCGGAGAAATAACGTCTCCCTGTCTCACACCACGCTGCAATGGGATTGGTTTCGTGCTCTCGTCCTGTAGTCGGATCGACATGGTGGCGTTGTTGTACAAACACTTCAACACTTCGATGTACCTATAGTCAATGTGGCACCGCTGGAGAGATTGCAATACTGCCCAGGTCTCGATTGAATCAAAGGCTTTCTCGTAGTCCACAAACGCTAGACATAATGGCCGATTATACTCCTCGGTCTTCTGTATAATCTGGCGGAGCGTATGTATGTGGTCTACGGTGCTAAAGCCTTTTCGGAACCCGGCTTGTTCGGGAGGCTGGAAGTCATCAAACCTGCGTTCGAGATGGTTCGTAATGACTCTCGAAAACAGCTTGTATACATGGCTCAGGAGTGAGATAGGTCTATAATTCTTCAATAAAGTGTTATCACCTTTTTTGAAGAAAAGAACCACCACACTCCTGTGCCATGCTTCTGGCGTTGTACCCTCGAGTAAGACGGAATTAAATAACTTCTGGAGGACTAAAAGTACCGGTTTTCCACCCGCTCTCAGAAGTTCTGATGTGATTCCGTCTTCACCCGGCGCCTTGTTATTCTTGAGCTGTTTGAGAGCCATTCTAATCTCGTACAGGCTGATGTCTGGGATGTCCTCAGTGTAGTGTCGGGTTAGTTTGGCTCTGGTGTCTTGAGCTGTTCTATCAATGGGTTTATTTATCTATTTTATTTTATTGTATTTTATTTTATTATATATTATTTTATTTTATTTGAATATCAAACAGCTATACATTATATTTAACAAAAAAAGGAATAACACAGTTACACAGTACATATCAATGCATAGCCCACAACGCTATCGCTATTTATGGGAAAAATATTTATGACTGGAGATCCCCAAACACGCACACAACCACAGATGACGCGAGTGTACAACGAGGCCTGCACGCACACACGAATTATGAGGTTGTGATGCTTAATAACGTAACGTTTAAGACTATTAGGTATCTAGACGTATATATAATCAAAGGCGCGAACATAACATAAATATATATATATATAGACGAATTGAGAACCTCCTCCTTTTTTGAAGTTGGTTAAAAAATTGCATCTAACGCATCTATTTATCGCTACTTTTTTAATATATCATAGGAGCTAGAGCTTTCTTGACTGTAATCCCAGATGGTAAAGCTCCCTAGGTTATAATAACTCTATTTCATCTAGTCTTGAAAACACAAACAATTATAATTGACTGGGCAACTGGCAGGAAAAATACGCTATTCCAGTCTTCATTTGTAAATATTGACCAAGCATACTGCTTTGTCCGTTCAGATGGGACGTTTATAACGTAGGAGTGCGTAGCTACGCCGTGGATCTCATCGTCTAGTGATAAAAAGGAGAAGGTGGAATCAAATCCTGTAAAAATCCTGCGCACACTGAAATATATTCTGTAGAAAACCAAGTTTTTTTTTTCTTTTTACGTGGGGAATTCCTCATGAACACCAGTGGCGTGCAGTCCATATAGGCAAAAAGTGTTTGCCTACCATATGATTTCCGGAACAATACATGATAACAAAAATAATTTAGGTTGTTTTGAATTATTTCATCGATATAAATAAACCAATTCGCGCGAAATGTTTGAAATCAATCAGCTGATCGCGACGCGGCAACGAGCAACAAGCAAAGCATTAAACTATTCCTAGGTACGCGGAGATTTAAACTTCGCGCGTTCGGGCCGCGAGGCCCGCTAATCAAGCTCTAATATCTACCACATAATCATCATCAATCTTAGAGGAGATACCACTGGAGTTAGTATCGCGTCGATTCCCCGAACAAATTTTTCGTGGCACTTTTGCGGGGTGCGGGAGGCGAAGTAAACACTCACAGATACAATTTCATCCACACTCTTGCAAATGTCTAATGTAAACTCGCATGTTTCTATGAACACACACTATAATAAACTCGCAACACATTCAAAAAAATGCGCACACAAATAAAAAATTCATCGTTCCTACACATTTTATTGCACGTCCACAGACGTAAATTCTAGTGATGTGATGCGTGTAAAGACCGATAAATAATGAACGGGTTCAAAGAATGGAATGTTTTAAGGAATCTAATAATTCAATATGCATATTAATGTATTCATTTTGTAAATCAAACAAGTAACGCATTTAAATTAGTTAGTATTATATAAGTACATCATTATATACTTATTTTATCATATCATTTCAAATATTTAGGCCATATATTAATCCCGAGCTCAATGATGATGCAGACATTGAGTGAGAGCGGAGGGCATTGACAGTGAGAGTAAATATTCTGGCTCATTGGTTTGCACCCTACTCACTGACTATTAAAATTACACTGTTTCGCGCGTACTGCACAGCATTTTATACTTACAGCCTGTGGGGAAATTACACGCAAGGATCCTACGACGCCCTAAGTATCCAATACAATAATGTGTTCAGAGTGCTGGTGTGATTGCCTCACTTCCCTAGCGCATCTAGGATGTTCGCGGACGCACACGTAGATTGCTTTTACGCTACTATGCGCAAGAGGTGTGCGTCCCTGGTGCTCAGGGCGCGGAGCAGCCCTGACACTCTTCAGAACATGATAGTTAGCTGGAATTTGGATACGTAAATCATTGTTGCTCCATTTCCCATGATCTGGTGTGCGATAATTTTCGTATTATTTGTATACAGTATGCATAATTTGTGTATTATACTGCACAAACGTATGCGTTGATACCGATTTCGATGAGGACGGCGCGGTGCATCGGCTTTCGACTCCGTCTGGGTTTTCGACTCCGTCTCTGTGAGCACTGTGACAGGTTCTTCGGGGGCTATAATAGTCTCAAAGGCAAGGCACTGAGGGTGCAAATCCCACGGGAGAAACCAAGTTGTCTTCATGTGCATCCGCGGGAGTTTCTGTAGGGTTTAATAGGTGATAGGTTCCATGTGCAAGGAACAGTTCAAGTAGATTCTTCCGATAAATATAAGGTAAATCGCGCTAATTCCCGAACAAAATTACGTTGAATTTTTTACTATTTACCGCTTTAGACGCGTCGAGAACATAACCTCCTTTTTTGAAGTCGGTTAAAAAACCAGGACCAACTTTTTAGTAGCCCTCTGAAACACGGATACGGTTAGTTCAAACGTCGCCCATCTATTTATTCTTATACGTTGGTACCATATTGTTATGTATACACATAAAAAAATCATAAACATTGGTCGAGCCGTTTTGGAGGAGTGCGAATGCCGTGAGACGAGATTTATATATGGATTTTAATAGTATTATATACATACGTATTGAATACATACCTCCTTTTTTAAAGTCGGTTAAAACTGGGACTCAAATTTTACGCTCTCCCTTATTTGTGCCCTCCAACCGAAGCATGGAGACGTTTAGTTCAAAGAGCATTGTATAATGCTGACCGGTGATTGACCGTCTGGTCACCCATCTGTATAATTACCCCACCTAACGCTGCTTCACCTAGCGGTATATAATATACTTTAAGACCTATCCTCATACCTCATAAAAATCAGTCAAGCCGTTTTGGAGGATTTCGACCACAAACACCGTGACACGTGATTTTTATGTATAAAAAAAGGAGAAGAAGATTATTGTTATTTATCACGATACTCTCGATACATTAATCTAACTAACTAAGTAACTTCATTATAATAAACATCATTCATAATTATTAGAATTTCCTCCATTAGACTAGAATGAACTAAATTTTTTTCGTACATTCAATCGTGTCCTCGCACTATGCTGTAACTAGGATAAAACATGGCGCGAAATTTTGATTCAGAGATAACAATATTTGGTTTCTATTTTTTTAATACTAACATATTCGTAAAAAATAATAGTTACAAATGATAGGAAACTCCATTCTCTCGCCGATTTATGGTACCTAATCGATTTTAACAGTCAAATATTGCTCAAACATCCATTTTCACGGAGCTGTATAATGCATGACGACCTGATACGGACTGGACAAAAATCGCCCGTGAACTAGTTTTTATAAAACGACCTGACCATATGATCAAAATTTTAGCAGAGGGGTTAGCGGGTCATGGTCTCTCCTTTGGTACTTACTCTAAGTCATCAATGGACCTCTTACAACCACAGATATAGATTTACATAGAACAAAAAATGAAACCTCTCTCTACTAAGCATTGAACAATTCGTGTAGGGTCCTGGCGGTACAAGAAAATTCCGGATGTGATTTATATAATGTTTTATGCAATAAAATTTAATATAATATAAATTTAAGACATTTTCCTTCCGTTTTGTTCTCTATTATATTTTTGACAGTTTTTGTATATTTAAATTTATTACTCTTTTACAAATCAAAGAAGTTTTAAATCAACATACCGCCCACCAAGGATCCTTACATCATAATTTTACAAAGTGTTTTTCCCGCCCACCATGACACAATACAAAAAAACCTTGTCCATGACAGTTTACAACTTCAAAACTTAAGTAAAAAAACAATACAATTAATTAAATTATCTACAAATTATAGTCCCTAACATTTCAATCCATTTGTCCGATAAATCTATTTGCCCGATAAATCCATTTGCCCGATAAATCCATTTGATAAATTCATTTGATAAATCCATTTGTTAACGATACATCCACTTAATCTTGATACGTCCACTGTATATTTTGATAAATTCTGACAGTCATGTTGTCCTCCTTTTGTCAGGAAATGCTTACAATTTTGACTAACATTACCAATCTAGGCATTCATAGTCACTGCAACTTCAATCACTACGTTTAGTGCTGCTCGAAACTCTTGAACTCTCTAGCAACGATCATAACTATCTTCCTCTATTGCACATGCTGTTCTAGCTTACTTTTCAAAGCCCTTGCAAAATTGTATTTTATTTATTTGGTTTACCAACATTTGTTTACACTCATGCAAATGTACATTACAAGATGAATGGTATAGATTCTACGTGTAACAAATACTTACTGGCAAACACCACATGCATAAACATTAAGTGCCATAAAGAAGACAAGCTATCTATTAAACCAACGGTGCCCGTTAGCTAATAAACGCTTGTGAATAATACAAAAAAAAACTAAACAAAAAACGAAAGATTAAATAAAGTAAGTACTTAACTTTAATAAAGAAACAAAAAACCGAAAATAAATGGATATTAAAAAAAAGGCCACTCGATATGCTGCTTTATATAAAACAAGCTAGTCCTGATCTGACAAGTAGTTCAAGATAACTTTTTTTATTCTTTTTGAGAGTGAGTCCGAGTGCAAGTCAAATTTATCGCTGCAACTATTTATAGCTTTGCAAAATCTTGCGAGTGGAGAATTAGAACCAAGCTTAGTCCTGCTTTGTGGTGGGCATAGCGGAGTAACTGGATAGCGAGGGAGCCTAGAGGGGGGACACGGATATTAAAATGTTGCAGTAGTTGCGGGGAGTCAATTTTATGCGTGAAAATTTTGCTAACAAATGCCATATCATTTAATTGTCTTCGCTTCGTAAGCGAGACCATGTTAAAAAAATGCAATCTGCCTTGATAAGAGCGTATTCTTTTGCTTATGCCACTATGGAAAGCAAGATGCCAAAGGAAACGCTTTTGAACACGTTCTAAACGTAGCGAGTGTGAAGCAAAATGCGGCCGCCAGACTATACTACCGTACTCTAATACATTCCTGACCAGGCAATTATAAAGCAGTATTTTTGTTGAGATATTGCGTCGCTTGCGACTTACCAATAGACATGGCATGTACCTACTTTGGAAGCGAATTAATGATTAAACGTAGTCCACTTGTTACCAAAACTTCCGTTCTTCTATTTTATGTAACTTTAATTTCATCTTGATGCTTATATGTATTCAAGTTTGGTAATCTCTATTTGTCTCTCTACTTTAACATACACACAGTCAACATAATCTTGCATTTTATCATACAAATCACATCGTAGGCCCTGACGTCACCAGATCACACCCAGCTCCGTCTGCAACAGCTCTCGCCGCTGCAAGATAACTCCTCGATTTTCTTTGATTTCTTCGCCCCTACGTTGCCGTGTCGGCCCCGTTGCATACCACGTTCCTTTCTCAAGTAGTATACCGATATTTCACCTGAGCAACCCTCTGCTGCCCTGGCGTACGAAGTCCTTACCACCAGGATAACTCCACCATATTCTATAGTGCGCTAGGAAAGCACATCCGCCACCGAAGGACCATGAACACTTCGTGTAGGGTCCTGGCGGTACAAGAAAATTCCGGATGTGATTTATATAATGTTTTATGCAATAAAATTTAATATAATATAAATTTAAGACATTTTCCTTCCGTTTTTTTCTCTATTATATTTTTGACAGTTTTTCTATATTTAAATTTATTACTCTTTTACAAATCAAAGAAGTTTTAATTCAACAGCATCGTTTAAGAGGACTGCGTGGCCGCGCGGTTCTCCATTGGTCAACCGCGCGGCCATAGCGTTTAAGTACCGTTCATAGATTTAAGATTTTTTTCACGTACCGTTGGTCGTAAGGTCCAAACATTTCAGGGTTTTTTTATACTTTCTGCATTTTCTTCGAAATCGTATCAGCGTTTAGCAAAAGAATGGGACCTCTACTAAGCCTCGTTTATGGTCGACTACGCGGCCACGGTTATCCCTTCATAACTCTTTGAATATTGGGGTCTGCGAATTTGCCACCTTCATTGTTAGTGTTTAGCAAATACCTTCGTAATATTGACGTAGTCGTTCTTACGTTCTTTTCTACGACACTGTGGCCGAGCAGTCGAAACGGACAAGTTTCTCCGCGGCCATTAACACAACAGACTCCAGCTCGTTTGTTACTAGTACGACTTCCGAATTTCCGATAGTTTACGAGCTCGATCAAACTGACAGTTTTTGCCCGTACATTTTACTAGTTCTTAATAGTTACCGCTAGGTGCGCTGGTGTGAAATGTATGGCGAAAACGCACAGTTTGTTTCAGTGGTGGTTTTAAAAAGTTGGCATTATGCTACCAATTACATTAAAATACTAAAAAGTTACCAAAGTGCGAAAGTAGGCAGCGCGCGACGAAACCTTCTTACTTATCTATGGTTTGATCGAGCTCGTAAACTATCCGCACTCGTACGTAATAGACCCCCTGATCAGTGACTGTCCAGAACTCAGAGTAGGTACTTAGAAGTCCAGAATAACCAATAATATTTTCTTTTTTTTTTATGCTTATATTTATTTAAAACATTATGGGTTGCCTGGCACCACAACAAGAAAAAACAGATATAAATGGAAAATTTTATTAAATAAAATTTAGTAAAACGTTTAATTATTCTTTTGGTGGTATTATTAATTTTCCATGGGTAAAGCAGGTAATGAAAATTAATTAGCAGAATCTTAACATGGCGGCTAGCATAATGATCAATTTTAATCTGGGGGTCTCGTAAACTATCGGCACTCGTACTAGACCCCCAGTACACTCTTTGGAGCCTTATACGGCGTTTACATTCTGCTCACTTCCGCAGGAGTGAGCAGGGAATTGGGCAGCGCGAGTATATAAACGCCACTCGTCATGTCGCTGCTCCTGCTCCTCGCGCTGCCCGCCGCTCCATTCGGCGGCGGTTTTTTGTGCGGAAGTCAAAGGAACGCGAGCAAGAACAGTGTTACCAGAATTAGAATTCAGCAATTCTGCTAAAATATTATGTCACAGAATAGAAAAAAATAGCAGTGTTTAATAGAATCTAATGAATTTCAACAGAAATTTAACAGAATGCATAAATGCATTAACAGAATGAATTGTGCATCACGTAATAAAATTTGACACATTATACCTAACTTTTTTGCTGTAAGTATACCTATATTCTTAAGGAAAGTCCCATGAACGAACACATCAATTGTCTCAGTTGTATGTAAAGTAAGTACATACTACGGGCCCGTTGGTCTAGCGGTTAGACACTCTGGCTACTACCCGATGGGTCGTGGGTTTGATTCCCACCAAGTGTCTGGGTGTTATTTATCTATATAAGTATGTATTACAAATCAATCAATCAATCAATTTATTTACTCTTATAACCTTGGAACAACCTTAATAAAATTGTGACAACAGAAGTAATCTACTTACAAAATCTTAACAGTTGGTTGTTTGATTATGGATCACACTGTCCTCCGTACTAGTAAAAACTGTCTCACGGTAGGTCAGGCATCCCCGTCTTCAAAAAACCATAACAATTTTTAATGAATTTGTATACATATTGTGTGAGAATAATTTTTTGTTATAAATATTGTGAGAATATGAAACATTTTTAATGTGGGTAATTTCTAAATCTGGTATAGTATATGTAAAAAAGTTAGAGTAAAAGTTACAATTCTTCTTTTGAGTGAGTACGATAGGTTGTGAACAATATGTTATAAAATTAAGTTTAATAAAATCTATTAAAAAAGAAGGTATTAAAAGCATTCAAAATAAAATAATATATGGTAAAATAAAAATATTGTAAAATGTTATGACTTTTTATAACTAGCTTTGTACATTTGCTGTGTGTAGTGTAGTGGTTTTTATGTGTAATGGAGTATTGCTGTGTGTGGATATGTATTGTCTAATGTTATATGTTGTTTGTTTTCTGTAATTAGTTAACTCGTTATTTGATTATTATAGTTGTATATTAGGAATTAGTTACTAATAAATCCTCAGTTTTATTGTAACTTAGTTTGCTAAGATATTCAGTGATTACTTTTTTACAAGAATAGTGGTTTAAATCACGTAATTTGATGCTTCTAGAAATGTTATTATAAAGATGTGGGCCTAAAAATTTTAAATAATGTTTCGAGAACGATTTTTTGCGTTTTGGAACCAAGTAAACTATGTCTAATCTACGTCTCATTTGGGAATCTGGGATCTTTTTATGCTGTACCAAAATAGCGTTTCTAATGTAAAGTTGACGTACTGTAAGGACTGACATTTCTTGATATAATAAATTAGTAGGGTACCTATACCCTTTAAAGCTCATAACTTTAAGTATTACACGTTGAGCTCTTTCAAGAGTTAATAAAGTTGTTTTATGTGTGCCCCCCCATACCAAAATACAATAATTTAAAATTGATTGGCATAAAGCATAGTATATCCACTTCATCCACTCAGTGTTCATCCACTTTGGAATCAATCGTAACATCTAGCAACATGCAAATTCTTCCTCTTAGCGCTACTCATCATTTTCCAAATTCCACTCCTTCACTTCTGGATTTGATGATTATATCCTCCTCTCAACATGTTGCTAAATACGGCCAGTGTCCTGCTGACGCTTTTTCATACCATGATCTCATATACCTGTCCTATAAAGTTCGTCCTCCTAAGTTAAAGCCTAAAATTATTCTACAGCGCAACTTTAGTGGTATGGATCGTGACGCGTTTCTTGATGATGTCAGGAAGATTGACTGGTCTCCTGTTTCAAATGCACAAACTGTGGATGAACAGATTTCTCTGTTTAATTCAATTATTATTGATTTATATGACGTTCATGCACCTCTTCGTGAAATTAAAATCAAACATCTTCCATCACCATGGCTTACAGATAGAGTTAAATCTTTTATGCATAAGAAAGCTATAGCTAAATCTAGATATAAGATGCGTCCTACTGACATTAATAAAGAAAAATATGTCTTGGCACGAAATCGCTGCAATACTGTGTGTAGGAATGCATTGCGCCGTCATGTTCATGATTCTGTTAAGGACGAGGACCCAGCTAAAGTCTGGAAGTTCCTACGGTCTTTGGGTATTGGTAAATCACGACAAGATTCCATTTCAAAAAATATAAATCTCGATTCTCTCAACATACATTTTTCGTCCGCATCCGATATGGATAACTCGGATAAACTTAATACTTTAAATCAACTTTCTGCATTACCTACACCCAGCCATCCCCTTTTTGTGTTTGATCGATTTACTGAAAGTGATGTTAAGAGAGCCGTTCTATCAATAACTTCAAACGCCATCGGTTGTGATACTTTAAGTCGAAACATGTTGGTGCCCATCCTTGATTTCATTCTTCCTGTCCTTTGTACCATTCTTAACAATTCTATCTTAAGTAATGTGTTCCCTGCAGTCTGGAGAGATGCTCAAATAATACCTTTACCTAAAATACCAAACCCTAAGTCCTATTCAGAATATCGTCCTATTTCCATCCTTCCCTTTTTATCTAAAGTGTTAGAGCGTCTTGTCCACAGGCAGCTTAGTCTCTATCTCTCTAAATATAACCTCTTAAATCCTTTCCAATCTGGCTTCCGCCCTGGGCACAGCACGGTTACTGCGCTAGTTAAAATTTCAGATGATATACGGTTTGGTATGGAGAACGGTCAGTTAACTGTGCTAACATTGCTAGATTTTAGCAATGCTTTTAATACCGTAAATTTTGATATACTACTTGCTTTACTTCGCTCAATTAACATATCTCCATCAGTAATAGATTGGTTTCGCAGTTATCTGCATGGTCGTCGGCAGCGTGTTCGTCTGGAAGAGTCTTTCTCTACCTGGTGTAACACTTCTGCTGGCGTTCCACAAGGCGGCGTTTTATCTCCCTTATTATTTGCAATTTTCATAAACACCATATCTCAGCATCTTACTTCTTCCTACCACATATATGCAGACGATCTTCAAATTTATTCCCAGGCCTCACTTACTAATTTGGATATAGCTATAGAAGCTGTAAATCTTGATCTGTGTCGTATTGCTAATTGGAGCAAATCTTATGGACTAAAAGTTAACCCAGTTAAAACACAAGTCATTATTATAGGTAGCTCTCGGATGATCTCTAAGGTGAATTACCAGACACTTCCGCAAATTAATTTTGGCGGTATTGCTATTCCTTATAGTGATTCCGTCAAGAATCTTGGTGTTATAATGGACCGGTGTTTTAATTGGGGCCCACAGTTGGATGCCATTAGTCGCAGAATGTTTGCTTCGGCAGCCTCTTTAAAAAGGCTTCGTAATTTTCTACCCACTGCCACTAAAGTTGCGCTTGCACAATCACTTCTTCTCCCTATACTAGATTATGCTGACGTTTGTTATCTGGACGTGACAGAGGATCAATTGAATAAGCTAGAGCGATTGCAAAATTTGTCCATTAGGTTTATATTTGGCTTGCATAAATTTGACCATATTTCCCAATTCCGTGCAAAACTCAAATGGTTACCCATTCGTCTCCGACGAAATCTTCACATTTTATCTCTTCTCTATAATATATTGTTTAACCCCTCCACCCCCTCTTATCTTAGGGAACGTTTCGATTATTTGTCGAATTCTAGCACCTATAGTCTTAGGTCCTCGGAAAACCTTTGTCTTACGATGCCCTTACATAGCAGTTCCTTCTATGACAAATCCTTCACGGTGCAGGTGGTTCGCCTGTGGAATTCCTTGCCCGTTTCTATAAGGCGTGCTTCGTCACTGCCAATTTTCAAAGATCTAGTGAAGAAGTTTTATTTGGCGGAATAAGTTAATCGGTATTTGTGTAATTTTCTTGTTATATTAATACGTACTGATTTATGTATGTTTATAATAGTATTATTTGATGTATGTTTATATATTATACTCATATGAATATATATTATAGTTTACAACATATGTGTTTTTATGTGTCTTTGTGTTAATGTTACCTATTCATGTCGAGTGCGCGCACCCTCTGCTCTTTGTAACTTCTTTATTTTCCTCTCCATCCAAAGGTTGCCTGGAAGAGATCGCTTTTAGCGATAAGGCCGCCCATTGTTGCATTTTTTATTAATTTGTGTCTTATTCTTTTTGTATCTGTTTGTTTGTGCGCAATAAAGAATTGTCTATCTATATTGTTTTAATCAGTTCTGGTTGACAAATGTTTCGAATGTTTTTAAAAATATAAATTAATTTTCTTGTGCGAGTACTTAAATTTATTATGTGTTCCTTCCAATTTAGGTGTTGATCTACTAATAATCCTAAGTATCTGATTGAGGCCACTTTAGTAAGGCAGTAACAAGTGCAACTCGTGGATGTACTATTACATGTGTGTATTTTGATATTTGTAGAGTTTAACGGTGGTTGCGTATTTTTTCGAATGCTAAAGCATATATATTTTGTTTTACTGGCGTTTATAGTGAGGAGGTTGTGATCTAGCCACGAAGTAACACGAGCAAGCCCTTCATTACTTACTTTGTTAACTTCATCCCAGTTACGTCCTCTGAACAGCAGTACTGTATCATCTGCGAAGGTAATTATTTGGCACTGCTTTAGAGAAAGACTACACAAGTCATTAATGTAAATCAAAAATAGGGTGGGTCCTAAGATACTGCCCTGAGGCACTCCAAATTGTACATTCTCTTGTTGACTTACGTATTCATTCATCTTCACGCACTGGGTTCTGTTAGTCATATAGTCTGTTATAAGTTTTAAGGCTAAGCCTCGAATTCCAACATTTTCTATTTTTTTTAAAAGAATAGGCGCAGAAACGGTGTCGAATGCTTTAGCCAAGTCTAAGAACACTCCAATGGCCTTTTCATCCTTATCCAAGCTTTCAGTGACATAAGAAATTAGTTTATCAACCGCATGTACAGTCGAGTTGTTTGCTCTAAATCCGAACTGGTTGACGGAGAGTAAGTGTTGCGATTCTAAGTAGTTTTTTAATCTAGTATTTATGAGACGCTCAATCACCTTAGACAAAGCTGGCAATAAGGAAATAGGCCGGTAATTAGTGAGAGATTCTCTCTCACCGGACTTGTAAATGGGAATGATAAGAGATGTTTTAAGAGCCGTTGGAAATATGCCCTGACTGAAGCATGTATTACAAATATTTTTTATAGGTGACGCTAAAATCTCAACACCTAATTTTAGTAACGTTGTAGGTATACCATCTAGACCCGTAGATTTTGACGGTTTTAGATTTTTTATAGTTTGTTTAATTTCATCATCATCCGTAGGTAGTAAGACAAAAGATTTGAGTGATGGATTATTTAAATTTGTGGTCTTCGCCATATCATTTTCATTAGTGTGTAATCTGGTCAGTATGTTATTAGCCAATTTGCTACCTATATTTGCAAAATATTCATTAATATAGTTTACGGAGTCCTCTGGAGAAGTCTTAAGTTGTAATAATTCATCGCAAGCTTTATCGTTTCTGTTAAAATTACACATGTTTTTCACGATAGACCACTGTTTTTTCAGATTGTGTTTATGAGTGTCTATTTGAGATTCAAAGTAGCTATTTTTGAGTGATTTTAGAATATTGTTGCACGTGTTACGATACCTTGTGTAATTAGTCTTAAGTGTGATGTTGTTCGGCTCCTTTTTTAATTTTAGGTGTAGGCGGTCCCGGCGATACATGCATCGACATAGTCCTGGTGTGACCCATGGCATAATGGTCCGTTTTCTACGGGAGACTTTACATATAGAAGTATGTTTATTAATACAATCATTAATAATAAGGAGAAATGTATTGGTCATTTCGTTAGGATCGTCAGAGTTTAATATTATTTGCCAGTTTATCTGTTTTAATTCATTAACCACAGCGTGATAATCCACCTTTTTGTATGTTACCTTTCTTTTTACTTCAGAAGCATTTTGTTTAGATAACGTTAACATTACTGAATAATGGTCTGTAATTGTTGTGTGGCATACTATCGTTTTATTAATGTAATTTGTTTTAATAAAACAATGATCTAGGCAACTATTTTCTCTAGTCGGCAGGTTGTGAGAGGAAATTAATCCATGTGACGCAAGGAGGTCCAGGTATTTTGTAGATTTAGTGTCGGTATTATCCAAGATGTTTATGTTTATGTCACCTATTAAAACTATGTTTTTATAGTTTCTATAAGTATGTAAAGTGTTGTCTACAGCGGAGAGAAAGTTTTCGATATTTCTGAAGGATGGTGGTCTATACAGAGATATGATTGCTAAATCTTTCTTCACGGTGGTGACTAAACAATTTACATCATTACCCTCCCGCGTTGTTTCAACTACAGTAGCTTTTATGTCTTCATTAATATAAATAACAATACCATCGTTTTGGTTTAAATGATTAATTGTTGTGAATACTCGGTATGAAGTAATATTTGGTACATTTTTAGTTAATGAAAGCCAACATTCTGTCAAAATGATAAAATCAAACTTTATATCCAATCTACTCAATAGAACTTGTAGTTCATCAAAGTTGTGATTCAAACTCCTGATATTTTGTGTTAAAATAGTGTAGTTATTATTTTTGTCGATAATATTTTTGCAGTGTTCCGGGACGTCTACGCCATAGGCGTTACCGACATTGATACTTCTATCAATGTCAGAAGACAGTTCTAATATATCAACCATATTTTATGTGATGAGAATAAAATACATATTTTTTATTGGGTAACAACCTAACGTATACGCAAACAGTCCGGAACGCTGCAGTAGTAACTAAATAGCCTTCGACTTCAACATCTAATAACAAATGTGTGTATGTGTGATGCGTAGGTAATATGTGTGTATTTTGTGTAGGAATTATGTTAGTATAAAAGTCATAACTTAGACCTATGCAAAAATATATTCTTTGAATGAAAGCATGCATAAGATATTTGAGAGGCATAAACATAAATCGACGCCTAGTATATATAGCTTTAAGATTTAGGATTAAAATACTTATAATTAAAAATTTAAATAAAATAGTTAAGCAAACTTCATGCATTAAGATTTTAGACAGTTGATAAAACAGTATCATAATAAAATTAATCATACGACATAGTCATTCTTCCGCTTCTTGCAAGGATTGTACTTCATTTAGTGACTTCACATGTATGGCTGGACTTTTGTCTTCCTTGCGCAGTAGGACCTTACCATTAGACAGCCAGCAGTATTTAAATTTACCAGATTTCTTCAGGTTCCGTGCAACGTAAAATATTTTTCTGGCTTTCTGTGTCAGGTGGTCAGAAACATAAATTGGGTTAATCGAATCATCAACTGCCAGGTGCTTCATACTCAGCTTATTTTCTTGAGAGGTATTAAATTTTTTTACTGCGTTCAAAATTTTTATTTTTGGCTTCATATCTCTATACTCCACAATGATCGAGCTCATGGTTCCTTTCTTAATTTTGTATGCGTGGTTTATTTCAGTGTTATTAACATCGAGGTCTAACACTTTGTGTAATTTTGTAACGATTTGTATGGGTTCAATCTTACTATCTACTGCAACATTATTAATTTCAATCATGTTGATTCTTTCTTTCCTTTGCATCGTATCTAATTGGTATTCTAGGAAGTTGACTTTAGATAAAACTTCCGCATGTTCCTTTGTAATACTTTCTATATGTTTTTTAAGTTCAATGTGCTGAAGACAGTAACTTTCCACAACTTTTTGTAACTGGTTGTTGGTAGAAAGAATTTCTGCATTCTGATTCTTCATCTCTTCGATACTTTTATATAGTTCATGATATTTATCATCTTGCTCTTTTTTCCATGTTTGTAGCATTTGCTTTATCTCATCATGAAATAAGGAAAAATCATGGTCAACATTTTTTCTCTTTCTCCTGTTAACTGAACATAAACTGTCATCACTGTCCAGATTTGAAATACTGTCTGTTCGCGATAAACATTTTTTAATACCAGTGGGTGAACGCTGCATTTTTTTCTATTTATTTTGCATATACTATGTTCAATATACCACCTTATTGCACTTGGATTCTTCGGTTTTGTTGAACAGTAAAAGTGAACATTAGTAGAATGTGAACGTATTTAATTTGGACGTACTTACCTATCTAAGGTCACTTTTTAAGTTTTTTTGGATCGTATGTTGTGAAGTTAATATTAACTTGTGGTAAGTAGGTACTTTGTGGTTTATAAAATAAAGTCGCAAGTTATTGGGCCGTGAGCACGTCAGTCACACTCGTAGCCGGACGGGTATTACAAATGAAAATGTATATTATATGTATTAGTATCAGTTGTCTGGTTTCCATAGAACAGGCTCTGCCTAGTTTGAGATCAGATGACAGTGTGTATTGTCCCAGAATATTATTGATAATTATAATATATTTCAATATTAATTAGGCGAGATATCTTTGTATCTTGTGGTTTCCTGGTACTTCTGCTATAAATATGTAACGCATCATCAGTAGGAATTTCCTGAACGTAGTTAAAAATCACATTCGACCATCGATATAATTGGACATTGGATTGGAAGTGGACTTGAGGACTCTTCCTTATGTCCTATGCTTCCCTGGTACCTCTACTATAAACATGTTATCTCTGAACCACATTCATATGCTCATTACAAGATAAGGCAAAAAACTATGCACCTGCTATTTTATGCTACCCTAGTAGTACCGGTAATAATTTATCCATCTTAATACTCAAGTACCAAGTAAACGATTACAAAATAATGAAAATAATGGAATATTGTTTAAATCTATTTAATTTATCTCTGGTGGTACCACGGAGTTGTCCGTAGTACCCCAGTGGTACCACGGACAAAAAAAATTGTCCGTGGTACCACTGGTAGTACTACTGGTGGTACCACGGAAAACAAACGATTAAAACGTTTGTTGTAAGTATACAAGTATTAATTTGATTAAAAGTAAAAATTGCATAGGTGCATTCATATCATGATTATCATCTACATCTTCTCATATGCCGACGGCATATTCAAGTTTCTTTTTATTCAAAACAGTCAGATAAATAAAAAAACATAAATGGCAGAGTGCTAAAGACGTAACAATTTTCACGTCAACCATACCCGTTGTCCACGGTCGAACGCGATACAAGTATGAAGCGGCAATGTAAACACTGACTTCTCTTGATACTCCCACAGAAGTATTTAGGGAAGTATTGACGGCAGCGCGAGTGGCATCGGAAGGGGCTGAATGTAAATGCGGCATTACTTAACCACTCTGCTAGGGCTAAGAAATTGTAAGATGTTTATGTATTTTAATGGAATAGGTAATCAATAAAACAATAACATAGAATCAGGAAAATGATTTATTTTAAAAAAACAATTAAAAAATGATATACCTTACTACTACATTTACTACATGTTATAAATGTTACAAAATTTCTTTTTAACGTATTAACTTAGTACTGGACAAAAAACAATAAATAAATATGTGGACGATTGAGTGAGCACTCTGTGAAATTTTTTCAAAAAGGTTTATTCATTTACTTACCTACCTAGTTAAAATTTTAAAACAATTGTAAAAGCATTCTCGCAATTTTAATGTTAAATATACAGGAAGGAACAAACGAACGAGACACGGAGGGGAACCTACCACTATCATGGTTCGATTAGTATTTTACAAAATCGCAATTTACTTCGCAAGAAATCAGGACTTATGAAAGTGTGAGGATTAAATTTCTAAATAAGGCACTAGTCGATCTGTAAACACCCTAACTTAACAAGACATGTATGTAACAAGCTATTTAAGTCAGTTCAATACGAAATCAATAAAGAACATATGATATTTCATTGGGTCACAGCCAACGATTTATGGGGGGGGGGGGGGGGTCATAGTTGACGGGCCCGTTGGTCTAGTGCCCTGGCCACTAGCCAATAGGTCGTGGGTTCGATTCCCCCTTTGCGTCTGACTGTTTCAAGTGCTTAACCCAATTTGGATACATTTGTTTACACGTTTTATAGCAAGAAGTTAAGTTTGTCAACTTTTCGTTATTCCATAATGAAAAATTCACCTGTATACATACGCAAGCATAGGTAATAAAAAAGTGTATATTATGATTTGAAAAGGTCTACACCACAGTAGTACCTTCTGATGTGACGATTTAAATTATCTTTTATGGAAAAAACTTCTATCACACACATTGCAGGTGTAAGGTTTGACACCAGTGTGAATCCGGATGTGACAATTTAATTCATATTTTAAAGAAAAACGTTCATGACACACATTACAATTGTACGGTCTGTCGCGATTATGAATCCGGAGGTGATATTGCAATTGAGATTTTTGGTAAAAACTTTTATTACACACATTGCACAGGTATAAGGTTTGATACCAGTATGAGTCTGATGGGACGTTCAAAATTACATTTAAAGGAAAAACTTTTTTTACACACAGAATTGCTTTTTAACCGACTTCAAAAAAGGAGTAGGTTCTCAATTCGTCTGTATATATTTTTTTATGTATGTTCGCGCATAACTCTGGCAATTATGAACCGATTTGAAAAAAATCTTTCTTCCATCCATTCTTCAAACCATTGATTGGGTCCCATAATAAGATTATCGCTTACGAATAAGTAGTTCCTGGAAAAACAAGCATGGCGACTGCGCAGGAAAGCTGCAGGAATGCCTATAAGATGACTTTATGTCGCTTTTTAAGGACAATAATGGTCATAACTCTAGCAAATATTTACCAATTTCAATGATTCTTTTATTATTCGAAAGAAGAAACCACTGTGACAAATTTGTATGAATTTTATCATAACCGGATAAGAACTTCCTGGAGGACCATGAACGATGTGGAGGAATTTATCTGGTAAAAACCATAAAACTGATGTTCTCCATTACATTACTCTGACAAATATGAACCGATTTCGATGATTCTTTTTTTATTCGAGAGAGTAAACTACTATGATGATTCCATGCAAATTTCATTACGACCGGATTTTTTTTTCTGAAGAAACACGTATTATGTAAAACTATGTAGACGAAAATGTGATAACCTTCCTGGATCATTTTACCGTCTTCGATGGTTCAATCTTTATGTATGAAAATATCACTAAAAAGTTTAAAATAAAATCTTTTTTAAAAACTTGAACCGACTTCAATATCACTAAAAAGTATAAATAAAGGAGTTGTTCCAGAAATGTATGGAGCCTGGGCCAACACCATGTACACTATATGTATATATAACTATGCAATATAGTAACTGTTTTGTAATGTTGTATTTTTTAAATATTGCTTCGTTTTATTGTACATTTAAGATATCTTGGTCAAGGAGAGCAACACCGAAGAGAATATAATACTACTATAGCAAAACCGAACAATAATATGATGGATCGGAAATACGTAACTAAAATATCATTTTGACGGATTTTGATTTTGACGGACGGATTCCAATCCAAATCACAGGCGATAATCAATACAGTAAAGCCCCGGGTCCAGAAAGAAACAGTCAATGAATGTCCGTAAACTTAAATAATCACTAAAAACTCCGAAATACAATATGTACTCCACGCGTAAACAATCTATTACGAAACGTCACCTATAGCATGAACTGTCAAGTAGTAAACCAACGTCAAACGCAACTGTCATGGCTGCCCTAAAAACAGGGTGGGCATACTAAATAACTCCATAAGTAATCATTTATGTACAATTGTACTCTGCTTCAAATAAATTTATAAGTATTTTTATGAAACTCTCCTATGTTTTTCCTATTTTTCCATATAGTGTACATAGTGTTGGCCCAAAATGGAACGTCTCCTTTAAATATTATTGAAGTTGGTGCAAAATATACACAGCAGGTACGCTAACACCAACTTCTATAATATTTAAATTATTTTATACTTTTTAGTGATATTGAAGACGGTTCAATTTAAAAAAAAAAAGATTTTATTACCGGTATGATTCCGGATGTGACATGTTAAATATGGTTTAGTAGTAAAAGTTTTGTTAGACAAATTGCAAGTGAAAGGTTTCTCCCCCATTTGGGTCCCGATTTGCTCTGTGTCATCTTCACTGGAAAAAGCGCCAGTATGAATAGGTACGGATATGCTGTATTAAATCAGGTTTATGTGAAAAGCTTTTTTTACACACATCGCAGGTGAAAAGAATCTCGCCCATATGCGCCCGGATATGACGCTTCGCATAATTTTTACTGGTGAATCGTTTATTACACACATTGCAATTGTAAGGTTTAGCGACAGTATGAGCACGGTTATGCCAGAGTTATGCGCGAACATACATAATATGTATATTCAGACGAATTGAGAATATGGAAGGAAAACGATACTGTTTGAGGGAGTACAGGTATATAACAAGCTACCGAATGATCTGAAACTATGTGCAAACTTAAACACTAACGGTCTTATTCATAAAAAAAGCTTATCAAAGGTTTTAAGCACTGATTAGTTATAGTGTTCTATAAGGTTAAAAAACGTTCTATGAAGTTGCTTATTCATAAACCTTTCATAAACCATCTATAACTAATACGTCTCTATAGAACGTTTTTCAATCAAAGTATTGCCATTATAATGAAGTTGGTCAACAAATTGACCGAATACACCCAATCGCCCACAGATATGTGTCTACACACATGCTACACACCGCCTAGGTGTGATCATAGACATTATTACAGATTATAAAACATTTTATTGTATACGAAACGATGACCACTGTAGATTTGACGGGCGTGTTGGTCTAGTGGTTGGACACCCTGGCTGCTACCCAATAGGTCGTGGGTTCGATTCCCGCTAAGTGTCTGGGTGTATTTATCTATTTAATTATATATTTACAGTAAAAAAAGTACTTATATAAGTATAAGCATCAATTATCAGGTTTCCATAGTACAGGCTGTGCCTAGTTTGGGAACAGATGACCATGTGTATTGTCTCAGAATATTTATTTATTGTATTTATGACGCCCATGCGGAATTCGTCATACATCCATCGATCATTGTCATTGTTATTTGATTGTTAAATGTTTGTTTGGTAATGTTGTAACAAGCGCGTAATAATAACTAACCTAAAATAAACTAACTTATATTAAAATATATTAAATTGTATAATAATAATAATAAAATAAACGTTAAGTACTGAATAAAATAATAAATCGTAATCGTTTGTAGTGTATATACTGCTGTTTTGATTTCTTACGAAATTGAACGGATATGAAACCTTTATGGGCTAGAACTCTTTGCCTTCCTAATGAGGCTCAATTAAAGAAAAAAATTGAACTCATGGATGTGACACTGACACAAATGTCATTTTCTTAATAATTAATAATCAGCTGTTGAAAGTCGGCCATTTTGGGTGTTTTCTCGTGGACCCACTATTTTGTCCCACCAGTGGGTCCACGAGGGAGAACTATTTCTCGTGGACCCACTGCACTCTACGGTTATTATATGTTCCTCCTGTATAATAAAGATGTATAGCACCTTTTTGCATTGTCAAAATTTATCTATCGCATAGTGAAGTGACAAGTGGCAGACAAAAAATATGCGCTTCCGCTGGTCGGTGTAAATCGTTGCATAGTTTTTTAGGCTTCCACTCCCATTTTTTCACTACAACTGCATTCTTAAAGGGCATTACTAAGTTATAAACTTCCCATTAAGAAGTTAACCATCATTCATGATGAGACCACCTTATGTCCTATGCTACCCTGGTACTTCTGGTATAAATATTGAAGCAAAGTAGTCACAGTTTGGTAAAACTAGATGTCTCACGAAAGGGGAAGGCCTCTTTGTGCCCTCTGTTGCCATAGTACTTCTGGTAATAATGTTTAAGAATGCGCAATTTTGCGGTTTCACGTGCTATTTCGTGGATGCCCTTTGAAATTCCGTCTGGAGCTACCACATTCAGCCGGTGTAACTACTTGGAATATTTACTTCCAAACTGTTCGATCGTAGAAGCCTATTCGAAGAAAATTTTTCCCATCTGTCTGATGATCGAACTACTAATCGGACTAATTGGAATGGATAATCCAATAGAAAGACGTTGCTTCTTGTTTTCCCTTAGTCTGTTCTTACCCGGACATCTCACGGGATTAATAATCCATACCATTAAACAACTCATACCCGGAGCTTATTACTGGATGGCAAAATGCGCGAGGCCTCCTTGTATCTTATGCCGCCCTGGTACTTCTGGTGTAATATTATGTGGTGTATATAATGTCCGATAATATAGATTTAATTTAATAAATTATAGTTTATATTATTTTATTCATATGATAATTTCATACTATTATCCCAACCCTTGCTATAACTATATATAGGATGTTAATAAGCAACAGTGGGTCCACGAGAAATAGTTCTCCCTCGTGGACCCACTGGTGGGACAAAATAGTGGGTCCACGAGAAAACACCGGCCATTTTTTACCTTATATCACGCTTATAGCACTGTTAAAGTAGGGGTCTGCCCCATGAAGCTATTAGGGTCAAAGTGGAGGAAACACTCCCAAATACATGCCTGAGGTCAACGCTATCCCTTTCATTGAGGTCGGATCTCTCTTTCTAAGAGGGCAACCTTAATGTTTCATGAAAAATCAGGACATCTTTTTAACTTCGTCGCATAATACGACTTACTAGGCTTGTTTACCAAGTGTCTGGGTGTTTTATCTATTTAAGTATGTATTTACAAAAAAAAAGTATATAAGTATTAGTATCAGTTGTCTGGTTTCCATAGTACAGGCTCTGCCTAGTTTGGGATCAGATGACCGTGTGTGAATTGTCCCAGGATATTATTATTATATTATTATTATGCTTTAAGTTTAAACCGATTAAATATGTCTAGTTGCTTAATCAGTCTGATTATGGGTTGGAGCAGCCCAAATACGGAAGAACTGTGTACAAACTGTGATTGATAGGGAAACAGATGATAAATAAATAAGGACCTCCTTCTGGCCGATATGACCACAGTGGGTATTTTGAAAGATCTCAGTCTACGCAAAATATATTATAGTGCGCAAGTGCTTGCATAGACACAACTGCACTCTCTCTCTCTCTTCCGTTTACCTCTCAAAATACGATGGGATGAAAAACCGACACGACCGGGGAGAGACCAGGTGCAGGATCAACATTTTACATGCCCATCTTACGCATGGAGCATCTTACTTTACAGAAAATCAAGGGATAAATAATAAGCTAATGGTTGTGAAAATAAAAGCATATGAAGTTATGATTAAAAAAAAAATTGTGCTATAAAATCATTTATTCAGTACGTTTAACGATCTCCGATTAATCACAAGATACTGAATAGCAATTAGCATTATATGCAAACAACTAAAACACCTTTTAACCAACACATTAGACGATAGAAAAAGCATTCGCGGTAAATTTAGTTTTCCATTGGACCAACAGCAGATCATTGCAGCTTCATCAAATTTATTTTCCAATGGGACAATGGATAGTCATAGGTACATTCCTTCACTCAATATTTTTAGGAAATCTACAAGAAAATAAAAAATGTATTAATATTGATCAGGGGTAAATAAAACAGTATGTATATTTATGGAATGATATAGGTACTCTCGCCGATACGGCCAATCCAACCACAGCGCAAGATCAGCCATCATCCAGTGCACAAATGCTTGCGTAGACACAAGTGCACAAGTGTACTTTACATGCCTATCCGACGCATGGATCATCTTACTTTACAGACAATGACCGGCCTGCATTATCCTAGCCAGTGAGGAACAACTACACATAGTTGTTGCTCCCCGCAGGATTCGAACCTGCGACCCCCGGTATGCAAGCAAGCGGTTTCCCACTCATATTTATTCTTGTCGCGTCTAGTAGCCACGGAGGCTACTAGACGCGACAGGACTAGGAGGCGACAAGAATAAATATGATTTTAATAATATGTATCTAATAAGTTACAAAACTAACTGTACCTAAACTTAACCTACATACCTACACACTTGTAAAATTAATGAACATACAATATGTTTTCAATATCAATCCTGTCGGCTCCGTTTCTTGATGGTGTTTGCACATATAATTAAACGCGTAGATATGTATAATTATGTATTTGACGTAAGTTAAGTATGTACAAGTATTTTTATTGTAACGCGCGTGCGCTTCGCACTGATCGTCTTGTTGGTCTGCGGCGGGCGGCGGGGATCGCCGGCGCCGGCCCGCGTCGCGCCGCCCGCATCCCCTTCTTCATGCGTTGTGGTGCGACGGCGGTGACAATCTCCCCCCCTTGGAAGATGCAGCAGCAGCTTTCAAGGCATGTTCATTCGTCTGCTTGGGTAGAGGGCAGACCTTGTTAATCGCACGCCGTTCGATGCCTCGATGTGTGGCGAAGTCAGCGACTCGGACTATTCCATCAGCGCCCGGATAAACCTTCGTTACTCGACCAAGTTTCCACTTGAGTGGTGGCAGGTTGGCTTCTTTAAAAACTACCAAATCTCCTTCCTTGACTATTTCTTGATATGTTCGCCATTTTGTGCGCTGTTGCAACTCTGCCAGGTATTCCTTCTTCCATCTGGCCCAGAACTGAGAGCGAAGTTGCTCGATTAGCTGATACCGTGTGATCTTTGCGTTGGTTATTGGTGGGCTTGGTAGAGATGTAAGCGGTCGCCCGATAAGGAAGTGCCCTGGTGTTAGCGGAGAAAGATCGTTTGGGTCGGATGATAAAGGAGTAAGGGGTCGGGAGTTTAAGATTGATTCAATTTGAGAGAAGAGAGTGCTCAGCTGTTCGAAAGTAAGACTAGTGTTTCCCGCGACTCGTTTAAGATGATGCTTAGCACTCTTAACCCCGGCTTCCCACAGACCGCCAAATGTAGGTGAATACGGAGGACTAAACTTAAAGGTTATACCCTCATCGGCTGCAAATTCACTCGCGCTTTTAAAGTCCGACCGCAATACCCTGCCTAATTCATTTTTCGCTCCAATGAAATTCTTTCCATTGTCGCAGTAGATAGTATGGGGTTTCCCTCTTCTAGCGATAAATCTTTTAAGGCAAGAAATAAAGGCTTGAGTAGTAAGATCGCTGACTGTTTCCAAGTGAACAGCCTTTGTGGAGAAACATATAAATATACATAGGTAACATTTTGTAATTCTACTACCTCGGCCCTTCTTGCTCGCAATCATAAAAGGGCCAGCAAAGTCTGTACCAGTAACTTGGAATGGATAAGTTTGAGACACTCTGCTCAATGGTAGATTACCCATCAATGGCTCCGCAGTTTTAGCCTTCATTCTAAAGCATGTTATACACTTACGAACTATGCTTCTCGCTAGTGTTCTGCCGCCAATTGGCCAAAATTGTTCTCTAAAAACACTGAGGAGCAATTGAGGGCCCGCGTGACATAAGTGGAGATGTTCGCTTGACATTAAGAGCATTGTAAGACGATGATCTGCACGTAATAAAGCCGGATGTTTAGCAGCATAATTAAGATTGGCATTCTTCAAGCGACCACCTACCCTTAACACCCCGAATTCATCAATAAATGGAGATAATTGTATAATGCTCGATTTTGCTTTAAGTGGTTTATTTTGACCGAGTGTGTCCAATTCCAAGCTGAATGATTCTCGTTGAGCGGTTTTAATAAGAAAGGTAAGAGAATTATGAAGTTCAGTTTCATTAAGTGAACCGGTTACTTTATTGTTAGGATTTCTTGTATTATGAACAAATCTGAGTACATAAGCGAATATTCGCTTTAATCTAGATGAATTAGAGTACTGTTCGAAATTTACAAATTTGTCTGATTCTTCGTGCACGTGATTGACTTTAATTTCTGGTAAATCTACAACAACATTTTGAGGTTTAGGCCATTCTGACTCCTGCTTGTCTAAAAAGCTAGGTCCATTCCACCATAGGGCGGAGTTTACTAGTAAAGTAGGTTCAACCCCTCTAGACGCCATGTCTGCAGGATTGAGATTACTAGGAACATGTCTCCAAGACCTTATATTTGTCAATTCACGAATTTCGTTGACTCGGTTACAAACAAACGATATTAAAACTTTTGGCTGAGTTTGTATCCACCCTAGTACTATTGTGGAGTCAGACCAAAACGTTACACTTGTAATATTGCAACGCAGAGCCGCAGTAACCTTAGCTGTAAGTCTAGCTCCTAGAAGTGCCGCACACAGTTCAAGTCTCGGTATCGTAACTGGTTTTAAAGGAGCTACGCGAGTTTTAGCACACAATAGATAGGTGGTTACTTTTTTATCACTATCGACTGACCGCAAGTACACACAAGCCGCGTATGCGTCTTGGGAGGCATCTACGAAACAATGAAGATCTATGGTAACAGGGAACGGACACAGCACAAACCTCGGGACCGACAATGTCAGTAAAATACTTAAGTTATTCATGATGTTGTCCCAGGATTTTTTTATCTTATTTGGGACTGCTTCATCCCAATCTAATTTCAATTGCCATAACTGTTGCAACAAGATTTTTAATGTTACTACGCACGGACTGAGTAAACCTAAAGGGTCGAAAATTTTACAAGTATTCGACAAAATCGTTCTTTTCGTTACGTTTTGTTTACTGTTATCTTCCATATTAATTTGAAATTTTAAAGTATCATTATTGGGTGTCCATAGAACTCCTAAGACGCTAGACTCTTTTGATAAATTAAGGGATTCGGTTTCCGTTGTTTCTTGAAATATTTGTGGACAATTTGTTCTAAATTTATGAATAGGGAAACAAGCTGATGCTAGCACCTGAGTGACGCCTTTGTGAATGTGAGCAAGATCTTCCTCATTTGAGGCACCTGTCAAGAGGTCATCTACATAGAAGTCGTTTTGAATGACCTGTGATATAAAGGGATCTGTACATTCTGTGGCTAGTTGAAGAAGACATCTGGTGCTTAGATATGGAGCAGATGCCGTGCCATATGTAACTGTGTTTAACTGTAATGTTTTAAGAGGCATGTTGCTGTCATCTCTCCAGAGAATGAGTTGAAGGTGTCTTTGGGACTCATGAATCATTACCTGTCTATACATTTTCAAGATATCTCCAGATAACACATACTTATGTTGTCGAAAACGTACTAAAATGTTAAACAAATCATCCTGTACTACTGGGCCGACGAATTGTATGTCATTTAAGGATTTATTTGAAGTGGTTTTTGCCGACGCGTCGTATACAACACGAAGCTTAGTTGTCTCTCTATTTTCTCGAATGACTGCATGATGCGGCATAAAGTACCCAAATGATGGCCTTTCTACTTGGCTTAAGTGACCTAATTCTTTATATTCATTAATGAATTTATGATACTCTTCTTTTAGGTGAGTATTATTCTTATTATTAAGCTTTTTCTCTATACTTAGAAAACGCTTTTTTGCTACATTATATGAATCGCCGAGTGATTCTTCTGGAACTTCTTTTAAGGGCATCAATACTGAGAATCTACCATCATCAAGACGCTGAGTTGTTTCAGTGAAGTAGCGTTCACAGAATTCATCATCAGGTGACCTAATTAATTGTGAAGATGGAATTTCTTCAAGATTCCAAAACTTAGTCAACTGATCGCTAATTTCTTTTGTAAAGTTACATTTAATTGAATTGTTTTCATTAAGATTGTAAGTATTAAGGGGACCTACCACTAACCAGCCTAACTTGGAGTCTTGGAGAATGGGTTTATTGGGTCCTAGTTTGCTTTGATTTGGTAACATTACTTCGTAAAACAAATCTGCTCCAATGAGTAAATCCACCTTTGAAGGACGAAAATACATTGAATCGGCAAGTTGAATGTTACTAGGTAAGTTAAGCTCTGCAACATTAATTAAGGTGTTTGGTAAAAGGCCTGTTATCTCAGGAACAACCAAACATTTAAGCTGTGCATTAAAATTATTTATTCGTGAATGTATGGTAATTTCACAGGCTTCAAAAACAGGCATTTTAGAGTTATTTATGCCGGATATACATAATGTGTCCGTACTTTGACTAATCAAACCTATTTTTTCTTTCAGGTGTGCTGTTATAAAGGACGACTGGCTGCCCGCATCGAGTAAAGCACGAGCAAGGTAAGTAATTTTATTTTCAGGATTTACTATTTCCACTAATGCTGTCCCAAGAAGAACTTGACTTGATGACTGAGCTGACAACGAGACAGGTATGTAGTTGCAATTATTTAAGGTTGTTGTTGTTTCAGGTGCATTATGATTTACGTGCAATAATGTGTTATGTTTTTTCCTACAGATCCTGCAAGTGCCTAGCAGTCGGCATTCGGTTGCGGCGTGACCTCGTCGCAAGCAATTTGAACAAAGTTTTAATTTTGATACTTCACTACATCTCAATTCTGGTGTCAACTCTTTGAAGGAAGTACATTCAGTGATTCGATGTTGCTGATTACAGAATGAACATGATAACGATGACTTGGAGTCATGAGAAGTGACAAAGCTTTTAGGTGTGTTATTATGATAATGACCTTTATATTTATTTTCAGGTTTTTTAATGTTATGAAAGTGTGGTTTGTTATAATCACGTTTGTCACTTCTATTGACGGCCAATGTCTCCAGAATGTCCGCTCGATTTCGGAGAAATTGCAGAAAATCAGACAAATTTGGTAAGTCCTTAAAGCTATTTTTGTATTCCTCCCACTTACTAAAAGTTGCAGAATCTAATTTTGATGCGATAAGATAAATGATGAGTACGTCCCATTTATCAGTCGGCTGATCTAAATTATTAAGAGCCCTAAGGTTTTTGGAAACATGGTCAACTAGAAACCGTATTGCTTTATGAGACTCATTTGTCATGGAGTCTACTTCAAACAACGCCTTTAAGTGGTTGTTTATAAGTACTTTTTTGTTATCGTAACGTTCGCAAATTAAGTTCCAGGCGACACTATAGTTTTTCGAAGTAAATTCTATTGACTTAATGACTACCGCTGCACTTCCTTCCAATGAAGATCGCAGATAATGGAATTTATTTATGTTTGATATAGAGTCGTTTGAATTAATCAGCGAGTCAAATGTGTCCCGAAACTCCAGCCATTTCAAGTAATTTCCATCAAAGGTAGGTAATTTTATGGTAGGTAATTTAATATGATCAAGGTTGTTACGACTGCAGTTATCAGAACACGTTGATCGCGCTGAATGAAGGGTGTTTCCTTCGACTTCACTAGTTTTTATGCATGTATCAATAATATGTTGAGCAAGAGCCATAGTCTCATAAAATAAATTTTCAAACGTAATTATTTCACTATCGTCATCATTGGACGAAAGCATTTCAATTTGAGAATGAACTTCATTATACTCAAACAATAAATTTTCACTTTTACTTAAACGAAACTTTAATTCTTTTATCTGAACATCACTAATCTCTTCTAATTTTATTTTATTTAACGTGTTTACATGCTCCTTAAATCTAGTTAACCGACCCTTTATTGTCCCTCTTGCTTTGACCAACTCTTTTAGTTTTATTTTTTCTGCTTGAGATAAATCACTAGAAGAAGGCCCACCTTTATCGGTATTCATGTTGATAAGGCGTAATCAATAAATTAGGCAAGGTAAATGTGCACCAAACCAGATTAAATAAGGCGGCGGTGGACCCGGAGTCGCAGCCGCAACACAGCGCAACTCGGTACCGTGCTGCTTGCCGTGCTGCGTGTCACGTAGGCAGCTACGCGGTGTCGCAGAATACACAAACCGCGTACGTCGAACGCGAGCGCAATGTGTACCAGCGACGAAGCCAGGCGGCGTCGGCGGCGAACGGTCACTCAAGGTCACCGCGCGATCGACTGGAATGTTTGACGAATAACGCTATTTAACTTAAATACATAGGTAGATACCTACCTAGTTTGAAAGCTACGTAGGCACCTACTTAATGCGATAATTTGTATAATAAATGCTTTATTTTTTACGAAAAAATGAACTTAAGTACTATAAATATATCAAAATATGATAAAACACTAAACTTAGGTACCTACCATTGAGTTACCTACCGGGCATATAATATTAAATTATTTAGTAATTCACAAAATTACCCGTATAGGTTTTATTTCGTTATTTACTTATGTAGGTATACGATCGTTGTTAAGCGGAACGTTATGTATGCATTGCAGTATATTATATGCAAATAGAATTATGTGCAATAGCCGGTGTAAGATTTTGAACATTAAATATTAACTTTAATATTTAATGGTACGAGAACGCCGCGATTTTAATAATGAATCTAAGCAGTATTCACCTTTAAGTTAAGCATCAAGTGTCAAATATAGCTATTAAAATTATGGTATAATGAACATTCGTAGCATAAGCAGTGCTTTGAAGATTAAAGAAACACCGTTTTGCTATTAAGCGAATGTGACAAGCCGGTATTAAGAGCGCTATTTTATTATGTTGAACACTAACACGCCTGGTGCAAGTAGGTAGTTACCTACATACGATTAATGAACGGAATTTATCGATATATAAATTATGTATCCAAGCGTAAACACCAATTTCGGAGCCAAGCTTCCCTCCCACACAAACTGAAGAGGCAATTAGGAAGGAAACTGGATAGAATAATAAAGGAAAGAGCACTCCCCTGGTTATAATGTCGCCGTGACGAATCTTCACCACCGATCCACTGCAGGTAAGCGCCTCTGATGTTATGGAAGTCCTTACACAGTCGCCAGAAATTGTCGGCTCCGTTTCTTGATGGTGTTTGCACATATAATTAAACGCGTAGATATGTATAATTATGTATTTGACGTAAGTTAAGTATGTACAAGTATTTTTATTGTAACGCGCGTGCGCTTCGCACTGATCGTCTTGTTGGTCTGCGGCGGGCGGCGGGGATCGCCGGCGCCGGCCCGCGTCGCGCCGCCCGCATCCCCTTCTTCATGCGTTGTGGTGCGACGGCGGTGACAATCCTTTGAACTAAATACATCGTTTATTTTTTGATCATAAAGTGGCGGTAAAAAAATCCCCAAAACGGAAAGTCTTCAAAAAATCTTTACCATGGTTACTCTATTAAAATAATGTGAAATATTTTAAAATTAAATAATTCAAATACAAATTAATATAAACTTAAACCCAATACTAACAAACGAACTGAAAACGTGTTATGTGCCTATCGAAAGAAGAACTGATCGAAAATATGGTGCATAATGCACAGGGATCATCGGTAGGTAATTATTGAACAAAATCGCACTTACGAGTGATATTCGGTATTAAATACTGGATACAACATATTTTTGCAACCAAGTACTGCACATTTTATCACCATTTTTATGATTTTAATTCACTTTATCGTGAAATTATGGTATTTAAATGTTTGATCGATTTATATGACAGACAGTTTCATGCTGACAATAAGCGACAGTGTTGCCACAAAATACGAACCCTTAAAATCGGTAATTAAAATTGCATTTGAGTATAATTGGCGAAAACACAATAGAGCATTATTCTAATCGAACTCGCAGAACAGTACCAATAATTTTTTTATTAGACATGATTGTCATCGTATATTAAGTTTTCGGGTGGAAAACATTCTTTTGATGTGTAAGTAAAGCATTTCTATATTAGGGTATCCATTTCTCGGGTAATTTCAATTATAACATGGACCACACATCGGACATCAATGAAAGGGATAGCGTATGCCTCAATCAAGTATTTGGAGTTTGGGCTCCATTGTTGACCTACTAGCTTCGTGGTCTGCCCTCTACACGAATTTATATTTACTTCGTAAAAACTGGATAGATCACTTAGATATATTAATATCACTAATTTAAACTTTATTCTACATTCTTAAGGTTTGTTTATCATTGACACAAGTCGAAGTAGAAAAACGAGCCGAGTGAGATAGCTCTAAAGTAGACGTGTCCTTGTCTGCCCCTTTGTCAGGTAAGTTGCCAACGCAAAATATGATTATTTTTAGTAGTGTTAGGTAGATTTCTTAAGATACATTTGCTTGATTACATTTGCATATAAGTTTTTCGTGTAATAAAACATCGAAATATAATACTACTAGGACGATGAAATGTAATATTATAAATTAGCACACGAACAACATGCAATACTTTTATTAACAATAATATTAGTAACAATTTATCATTATGAAGGTAGCAGCACTGAGCTGTTGTGTGATTGTTGACATTTTCATTTGTCGTAGTAAGTAAACCGGTGTCGCTGTGTACTGTTAGAGTAGGGTGACCATTGTTATGTATGGCGTCGCGTCGGTCGTCTCGGATGATGGTTTCCATACAAACTATATCCGGAAGAAAACGATAGCTAGATATTACCACAAATTCAAATAATTTACTGTCTTAATTGTGGTAAGTACAGCAGATCTTATATGTAATGACTGCGGACTTCCATCCAATTATACAATACAAATAATAATTATAATTAGTATTATGTCACCAAAACTACGATTTGAACGCAAAAATCGTCTCATGCGGTGCGCCTCGCAACATTCAGATTGACGGAGGTCACGCAGGAGCACCGATGTGGCACCACCCGTTGTGACCCGATCCGCCGCCAAAAGACCTTAGAAGTGAGAAAAAGAATCCTTCCACATAGTAATGCGTGGACACCGTATTAGACAGAGATACACTACTACTTTCGGACCTCTCATTCGGCTCGTGATCTTTAGTAGACTGCGCTGTCCAGTTATAATACAGGTTCGTGGCCCTCTATAACTTTATAACATAGCTAAAGAACGTTTTAGTGCTAAAATGCGTTTATGAATAATACTTTTTGAAAATCATACTATAGCGAGCCTATAAGTGTGTGATAACTTTTTATGAATAAGACCGTTAAAGCATAAACTGAAAGAATATGTTTATAAAAATATATAGTCAGTAAATCAGAGGCAAACAAAATTTAATGTAATGCATGTTTTATCTCATTATAAGTAAACTTTTTGTAAGTTTTATGCGAATAAATTCTCTAAACCTTTAAAGATAGAGGATCCCACACGACGCATGCATATTCCACCTAAGAACGTATTAGGGTGTAGTAACGATATAAAAGAGAGTATGATAATTTGAAGTCTTTAGAGGCCCACATAATAAAGCCGCAGGTACATTGGATATGCTTAGTTTACAATTTTATCAGTATGAATATACAAAATAAGGTTGTTAGCGAGGAGGATTCCTAAGTCATTTAGTGAATGGTTCAAGGTTTTGAATGTTTTATCAAAAACAATCTATTAGCCTCTTATAATTGACTAGCAGTAGCCCGCGGCTTCGCCCGCGTTTACTTTGTTAAAATATTTTCTTACATACAAACTTTGGTACCTCATTTGTCCCACGGGTTGATTTTCAAATAAAACATTGCACACGACACAACAAAGAAAATGAACCAACTTCAACAACACTAAAAAGCATAAAATAATTTAAGTGTTATTGAAGTTGATGTTGGCGTACCTACTGTGTATATTTCCTTCAGGAACACTTTATCCGGTCCTAATAAAATTTGCATGAAATCATTACAGCAGTTTACTCCCTTCAATAAAAAAAGAATCATCGAAATCGGTTCATATTTGTCAGAGTTATGTAATGGAGAACATCAGTTTCATGTTTTTTTAACCGACTTCATAGAAGGAGGAGGTTCTCAATTCGTTTGTATATATTCTTTTTTTTTACCAGCAAATTCCTCCACATCAATCATGGTTCTCCAGGAAGTTCTTATCCAGTTGTGATAAAATTTATACATATTCATTACAGTGGTTCCTTCTTTCGCATAAAAAAGAATTATTGAAATTGGTAAATACTCGTATTTACCAGAGTTTGACCACTTTCGTCCTTAAAATGCGATAAAAATATCATCTTTTAGGCATTCCTACAGTTTTTTCTGAGTCGCCATTTTTGTTTTTTCAGGAACTGCTTATTCCTAAATGATTTTTTTTTATGGGACCCAATCAGTGGAGCGGCCTATCCGTACCAGAAAGATTTTTTAAAATTGGTTCATAATTGCCAGAATCATGCGCGATCATACATAGAAAAAAAAAATGTACAGACAAATTAAGAACCTCCGCCTTTTTTGAAGTCCGTTAAAGATGCTGAAAATTAGTTTGTTAAATTGTTGTGTTGAGTTTACTTACCGAGTTTCGTGACTGTAGCTGTATTATAAATTAAATGGAAATCCGCATGCAAACTTTGAAACCATTAATTGGTCTTAGGGGTTTTATTTTTCGATGAATGCAGGAAACAGGTTTTTTAGATTCTTATGTGCAATACATGAAATAAGTCTTGTGACAGTAGGGTAAAACAAAAGGATTTGGACCCCAATTAATCCCTTTTGAGAATCAAATAAAAAAAAATTGCACATGGATTTCTTTAATTTCATAAATGCATCCGCAGTGTCATCAGTGCAGCATGCTTTTTTTTCGAATTCATACTTAAAAACCGTGCTAAAACCCAGTCAAGGGTTGATTTTCAAATCAGATGTGTCAGACGTGTTAAAAAAAAAAAAAAAAAACCGCAGATTTATGGGGTCTATCTACTCAGATGATCTCATCTGTCATTGATCTTATTGCACCGCAATTAGCTGTAGTATTCAATAGTTGTGTCTCTAGTGGAGTGTTTCCTGACCTTATGAAACAGAGTAGATTAA